>CM053591.1:75555031-75581926 GCA_028646515.1 Pseudochirops corinnae
ACGTGACCACATTCAGCCTATTAGGGAACAGAGTATACTTTCAAATATCCAAGGGTCCTCAGAGTCACGTAGCCACTTTAGCAAAGGGCCTAGGGGGCAGGGAAGATCTTCAGATTCCCATAACAATCCCCTCACCCAATTTAAAGTTTTCAATGCACTTCTTAATGGAGGTCATTGCTTTCCTTTTATTTCTAGCCACACTGCATCATTTCAATATTTTTGTTGTTGATCTTGTTGATTAGTCTCCCAAATGAACGTTAATTTTTCTAATGAGCAGTTGTGCCTTCTTTCATCTTGAATGAAGGAAGCCATTTGTTGTACTGGGGTTATTAGTAGAAGACTATGATATTACTTTAATAATATGTAAAATTATATGTATAATCCTGTTTTTCTTGGGCTTCATAGAATTGAATAAGATAGCCAAAGTAAAGCTATCATGGCTCTCTAAAGAGGATGGAATGTTTGATCTTAGAGAACAGGGAGGTTATAGCTATTGTTCATAGTGAAACTATTTGATAGGGCAGCCTCTCTGAATGTGAGGCGATGCCCTGGTGGAAAGAACACTGATCTGGAGGCAGAAAACCTGGGTTTCAGTTCAGGGCTCTGAGCCTTACTAGCAGGGTCACCCTGGGCAAATCACTTAATCCCTCCAGTCCAGGGCTCTTCACTTATAAAGTAGACATAATGAAAACTCCACTCTGCTTAGCTCACAAGATTATTATGAAGAAAGGTTTTTCAAAACAAAAAACCTTAGAATGTTATATAAATGTGAGTTATGAAGGATGATCTTAGTCCCCTGTGAAACTAGACTTTTTTTCTTCCTATTTTAATTTGAAAGCAGAACAATAGAAAAGGTGTGTTTTTGTTTTGTTTTGGTGAGTGAAGGCCTTACTCTGTGTGTTGTTCAATTGTTTTAGTTGTGTTTGATTCTTTGTGACCTTATTTGGGTTTTTTGGGGGCAGAGATACTGGAGTGGTCTGCCATTTCCTTCTCCAGCCCATTTTACAGATGAGGAAACTGAGGCAAATTGGATTAAGGGAATTGCCTGGGAGTCACCCAGCTATTAAGTGTCTGAGACCAAATTCAAACTCAGGAAGATGAGTCTTTCTTCCAGACTGGGTACTCTATCTACTATATCACATGACTTAGGATAATCGAGTAGGATTATGAGACAGTGAAAAAAATGTTGGTGTTAGTTAATTCAGCAAAAAAAAAAATGTCAATGAATCCTGACTCCATAACTTATTAGCTGTATGATCCTAGACTAGGCAATCTCTCTAAGTCTCGTAAAAATGGATATGATGATGCCCATAGAACCCCATGTGGTTCTTTTGCAAAACTTAGTGCTATAAAATGGAAGGGGTAGTGTAATACAGTGGGTAGACATCCTCCAAGTCAGGGAGACATGGGTTCAAGTCCTGACTCTGATGGTGCTGATTGTTCAACTCTGGTACCTCTCAGTGCCCCACCCATTGTATTATTAGGGATACTTTTCAGATAGGTGATGCATAATTTAGACCAGTATCTTATAGAGAGATATATGCACGTGTGCATATAGACCTATAGACTTTTTCCGATAACCTTTAACTCAGCTGCCACTTCATTTCCTAGGCTGGCGAAGCTCTTATTCACTTTGGATCTCTTACCCTAGAGACTGGACTTCCCTGGGTCTTGTCCATTGCACAAGCATTTATTAACACATACTATGTGGTAGGCACTGTGCTAAGTGGTTTACAAATAATCTTTCATTGGATCCCCAGAGCAATAGCATCTGGGAGATAGGCTATTATTATCCCCATTTTACTGGAAACTGAGGCAGACAGTGCATGAGTGATTTGCCCAGGGTCAACCAGCTAGTGTCTGAGTATCTGAGTCAGGATTTGAACTCAGACCTTCTTGACTTCAAACTCAGTTCTCTATCTACCTAGGTTCCATATGCTTTAGGGTTCCAATATATTTTTGGCTTTCAGTGGGGAAAAAAAATCCCCCTTGGGTAAATGCAATCATGCCTTTGCTGTCTTGCTAGCAGAAGAACCTATTGGTTGTTAGAGGAAAGGCTTTGGATTTTGTTGCTGTTTATTTGTTTTTCTTTTTGAGCCCCTGTTCTATTGCTGATCCAAATACAAACTGGCATGGTCCTTTTCTAATTGGAATAGATTTTCACAGTCGCTAGATTTTTCTTGCTCTGCACCTGATATCTGCCCACCATCCAGATATACTTGGTTTCAGATGATCTACTCTAGGTCCCTGGCAAGTTTCTAGGCTGTCTATATACATAAATACATACATACATACATAATATGTAATACATAAATATATAATACACATATATAATATATCATTCATATATATAATCATACATATATATAATATATATTATATAATATACCATACATACATACATATATTTATTTATACATATATATAGTTTAAGAATCCTTAAGACATGCTGCATACGTTGTTTTAAAGTGCATGAAATTTATGAATTCTCACCTTTTATGTGGGAGTTATTTTCTCTCTTAAAAACACATTTAACTACACTCCATGATTTTAGAACCAAAGACATGAACAGATTTTAGTGCTTCTAGGATAGAATATGGTTTTCAAAAACCTGGATATAAACTCATATCCTAATAGAACTCTTTCTTGTCTCCAGTGCTTTGCACAGAGTAAATGCTTAGTAAATGATCTATTTACTCAAAGAATCCAATACACTCATATTTTAAATGGGCAGGAAAAGATTAGACTACATGACTTTTGAGATTCCTTCCAGTTCTCTGAACTAAATATTCATGTCTCTCCCTTGGATAGCTCTGGATGAAAGCTGACAACATTATACTCTCCATTTCACTTTTCTAGTATCCATAACACACCACAATCCTTCTGTTTGCATTTTTATCCATCACCACCTGTCTTCATTTTAAAATATATTCGTAACGTGTTCCAATTTCCAAACTTACAGATTGTTTTTTCCTTCATTATGTTTTAGACTGGCTGTTTCCTAATCAGTCACATGCTTTACAATAACAATGACATTTACATAGCCCTTTAAGGTATGCAGTATTTTATTCGTGTTATCTCATTTTATTCTCACAAAACCCTGGGAGTTAGTGCTATTATTATCCCCATTTCACAGAAGAGAAAACTTTACCTTCTGTTAATTAAATGCCCTGTTATCTTTCAAGGGGCTAAGGAAGAAACATTTATTTAGTGCCTGTTATGTGCTAGACATTGTCCCAAGCACTTTACAAATAATATCTTACTAAATTCTTACGGCAGCTCTGGGAGACAGATGCTTTTGTTATCACCATTTTACAGTTAAGGAAGTTGAGGCAGACAGTGGTTAAGTGACTTGCTCACATAGCTACTGAATGTCTGAGGCAGAATTTGAAACCTGGTCTTCCTGACTTGAGGTGTAGTACTTGATCCAGTGCATAACGTAGATGTGCTGTAAAATCCCCATTGTGGAGTAGGGCTCAGTATCCGATCAATCTAGTCTTATTTTATTTATTTTTGAGGGGGGGAGGGCAATTGAGGTTAAGTGATTTGCCCAGGGTTCCACAATAAGTGTCTGAGGCTGCATTTGAACTCAGGTCCTCCTGATTCCAGGGCAAGTGCTCTATCCACTGTGCCACCTAGCTGCCCTCTACCTAGTCTTATGCCTTCATTTGGAAGATCCATCTTTCTTCTCTCACTGCAAAAATTCAGTTTTATAAAATAATGGAGTTTCAAGGTAGCAATAGACCTTGAGTTACATTTATAATTGTGACCCTCAAATTTCCACATTGTGGGAATATTTGCATAGCCGGGAGCCCTGTATAAATTGTAAAAATTCTTAATATTTTTTTCTGTTGCTATGTTTTTATTTCTAATACTTATATATTCAAATGCTTGCTTTAGGCCTGATGTGAGAATTATACTAATTTCTTCCCTTAGGGAATCTAAATCTTCCAGACTGACTTTTCAGTTTATTTCCCACATAGATAGATTTGTGTGCTGGTCATGAGGAAGACAGAAATGTTCCAAAGTATTTAATAATTACTAAGACACAGATGCAATTTTGTCTTTCTGATTTTTTTTTTACCCTATTCCACCAATTGCATGCTTTATGAGATATATGACAGGCAAAATGAGGCATTTCAACATAGTAAAAATATTTTTTTAGCATTGGGTTTTTTAACCTTTCCATTTGAGTAAATTCATTAGGAAGATTTGCAGGTTTTGTGGCAGGTCATATGATGGGGAAGTGACAGAGTGATTACTGAATTCTATGTGAATTCTCATCTATGCTCTATGACCCCAGAGCATTGAACTTGCAATCAGGAATAGCTGAGTTCAGATCCTGCCTCAGACACTTGCTGACTATACCACCCTGGGCAAGTGATTTAACCTCTATCCCTGCCTCAGTTTCCTTATTTGTAAAATTGAGAATGATAATATTATCACCTACTTCCCAGGGTTGTTCTGAAGATAAAAATATGTTAATATTTGCCAAGTGCAGATAAAATATGTTAATATTTGCCAAGTGCTTTGCAAAACTTATAATGTGGTATAAATGTGAGCTGCTTTCATTATACAGAGGCAGCTGTGTCTAAATACTTGTAGCCAATTTTATTTGAAACTTGGTCCAAGAGTCAACTTACATCTCAAGTGGAATATGCCTGTTTTCTGTTTTCTTTGTCGTTTATTTAGTTCCTTCTCTTTGAACTGGTTAGCACTGCTTTTGATATGGACAGTCACAAAATTATGTCAGTTATTAATGTTTAAACTTTCCAGAAATCATTTTATTGGAATTTGTTTTTGATTCATTTCATAGTCATGTCTGATTCTCTCAGATGCCTCATTTGGGGTTTTCTTGACAAAGATCCTGGAGTAGTTTACTATTTCCTTCTCCAGCTCATTTTACAGATGAATAAACTGAGGCAAACAAGGTTAAGTGAATTGCTCCGGGTCACATGGCTACTGAGTGTCTGAGGCTGGATTTGAACTCATGTCCTCCTGACTCCAGGACTGGCATTCTATCCACTGTACCACCAACTACCCCAATATTGGTGGAATATATTAAACTGTAAATCTAAACAGAAAGTACAGTTTGAGAAAGTCCAGAAAAGCTATTGGAAACTGTTAGTAAATTACCTTTTAGATTGTCTCTGGTGTTGGAAGTTTTGTAGGAAATGTGCACAGCTCGATAAGGAATAATTTTAATTCACTTGATGATTGTCATCATCTTTAAATTTAGTGACTATATTTTTAGTGGCTCTGGTCCCTTTTTTAAAAAAATTGATTAATTAATTTATTTTTAGTTTTTAGTATTCACTTTTATAAGATTTTGAGTTCTAAATTTTTTGCCCCTCTCTCCCCTCTGCCCTTCTCAAGACAACATGCAATCTGATATGTGCTATATATGTACAGTCATATTAAACATATTATTCATGTTGTGAAAGAAGAATCAGAACAAAAGGGAAGAAGTACAAGAAGGAAGAAAAAAAACAACAAAAAAAGAGAAAATAGTATGCTTCTATGTGCATTCAGACTCCATAGTCATTCCTCGGGATGTGGATGGCATTTTCCATCATGAGTCTTTTGGAATTGTCTTAGACCGTTGCATTGCTGAGAAGAGCTAAGTCTATCAAAGTTGGTCATTTTACGGTGTTTTTGTTACTGTGTACAATGTTCTCCTGGTTCTGCTTACTTCACTCAGCATTTGTTCTTCTAGGTCAGTTTTTCTGAAATTTGCCTGCTCATCATTTCTTATGGAACAATAGTATTCCATCACATTCATATACCACAAACTGTTCAGCCATTCCTCAAATGCTGGCATCCCCTCAATTTCCAATTCTTGGTCACCACAAGAAGAGCTGCTATAAATATTTTTGTACATGTGGATCCTTTTACCTTTTTTGTGATCTCTTTGGGATACAGACTTAGTGGTATTGCTAGATCAGAGAGTATGAAAAGTTTTATAACCCTTTGGGCCTAGTTCCTGTTTGTCTTCCAGAATGGTTAGATCAGTTTACAGCTCCACCAACAATGCATTAGTGTTTCAAATTTACCCGCATCTTATCCAACATTTATCATTTTCCTGTTTTCTCATATTAGCCAATCTGATAGGTGCAATGTGGTACCTCAGAGTTGTTTTGATTTGCATTTCTCTAATCAATAGTGATTTAGAGCATTTTTATATGACTAAAGATAGCTTTAATTTCTTCATCTGAAAGCTACTTATTCATATCATTTAGTCTGGTTCTTTTCTTGAAAGATCAGGAGTAACCTACGGTAGGCTTGCCTGTTTTGGTTTGAATAGTAAAAATATCCAGACAGACATTGGACTGATAGCTTCCCAGATCTGCCCTGTGCATTATGATAAAAGATAAGAACTAAATTAAATGATATTTCATTAGGCAAAAAATTATACTTAGAGAACAAAGCATACAATATCTTTTTTAAAATCTCTTCTCTACACTTCCATGTTTCCCAAATGGATGCTTTTAAATTTTTGAATGAAGATGATACTTTTTTCTGACTTTGTCTTTGCACTATGTGAAATAAAGCTTGTAGCATCCAGATACTTGATTAATTCATTAATTTATTAATAATATTTTATTTTTACTTGACTGAATTAAAAAAAAAAAAGATAACATCCTTTCAAGCCCCAACAAACATGCTTTTACACAGGATTTTATTATTCTGTCCAGCAAGCTAATAACTGGTTTAGGATTTGGAGTCCAAAGGTGAAAGGAGGCAGGTTTCCAAAGTTCAGTGTTTAGTAGAGTATTGGGATGTTTTTAATTTTCTATTATGGTGCCAGTTTAATGTTAATTTAATATTTTTTAGTTTTTTTTTTTAAGTTAGCCAAAGGGGACAGGGAATACAAGTATAATGACTTGTTTTACATAAAGTCCTTTACAACAAATGTACAGATTGTTTCCCCTGTGAGAGGCTTAGTTTAATCCAGTGGAGTAGATTAGATTCCCAATTGACTTCTGAGGCAAAAGCTTGATGGTGTACAACAGGAAGCAAACTTCTGAGAGTAGTAATCTCTAGAGCTTCCGATGGCCTAAGATTGCTCAGCTAGATTGAATCCCATTAGTATCCCATTGGATCTTTCCCATTTTCTTCTTAAATTAAAATGAACATAGGATATTATCTAAAAGCTTGTTAGTTGGAGATAATTGTTTTGAGCTATTAGAAAAATACCCTCTTTTGTAGATGTCTGGAAGGAGGCCAGGAAATGAAACAGCTGATCTGTTGTGATAAGTTTTCCTCTTTCCAAACTTCTAACATCTGGCTATTACCATAGCTTCAGGTGCTACATCAATAAAATATGAGATATTGTAAATGTTTTATTAGATAATTATTTTCCTTTAAAATTTTTTTAAAGAAGATTTGCTGTGTTCTTGAGAATGTATATGTTAGGATAAGGTCAAACTTGTATATTTTGAGAAACGCCTCTAGAATTAAGCATTGTTAAGAGAATAGTAAAAATAATAGCCCTATTAACAAAGGAGATGCATTCAATGATGTACTTATTTGTCAGAAGCTTTGTGGCAAGAAGTAGGAGTAATTCACATTTATGTAACACATTAAATTTTATAAAATGTTTTTCTGACAATTTTGCCTTTTGAACATCTTGAATTGGGCATCTTATTCACGTGTCAGACTAAACAGAACTCATTATATTTCCCATCAACATATTCCCTCTTTTTTACTTTTCAGTACTGTCAAGGACACTGCATTTTTCCTAGGCAGGCTCAAAATTTTGGTGTCATCCTTGACTCCTCCCTCATACTTATTCCCTACCACCCATGCCCCTCCCCATTCCCCTGCTCCCCCCATACCATATTTCCAACCTTTTGTCAGATCTCCTTTCTACCTTCATGCAGGTTGTCTTCTCTTTATTCATGTAGCCACTGTCCTATTAGGGGCCTTTTCACCCCACCCCTTAATTATTGTAATGACCTTCTAATTGATCTCCTAGCTTCAAATCTCTTTTCACTCCGAATCATCTTCTATTCAGCTACCAAAGTGGTTTTCCTTAATTGTAGTCATTTTGATCATACCCCAATCAGTAAACTCCAGTGGCTCCCAATTTCTTCTGATCCTAGGATCAGATACAAAATCTTCTATTTGGCATTTATAATCCTTTACAAGCTTGCCCCTTCCTACCTTGTCAGTATTCTTACACTTCCTTTGTAATGGTAATTTGAAGATCTTCCCTGCCCTTTAATAAACCTAAAGGAATTTGAAGACCTTCTCTGCTTTGAAGATATACCCTGCCTCCTAATAGGCTGAATGTAATCACATTAGCCTGTGGTAGGAGGAGTTTGCTGAAGGGTGGACCAGACCCCACAAGAAGCTGGGAGTCAGAGCAGCTAGATATGGTGGGAGGAGAGGACACATCTGAGGGAGACAGATTGAGTAAATGTTGGTTTGTGGGATGGCTAAAGGATGTGCAGTTATCACTTATTAACTTCTTTACTATTATGATGGAATTGGCTTATTGATTTTGGGATTCAGTTTCCTGGTGTCTGGATAAATGTTTTGCTTCTGTCTTCTGTATGGAGAATTTGTTATATTTTGTGATTGAGCATTATGCAGGCATATTTATAGTGACCATTGGCACTGTGAATATTGTATTGGTGGTACATCCTTGTATCCAATGATCCAGCTACCCTAGTCAACTTGCTGTTCCTCAAACAAAACACTCCATCTTCCAACTTCAAATTTGCATTGCATATCCCACATGTTTAGTATTTTCTCCTTTTCCTGGCGTCCTTCAAGACATTTCCCCTACAGGAAGGGGCTGAACTATACATAATCAGAGTGAAGTTGGAGGTTGTAGCCTTTGCTAAGCCAGGCTTCAGGCCCTGGAAGAAGTCTATAACAAAGGAACACACAAATCACTCAGCATCCAACAACCTCCCAGGACTAGACTTCCATCAGTCACCTCCTCTTGCACATCCTTTCCAAGAGAGTTGGACCCTCCAAGGGGAGAAGCACAAGTAAATCAAAAAGTACTAAATGTTTACTTGAAGAATCAGCTGAATAGATCCAGTTGTATGATTTTAGAAGCCTTTCTTCCCCAAACACAACTTTCGGTTTGCTCATACTCAAATGTATGGATGAGGTAACATGTGTAGACAAGTTTCAGTCACTATGTAATCAACTAGGGAACAACAAAGAAAAGGGATCAATATCTGAAGAAAGCCATTGGATGGTGACTATAGATATTGTACAACTTTTATACATAAGGCTCTGTAGGGGAAATATATCTTAAAATAATCTAAAAGGTTTATCTATAAATGAAAATAATATACAATAAGAGCATAGAATGGGTTCTAAAAAAGTACTGTGAAATTGAGAAGGGAGAAATCACATTTAGTTTGGGAGGAGAAGTGAGAATCAAGGGGAGCTTCCTAGAAGAGGTAGCTTTGGAGCTGGGCCTTGAGGCATAGGGAGGAGGGGTCACTAGGAAGGTGAAGGAGGCAGAGATAGAGGATAAAGGAGTTAAGAAACATGATAGGTCAATTTCAAAGATCACCATTTTGAGCAGAATGGGTTTTATAACAGTAAGCCACTTAACAAGCGGTTACTTCAGCACTCCTAAAATAACACAATATTATGAAACTGGAATTTATTTCATATTGTCAAAGTTGTTGAATCTACATTTTATCCTTAATAAATAAGCATATATTCTGGTTGTTTAATTTAAAATTAGCTTTGTAGATAGTGCTGGATTATGTGTTAGGGAACTAGATAGAGAAGTTGGAGGCCCATAGTCTCCAACAGTTTATGATGGGGAGATGTGACTGCTGAAGCAGCCTATATATAAACATGATTGTTTAACAATGATGAACTTCTGTATAAGAGGTAACTAGAGCTTCCCCAGCTGATAAGTGGTCAGAAGATGTTCTCAACTCCCAAGTTCTCAAGGGAAAAACCCAAGCTATCTATAGACATATGAAAAAAATATTCCAAATCACTAATAATTAGAAAATGTTAGACAAAAGCAACTCTGAGGTTCTACCTCACATCCTTCAGATTATCAAAGTTGGCAAAAATGGCAAATGTTTGTGGGACTGGAGGCATCTGGTGGTACAATGGATAGAGCACTGGGTCTGAAGTCAGAAAAACCTCAATAACACTAGCAAGTCACTTGCCTTTTTGGGTTTCCTTATGCATAATAATAGCACTACCTCCCAGGGTTTTGTGAGGGTCAAATGAGAAGATTTTTGTAGAAGTGCTTAATACAGTGCCTGTCACTATGCAAATGCTTGTTCCTTTCTCCTTCCTTTCTTCACTGAGTGAAAATAGATACATTAATGCACTGTTGGTGGAGCTGTGAATTTGGAGTCATTCTAGAAAGCAATTTGGAATCAGCCCTCCAAATTAGGAAACCTTGCATACTCTTTGTCCCTGTGATACAGCTGTTAGGCCCAAGTCTCAGAAAGTTCAGAGAGAGAAAAAGGTCTATATGCATAAAAATATTTATAGCAGCTCTTTTTGTGGTGATAAAGAAACAGAAACTAAGGGGGTGCCCATCAGTTGAATTCAAATTGGTATATGGTATATGAATTCAAATCAGAATACTGTTGGGTCTAAAAAATGATAAACATGATAGTTTCAGAGAAACCTGAGAACAACTGATAAAAGAATGAAGTGAGCAGAACCAGGAGAACAAACAGTTTTTAAAGATTTAAGAACTCAAGGACAAATCTTAGTTCCAGAGGACCAGTTTTGAAAAATGCTACCTACTTCTTGATAGAGAAGTGAGGGATGAAATGCGTAGGAGATGCATATTTGTGGACATGAACAACATGGAAATTTGTTTTTCTTGGTCATGCATATTTATTATGCATACCTCCCTCCCCCTACCCCTCCAGTCCAGGGAAAAGGGGGAAGGAGAGAAAAATACACACTACTTGTTGTTTGAAAAAGAAGTTTTAATAAGTTTTAACTGCTGAAGTAAGCTGAGGGAAGTCAATGTCTTCTCATATTAGATCAGTAGTTGTGTCACTGTTGTCAATAATTTTCAGTAGCATGACTATTCCCTCTACCAATTTATATCAGAACATCTCTATGCCTTCCCATCTTATCTGTGACTCCATACACCTTCCATTAAAGATCCACTCAATGTGCTAGGATATTTCCTTTTCTTTGATATCAAATATCACTGGAATATCACATGCACTATTCTAGTTATATCTCTATTATCTCTTTCTCAGTTATGCAATGTCCTCATCTTTTATAACACTCAGCAAATATAAATTATTGGGTTAATATAACTTCTTTTCTCAAATTACAAAGTACACTAAGCATTTCCATAGGCATAAGCACCTTGCCACTAGGATATTTGTGTTCTAGTCATGGTTCTGCTGCTATCTGTGTGGCCTTTGGCAAGTCACATAATATTCCATGGCATGTATTTTCCTCACTGTAAAATCAAGAGATTGGAATAAATGATTACCAGCCTCCTTTCAAGCTGAGAATTTCTATGGGCTACTGATTGACTATGTAACTTTGGGGAAATTACTTATTCTCTGGGTTCTTCATTTTCAAAAGTGTAGAGGTTGAATTAGGTGATGTCTAAGATCTCATTCAATTCTAAAAGCTGATAATTTTATGATGCTAGCAACTCTTAGAGGGAGACGCTCATCTTTCCATCTCGATTAATTATCTGAGTTTAATAGGTCCTCTGAGGACTAAACATCCTCTTCTTTTCCATTTCCTACCCCCAATATAGAAAAGACTTGCTGGATCAGCATAAAATGGGACTATATGGTGGTAACCTGAGAGAAAATTAACATCCAAAGCCAGGTTTCATAATAAAAACATTAGGAATCGACATATTTGAAGTCAGACCAGTAAATTTTTGAAGTCAGACCAGTAAATTTTATAGTAGACTAGGTGATTTATAAGAGCCTAGAATGACTGTGATTGAGAAAAAGAGCAAACTAGGGGTCAGAATATAAAGGGGCAGCTAGGTAGCACATTGGATAGAGTATTGGACTTGGAGTCAAGAAAACAGAGTTGGAATCTGGCCTCAGACACATACTAGCTGTGTGAATCTGGGCAAGTCACATAATGCTGTTTACCTCAGTTTCCTCATCTGTAAAATGAGCTGGAGAAGGAAACGGCAAATCACTCTAGTATCTTTGAAGCAAGGAAACCCCAAAAGGGGTCATGAAAAGTTAGTCATGACTGAAAATAACTGAATGATAACAATGGAGAGAGACAAAGTAGAAGAGAAGCAAACAGTTATTTCAAGACTACAAATCTGGAAAGTGAGAACAGTGATGGCTTTAATACTGAAGCAGAAATTAGAAATTAGAAGGTTATGTCTGAGGTTGGTATCTTTCAAGATACAGTATTTGCGGTTGGACAATCTGGGTTGAAATTCTAGCTTTGGGACCATGGACAGCTCCCATTCTCTGGTCTTCAGTTTCCCTGAGCTGAATAGTCTTTTAATTTACCTCCCAGCTCCAGGCCCTGTAATTATTATGAGCAAACATGCTACTTGTCTATATTTAATGAGATTTAATTGCCTTGAGTTACAAATAAAAAAAAAACCCATCGATTCCGTCTGCAACAACAGGTTCAAGATAAATACCATAAAATTACAATTTGAGCATGTGATCAACTTGGCAACATATTAACCCCTAACTTTTTCTTTGCCACATTCAGGTGTCTCCAGCCAATTTAGGTTCCCATCTATTCAAAACCATTTTACTGAGCCCCGATTTTCCACTGGATCTTTTCAACCTACCAGAATTAAACATGTGATATTGTACAGGCAGTTAGATAGTGCACTAGATAGAACCCTAGACCTGGAGGCAGAAAAATCAGAGTTCAAATCTGGGCTTAGACACTTCCTGTGTGACTCTGGGCAAGTCACTTAACCTCTCTCTGCCTCAATTTCCTCAAGTATAAAATTGGGACAATGTTAACACCTATCTCCCATGGTTGTTGTGAGGATTAAGTGAGATAATGCTTGTAAAACACTTAGGACAATACTTGGCACACAGTAGGGGCTGAATAAATGCATATTCCTTTCCCCTTACTAGGGCAACAGGACATCTATTTACTAGAAAGTTAGTTAAACAACAATAAAGAAAACACTGACGCAGGCTTTCCATCACTTTCCCAAACCACTACCTCTCAGGTCCCCAGAGTTTGAGTCTGAGCTTGTTTCTGGGTCCTGTGCTTGTCTCATCAATGATAGAAGATGGGCAACAGACAGGGGTATCAATGATTTGTTTAGTAGAGAAGGGATAAATCATAACTCCTTAAAAGGTGGTGTTGCTTCAATATTTGAACATGTCAGCACCAGTTTGAAGAAAGAGAATTTTTTTTTCCTTTTTGGAGGAGGGAAGGCAAGGCAGTTGGTGCTAAGTGACTAGCTCACACAGCTAGTATGTGTTAAGTGTTTGAGGTTGGATTTGAACTCATGTCCTCTTGACTCCAGGGCCAGTGCTCTATTCACTGTGCCACCTAGCCGCCCCTAAAGGGAAAACTTTTTTTAAAAAAAATTTATCCTATTTATTTATTTATTTTTAGTTTTCAACATTCATTTCCACAAGATTTTGAGTTACAAATTTTTCTCCCCATCTTTCTCCTACCCCCATGCCAAAACAGCAAGCTTACTGAATACCCCTTTGCCCAATCTGTTCTCTCTTCTATCCTCCTCCACCCCCAACTTTCTAGTAGAGCAAGATGGATTTCTAACCCCAGTGCCTATATATCTTGTTAAAGGGAAAACTTTTTAAAAAATACATCTTATTTTATTTTTATGAAAATGTTCCTTTTTTTCCACACTCTCCCCTGCATTGAGAAAGCAAGAAAACAAAGCCTCACTTACATATTTATATAGTCAAGCAAAACAGATTTGAAGGGGAAAACTTCTGCTGTCCTTGGGATTGTCCAAATGTCAGGACCCCTCTTTACTATCTCTATTTTTCCTCTTTCTTAGTCTCTCTCCCTTCTAATCCATTCTCCATATAGCTCTCAAAGAGATTTTACTAAAGAGTAGGTCCGTAGTAGGTTTTACTCTGCAAATCAATAATCTCTGGCTCCCTATTGCCTTTAGGATAAGCAAATGCTCCTCTGTCATTTAAAGCCCTACACAACCTGACTCCAATCTGCTTTTTCCAAATTAATTATACATAACTCCCAACCCATATGCTATTTCAACCATACTTGCTTTCACACTATTCCTTACATGTGACATTCCACCTCTCTTCTCCACACCTCTGCATTGGCTGGCCCCCATTTCTAGAACACATTTCCATATCCTTTCTTCCTCTTAAAATCCCTAGTTTATGTTAGAGTTCTGCACAAGTGCCAACTTTACACAAAGACTTTCCTTATCCCTTCAGTTACTGTTGCCCTGTCCCTAAAGATTGACCTTATTTATTTTGCATCTACATTATATATCCTTCTTTTAAACACATTACAATAAAGCACAATAAAACTTCTTGGGGATGGAGGCTATTTCATTTTTGTCTTTATATCATCAAACTATCAGCTTGGCACCTGGCACATAGTAGGCACTTAGTTGCTGGTTGCTTCATTCATTTTTTCCCCCTTTATCTTTGGCCCCACTCTGGTGTTGCCACTCTAAAGCTTCCTGCATCTTATGTGTCTTTTGACCCAGTCTCTCACTTGGCGTGCCACAACTGCTCCCATCTAACCAGGGTATATCCAGCTGATATTATTTCTGTACAGAGCCACTAGTTGTGGGTAAAGTTGGAGGTGAGCATCTAGTATGGGCAGAGGCATCCTCTGTTACTAACCTCATTATAGTAAAAATATGAGATGAGTCGCTAAAGCTTTCTGTGAGGTGTTTTTCCCCTTTCTTTTTGTCTTGATTTGTGATTTCATTGAAATGCTCTTCACTGATGCAGATCAGCAGGTCTTCTACAACTTGGATTCTTAGAGAGTTGCCTGTTGGATTGAGTATAGCCCTGGGTCTTATAGCTGGTATGTATCAGGGTTAGGATTTAAACTTGGTCTTCCTGACTCCAAAGCTGACCCTTTCTCCATTAATTCTACACTGCCTCCTTATGAGGTGTCTTATCTGATGTGGTCTGAAAACTGGTCTGAAATGGTTTGTGGTAAAAGGCTGATACCTTGCTATTTTCTATCTTATCTTACTTAACAGTACCTTTAAAAGGTACTGTTACTTCAATATCCAAACATTCTAGCACCAGTAAAAAGAAAGGGAAAAGTTGAAAAAACATACATCTTATTTTATTTTCATGAAGATGTTCCTTTTTTCCACTTTCTCCCCTACATTGAGAAAGCAAGAAAAACAAAACCTCACTTACAAATTTATTCAGTCAAGCAAAACAAATTCAAAGGAGAAAACTCTTGCTAACCTTGGGATTGTCCAAATGTCCGGACCCCTCTTCGCCATTTCTATTTTTCCTCTTTCTTAGTTAATGCAAGGGGAAATCCACTGCATTTGCTTTCTTATCAAAGTTTATATGTTTTATATATTTCAAGTGAACATGCGTTTGGTCCATTCACAATGTACACTGCCTACACAAATTATTTACCCTATTCTCAATTCCCGAAAATCACATTTAGAAGTGTAGCAGTTCCATGGTGATATCTATTTTTGGATGATTGTTAGGATTTTTTCCAATCCAGTTGATGTCCTGGTTTTAGTTGTTGGGAACCAGCAATGTAACAAAGTTAGCTAAAAACCTTATCTCTGTTTTAAGCTACATCAACAGAAAAGTAGTATATAAATCTGCATTCAGTACTCCTCAGGCCATATCTGGAGGATTGTACTGAGTTCTGGGTGCTACATTTTTAAGAGTCATGTTAATAAGCTGGCACATGTCCAGGGGTGGGAATAAATCATGTGAAGAATAGTTCCAGGAAATGGGATTTTGGTGAAAGAAACTTTTTTGTTCTAAATACGTGAAGGACTATCATTCATAAGAGGGAACAGATTTATTTTGTGTTGTTCCAGGAAGCTGATAAAGTACCAATGGTGGGGATCCGGGTGGAGGAGAATAAGAAGGTAGATTTTGATTCTGATTTTGAAGGACATTTCTATCAATGAAAACTGAACTCTATTACTGGAAATAACTGTTGACACCAAACAACTACAGGTCTTTCAACCATTCCTTATATGACAGTGGTGAATTACTTTCCTATCCTCAACATTTTCCTCTGAATATTGTTCAGCTCATTGATGTCCTGCACTTTGTATGCTTTTAACAACTTGAATAAACTTTGTTCTGTTAAATATGTTAAACATTCTCCTACAGTCTTGTTTGCTCTCCACTGTTAATTTAGTTAGCAAACTCTTTATTTAAAGAGAGTTCAAAGGTAAACTTTAGCTGAGCTCTGATTAGTGTGAATTGTGAGAGACAATTTTTTTAAAATTTGTAGTTTCACTAGTATAGTGAATTTTCTGGAAGGAAATTCCTTCAGCCAATGGAGATCAGCAACCATACTGCAATTTAATAGCTTTAGAAACTTGTTTGGATGCACAGAAACATTAAGTGTCTTGCCCAAGGTCACACAGCCATAATACACCTGAGGTGGGTTTTGAACCCAGGTTTTTCTGACTCAAAGGGCCCTCCCCCAACCACTTCAAGATATGTGTCCTTTTTCTGAGTTGGGGAGGTTTCAATTTTCTGAATATGTGTGAATATGCAGACTGACTAGATTCACATGTGAATTATACCTTTTTAATAGATTGTGTGCATTTATTTTGGCTTCTGATTTTTAATATTTAGTTTTGGGGAGATATTTTATAATTATCTCATTGTAAAGGTGACGGTTATTTTAAATTGAAAATTCTCTTCCTTTAAAATTTCACTAGAAACAGCAAATTTTGAGTCAGGTTGAAAAATCAATGAGCCTTAAACTGTGAAGCTTTAGAGTGGCATTAATTATTTTATATGTTTTGATTTGTTCTTGACACACTGGGGAAACACTGCTTGGGAAGACTTTTCTTTATTAGAGGTGTAATTTTCACAGGAAATGCTTCAGAGCTTGTTATCTTATTGAAATTAAGCTAGTGGTGATTAGAAAGTGTTAAGTTTTGTAATTCCCCTCCATTCCCCCCCATAAAGTTAAGAGAAAGTATTTCTAGTGACTAGAAATTATGTTGATACCACTGTGCATTTTTTGAAGGGGCTGTAGAAAGCAACAGCTTTGCCCAGGTTTATTAACATGTAAGTTTTTGTTGAGTTCTTTTTAAGTTGTGAGTTCTTTGGGGTTTTCTGGAGTGTTTTGCTGCTTCCTTCTCCAGCTCATTTTACAGATAGACAAACTGAGACAAACAGGATTAAGTGACTTTCCCAGCTAGGAATTATCTGAGGCCAGATTTCAACTCAGGAAGATGAGTCTTCCTGACTGCAACCTGACGCTCTATCTATGTGCCACCTAGCTGCCCTGGATATGTAATAGAATGTAAAAATAATATAAAGAGTCCATCAAGGACCAAACTACTTCGCTCATGCACTCTAAAGTCATCTTTTTTGGCTTATAAATCATTAGAACTGTCTACAAAATGACTATTTGAGTGAGTTGATAAAGAAAATATATGGAAATAATAGTTATTGGTGGGCTTACATTTTGGTAAGTGCAATTCATATAAATCCTAAGGTATTTCCAAAGCCCAGTGAAAAGGTATTTAGCTAATATTCTACCAGCCCTTGATATACATAATTATTGCACACAGTTATAACCATTTAAGGGCAGAGTGTGCTGTCCTCTGTGCTGCAATCAAAGCACTTGTCCTACCTCATCAGCTTGAATTCTTGCCTAATGATAGGTAGTATGAAACAGGCATTCAATTTACAAGATGGCAGCATTTCAAGAAAAACAAGCGTTTGGTACATTGGAAAATTCTGTGTTTTTAGCTTTCAGGAATCTCCTAGTCTACTTCCCAGGCTTAATGGACCCTGCTTATCTCTCATAAGTCCTTTATATTAGAGGTCTCCAAAATGGAGATTGTGGTTTGTCTCCAAGGGCAAGGAAGGTGGGTCTCTTTCCTTTTTTTTCAAATTCAATTTTATATTATTTTCAGTTGCAAATTCTTTTCTCCCCCCATCCACTGAGAAGGCAAGAAAAATCAAACCCATTACAGATATAAATCATATAAAACAAATTTCTACATTAGCCATGTTCCCCCTCTCCCAAAAAGAGAAAGAAAAAAAGAGAATATATATGTATATATAAATATATAGAGATAGATACATATATTTCAATATCTGTACTCTGAGCCTATTAATTTTCCATCTAGAGGTGGATAGCATGTTTAATCATGTGTCCTTTGGAATTGTGGTGGTTCATTGTGTTGATCAGAGTTAGTAGATTTTTCAAAGTTGATTATCTTTACTTTATTGCTGTTGCTCTATAAATTTTCCTCCTTTTTCTGCTCACTCTTCTTTGTATCAGCTTTATGAGTCTTCTCAGTTTCTCTGAAACCATCCCTTTCATCATTTCTTACAGCACAATAGTATTCAGTCACACACAGAGACCACAAATTGGTCAGCCATTCCACAATTGATGGATATTCCCTGAGTTTCCAATTCTTTGCCACCACAAAGAGCTGCTATAAATATTGTTGTGTATATGAACCTTTTCCTCTTTGCTTTGGGTTATAGACCTAGTAGCAGTATTACTGGGTCAAAGGGTATGAATGGTTTAATAGCTTTTGGACATAATTCAGAATTGCTTTCCAGAATGGTTACACTGGTTCACACCTATTTTCCCATATCCCTGCCAGCATTTGTCATTTTCTTTTCTTGTCATCTTAGCTAATCTGATGGATGTAAGTGGTACTTCAGAGTTGTTTTCTCTAATTGTAAGTGATTTTTTTCACTTTTTCATAAGCATTTTTTTCATAAGGTTATTGATAGCTTTGGGTTTTTTTTTTCCTCTCTGAAAATTGCTTATATCCATTTATCAACTGTGGAATGACTCTTAGTCTTGAAAATTTGATTCTGTTCCTTATCTGTTTTAGAAATGAGACTTTTAATATGGGTTTCTTCCCTTTCTCTCTGAAATAGATAGTTATGGGACTTGCCTCCAATACAACCATATCTGCCTTTTGTCCTCAATACTGCTGTGCCCCTCCTTCTGCTGTTCATGCTTTAAACTTCTTTAAATTTCCTTCTTCTTCCAGGCAATTATAGCCTAACTACTTCTCCAAGCACCGTAGCAGCCATGCTTGTGTTATTTGGGAAAATTTCATACACTCCCTAAAACTTCATGGTTTTGGTAAATGACTGTAGTGGGGGTGGGGCTGACTTTAGGCTCTGGGGGCAGTGATCAATATGTAAGCAGTGACCTCACTCCCCCCACCCACTTTAATTTTGGGTTTGCACATTCTGTGCAAAAATAAGTTGCACAGAATGAACAGGTATGAATGGATTCTGAAAGATCATAGATTCATCACATTGTCTTTTCTCCCAAATTTATCCCTCTTCCCATAAGGGGGCAGATCTGTGCTGCCCTAACTAGGCCAATTATAAGATGGCATGTCCTCCAGAGAATACTGAGACACTAAAGAAAGAGGGACTCATAACAGCATGGTTATGAATTAATTTTAATATGTTAATTCGGGGAGTTTACACGTAAGAGGCCAGTCATCCTGGGAGGCAGCAGATAAAATTATGGATGCCTGCGCTAACTCCAGATTGGGTCAGGTATAATATAGAAATAGAACAAAGGGGACTTAGTTCCAGGATGGCCCAGGCTAAGATGAAAGTTTTCCCATGGGATAATTGGAACTTCTTTTGCTGTTTAGATTTACTCAAGGGTAGTTTACATTTTTCTGTGGAGTTACAGGTCATGTTCCCACTCTGGCTTACCCCCTATATGCTTCCAAATTTCCCTTAAAAATTGAGGGAACCACCATCCTTTCAGTTCCCTAGGTTTGCAGTCCTGGTATCAACTGTAACTCTTCATTCTCTCACTTCACTTATCCAGTTGGTTGCAAATCTTGTGCATGTATGTCTCCAATTGTAATAGTAATGAAATTTGAAGATCCCTTTGTATTGCCAAGCTAACAGGTATTTAGCACTTAGTTTCAAATTTAGCCTTTGTAAAGAAACAGAAGGTATGAACCCCTGTCGCTGATGTAACAGGGAGGGGCTGAACAGGGAGGAGCTAATATCATATATAAAGAAAATCCCCAACTGGGAGAGTCAGAACTTCTTGGGACAAGCATTGTGGAGGCAGAGCAGCTGTTGCTGGAGGGAGACAGAGAGAGAGAGAGAGAGAGAGAGAGAGAGAGAGAGAGAGAGAGAGAGAGAGAATTTCTCTTGGTGAGCATCTGGAGGCTGGGCTATTACTGCTGGACTGAAGACTGAACTGAGAATTGAGAAGAGAAATGAAATTGAGAACTGAGACAGAATTTCTTGGAGCAAGCCACATGGAGGCTGGATAAAGTGATTTTGATTTTGAGAAGGAGCTGGAGAAAGTAATTTTGATTTTGAGAACAGAACTTGTGGTGGCAGAGCTTCTTCTGAGAGCCAGCCAAACTCCTGCTGAGAGCCTCTGAGGGCCAGCCAGAGCTGCCAAAGACTTCTGAGGGCCAGCCAAGATGCTGAGGACTTCCAAAGGCCAGCTGGAGCTGCCAGAGGAAGCATGACTGTGGTGTCAGTACTTTGTCTATTTTGGATCTATGTTGATTTCACAGGCAGAAAGTGAATCAAGATGATAGTGCTGACCATGTGTTGTAATTGTTGTAATTCTGCTAAGAATATTGTTGTAATTCTATAATATCTGTTGTAATTCTGCTAAGCTTGATGTGTGTAGATATTGTTGTGGCTCTGTTAAGTTTTTTCTTCCCAGGAACAGAAACTGTGAAAGACTTGAGGTGGACTAGACACTATGAGCTTCAATGTGGAGCAGGAACTGCATGGAGAGCTGGACAAAGAACTGGGAACTGTCTGCCTTTGAACTTATGTGGCAGTTGGTTAGATTTGGGCAGGAGGTGGGAACATGGAAGAGGAACCATGGAAGCTGAAGGCCTGCCTCAAGTCAAGATGAAATTGTCTGAGTAGTGACTGATGAAATAGGGTACTGAGTAGTGACTGATGAAATTGTAACTTACTTGTGACCTAAGGTTGGACGGCTTTTATACTTTCCACTACCCCTTAAGGGGGTACTGAGTAGTGATTGATGAAATTGTAACTTAATTGCACCCCATGGATGGAAGACTTTGACTTTTGTGCTTTGTGCAAGCCTCTTAAGGAAGATTGAATGATTGAGTTACTAAATGATTGTACTTTGTTTAAAACTATGTGACCACTTTGGTGAAAACTATGTGGCCATTTAGTGACAAGTCGTTGAGCTGTGACGTGGTGAATGCTGTATTTTGATTTTCTGTGAATGTTTTGCTCTGATTTGTTATTAAATAGAGAGTTTGCTATACCATATAATAAGAACCTTGAAAGCTGTTCACAGCAGCAGTCCTCTGGAAAGCCAATCGTGCTTGGCTTTATACCAATCTGCCTCCTCTTCTCTGCTCACAAAACCATTACCCCATTTTAAGCCCTCATCACCTCTCTCTTGGACTATTGTAGTGGTCTCCTACTTGGTCTCTCTGCCTCAAGTCACTCTCTGCTCTAAACCATATACCACAATAAGTAAAGATACGCATACTGGGGGAGGGCAGAAAGTGCTCACCTATTTTTTAGCTGGTAGAGGAGTGATGATAAGAAGCACTTGGAGATGACCATTGTCCATGAATTCCATGCTACCATGAAATGGGACTACTGACTATCCCTGGAAATGTGACTTGCCTATTGTGCCATGATATTTGAGAGGTAGCATGGCATGGTGGATGGAATGATAGAGTTGAAACATGGACAAGTCACTTAACATCTCTTTGTACCAATTTCCTTCTCCGTAAAATGAGGGGGTTGGACTCCAAGGTCTCTTCCAGCTCCAAATATATGATTTTTTTGATCTTTTGTCTTAATCTCCCTCTGCCTAGAAACTTTTGCCCTCCATTACTGTGTTAAAATTTGATTTCATTATTCAAATGCCTCATCGTGAAGGCTTCCTAACGATAAGTTGTCTTTAATTTCTCTTAGAACCCTATAGCACTTCATACTATTTTTTATGGTGATCGTTACATGCTATTTTGTATATTCATTCCCAAATATTTGTTTAATCTGTAAAGATTCATGGATTTGGGTTCAAAAGAACTGTGTTAGAAACTGAGCTCTGTTACTTGCTCCCTTGTGTGACCTCGGGCAAGTCAATTGGGTTCTCTGTGTTTTAGATTCCTCTTCTATAAAGTCAGGATTAGGAGATTTCTGCGATCTGTTCTGGTTCTAGATGTATGATGCTGCACTGTGCAAACCAGTGTGCTGGGTACTGCAGGATAAAAATGATGACAACAGCAATAAAGATACTTAGTAATAATAACAAACAATAGCTAACATTTATGTAGAACTTTAATTTTTGCAAAGTGTTTTTACAAACATCTCATTTGATTCTCACAATAATCTTGTGGGCTTAGGGGGCTCTCTTCCCTGCTTTACAGATGAGGAAATGGTTGAGAGGGGTTGTGTGCTACACTGGTAGCAAGTGTCTGAGGCAGAATTCAAACTCAGGCCTTCCCAATTCTAAATGCCAAACTCTATTCACACCATGCTACTTCTTTGATAAGCTATGATCCTTGCCTTCATGGATGATTAGAATACACAATACTACATGATTTAAAAAAAAAACATTAGGCAGTTTGCAAAATTAACTATGGTATGAAGTCTGAGAAATAATATTTAACATTTACATAGTGCTTACTTTGTGCCAGGCACTATGCTAGATACTTTGTAGTTATCTTATTTGATCCTCACAATAATCTTGGGAGGTAGGTACTAGTATTAGCCCCATTTTACAATTGAGAAAACTGAGGAAAACAAAGGCTAAGTGACTTGACCAGGATCACCCAGCTAGGTAGTGTCTGAGGCCATATTTGAACTAAGATCTGACTCCAGACTCAGGACCTTCAAATGGGGAGGGAGGGAAGGCATTTGTTTAACTGTGGGTAGACTGAACTGGGAAGATGCACATCAGTAGTCCTGGATGGGCAGACACAGGTAGGTGGCAACCTGCACCAGTGATCATAGAAATACTTTAAAGAATAAGTAAGAAGTCATCAAGTAAAGTGGGGGGAAGGATGATTTCTGGGCAGGGGGACAATTTGACCCAAAGCAGGGAGATAGGAAAGCCTGAGGACGGAATACATCCATACGTGTCTTATTTTCCCTACTAAAGTTTCTCAAGGATAAAGACCAAGACTATATAATCTTGTACTCCCTGGTTCTTAGCATGCCTCTTAATGCCTCACACATAACAGGAACTCAATAAATACTGAATGAAGACCTTATGATCCTATAAATCAACTCAGTTAAATTAATCAAATTCAAATTGCCTTCAAGGTTTTTTTTTTTAATGAATATGACATAAAACTGGAAAGTTTCAAAGAATTTTGATTTGCATCTTTCCCATGTGGTTGCTTGAATAAACATTTAAACAAAGCATTATTAAATTTGCTCATCAGTAACTAGACTACATAATGCATCGAGAAAATTATATTTTTACTGAGTTATCAGAAGGAAAAATAGTTATAATTTTTAATGAAATTCCAATTACTAGCACTTTAAAACCAGGAGAGAGAAAAACATTCTTAATCTTTAAAAACAAGAAGAAAATATCTTACATCATAGCTTTTTACCTTACTATTTCCAGTGTCAGGGACCCTAAGGGATGCCATATCACTTATGTTTTCCTAACTTAAGACACTGCTGGACTCACTTGTGTATCTCTGGAGTCCCAGACCCAACCAGATCTTGTGGCCCAAACCCATTCACCTTTGTTTGCAAACATATGGCCAGTAGCTTCTACTTATATTCACACCGAACTCTGGGCTTTTGGCATCTACTCAGGTGTACTTTGAAGACAATTGAGGGCTCAGAACTGAGCCAGTTGGCAATCTCAGATCAGCCAGGACTGGTTATTCATATTTGGATGCTATGACATTGCATCATGGGAATTAGCCCCATTCTGAGGCCCCACAGCTAGCTTCTCCAGGTAGCTACACAGGCATGGTGACTGCCTCCAGAAGCTACTTGAACCCTATACCTACATATTAAAGACACCACAACTCATTCTGATCATGGAACTGGCTCCAAGGATGGGCCCTTCAGTACTCTCTTCACATATGTTTATCCCCTTAATATTCTACTCCTGAGAATTGTCTCTGAGGATTTTTCCATAAATGCTGTTCTTCCCTTTTACTTAGTGGTTCCCATTGGCTGGTATCCAAATGTACTCAATTTCCCTATTGTCACATGTACCCCATCCTACTTCACTCATTCAATAACTAATCCATTCTGCATCAGAAGTACACTTAGAGGCCAGATCTTTTCCCACAATATAACACAATGACCAACAGCATCAAGATTTTTTTTCTTTTATATCCCAGTAAATGTTGTGTTGTTGTTCATTTGTTTCTCAGTCATATCTGACTCTTTGTGATCCCATTTGGGGTTTTCTTGGCTGAGATTCTGGAGTGGTTTGCCATTGCCTTCTCCAGCTCATTTTATAGATGAGGAAACTGAGGCAATTAGGGATAAGAGACTTGCCCAGGATCATATACCTAGTAAGTGTCTGAGGCTGGATTTGAACTTAGGTCCTCCTGACTCTAGGGCCAATGCTCTATCCTCTGTGCCACCCTAGCCAACCCATACCTGACAGTAATTCCCAATGTTGATGTGCCCAACAAGTTGACTGTCTAGCCTCTGCATGCAAGCTTTCAAGACAGAGAACTCTCCACCTACTGAGGTAATCCCTTCCCTTTTTTGGATGGCTCTGATTGTTAGAAAGTTTTCTTGACATGAAACTTAAATTTGTCACTTGGCAACTTCTAAACACCCATCACTCCTGGTTCTGCCCTTTGGGACCAATTAATCCTTCTACATGACAGCCTTCTGAATATATAAAGACAGCTGAGCCTTCTTTTTTCCAGTCTAAATGTGCCCAGTTCCTTCAGCCAATCCTTGTAGGACATCAATGCAAAGCCTTTTACCATCCTCTGGATGCTCTCCAGGTTACCATCATCATTTCTAAATCATAGTGCCCCAAACTGAACACAGTAGACCAGATGAGATCTGAAAAGGTCAGAGGACAATGAAATGATCACCTCCCTTTGCCTGGAAGCTCTACCCCTCTTAGCACAGCCCAGAATTGTATTAGCATTTTTGGCTGCTACATTACACTGCTGACTAATTGATCTTTCATTCCACTAAAGCCCCTAGATCGCTCTTTCTTTTTTTTTAGATCTGTTTCAGAACAACATTATATAAGCATGCCTACTCCATTTTGTACTTGTGAAAATTGATTTTTTTGTACCCAAGTAGAGGACTTTTACATTCATCTCTGTTGAATTTAATTTCATTAGATTTAGCCTATTGTGTTAGCAAGATCCTTTTGGATCCTGGCTGTAATCCAGTATGTTAGCTATCCTTCCTGGCTTTGTATCATCTGCAAAATTGATGACCGTGCCATCATCCCTATCAAATTTAATTGTGTAAAGTTAAGCCTATTGCTATGCCTTTAACTAAGTTGTTCATAAAAGGTGGTATATAGTGCAGGGTCAAGCACAGATCCCTGTGGTATAACTCTAGAGACCTCTTGCCATATCGACACTGAACTATTTACAACTACTTATCAACTCTTGTGAATCTACCTAATTTTACTTTCATTTAATCCATGGCTTTCCATCTTCTCCACAAGAACAGCATGAGGAATTTTATCATTAAACCTTGCTACAATATAAGTACATTACAGCACTCCACTTATCTACATTACAGTCATGTCAGAGAAGGAAATGAGGTGAGTTTGTCCTGACCTGTCCTTTTAAAAAAAAAATTTATTTATTTTTAGTTTTCAACATTTACCTCTATAAGTTTTTTTTTAATTTTTTTAATTTTTTTGCTTTTTTGCAGGGGGGGTGAAGGAAGGCAGGGCAATTGGGGTTAAGTGACTTGCCCAAGGTTACATGGTTAGTAAATGTTAAGTGTCTGAGGCTGAATTTGAACTCAGGTCCTCCTGACACCAGGCTGGTGCTTTATTCACTGTGCTACCTAGCAGCCCACTACTTCCATAAGTTTTAAATTTTTTCCTCCTCCCTCCTTCCTCCCTCCCCAAGATGGCTTACAATCTGATTTTAGCTCTACATATACATTCCTGTTAAACACATTTTCACATTATTCATGTTGCATAGAAGAATTATAATGAATGGGAAAAACCATGACAAAGAGAAAAAACAAATCAAAATAAAACAAAACAAAAAATAAAATAGTTGGTTTCTTTCTGCATTCCAATTTCATAGTTCTTTCTCTGGATGTGACTGGCATTTTCCATTGTGTGTCTTTTGGAATTGTTTTAGGTCCTTGCATTGCTGAGAAGGATTAAGTCTATCAAAACCAGTCCTTGCACACTGTGACTGTTACTGTGTTCTCTGGTTCTGCTCCCCTCACTCAGCATCAGTTCATATAAGTCTTTCCAGGTTTCTCTGAAGTCTACCTGTTCATCATTTCTTATAGCAGACCTGTTCTTAATGAGAAACCACACTGGTTTTTGTACTCACCATTTCCCTTTGTAGATGTTTAGCCACATTTCTTTAATGATTTATTCTGAAATTTTTCCTAGGAATCTGAAGAGGTATAAGTTTGGGGGGATTTCTATTGAAATCCTTTCTAGGTTTGCGTCCAAAATGAATTACTGGAATCAGCTGTCCTTGGCAGAGTTACAAGAGTTTATTGTTAAACAAAGGCAAAAGGGATGGGGTAAGGGGACCTGCTAGAAAAAGCTCACAAGGTGCAAGGGCGGGGGGGGGGGGGGGGG
>CM053591.1:75582426-75608702 GCA_028646515.1 Pseudochirops corinnae
AAAAATAATAAAAATAAAAAAATATTTAAAAATATAAACATGAACACTTAGCAAAAGTAAGATAATTAACCCAGTGTCCCAGTAAATCATATCTCATGGTGTCAGCAAATATGCATTAACAATGTATGCAATAGACTAAGTATAAAGTATCCCTAGACAGGCTGCTTCAGTTAGAGAATTTAGCATAGTACCTACATATAATAGGTACTTAATAAAAACTTGTTCACTTACTAATTATAGGCCCAAATAGTAGGATATAGTGAACGTGTAACATGCATGTAAAACAGTACATGTATATCCACAGAACACAAGCAAATACATATGACAGCAAAACAAAAGGAAGGTAATAACATCAATAGAGCTACAAAATAAAAGACACACAAAACAACATATATGCAAATGAACAACAAAATTATGCTGAATTACACAGGCAATGTATATAATACATGCATAATGCAAACACAAATGTAAATAAAGATGACCAAAAATAACTTTAAAACACATACTCAAAACATGTAGTAATGAACACATGCATCAATGAACATATACAATTACTTGCAAGATACTCAGTGTCCTACTATAGATGAATCCAAGGATCCTCTTTTTAAAAATGCTGCTTTTCCAGATAACAGATAACACCTTAAGTTATTTTTAGTCATTACCACCTTAATGTGAATTAAGTTTATGGCAACATTCTCCTTCCTAATAGAGGAGAGTGTTGAGGGAAAGGGAAACCGTGATGGAAGGAAGAAGGTGAAGGTTGAGAAGTCTCTGTGGGGTATCTCTTGCATTCAGGTCAGGCACTAAATGCCAATGATGTGGGCAGGAGAAATGAAAGTAGTAAATTGACAAAAGAAGAATTTTGATATTTTACCCATGGCCACCTCTGACTCTGGGTAATAATGAGAACCAATCTCCTCTCAATTCTCCTCCCATCCTCCAACATAGAGGAGATGGTTGTTGTTGTTTGTCCTTCATGCTCAGAGTACCATGGCATCAAGATGTCAGGGTCAACATACAATGTGTTCAACTGTGGTTGATTAGATCAATATGAGTTCAGAAGGCTCTACCACAGATCAGGCACAAATAGTCTACTCTATATGAACGTTTGAGGTGTAGATGTCTCTAAACTTGCGCATTTTGAGTTTCTTTTGAGCTACTTTTATTCTGCTTTGCTCATACAGCATAGCGCCTTCTTTGATGCAGGCATATCATGCTGGACAGTCCTTGCCAGCGTCTCTCATGTCTCACAACTGATACCAAAGTTCTTCAGAGAGATTTTGAGACTGTCCTTGTATCACTCTTCTGACCTCCATGTGAACACCTGCCTTGTGTGAGTTCTCTGTAAAATAGTCTTTTTAAAAAGAGTAGAGGAGATACAAATGGAAGATATCAAAGTCCTTCCTAGAGATAAAAAAGAACTACCAGAAGGCAAGATACTCCAGGAGTGAGGAAAGAAGAGCAAACAACAATAGTCACTTTCCCCCACCCTTTATACATTAGTTCTTCCATCACATACTTACCAATTTCCTAGCTCATTCTCTACATCCACTATTCCAAACCATTTACTCTTTCTTCCATACCTCAGTGGTACTCTGACACATCAACAGAAAGCAGAATACTTAGCTTAGTACTTCACTGAGAAAATTGAAACCATTCAGTGGGAGCTCTTTCAGCCCCACCCCCTTCCATTTTTCTCTTCCTCTTCTGTCATGGGATTCCTATTCCACATTACAACTAATCACTTTATCCTTTCACTTAATGCCATTTCCTCCTATGTCTTCCAGGACTTTGATCCAAAAATCATCCCTTCTTTCCCATGTAGCTTCAGTTTAATCTTCCATAGACTTCTTCCTATCTGCCCACAACATGCTCAGGTATCCTAAAATCCTAAAGGAACTATCAATCAACCTTATTAAATCATACAGTTACTATCCCATCTCTATCCTCCCCTTTATTGCCAAATTTCTTGCAACTGTGGTGTTGACATTTGATCAAGGGAGATGCCTTATCAAGTTAATGAGCTTATGGGGTAATGAGCCTTTATTTGGGACTTCAATTCTAGAGAATGAATGTGTATATCTGATACTGTGTGTGTGTGTGTGTGTGTGTGTGTGTATACCCCTTAGCACCTCCTGGAAGGTATGTTTCAAGTGACTGGTGAAGAACTGGTAGACTACTATGGGAGAGATGTTGTGAGAGGAGTCCCACTTTGTGCTGTTCTACAAAAGGGAATCTATCTCCAACTTAGCACTTCCTTCCTTCTTTCTTTCCTTCCTTCTTTCCTTCCTTGCTTCCTTCCTTTCTTGCTTGCTTGCTTCCTTCCTTCCTTCCTTGCTTCCATAGGCAACAGTTACCAGGATTATGATTGGGTAGTAGATACAGATTGTGGAGACACCTAAGAAGGAGACATTACTTGAGTGATGGTGGTAGGGGGAGAACCTAGATGTGACAATGGAGAATAAAGATTATTCTGATTCTCCCAACCTTGAATATTTGAAAGGGTGACCAGGGAAGCTGTATTATTGGGAGGGAGTCTGGTCTCAGTGAGAGCCAAAAGATGAAAGGAAAGGAAAAGATTTAAGGTGAAACAAAGTTTGTTGCTTATGGAGTAAGCATTTCAGAGGGTACAGTGGAAGGGATGGGTAGCATCTGGATTTGGATGGGACTTTGGTGTCGAGGGGGTAGGGATAAGGAGTCAGGTAGAAGGGGATAGGTAATAGGATTTGGAGGTCAGAATCACTGGGATGCAAAGTATATGACCAGGTAGGAGTTTGTTAATCATTAAATGAAAAATTTAGAAAGATTTTCAAAGTAAATAGTATAATGTACAGAGTGGACTCCTTTCTGTGGCAGATCAGAAAGGAGCAAAAATTTAGAGCAGCAATAGCAATGCTCTCCTTCTCCAAGGCAGCGGACTAGGCTGGAAACTTGATGAAATGGTACTCTCTCCTCTTACCTTAGTAATAGACATCTGGTAATTTACATTGTCTTTTAATCTTTATCTCAGCCTTTGAATTTATGTATTCAACTGCTTGTGTCCTGTGGATAGGGCCTCTTATAGAAGATACCAGAGAAACATTATTCACAAGGATGTCCCACATGCATGCCTATCATGATACTACTCACATCTTTTCCATTCTCTCTAGGTCCTCGTTATCATGATCTATGCTTTTTGCACTAGTCTGTTATAGGTTTTTACATTCCTTTCCCCTTGCATTTCCTTCCAGTTCAAATTTGACACTCTCCTAGACTGTGCTGTGCCTGGCATACAGTAAGCACTTAATAAATTCTTATTAACATTTTGCAGATAAGGAAACATACCCGGAGAGGTCATGTGACTTTAACAGCTAGTGTCAGAGCCAATAGTCAATCCTAGTGTCTGGATTTGGCTGGTCTCTTTATCAGAGATAGCCTGGCATAAATGGAAAGAATACTACAGTGGGAATTGGAGGACCTGGATTCAGCTCCCCATTCCATCACTTGCCATTTGGATGACCTTGGGCAATCTACTTAGCATCTTTGGGACTCAGTTTCCTCATCTGTAAAATGAAGGGTTTGAATTACAGTGATGACTTCTGAGGTTTTTTCAACCCTGAGTCTACAATCTAAGTTCCTTTAATGGTTCTCTATTGTTATTTGTCCTTCAAAAGTGGACCAATGACACCATGGTATGATGTCTTGACTCAAACATGAACTGAATTTAAATGAGGCAAGATTGCACAAAGATGTTGGCCTCTCTCTTCCTGTTTCATTGAATTCTGGTGGCAGGACAAAAATCAGGATGACCATCTATGTCCCAGGACTCAGTTGATGACCTTGGCAACTTCAATATCTGACCAAGCTCTGTGTTCCATAGCACCTACTTCAGCCAGTTTCACGGATATTAGAACAAATTTTTCTCACCCATCTATTTGTAAAGCCAAGCACCAGCTGCTTTCCAGAAGACTGCTGCTATTAATAGCTTTCAAGGTTCTGACTACATAGTATAGCAAACTATTTATTCAATAACAAATCAGAGTAAAAGAGTCACGGAAAGTCAAGGTACAGCATTCAGAATGTTACAACTCATGACAAAAAATCAAAATACAGCATTCACCATATCACAACTCAACAACTTACCACTAAAATGGTCACATAGTTTTGAACAAAGTACAATCACTTAGTAACTCAATCATTCAATCATCCTTAAGGAGGCCTCCATAACGGACACAAAGTACAAAAGTCAAAGTTCTCTACCCATGGGGTGCAATTAAATTACGATTTCATCAGTCAGTACTCAGTACCCTCTTAAGGGGTAGTGGAAAGTACAAAAGCCATCCATCCCTAGGTCACAAGTAAATCACAATTTCATCAGTCACTACTCAGACAATTTCATTAGTCACTACTCAGTATCCACAGAAAGGCGTTTTCATCTTGACTCAAGGCAGGTAGCTCCTACCTGAATGCACCAAACTGTCACCTGAGTTCAAAGGCAGACAGCTCCCAGTTCCTTGTCCAGCTTTCTGTGCAGTTCCTGCTCCACATTGAAGCTCACAGTGTCCAGTCCACCTAAAATCCTTCACAGTCTCTGTTCCTGGGAAGACAAAGCTTAACAAAGCCACAAGAACATTCAAGAACATTAACAAAGTCACAGCAACATTTGTACAAAGTATGGGCACCACAGTCATGCTTCTTCAGTCTTCAGCAGCTCCAGCTGGCCCTTGGAAGTTCTCAGGAGCTCTGGCTAGCCCTCAGAAGTCCTCAACACCATAAACTCCATTCTCAAAATCAAAACCACTTTATCTAGCCTCCATGTGGCTTGCTCCAAGAAATTCTGTCTCAGTTCTCAATTCTCATTCCTCTTCTCAGTTCTTCTCAATTCTCAGTTCAGTCTTCAGTCCAGCAGCAGCTGTCCTGCCTCCATGATGCTTACCCCAGGAAATTCTGACTGTCCAGCTTGTGCTCTTCCTTAAATATGGTATAGCTCTTCCCTGTTCAGCCCCTTCCTGTTACATCAGCAACAAGGGTTCCCTGTCCAGCTCCTTCCTGTTACGTCAGCAACAGGGGGATCATACCTTCTGTTTCTTTAACAAAAGCTTAATTTGAAACTAGGTGCTAAGTACCTTTTAGCTTGGCAATACAAAGGGATCTTTCAAATTTCATTACTATTACACCATTCCACTAAGCGAAGTCTTCACATATTTGGAGTCAACATCCCCATAACTCACCAATGGGTTAGAGGCCCTTCAGCTACCCTCAACCTGATTTAGCCTGTCTACCAAGAAAGTTAACTGGGGTGTGACCACTGAGCATGCTATAGCTTCTTCTACAGGTAATAGTTGAATAAAGGTGAATACCAAAGGTGGATGAGCAGCCCCGAAAAGAGTTTGGTAGCCCTCACACCCTCACATCAGCTATGTCCTTGATCACCTCATACACCCCAAGTTCCCTATTATGCCTCAAGCTGAAGAAGCAAAAGGCAAATCACTCCAGTATCTTTGCCAAGAAAACCCCATGGACAATACTGGCTTTCTATGGTCCACAGGGTCATGAAGAGTTGTATACAGCTGAGCATTACCTAGCAAGTAAAGTTCAAACTCCACAGCTTGACTTTTAAAACAGCCATGGTTTTGCTCCATTTTAACTTTGCAAAGAAATCTCATATTATTCTTTCCCACATCCTATAAGCTCTGGTCAACTGGACTGCTAATTCTATCCTATATAGATTCCATACTTTCCCATAGACATACTTGTGTGGGCTTTCCCTCCTAAGCTTGGAATGTCCTCCCCTATTCTGCCTATACAATTCCTTGTTGTTGTTGAGTCCTTTTTAGTAATGTCTGATTCTTTGTGACCTTATTTGGGGTTTTATTGGTAAAGACACTGGAATCATTTGCCATTTCCTTCTCCAGCTCATTTTACAGATGAGGGAATTGAGGCAAACAAGATTAAGTGACTTGCCCAGGGTCACACAGCTAGCAAGTGTCTGAGGCCAGATTTGAACTCAGGTCTTCCTGACTCCAGCTCCAGTGCTCTACCCATTCTTGAAAAACCAACTCAAATTCTATCTCCAGAAAAATCTTCGTAATTGTTACCACCTCCTCCATTTACATTTCTCCATCTCAGACCTCACATAGCATTTTGTGTCTCTCTTGCATACTCAAGTATTCTTTTGTATTTGTAAAATAGTTATTTGGATATATGTCTTATTTTCCCACTGAATGGGAAACTCCACAAGTTTAGGAATCAGACCAGATCAGATTGTAAGCTTCTTGAGGTCAGGGACTGTCTCTCTTTATTTTATTTGTATCCCCAGCTCTTAAGCATAGTGCTCAAGACATAGTAGGTACTTAATAAATATTTATTTTATTGTATCTATATGTTGTATCTCCATCTGCTCTTGATACTCTAGACATTTAATAATAAATGTTTGTATAACTGAGCCAGTCATAGGAGCCTAGATCTAGAGTTTAAATAGATTTTAGAAGTCAGCTAGCCTAGGGAAGAGATTAAGTGACTTGCCCAAGGTCACATAGTATTAAGTATCAAAGGTGGGATTTAAACCTAGGTTCTGAGTCTCCAGAGTCAGTCCATATCCTATCTCCCACCATACCATATCTCCCATATCTATTCAGAATGTGTGATAAGCTAGTGAGAGTAGGGGTAGAATAAAAATAAAGAGGTTATACCCTTTGATAGTTAGAGGGTTAGGGGTGCCTGAGACCCCAAAATACCAACATGCCGAGTCCTGCCAAAAGAATTTGACTCAAGTCTTCTCAGCCAAAGAAAAGTAAAGTTTATTGAAAGTTCACCATATTGAGTAGACTCTTAAGGAGCCTAGGTATCTGTGATACTTGCATTGGGCAAGCAGGGGTAGAGGTATGGTAGGAAAAGGAAATGAAATTGTTTTCTTTTTTCTCTTCTCCAATTTGTTAAAGAACCAAGCCCATTGTGATGTCAAGGATAGGAGTTACACTGCAAGGAAGGCTGACGCTTAATATTTAGGAAGTTGAATAAGAAAAGGAAGGAAGGAGGAGAGCAGCAGTGATGCTGGTCTGAAGTCAGGGAGGGCTGTCAGCCCACACAGATATGTGGGGTACAGGGACCCCCAAAATTTCCTACCCCCCGAAAAATTAAAAGTCATAGGTATCTTGAAGAAAGAACAGGAAGTTTTATTCAGTTCTCGTGAGAAGAGGGCATCCCTTCCACCAGTCTGAACCAGCAGAATGAGGCATGCTACAGAAGACAGAACAAGAATTTATACCCTAATGTAGTCAAGCCCTCCCACCGGTATCCTTTCTCCCATTGGCTGGGAGGAAGGCTTACAATCTGAGCACGAAACCTCCTCCAATGATAAGGAACAAAGAAGCCCACCACCATCTCTCAGTGGCTGGGAGGCGGACCTACAAAGAACAAGGATATAGGGGATAGCCAATCCAAATGTACCTATCCTTATTTGGCAAACACCAAAGTAAAGAAGGAGGAAGGGCTAAGAGATTCCTAAAATTCCTGAAGGGCTTAAGGCTGATTGACAGCAAGGGAAAGGAGGAAGGGTCCTAGGTTGTGTAATTTCTTAGGAAACCCAGGACTCAGATCTGTCCAGCCTTACAAAAGTCTGTCTCTAGTTTCATGATAGTCCCCCTTCCTTCTCCTCATTCTGGGGAGTCTTCACAGAGGATGCAGAGAGAGAGTGTACCCCACTCACAGGGGAGAGGGGCTGGCAGGCTGGTCCCAACTGTTCTTTGCCTTATGGACTGCCAGGAAATAGGGGAGACAGTGGCAGCCAGCTGTGGCATGATCTGCAAAGTGCAGGTCCCAGGCTCTAAGCTGCAGCACTCCAAGGAGAATGAGGAAAAAGGTCCTGGGCCAAGGGGCGAAGGAAAGAATGGAAAGGAACTGAATTGGAGGAGGCTATTTGGGGGACTGTTGCTGGGGGCAATGCTGTTTAAGGGAGTTCTATTTGGGAGGAAATGGGAAATGGTCCTCCAACACAGGAAATTATACACAAGCTTCCACCCAGGGCCCAGCGCAAAATCTCATACCTGGGGTCCTCTCTGTTTCATCCCATGTCATTAAGTAGATAGAGGGCAAAGAAGAAATTGCTATGGGTATATTAACTGAGCTGCACCAGTTCTTTGGAAATAAATTGGGGCAAGAGATACTTAGAAGAGATTTGAAATCTTTCTCATTTATATGTCAGGCACTACAGCGAGCGATGGGGATACAGAGACGATAAAAGGACAGTTCTTGTCCTCAAAGAGCTTACAACCTAATAGGAAAGATAAATAAATACACACAAATGAGTTATATATGGGATAAATGTGAAATAATTAACAGAGGGAAGGTACTAGAATCAAGAGGTGTTCAGAAAAGTTTCCATTAAAAGAGGGATTTTAGATGGGACTTGAAGCCAGGGAAGCCAGTAGGCAGAGATGAGGAGGGCTCAGGGCATCAGGGATGGGCAGAGAAAATGCCCAGAGCCTAACAATCGGCTATTCTTTTTACTGTAACATCAAAGAAACCAGCATCTTTGGATCAAAGAATGTGTCACGTTAAAAGACTTGAAAGTTAGGAGAGAGCTAAGTTCTAAAAGGCTTTGAATGCCAAGCAGAGCATGTTGAATTTGATCCTGTGGGCGACAGGAAGCCAATGGAGTTTATCGAGTTGGGGAGGAGTGTGACATGGTCAGACCTGTATTTTAGGAAAATACCTCTAGTAACCAAATGGATGATGGATTGGAGTGGGGAGCGACTTGAGACAGCAGACTCCAGGGTATTACTATTAATCCAGGCACGAGGTGATGATGTCCTTCAGCAGAGGGGCAGTGGTGTTAGAGGAAGAAAGAGGCATATTCAATAGATATTGTTAACTGAAACTGACAGGCCCTGGCAAAAGACTGGATGTGGGGCATGGCAAGAGACACTGAGGGTATGAGGATGCCTCCTGGTTTGGGAGCCTGAGGAACTGGGAGGATAGTGCTGCCCTAGAGAAGGGGGGGAGCAGAGTTTAGAGGGAATGATAATGAGCTCCATTTTGGACATGTTTAGTGTAAGATGTCTATTGGATATCCCATCCAGAAATGTCTGAAAGGCAGTCTTCTTGATTTCTGGGCTAGCACTCTCTCTATTCTGCCACTTTTAGTTCTGTCCAACTCTTTGTGACCCTATTTAGGGTTTTCTTTGCAAGGATACTGGAGTGGTTCGCCATTTTCTTTTCCAGATCATTTTACAGATGAGGAAACTGAGGCAAACAGGGTTAAGTGACTTGCCCAAGGCCACACAGCTATTAAGTGTCTGAGGCCAGATTTGAACTTGGGAAGACGAGTCTTCCTGAGTCACTGCAGCACCTTGCTGCCTCTAAATTGATGCCACATCCATGATGACATCCACTGATTCAGAACTACATCAGCAAGAGGAATTCCTCGGTGAACAGCAGCTGACATTTATACAATGCTTACTAAGGGTGAGGTACTGTGCTAAGCACTTTATGATTATTATCTCAATCTTCACGACATTCTTGCGGGGCACTACATGGTGCAGTGGGTAGAACCTCAGGCCTAAAGTCAGGAAGATTCATATTCCTTAGTTCAAATTTTACCTAGATGCTTAAAAACTGTGTGACCTTGGGCAAGTCATTTAACTCTGTTTGCCTCAGTTTCCACATCTGTAAAATGAGCTGGAGAAGAATATATGGGGTTGTGAAGAGTAGAACACAACTGAAGAATAAAATTTACACTTGAAAAAACTGAGGGAAACAGCAGCTAAGTGACTTGCCCAGGGTCATACAGCTAGTTACTACTGAGCTAGATTTGCACTCAGGTCTTCCTGACTCTAGGCCCAGTCAAAGTTTGGTGGTAGTGTTACTGGGTCATTTCAATCATGCCCAACTCTTTGTGACCCCATTTGGAATTTTCTTGGCAAGGATATTGGAGTAGCTTGCTATTTCCTTCTCCAGTTCATTTTACAGATGAGGAAACTGAGGCAAACAACATTATGTGACTTGTGCAGAGTCACACAGCTAGGAAGTGTCTAAGGCCAGATTTGAACTCAGGAAGATGAATCTCTCTGACTTCTATCCAGTGTGCTACCTAGCTGCTGAGATAAAGTTTATACCTGCTCATCATTTCTTATAGTACAGTAGAAATGATGAGCAGGATGCCCTCAGAAAAACCTAGAAAGACTTACGTGGGTTGATGCAAAGTGAAATGTACTAGGTACAAAGTAACAGCAAAATTGTAAAATGATCAGCTGTGAATGAATGAGCTATTCTCAGCAATACAATGGTCCATCTGAAGGATTTAGGATGAAAAATATTATCCAGAGAAAGCACTGAGAGTGTCTGAATACAGATTGAAACAACTTTTGTTATTTTTTTCACTTTCTTTATTTTTCTTGAGGTTTTTTTTGTTCATGTTTTCTTTCACAAATGACTATTATGGATATGTTTTGCAAGACTACACATAGATAACTTATATGCAATTGCTTGCCTTTTCCATGGGGGAGGGGGAAGGGAGGAAGGGTGAGAATTTGGAACTCAAAGTTTTAAAAACGAAGTTAAAAATTGTTTTTATATGTAACTGGGGGGAAATTAAATACTAAATAAATTTTGAAAAGAGCTTTGACCTAGCCTTTAAAAGAGAGGTCCTCTTGAGGGATGGTGTCTATACAGAAGCAGAGACTTTGTTCCTTGGAAAGAGTCCTGCACATGTTCACTTGGACATCATGTAGCAGCCCCAAGAGAGGAGGACCTGATGTCAGATGGAGACAAAGTGATGTGGAGACCCAGACTAATGTGGTTCAGAGAAAAACACTAGAATCTGGAAGAAGTCCAGGATGGCCATGTGAATTCTCACTTCCTCTGCTAACCTTAAAGAGAAGGCACTTCCAGACAAAGCATTAAAGGGGAAAGGTGAGCACAGAGACATGAAGTTCAAGAATGACCTATACTTGGGGTGGCTAGGTGGTGTAGTGAATAGAGCACTGGTCCTGGAAAACAGGAGGAACTGAGTTCAAATCCGATCTCAGACACTTAATACAAAACTAGCTGTGTGTCCTTGGGCAAATCACTTAACCCCAATTGCCCTACCTTTCCCCCCTCCAAAAAAGAAAGCAAAACAAAAAAGAATGACCTATACTTATATTTTACTGGTATTGTGAGATACGTGAACTATTTAGTTCCTAAGGAAAGTGGGACATACCGGAAGGGATTTTAAATTATTTTCTCTCATGGGAAGGATAAGGGGAGCATACTATGAATCTAGAATGCCGTATTGATCCCTGTGGAAGGGAGAGGCCCATTGGAAAAGGGAGAATCACTGTCTCCACTGTCTATGGGCTTAGGTGCAAATCCTTTGATTTTCTTATGGGGCTAATTAAAACCTGTTCTATATTAGATGCCTCATTAGTCTGGGTCCTAGCAAGAGAGCTAAAGGCCCCTTTCCATGTGTGTGTTTGTGTGTGTGTATGTGTATGCATGCATGTATGCATGTGTGTGAGTGTGTGTGTGTGTATGTGTAGTGGCCTGGGTGTGAGAGATACTACTCATAAAGCTATTTGATGAAAAGTCACCAAGATTGAAGCCAGACTATCTGAGGTCAGATCTGTCACTTATTAGGTATTGAACTCGTTCTTGAGGAGATAGCAACAAAAATGGAACAATTCCTGTCCTAAAGAGCTTGCATCCTGCGGGGTAGGGCAATGCATATACCCAAATAGAGATCATGCCCCTGCTAGCCATGTGGAGCAGAAACCTAGAACCACTGGTCCTGGCTGTACAGAAAACCTCAGTTGCCTTTCTTTCTTTTCATTGACCTGATCAGACTTTGTGCAACTCTGCCTCACTTAAATCCAATCCACACAGGAGTCAAGACATCACATTGTGATGTCATTGGTCTCTTGGAAGGACAAACAGCAACAAGACCTAATCTAATCAGCAGACCCTGGGACCTATAGGCCTATTTTAATTTGTATGGCTAATTTAATTTATTTCAGGCTTCTTATGGCTAGGAGAAGACCTCATTGTGTTCTTATCCTTCCCTCTTAAACATTCAAAGGTAAAACACACAAATAATCTCTAGTGTAATAGGTTTGACTCAGAGTATACTGTTTTGGTAGGCCTTCATTAAAGGATTCCAAAGTGATTAGATATCTAAGCACTGAGTCTCTTTCCTCCCCCTCCTTTCTGTGTGATTTCAGTTAATAACATATACTGATATCATTCCTGATGGCATCATGCATGCAACTTAAATTCTTAGACTTCAGACTATGTTCAAAGAGAAAGAAAAACAAGAATATTTTGTTTTTCATAAAAATAGAATCAAGTCCCATGCAAAAAGTGGCAGTGACCATTTTGATACTGATTAGTTGTTTTTCATTAGTGTCTGATTGTTTATAACCCCACTGGGGGGGTTTTCTTGGTAAAGATACTGGAGAGGTTTGCCATTTCCTTCTCCAGCTCATTTTACAGATGAGGAAACTGAGGCAAACAGGGTTAAGTGACTTGCCCAAGGTCACACAACTAGTATGTGTCTGAGGCTGGATTTGAACTCAAGTCTTCCTGACTCCAGGTCCGGGGCTCTCTCTAGCTGCCCTAATGACCATTTAGTTGTTGCTCCCTCCACTAGGAGGAAGAAGTCATCTTTTTGTGTATAATATCAGAGGTTTCAGAATTGCAGGGAACTTCCAAGGTCATTCAGGTCAATTACTTTAGTCTATAGAATAATTGTTTGAGAACTAGAAGGGACCCATTCAGTCCAAATCCCACTCCCCCATTGTACAGATGAGCAAACTGAAGTCCCAACTGAGCTAACGTCATACAGGAAGTTTCAGTTCAAAATTTCAAACTCAGGTCCACTGCTATTCTTCTGTACCACAGAGTTATCTTCAGTGGAATCAAAGGTGTTGGAAAGGATCATTCGGTTTATTGCCAGGATTCTGGTTTTGTTTTGTTTTGTTTTTGGGGGGGGAAGGGTTGCACAGAGCATTCTTTATTTTTTAAAAATAGTATTTATTTTTTCCCCCAATCATATGTCAAGACAATTTTTATCATTCATTTTTGTAAGATTTTTGAATTCCACATTGTTCTCTCTCCTTCCCCCTCCTCCCCTCCCCTCTTCTGAAAATGGCAGGCAATTTGATATAGATTATACATATGCTATCATGTAAAACATATTTCCATATTAGTCACAGTTGTAAAAGAAGAAACAGATCAAAAGGAAAAAAACATGAAAAGAATAAAGTAGGTGACAAAAATATATTTCAATTTGCATTCAGAATCCATCAGTTCTTTATCTAGATGTGGATAACATTTTCCTTCCTGAGTCCTTTGTATTTGTCTTAAATCACTGTGTTGCTGAGAAAAGCTGAGTCATTCATAGCTGATCATCACACAATGGGGCTGATACTGTGTACAATGTTTTTCTGGTTCTGCCCATTTTACTTTGCATCAGTTCATTACAAGTCCAGGTTTTTCTGAAATCATTTCTTATTGCACAATAGTATTCCATATACCACACCTTGTTCAGTCATTCCCCAATTAATGGGCATCCCCTCAATTTCCAATATTTTGCCACCACAAAAAGGGCTGCTTTAAATATATATAAATATATATGTATATATATATTTGGCTTTTTGGAGGGCAATTGAGTTTAAGTGATTTGCCCAAAGTCATACCACTAGTAAGTGTGTCAAGTGTCTGAGGTCGGATTTGAACTCAGGTCCTCCTGACTCCAGGGCCGGTGCTCTATTCACTGCACCACCTAGCCACCCCTGCTATAAATATTTTTGCACACGTAGGTCCTTTTCCCTTTCGTGTCTTTGAGATACAGACCTAGTAGTGGTATTGTTGAATCAAAGGGTATGCACTTTTTTCCGCCTTTGGGCATAGTTCCAAATTGTTCTCCAGAATGGTTGGATCACTCCACAACTCCACCAACAATGCATTTAGTGCCTCCGTTTGTTGTCAGGATTCTTCTTGGTGCTCATTTAGTACTCTGAGAATTCAATCAAGGGTCAGCTAGGGGGCACAGTGGATAGAGCATTGGCCCTGGAATTAGAAGGACCTAAATTCTAATTTAGTCTCAGACACTTGGTAGCTATGTGACCATCGGCAAGTCACTTAACCCTGACTGAGAGAGACAGAAAGACAGAGAAAGAGAGAGAAAGAGAGAGAGAGAGAGAGAGAGAGAGAGAGAGAGAGAGAGAGAGAGAGAGAGAATACAATCAAGTACTGAAGTTCCCTCTATGTGCCAGGCACTGTGTTAGGTCCTGGGGATACAAATATAAGAAACAAAACCATCTCTGTTTGCAAGAAACTTACATTCTAATGGGAGAGAAAACAAAGACATATAAGTATATAATAAGTGTGATAAGGATTAATGCACATAAACAAAGTAGTTAGGGAGGGCATTAGCATTTAAGGGGATCAGGATGGATTTTCTGTGTAAGATGGTCCCTTTGCTGGAAGAAAGAGATCCTACCAGGTAGAGGTGAGGAGGAAGTGCATTACAGGCATGGGGGATAGCCACTGCAAAGGCATGGAGACAGGAGATGGAGTATCTGAAGGTTAGTTTGACTGGAATGCATGTCATGGCATGGAATGTGGGAGGGGAAGGTATGTATGATGAGGCTAGAAAGATAGACTGGGGACAGGTGTGAAGGGCTTTTAAAACTAAACAGAAGCACTAGAGGCAATAGGAAACCACTGTAATTGATAGAGTATAGGAGTGAAATGATAGATGAAAGTTATCATGGAAGAGATATATTGGATGGACTGAAGTAGACAAAGTCTTAAGATGGAGACCCTTTAGGAGGCTGTTGCGGTAATCTAGGCTAAAGGTAATAGGGACCTGAACTAAGTAGTAGTTGTATGAGTAATAGTAATAATAATAACTAAAACACATAGCACATACCATGTGGTAGGCATCGTGCTTAGCACATTATCTCATTTGATCATCACAACACTAGGAGGTAAGTGCTATTATTATCCCTGTTTTACAGATGAAGAAACTGACGCAAACAGAAGTTAAGTGACTTGCCCAGGGTCACACACCTGATAAATGTCTGAGGCTGGATTTGAACTCAGGTTTTCCTAGGTCTGGCACTCTATCCAATAAGCCAACCAATTGATTGGATATATGGAAGGAGGGAGAGAGAGGAGTAGAGGACAATGTCAACATTATGAACATGGGATACTGGAAGAATGTTGGTGGCTCAAAAGAAGAGAAAGATTTGCAAGAGGTAATTTTGTGGGGGAGAGATAATGAGTTCTGTTTTGGATGTATTTAACATGAATTGGTTTAACTGTCATGATCTTCTGAATCCATTTATCCCCCTTTAGCTAAATAGGATGAAATTGGGGTTAAGGAAAGTGAGAATAAAAGAATACTTGAATGGAAATGGTCAGGAATTTCTAGAATTACTAGAATCAACTATCCTCTTGGGAATATAGAAAATAGAAGTAATTTTTGTGAAAGTGACCTTAGACAAACATAAAATAAAGGTCAGGAGTAGAATTTGTAATATGAAAAAGCAGGGATAGTAATCACAATCTCAAAGTTAAAGCTAAAATAGATTTAATGAAAAGAGAAAAATAGGGAACCTATACTCTGTCAGCCATACTAATTAATAGTTTTAGACCATATAAAATAGCTGGATAGTATTAAAAATAGGAGAGTATACTGCCAAAACAGACACAGGAACTATGCAAATATAAACACAAGCACCTTTTATACAAAGTTAGATCTAAATAATTAAAGGAATATTCATTGTGCATGAGTAGGTAAAGCTAATATAATTTTTAAATGACAATTTTACAGATTTATGTAATGTCATTTTTTTTTATGTAATGTCATTTTAATTACATTACTAAAAAGTATCTTATTGAGTCAGAAAAAAATAATAACTGGGTTTGTTTGGAAGAACAAAGTCAGGAACTTCAAGGAAACCCGGAGGAAAGTTGTGAAGGAACTAGATTCAATAGTATCAGACCTTAAACCGTATTATAAAATGAGAGCAGTGTTGAAGTGTAAAATGGATAATTTTGGTTATTTCAAATGAAAATTTTTTTTTTATAAATAAAACCTATGTAGCCAAGAATAGAGGGAATGCTGAAAGTTAGTGGGGGGAAACTTTCATAGACAGTCTCTCCTAGATAGAATATTATTGGGTCGAAATATTGTGGGGTAGGAAATGATGAGCTGGTGGATTTAGAAAAATGTAGAAAGACTTGGACTTATGAAGGAAAATTCTATCCACCTTCAGAGAAACAGAGGACAAGCGGAAATAAGCGTAATATGGTCTTATATATATGTGCTTGAGTGTATATGTGTATGTTTATGGATATCTATGAATGTATGTATATGCACAATGTATGTATATGCACACATGTGTGCATATACATGCATCTGTGCCTAATTGTAGCCTTCTGGGGGTGGAGAAGGGGAAAAGTATAATGTAAAAAATTCACAGCAGGGAACAAAAGTGAAACTACAAGGAAGTAAAGATGGACAGCTCTGTAGTATTTATTACATAGGTTTTCTTCAAATGGAAATTTATTGCTTTATATTGAATCCTCTTTTAAGTTCTTTTTTTTATATGGCAAAGTGTTTTTTTTTCTTTCCTTATTTTGTATTTGTTTCAAATAAATTTAAAAACTTAAAAAAAAAAGAACTTGGTTTTAAGAGCCTCTACACTCAGGATAAAATGCCAAACCAAACATGACTGGTTTTGCTTAAGGTCTTCAATATCAAATAAACTGAGCAGTACTACAACTAGCCTTTGCTCATTCAGCTCTCTTGATGCAGAATACCCTCCTGGCTTCCCTATCACAATGTATCTAGATCTTACCAATCCTTCATGGCTCAGCTCAAGTTCTCTTTCCTCTTCCATGCCCTTTTCAATTATTCAAACTAACACAATTCTTTTAAGTTTAGACTATTCATATACACACATGTATATGTGCAAAACATATGCGTATGTATACATATCATACTATACAGTTCAAGAGAAATCCCTGAAAAGCTATAAAAAAAAATGTCATTTACCTTCTCTAAAATGTTAATTCAAACTACAGATTTTTTTTAACTTCCAGGAAAGAAATTATATATGAAATGATGTGTAGGTGGAATAATAGACCAAGTACTGTCCAATATAATGGAGAGAACTCCATGATTTAATTCAACAAATATTTATTAAGCATCTATTGAATGCAAGACATTGTACTAGATGTTGGAAAATATAGAGACAAAAACGAAACTGTCCCTGACCTCAAGGAGGTCATGTTTCACAGGGGCAGCAACACCAAGCCTGGAGTCTGAGTTGACATTCGGCCTTAGACGTTTACTAGTTGTGTGACCCTGGGCAAGTCATTAACCCTGTTTGCCTCAGTTTCCTCATCTGTAAAGTGAGTTGGAGGAGGAAATGGCAAACCACTCCAGTATATTTGCCAAGAAAACCCCCAAAGGACTCATGAAGAGTGGGACACAACAGGAAAACAGCTAAACGAAAACAAAGTTGTTCCAGTTTGACTGGAATGTAGAAATAAACAAAGGGGAGAAATTTGAAGTGTCTGAAAAGTTAGACTGGGTCAGATTTTGGGGGAAGGTTTTACATACTAAGCTCATGCATTTTTACTTTATCCTAGAGCCAATAGGGAGTCACTGACGACTATTGAGCAGTGGAAGAACATGATCAGGAATGAGTGGGAGATTATTATGGCAGTCAAGTTGGGGATGGATTGGAAACAGAAAACTTCAGGCTATTATTGTAGTGTATGGGAGGACAGGGATGAGGGCCTCAACTAAGGGGGCAGCTGTGTGAGTGCCAAAGAGAGGATGAATGTGAAGAATGTTGTGGAGGAAGAATCGATTGGACTGATCAATTTACTATACAGGGAGTAAATAAAAATGACAAAAAGCTGGAATCTGAGCATTCGATGACAGGAAAGAACAGGAAATTTTGAAGGAAGGCAATTTTACTGGGAAAGTGAAAATTTCTTTGTAAATATGGTGACACTTCCCTCCTTACTTCTTTCCTTCCATTCTTTCTTCCTTTTCCTTCTTTTGTTCCTTCCTTCATATCTTTTCTATTTCTATTCTTTCTTTCCTTCTATTCTTTCTCCCTCCCTCCCTTTCTTTCCTTCAATTCTTCTTTTCCTTCCTCTACTCTTCTTTCTTTCTGTGCCTCCTTTCTTTTTTCTTTTGCTTTTTATTAAAAGATACCTAATACGATAATCAAACAAGGCAATAGTCAGTAAACACTGTAGCTCTTTTGGTGGGAGTCATTTTTTTCTGTGCAGAAATTTACCATACATAAGCGAAAGTGAATTATTTATCATTTTTACTCAACAGATAAATTCCTTCATATTTCTTTAGAAGGTTCTGCTTACTGAGTGGCATCATTATTTTCTCCCTCACTCCAGTCCCTTCCCCACTCATTGAAAAGGCAAAGAAATACAATAACATGGTGACTTTCTAATGACAATGGAATGATCAGGCAGGGACATCCACAAGGCAATTCATGACAGAAGACTAGAGGAAAAATATTGGGGCTCTATATATGTACAGCGATCTCTCTACATACAGACAGACAAGGTATTCCAAAAGTCTTAGTGAAATTTCAAGTTGTAATAACTTAAGACATCACTAAGACTTTTGAGACATTCTACATGTATGTGCATATACACACACATATATAATAGCTTAGATAAGATAGTATATACTTTAGGTCTATATTCATAGTCTTATTAATTCTACCTCCTCAATATTTCTCACATTAATCCTCTTGTCTACAGTTACAAAGCCACCACCTTGGTTCAAGCATGTGTATATATGCATATATGTGTATACATGTATATATATATATGTATGAATACATGTATACACACATATACAAATATTTATGGACCTTATCCCACTACTACTTGGTGGAGGTGGCATAGAGACTTTGACCTGTTCCATTTTTCACCTGGGCTGGTTCACCTATCTTTTAGGATAATCCTCCTTAGGGCTTTGGAGGTAATGATGTGACAAAATGGCAGCATATAGAGCATGGAACTTGGAATCAAGAAGATTTGAGTTCAAATACTGCTTCAGACACTTATTAGCTGTGTGACTCTGGGCTAATGACTTAACCTTTCTGTATAAGTTTCCTCATCTGTAAAATGTGAAAATAATAGAGTTGTGAAGTTCAAAAGAGTTAAGATATATAGGGTGCTTAACAAACTTGGTTTGTAATGATATATAAGTGCTACATACAATCATATATACAATATGTATGTGTGTATACGTGTGTATATATATATATGTTTGTGTGTGTGTGTGTGTGTGTATGATATATAAAGTACTATATACAATTGCTGGTGAAATCCTCTCCCATTGGGAAGGCTCACCACACTGGGAAAGTGTGCACATCCACTGGGCTTAGCCCACTGAAGCTCAGAACTCTAGAGCTCAAAAGATCCATAAACTTCAACCCCTCTGGGAGTAGGGATTACCGGTATGTGTGCCATCACACATGGCAGTATGTAATATACCATATAATTTTTATATGTATATTATAGACTTAATTGAAAGTTAGCAAGTTATAAATAATAGATTTTTTATGTCTCTCTTTTTCTTCCTCTTCTTATACTGATGTGTGTGTGTGTGTGTGTGTGTGGTACTGAGCTCATTAAAAAGCTAAGGGAGGGGATGGTATCCAAGGTGGTCAATAATGTAAGGAGCTGTAGAAGGGTTAATAAGGATGAGAACCGTGGGCATTTTCTCAGAGAAGCTTCACTCTCATTGTGGAATTAGGTTTTATAAATGTCAGTTTATATTATTATTAATCATATGCTAGTTAGCAAGGAGTTGAGAAATTAGTGTGAAGCACAGAGATGGAAGCAGCTTGGTGGTTTCCCCGCCCTGAGATTTGGCTATGGATAATGCAAGGAAATGGCAGAGTCAAGTGAAGGTTTTTGTTTTTTGGGTTTTTTTTTAGAGACCTGGATTTGTTGGTAGGAAGCAGGAAAGAATCTAATAGATAAGCCTGAAAATCAGGAAGAGAAGAGGATATATAGGACAAATTCCCAGAGGAGACATGAGGGGATGAGAACAAGAGCATAGTCTCCAATAAAACCATCCCTCCCACCCCTAACTCCAGAAAGCAGAGTGACATAGGCAACAGTCAAGAAGACTCTATTGTTTACATACTGTTTATATTCTCTCTCTGTCACTAGCTGCATGACTCTGGGCAAGCCACTTAATTCCTCTGTGCCTCAGTTTTCTCACCTGTAAAATAGACCCAGTGACTTCTAGGGTCTCTTCAGCTGCATACTCAGGATTCTATGATAACCCACCTTTTTAAAAAAACAGTAGCAACCAGGAAAACAATGTAATGGTTGTAGTAACGTAAAGGAAGACAATAGAATTTAGAACAAACTTGACTAACTTTAGGGTTCCTTCTAGCTCTAAGTCTGTGATGCTTTATTAAAGATCTTTAAGCAGAGGCTGAGAGACCATTTGGGTATATTAATTATCTTCCAACTCAAAATTCTGTGATTCCCCTATTTTTTGCCTCCCTGATCATTAACCTAACCCCAGACTGGCTTGGTGGTTGAATAGCTCACCTAGAACCCCATTAATTAAAAAGGTACATCAATGACCATCTAATCCAAGCAAATGCCCAACAGAAATTCACACCCTAATATACCTAAATGCTCTCTCAGCCTCTATTCAACCTGAGGTCCCTTTGTTGCTGTTGGCCCAAAGTGGAAAGTAAATTTTCAAAAAAAAAAAGCTTTTTTTCCTGGCAACTTCCTTTTTCTCTAGGAGCTTAGGGTAGTTATTAGGCATGAAGGCTTCCAAATAGACTGCTCTTTGTTCAGTTAGACTGCTTCTTTTGTAAATCCATCTTCTCTTTTCTCCCCTGACACACCAAATACAGATTTTGTGGGTAAGGGACTGTTGCCTCTTTTCTGAGTTAGTCTCAAGATAAATTACAGCAATATTTTATTTGTGCACAAGCTGTTTAAATTCTACAGCATTGAAATTAGGTGTACTATCTTTCATAATTTCTACTCTTTGGTGAAGAATAAATTCTCCCTCCTTCCAATCCAGCCATAGTAGTGACAGGCTACTCCCTCCGGTTGTCTTACTGTTAAAACAACCACATATTTAGATTGCACATCCATTTGCAGCTTATAGAAGTATATGGCGTAAGATTCATAAAATAATGTGTTCCATGTCACTAGCAGTGTTCACATAGATGTTGGATGTCTGCTTGTCTCAAATGTTTGTAGAAGACATTCCTGCACTGTGAGACTTTGGCCTTGGATGATTTTTTTGTTGCTGTTGAGGCAATCGGTATTAAATGACTTGTCCAAGGTCACACAGCTAGTAAATGTCTGCAGCCAGATTTGAATTCAGGTCCTCCAGACTACAGGGTCAGTGCTCTATCAAGTGTGCCACCTAGCTGCCCATTAGATGACTTTTAAGGACCACCTTAACACTCTCAATTCTCCTTTGGGTTTAATTAATTGTTCCTTGGAGGTGTTTGAAAACATTAAATATCGTTTTCTTCTGGTGTAAAATGGTAAATTTTTTCTCTCTCTTGAAAGCCTGGAATAACGGAAAGAACATTGTGTCTTTCTTTACTCAAGGGGATCCAAGTTCAAATCCCTCTTCTGGTACTACCTGTGTAAGAACCACTCAACCTCCTGGAGTTACCTCCACCACGAACTCCTCATCTGTAACATTAGGGGATTGGATTAGATGGCCTCTGGGGTGCCTTCTAGCTCCATATCTATAATCTTATGAGTGTAAGTTCAATCAATAGATTGTGATGACTCCTGTTCATATCTCACTCATTCTAGAAATTAGGGGACCCAAAAAGGGTTTCATAAACAACCAGTCAGGCCAGTGATGCATTTATTAATAAGCCTTTATTTGATTTAATGCATACTATGGAATACAGTTATGAAGAGAGAGCCTTGGGTATGATGGTCTTCAGATTGTGGTAGGAGGCAGAAAGGACTTCTGATGAGTCCTCTGTCAGTCTTCCGGGGTCCCATCTCCTTCACAGCAGGGCAAGCAAGGGTCATAAGTCTTACATCATGAAGCAGACCTGCTTTAACTCAGGTGTCTCTGGCTGATTTCATACCACTGATGGTTTCCCACTGATGTCACAAGCAGGATATTATGGAGCCCAACAAAGCCATGTTTTTAACAAGCTCAGCCTAGAAGTTTCTAGAAAACAGCAGGAAGAAGGGATGCCTGGCTCGAGCAGTGTAGTGGGTACAGCCAAACATAAATGCGCAGAGGGTTTTAAAAACCGATGTCTTAAAATCAACTTAAAAGAATAAGTACAAGTCATTGGCTTTTTATCCACAGCAAACACAAATCGAACATATTAGAAGATTCCTGGTGAAGGACATTCTAGGGCCATTCTCAGCAGCATCCCACAGCATAACACTGACGCTGCGGTTGCCCTCTACCCCACCTAGGCCTCCCCGTCACTGCTGAAGGCCCTCTCTTAGGTTCTCTCAGTTACACTGGGAAGCAGTTCGACAATTTTTGTTTCAGAATAATCTTTTTTAAAAAACCCTCGGGAATTTCTAAAACAGAGAGCAATAATGACGAAAATAGTTAACAAAAACAATAGTAATTTATCTAATTTGGGAGTTTTAGTGGTTATTGAGACATAGCCCTTGACAATGAACTGTGACATATTCATAATCCCTTTTTATTACAGGTCACATGAGTTTAATTCTACATTGTCACAATCAAAGAACTTTTAGAGCTGGAAGGAACCTTAGCTCTTTTATTTTATAGATTAAGGGACTCCGACTCCAAACAGGTTAATCAGGGATGGGGAACCTGCCATGAGGCCACAAGTAGCTCTCCAGGTCAAGTGCAGCTCTTTGAATCCAAACTTCACAGAACAAATCCCCTGAATAAAAAGATTTATTCTGCGAAATTTGGATTCAAAGGGCTGCACTTGAGGACCTACAGGGCCACAGGTTCCCTACCCCTGGGTTAAGTTATGACACCCCCCATACCAAAAGGCTGGTTATTGGCAAAGTCAGAAATAGAATTTCCTGGTTGTCCTGTATACCTACCTATGCCATGCTGCTTTGTGCTCACGTATAAAGATTACCTTTAGATGTTCAGGTCTCTTTCTCATCGACAAAACTTGAGAAAAACCATTTGTTTTAATGAAGTCCATTTGGCACAGAAAGATGTAATAATCTGTAAATGACAGCTTGTCCTATATATCACTCCCCCATTTTGTTGAACCAGGGTTGGGTTGTAATCAACCCACTTCATTGCCTGGTCAAGCAAAATTCACTAACAATTAAAAGCAATTTAAAAAATTAAATTAAAAAGCAATTAAAAACAATTAAAAGCAAAGCAGTTAAGTTTACTAAATTCACACATCTCCCTTTACCCAGTACATTTAGCCACATTTGAATTGGGTTATGAGATGCTAGTATTTTAGTGATGGATTTTAAATATCAAATATTCTATCCTCAAATTGAATTATCTTGGATGCACAAGAAAAATTAATCTTTCTATACAAAGACCTTTCCAGCAATTTGTTGAAATGGGAAAGATTAGTTGTCATAGCCCTGTTGAATATCATTTGGGTCATCTCTTTTAAAAAAGTTCATTCTCAAATGTTCAACAATGATTCAGATAGTGGATCAGCAGATCAATTCCATGTCCATATGAAATGGAATGTAAATATGTATCCAATTTCTATGTTACAACCAACCAATAAGCACTTTTTAGAAATAAATTTTGATTCTTTTCTTTCTACATTATGGCAATTTCCCCTCTTGCCCTCACCCTGAGCTGTACTGTATAAATCTGTTAGAGAAAAAAATTCAGAACTTTTAATAAGAAAATCAATTTTAAAAATCTGTATTAGTTTCACCTTTGCAAAGGAGTAGAGATATCTTTTAATTCTTCTTTGGTTCCATGCCTTTTAACATGGATTTATTAAGCACCTGTTATTGCCATATACTATGTTAGGTGTTAGAGACAGAAATGGAACAGTCTCTGCCCTCAAGAAGCTTACCTTCTATCAGGGGAAACTAAATATGGATACATAGGCATATACAAAACAGATTCAAGGCGATTAGGGCAGGGAGGGGGATTAACAGCTCTAGAGGGAGGACCAAAGGCAGCTTGGGGAAAGTGGCACTTGAAATGAATCTTGAAACAATAGATTGCAAGAGGTGAAGGGAGAGAGCATACCAAGTAGAGGAGACAACTTGTTTAAAGGCATAAAGCCTGCAGTGCACATAAAGTGGTCCAGATCAACTGGACCACAGTAAGCATGAAGGTGAATAGAAAATTATAAGAGGGGTGGTAGGTCAATGGACTTGGAATCAAGAGACCTTGGTTCGAGTTTCAGCTCAGATGCTTAATAACGGTATGAATCATTTACATGTTATCTTTGAGCCTTAGTTTCTGCATCTGTCAAATGGGGGTATTATCGCCTAGGGAATTACCATGTAACTATAAAATGCTAGAGAAACATGGACTTATATGGAACAAAAATAAAATGCCTGAATTTAACACATTGAAATCATTGTACCAATTTTCCATTGTCTGGCTTGGTAAGCCTTACGCCATTTTGAATCCTTTAACAAGGCTGTGGAGGCAGTGAGACCTCCAGATTTTCAAAGTTCACGATCTTAGATTCGTTGAAAAATATGTCTCAGGAACATTAAAGTAGCCTTTTTGTTTGTAATTTGTTCTATCTGCACCACACAGATTAAATAGGAAAAAATGGATTTAGATGCTTCTATAGATACTTTGCTTTGTTATTGTTTAGATACATCTAAGAAAAACTGGCGTTACGTTTACTCTTTAGATTGTCATGGAGTAAAATTAACGATTTAGAACTGCTAGTTTCTTTAACAGGTAGATCAGAATAAAGACTAATAGTATCTAGCTTTCCTGATGCCTTTATCTGCATCTAGTTTCACACTCATTCATCCATCATATAGGCCTTCTTTCTGCTCCAGGTCAATGTTTTTTTGGGGGCCCATTTGTTACTCAAGTTCCAGCGGTTCTAACAGCAATATAGAGTATGTTGTACAAGAAAGAAGCTTGGCTTTAGATTCAAAAGACCATGGGTTTGAGTACCATATCTACCTGTTTGCTATTTGCAAACGGAGGATTGTATTTAAGCTATTATTGTAACTCATTACAATTGTTTTAAATTAACTGCATTTTTGTTTTTTTTTATATTAGACCCAATCAAATAATGGTATAAATCAGTGGTTCTCAACCTTCCTAATGTTGCGACCCTTTAATACTTGGATGTGGTCATATCTGCATGTGGGTGGACCCACCTAGAGACAGATAGAAGAGCGGTGTCTCGGTTCCTAAGACCATCGGAAACAAATGTTTTCCAATAGTCTTAGGCAACCCCTGTGACAGGGTCGTTCGATCCCCATAAGGGTTGCAACCCACAGGTTGAGAACCACTGGTATAAATCTTTATAATTTGGAAACTAAATCTTAGACCATAGATACCTAAACTACCCAAATCTTTTCCCAGCTGTGACATTTAGGATGTTGACCAGTGGAACAGATCTTCGAAAATTCCATTAAGTCATTTTGCAAAATGACCTGATATGTGTTAGTAGGAATGACTTCTCAAAGCAGCTGCTAGTTATTCAAATTATCAAAGCTACAAGAATGGAGTTTTAAAAAAATGTTATTTTACAGTAAAGTATTAGATATAAAATTGTGACAGTTAAATCTCTTCCCGATGTATGCTTTGGTTCTGATATTCTTTTTTCCCCCCCAAGTCTCATTCCTAACGTGCTAAGCAAACAACTGAGGCCCCTGGTTGTTTTTTGTTTGTTTCTATAATAAAGAGCTGACATTTGCACAGGACTTTAACTACTAATTATATAATCATAATGCATCTAAAGGTAATGTATCTAAATTGACCTTTTAAGAGAGGCTTTTTTCCCATTTAAAGAATTTTTATTCTGATCATCTTTCTGGTCTACTCTCATTTTTTGGGGGGGGCAAGGGGAGCTCTACCCCACCCCCATATCAAATACATAGTCAAGCAAAACAAATCCCCACATTGGCTACGTTCCAAAACAGTCGTCTTATTCTCTATCTTGCATTTCATTTTGATTTTTGCTATCAATGCATGAAATAGGTCCAACACCTGATGTTAATTACCCTCATTTTAAAGATGAGGAAACTGTTAAGCAGAACTATTATTTACTCATGGTCATAAAGCTAGCAAAAAATGTGTCAAAAACAGGAATTTAGTCCCTCTTGTC
>CM053591.1:75608802-75627046 GCA_028646515.1 Pseudochirops corinnae
CCCCCCCCCCCCCCCCCCCCCCCCCCCCCCCCCCCCGCCATGGTGGCGTGCAATCATGTATAGGATCTGCAAATACTTTCACATTATACAACAGTTTGGTCATATAGAAGGGCTGTAACCAAGAACATTAATGTCTTAAAAAAAAACAAACTCATGCCACAGTATCTGGCCTTTCTCGAGCTCAGGAAGGCTCCTCCAAGTTCCTTTCTTGTAGTCACTTAATTAAGAAACTATTTATAAAATTCTCCTTTTTTTCTCCCCTGAAAAGTGAAACTTACCTGAAAATTATAAATTTCAGATGGTGGGAGATTTCCCAAATGAACCAGACGCCTGTTTATGCACCAAAACACAGGGGCAAAGCATTTTTTTTTTTTTTTGCATCTGCAGCACTACAAATCCAATGTGCCATCATTTGGCTTAAACAAACCTGTGTCCCTATGTGAATATGCAATCATTCACAGCCACAGCTGCCTTTATTCGTATGATCACACATTCCTTTCACCTAAGGCAGTTATATAGATCTGGGAAGTGTCCTACAATAAAAAACAAAGCACCAAACCATCCCTGGTATTTTCAGGCCCACCCTCTGCATTTACTTCCTCTCGAGAAAGTGAACTAGAAGCTTGTCTGATGTCATGCTGGGGAATGGGGATTTTTCTGCGGCAATTAACATCCTTTGTCTACAAAGCCTCATAAAATGTGCCGTTAATTATGAGATGACCTAGTAGAGTTGTTTTAGAAATGTTAAACAAATGCTTTCCTAATCTTCCTTTACAAACGTTTTCTCCTCCTTAACGCAGATGAGTCTCTTCAAAGTTCTCTCATTCTCTCTTCTTTACCTTAATTCAGGACACTTTCCCCACCTCCCCATTCCAGGACCAACTTCCTCCTCATTTATCAATTCCAGTTCTATGCATTCTGAATGGTCATGCTTGAGTCTTATGGTATAGTAAGCACAGAGCTTATTAGCACATACCTTTCCCCATCTGCTCTTGTCAAGGGGTATCAGAATTTTAGAGCTGGAATCACAGGACCACAGATTTGGAACTGGAAGGCAGATTACAGATTGTTTAGTTATAGGCTCGAAAAGAACAAGTATCTGTATTGCTAACTATCAATAAAGAAGGCAGTGGAGCTAGGTACCGATTCCAAATTTGGCATTGTCACTGCAGCAGGGCTCCTAATTCCAAGTACAGAAAAGGGATGAAATTGAAGGCATTGTTCTGCTGGGGTAGGAAGGAAGCATTTGCACAAGTTATCACCAATACCGAAGGTAAGGCAATAATAGCTAGAGAGAGAAAAAAGGTGTTCCCCTCCACCTTTAAAAATAACTGTACTGGGCAACAGAGGATTAAAATTGGGATAAGAAGGCTGGTCTGGGTAGCTGGAAAGATAACATGTGAGGGAGAGAGAAGGCAGATACTAAGATCTAGATTCCCTGGACCAGTCCAATGCCTTTGATTTGAGAGATAAGAGAAGAAAAGGGGCCAAGTGACTTGTTCAAGGTCATTCACAGTACTAATGTTCAAGTGGCCAGAGCCAAGACTCAAATTGGGGTCTTTTAATTTCAAAACTAGTCTTTCCCCTTCCACCTGCTTATACTACTGGGAAAAATACTCGCACATAACAGAGTGCTTAAATAAATGCCTATTAAATTCAGCTTTTGATTTAGTATTAGTTTTTAAAAAATCATACTGTGTTCATACCCACTGGGCATCAGAAGCTGCGGTGTGTGATCAATAAGTTCTTCCTGCAGAGTGGTAAAAGAGCTATATTGAGGAAAATACGTGGTTTGAAAGGAGGTATTTTCTCATATGGAGAAAATAGGAAAGATCTGATGGTTGGCCCAAGCAGTACCTTGATAGCCCCAAGATACAGGACGACTGGTGGAGAGAAGTCCCCAGAAAATGAGGTGGAGCCTTTGTAAAGAATCTCTCTGGATGAGAAGGCACAGAAGGGCAAAAACCAAGGGAATGGAAGCATTTTGTGGAAAGCAAATTCCCCTCTCTTACATCCTTTAAAAGACTTAAATGTGAAGGGCCAATTGTTTAGTCTTGTAAGACAATAACTACAGTGGTTAAAGGTGTCTTGGATGTTTCTCTTCCTTCCAACCTAAGTCTTTTTTTTTTCTTGCTCTGCCCTTCACTCCATATGGATTAGTAGGAGTACACAACACAAAGTGAGAAAATAATGGGTGTGGGGCAGCTAGGTGGTACAGTGAATAGAGCAAGGGCCTTGGAGTCAGGAGAACCCGAGTTCAAATTCGGCCTCAGACACTTGACACCTTTACTGTGTGACCTTGGGCAAGTCCCTTAATCCCAACTGCCTTGCCTTGTCCCCTCCAAAAAAAAAGTGATGGGTGTGAGCAGCACATATATGCCTATATTCCACCTTCTTGCATATTCTTTGCATACCCCTCCCCCCCACTTTCCAGAAATTTATTTGCTTTTATTGTTTAGCAATAGGGTAGGAACCATGCATATCTAATTTTGATTTTTGCATCAGCACCAAGAAATGTTAAAGTAATAGATTCATACTGCTTCTGCTTTTTACTTTTTTTAGGTCTTCATGGATATTTTGCTCATGGGGTACCTCAGTGTATTTCTTGGGAATGTATATGTTGTCTTAATATAGTAATGAGGGGAATGATACTATCCAAGAAAATTATTAAATACCTATTATGTTTAGAGTACTTTAGAGGCTAGTAAATACAAAGATGAACAAGTCAGATCTCTTCTTTTGTAGATCTCATCACCTGGTAGGATTTTCTGTTAGTATGGAAGAGAGCTCCCCACTCCCCCCCACCCCTCTTTGTGGGTTGATGACAATTCTAATAACTTTATGAAGATTAGTCATGGAAGAGCTAAGAAGTAGAGCTAGGATCAGAATCCAGGCCTTTTAACTCCAAATTCATATTCTGAAATCTGAAAGTATCAGTCACTAGAGATGGGGTTTCCAAATAATTCAAGCAAAAAGGGCAAAAGACACCTGGGTAGTTTATGCATATGATTCTGGGTATCTAATCTTACAGCTGACATTAAACCTAGAAGTTAAGAGGAAAGGAGTAGCACCCCTATGCAACTAACAGTTTATCATGTATAATCTTGCAGGATTTCCAAACTAATTCTTGCTTGTAAATAGAGAGGGAGCTCAGAAGGATTCCTTTAGTTTGACAGGGTAAGGAATGGATCATTTTTTCTTTTGACTGTTTATTGTCACTAAAACCCTATTATAATAGCAGATGGAAATAAATGTATCTAAAATTAAAAAAAATATACTTACTCAAGTAAAGTAGCCCTCTTCCTCAAATTAGGAGTAAAAAGCCATTAATGGAAATTTTAATTCTATAGACTCACTGTTGGTTATAACTTAGCAGAAATTGGGAAAAGTCACCCCTTGTGAGATTTTGTTTGTGAAGAAACTAAACCAGCCACTTTTTCTTTATTGCAAGCAGAGCCTGACCTCCTGCTTATATAATCTACAGAAAAGTCCAAAAACTAAATTTTAACAGGTCACATTTTGATACCTTCAGAAATGAAAGTTTAAAAACAGCAGCATACAAAGTAAACTTTACTGAAATGTAGGAATTATCTGAGTCCACAGTTTGATTTTTCAGAGCAGGTTAATGAACTGTTATCAATTAAGCATTACTGTTTAAAGGCTGATTTATTGTCTATTAAATGCACCTATTGAATTTAACAATTAAAAAAAGAAATTCCAATATTTCATGATGATGACAACTACAGATACCATTTATGTTAAATACAGTGGTAACTTTTTTCCTCCAGTGGCATTTTTGGAAGATTTGCCTTTATATTACATAATGAATAGATATTTTCAATGGCAATGCATATACACACATAATAATTTCAGTCAGAGACAATGTACAGTATATTAAAATTCTGTATATTTTGATAAAGTAAAAAATAAAGCTATATAAACTCATCTTTAGATTTTTTTTCTGCAAAAGTAGAATCACACTTTTATAATACTTCCAACAAGTTTCCATTAAAGCTTTGTTTATAGACACATTATCAGAATGATTCTTGTCCCCCATTCTCCTAAACCCTGGCTTTCAAAAAAAAAAAAAAAGACCATAGTGGCTCACCGACATTTTTTCTCCCTGTTTGAAAGTTGCATACCCATGGGATCCAGACAAATGGGTGACACCAGAAAAATGAGTAATGTAAGAAAGTAAGATCTAAGCCTTTGTATTATGTGTCAAATAAATAATCTTAATGATACTCTAAACAATGGTAATCACTTCTTACTAACCAGTGCAGGAATACATAAATATTCAGTGGTTAAGAAAAAGACAAAGCCTGAAATACTTTCTCCAGCTTTCACAGAACATTTGGTTGATGTCTATTTAAAACGGTTCTAACAGCATGTATGAAACATTTTTGTTAAAGCTGCAACAATTTAATCAAGGCAAGCTAGGAAGTGATACAAAATCTGTCATTCTCCTCCCCTCTCCAACATGCTTCATTCCCTCCCAAATCTATCTGAGATAAATCGTACGTCCAATTTGTGTACATTAGCTGTAATGAATGGCAATGTCCAACATGAGATGTAACTCTCACATTTCATTCTTACTTGATCTGCCTCCTTCACTCTACTCAATCAAATATGTAGGGAGTTTCTGTGTTACTTCTTGAAATCAGAATTGACACAGAGAGAACTTGCTTACTCCAGATGATTTCTGGAATGGGGCTACTCCCCTACCAAAAAGCGGGCAGCCCAAGAGAGGGCACTTAAAGAGAACAGGGAATGCTTTCTTTGGAAGCCAAATCCTCTCTTCTTGTCCCCCAGAGAGCTCACTTAACTGAAGGATAGTAAGCAGATATTTTAGGTGGAGTTGCCCTGAGAGAGAAAGATATCTGTCCAGGGAAGCCTTTACATTTATCAGTAAAGAAAGTTTGTTGTGGTGATGTGGTGCCTAACTAGTCTGCCTACTGGAGAAAGGTATGTTAGAATGCTTTTGCTGAGACTCTATCAGCTAAATACACAAGGGGTTCCCTCCTTCTCAGAGGTGGACACAGACTTCTATTGTGGGGGGGTGGGGGAGGGAAGGAACAGAATGAAGTGTCGAAACACCTCTGGAAAAAGGGAGAGATAATGAAAGCTCAAGAAAAGGAGTGTGGTTGTGTGTGTGTGGTCATGAGTTACCATGGAGTTGGAAGAAATAGAAAGATGAAAATACAGACAAAATCACTCATGTATTGGTATATTAAAAAGAAAAACTTCTAAGGAAAGAGAGTGGGAGCAATAAAGCTCGCACTGAACCTTGGTAAATCATAACTTTGTCACTGATTACTATCTGACACAGCGAGGTATTATGGTGTACTAGAGAGAATTCTGGGCTTTGGGTCAGAAAGACTGGAGTTCAAATCCTGCTTCTGACTAGAAACTTGCTCTGTACCCCTGGAAAAATCACCTAACTGCTATGTGCCTCAAGTAACTTCTTAGGATTTAATTTCAGAGTCATAGACTGGTTGTGATTTGCTTTGGTGACTAGACTCCCCACTCCAGGAGTTCCACACATTGGTGATACTATAGATTCCTCATTATCTCTGTATTGTATATATCTGATGCAGTAAATAGGATTTTTAAGTCCAAGGGTCTGAAGCAGGTTCTTACATAATCTACAACATCATAAGGCAAATAATGAATATAAAGAACCTGCTACTGACATAAAAATGCAATTTCAGGGGGTCTTCCTTTTCTCCACTTCATTGTCCCTGGCCAAACATCTGCGTCTCAATTCCCACCCCTCATAATCTATTTAAAATACCTAGGCACATCCATTTAATAGTTCCCCAGGCTATTTCCTAAAACATATTTTAGACTCTGTAAAGTCTTAGTGATTTTCAATGAAAGAGTTAAATTGTCAGAAGGATGTAGTAAACGTGGTTAGTAGGCAGAGCAGGAATCCAGCATATTGAATCATCAAGCAAGAATTTTCTTATTTAAGGCTAAAGGATGGAAATGAGAAAAAAACCAAGGTAAGATGAAGTTACAAAGGATTAAGGTGAAAAAATTTAGCAAACTACCATTTGGAGATGTGCCTTACGTTAATTACTACCATCAGAAACCGCAATAGTTTAGGAGAAAGAGAAAGCAAGAAATCAAATCTGAAATTTTCACATTCATCAGATTTTTAAACATTCAGTCACAACTATCAGCAAAATTTAAATGTAAAGTGGCCAAAACCCATAAAATTAAAAAACTTTCCAAAACATACTTAAAAAATTAGAAATGGTGTGTTAACAAAAGAATGCATAAAAGAGATATATAAACAGCTATGAAAAATATTTGAGTGCAAAGGCAATTTTAAGATTTCTAAAAAAATACATTACAAATAATTTGTTAACTAAACACACAAGAAATCTGTCACCACTACAGGTATTACATTTATACCCATACTAGGTTTTAAAAAAATCTTTAAAAAATACATACACCAGTGTTTATGAATGGTATGATTCTGAGTGTGACATCCAAGGAGGCAATGACTCTTAGTTGATAATACTGGTGGAGTCCATGACAAAATGGTATTCCTTCAAACTGAAAGGATTCTTGTTGAAATGCTGACGTGAAATCTTCAAGCTAAAAACACTATGCTTTTTAGTCTCTAGGGCAGTAAAATGACTTCTTGTTGATAATCAAAGTTTATTCAGCCTAATCTTTGGTATGATAAGTGCTCATAATTCATAAAACATTCCAATGACTTTAAAATAATTCATTGGTTCTTGTCATTAGTGCTCCGTTCAGGAAAAAAAAATCCTCTATAATTCAAATAAATATTTTATAGGTGAAGCCCTATGCTCTCAAACGACTAACCCTGAACACCCATAAGCCTAACATCAAATGACTAAGAATAAGCTCTCAGTACTGATTCCCAAGCATGCCATTTTCTGGTCTTCAAAGTAGAGGCTCTGGGAGCAGGCAAAGTTATTTATATGTGGTCGTTGGATGAGGCCTTTCTAAAAAGGACTATGTCTTTGCTGTTTAAGTTTGATTCTCAAATTGAAATATGCTAATTTAATGTGATTCAAATATGTCATGGAGGGTGTTCATATAATAAACACACACTGGGTATGTAAAAATAATGGGGACTTTTAAAGCAATCTTTCAGTCATTTATTAACACTGGACAAAATCCCCAGACAAAGGACACACCTAGCCATAAAATTAGCGCAAGGTTTGGTAAACACTGGAGAGCCTTGGAAGAAGTACAAGCTGGCTGTATTGCTTTTAAAAAATTGAAAGGCTATCTTGTAACCATACCCTTTCAATGTGAAATAAGATTGAAGTCCATTTTCAAAGACAATTGCCACCTGGTGGTTGTATCTCAGAAAACTTCCCTTTTCATTATAACATAGGGTGCTGTATAATGACATTGCAGTCAATTATTTGTGCCAAAGCCCCCTAGCAATTGTCCTAAACTAAATGCCCCCCTTTTGTAAGCCCCCTGGAATAAAATTTTCCATCAACAGGGAACCAAGAAACTCCATCCTTTGAAGTCTGACAAAATACTATCTCAGAGCTCTTAGAGGGAAAGCTAAGATATCAGCACTTCGTAATCTGTACCAAGTACATTTGCTCACACAGTCATACATATAAAACACTTTTTTCCATGGAGGCAGCAAGGTGATGATGGGGAGGGAGTAAAAATGAACCAAATTTACTCTAACTTTTCTAGGACATATTGTGATAAATTAACACATTCAGCACAGTTTGACATGCAAAATGCCAGTACTACCTACAACAACCAGCTTCTCTCTGGAGGTTTGAACATAAAAATGGCGTCTCTTTTTTCTACTAGGAAAACCAATCTACATGACCACACAGATGCTTAATTTGGCCACTTAGGAAAATATAAGCATTAGAAGAGCATTTCCTGACAGGAGATGATCACAGAGGCAACATGAGTTTGTTCAACGGACAAAGCACAGGAGGAAAACTGGTTGGAAGAGCCAGGGAAGAAAGACGACGAAAAGAAGTTAACAGTATAAGAAACAGCTGTGAAATGCATGAAGTGACTGTCACTGGAGATATCTGAGGTCACAGCTTCTGGCTCAAAACTGAACTGTTGATACCAAAATGTAGGTCCTTCACTGAAACTATCCACTTCAAGTAATAGCAAGTGACTGAAGACAATAGAAGCAAGCAATGTATATGCAAAAAAAAAAAAGGGGGGGGGGGAAGAAACAAAGGGAAAAAAACCCCAAAACTTTTAACACAGAACAAGGGGACTTCTAAGTGCTACCAGTCTCACAGTACCAGACTGTGTAGGATGTTCATTGCTTTAACAGTTCAAAAAGAATTATTTTTGAAGAGGCCTCATTGGGCCTGGAAGGACATAAACTTCAGGCTCTCAATTCTGTCTGCCTAATCATTACTCCAGACAGTGAGAGCCAAGTACTTCTTAGTTTAAGTTTTATTACATATTTGTTCCCTCTTCTGGAAACAGAACACACACACACACACACACACACACACACACACACACACACACACACACGTACGCACGCACACATACACATTCAAAAATGCAGTTCTTTAAAGGCTTGAATTGGTGATCTGTTATACAGGCGTTTCCAAACCTGACCCACGGTAGCAGTGTCTTGCACTGGATTTGCAATAGTTATTGGAAAAATTAAACCCAAGTGGGAGGACTGAATAATCATGACTGTTCCAGTATGTCAGCATCACTTTTTTAGAATGAGAATGAGACCTTGTGGCTGGGGGGGAACTGGAGAGTTCATTGCTTCGATAGCTTGGATTTGGTTGAGAGGCGAGAGGGGTGAATTCTGAAATATGGTCCTGACACTGCCTTGGAGAATTCTGTCAAGAGATAAGAAAATACATTAAGTGACTGACAGAGTGGGTAGGGATCCTAAAACAATTCTGTGTTATTTCAAAATTGAGCTGGATAACATGCTTTCTCTAAAGAGCTGCTCTACTTAGAAATCAGCACCCAAGTCACTGGTTTTATATTATTAGGTCTGCTGGTTTCCTCTCTTCGAATACTGTAAATTGATACTGTACCCATTAGTACCTGGTTATTAATATCCTAGAAAGTAGCTTCTCTCCACCCCCACTTCTCCCTCCTCAGTTATATATACTAAATGAAGTAACCATTAGGCTAACCCAAGGAATGGCAAGGAGCAGGGGGCGCTGAGTGATTTATGTGGGCCCCATCTCATGGCTTTGTTCAAGTCTCCCAGATCACTAAGTGACATCTGAGAAGCCCGAAAGCGTGAGCGAAGTGCAGTTATTTACCCACAAAGACAGGAAGACAAGGACTCACTCACCCAGCGTTAGTGCATCCTTTCCCAACACACACAGATTCAAGGATAAACAGCCACATTGACTAAGCACATCGAGATCATCTTCAGATTATTATTTTTGTACATGCCATAGACCAATGTGGTTTGTGTGACTTCTCACTAATAGCCTAAGAAGGCTGATAATATGTCATAAACAACAAGTTTAACTATGTAGGAAGAGAATAAACAAGAACTGAGCAAGATCAAACTTTTAATACAAAGCATGTTTCAAGTCTGACAGGATACTGATATTTTTTTCAGAATTAGATGATAAATGTGCTTGTCAAACCCAAGGTTTTTATATTATAGAAATGCTTCATGAACACATATATTCAACACAATCTCCACGTACTTTGAGGCACCAGACTATGTTCTGTTCCGTACAGCCAATGTTTAACATGGGCTAATGTCCACCATTAGTCTGAGGGACTGACTAATGTTCAATGTAAACCAAAATCCCAGAAGGCATTAACTTGTGGTATCTTTCCTGACTGACCCTTTAAATTAAAAATGTTCAACACCTCACAGGTCCAGATGTGTATATTTTGTCTACATTGAATATTAGCAAGTCAGACCAGCTAATGTTGCACATGAGAACACTGATAAACATTAGTTCTAAGATACATACATAAATGTGCACACACGCAGAGACATAGACACGTGATACACTTTATTATGCAATTGTAACTCTCAGGCAAATAACTTACCGGAATATCAAATTATTTAAGTGTAAAATTAGGTTCTCCTACAAACCATTAATTTTGACTAAAAAAATAAATAAAACAAAACCAAAAATGGCAAAGCGCAGCAAAAACTTTGGAGGAAAAATGAACAGTTTCAGAGTTATCACCGCACACCAATAAAGTGACTCCAAACTGGCATCATCTGTGCAATACTGTTACCTATCATTGAGCTAATTATGCTTCGGCAGCCGTAAGAGATCCTTCAAGGAGGGGCCCATCGTAGGTCGCCACTGCCTCTACAGTTGGTCTATGTTTCATAATCTTCTGCAAGGATGGAGGAAAAACACTGAGACTGTTGCCACACACACGAGGGAAATCTGAATGGATCATCTTGAGGTCTGAGTCTCGTTTCCCTGACCTCAAGACCAATTCCCAGAGCTTCAGTCCAGAGCTTACCTCCAGGGCTCTGGTCTCAGCAGGACCTGTCTCTATGGCTCTCATCCCTTCAACCCTTTCACTTGCACAGACAGGCCCATTATTGATCCTGATGCCAGACTAAATACAAACCTGATGAAAGCTGAAGGCACTTGTTTTATACCATGAGACACCACCTCTGGCTATGGTCTCCGGTGCCTCTTGGATCACGTAAAAAGGAAACTATCTCTGTTTTGCTCATGGGGCTTTCATCATCATACAGTCAAACACGCAGTAGGAAAGTGTGCTGCCACTGGCTGTTAAATATTCAACGCAATTAAGTACCTCTGGGGGGGAAGGAAAGCACAGTTTTAGAGAAATCAATCAAGGCAAATTGATTTTTTATCTGTGAGTTGCCAATTTCCAGGGCATGCAGGAAATACACTGAGGAACAGCAGGCTTCCCTTCTCATCCGTGGCAGTGATGCTGAACGGACCAGAAGACAACTGTATCCAAGGTGGGGTATGTGAGGGGGAAGAGGAGAGCCCACTTTCCCCAATACATGTGCTGTATTCTGCAGATAAAGAACCTGAGTGAAGTCACTGAGTGTCCCCAATGCATGTGCAGTTAAGAAGCCAAATTCATGGGCACGATCTTGCTTGAAATGTGGTAGGAGATTCCACAGGACCTGCCAAGAACATAGTCTGGGCTTCCGGGAGCGCTCAAGAAAAGAAGCCTGCTGCATGGTCCACACGGCCCTCTGAGCCATTTCCCCAGGTAGTGACAAAGTTCCTGCTCTTCTGCAAAGAGCGTTGCTGAAGGTTTCTCAAGGGACTCCAACAGCCCCTTGGACAAAACTAAAATGACGGCCAGTAATCAAAAAAGAAGAGTCCTAGCAGGAGAAATGAAATCCAAAAGATTTAACAGTGTGATGTTCAAAATGGTCCCAGATGGGTGGGGCTGGCCTTCTTAAGATGTTCTACTCAAACTTGGTCATTTCCCAGTCAAATGTGAAAAAGAGTCCTTCTAAGAGTGATGGACAACTGTAAATGGTATGCTTAAACTTGCATTGATAAAATGTTTCTATATAAATTAAGGGAAAGGAAATTGAAGCAAATGCAACTGTTGCACTTTGCAGAAATAATTCTTTATGGTTTTTTTTTTAAAAAGATAGGGTGAAGGATGAAAAGGGGATTGGTGCCTATGATTTTTACAGAGAAAGGTGGAAAAAGTCAACCAAATGGAGTCCATATATAGGTTAAACAAATGCTTGATTCCTCCAAAGTTTTGCAGACCACTGAATAGGTTAAATTTCCCATCATAGGAAATGTGTTTTGCATGTGCCGTGAATGTTTTGGTTTACTGATGTTCATTTTTACATGGCTAAGTAGTGATTGTAAATAGTCGGTCACCACCCCTAGAGATGAATGCTCAATGGCCTAAAAGGCCTCAATGCCTTCAGCTGCTGTGGAAATCAAAGACAATGATCAGTGATGACCGTTTCCAGCTTCTGCTTTGCTTACTCTACTTTAAAAGTAAAACAGCCTCTTTAGATTAGGTCTCTAATCTAGATTAGTTCTAGAATATTTATTTTGAACTGAATTTCAGAAGGTTAAATCAATTTCACTAGTACCATCTCTGCCTTGCTAAGACATTCCTAATAATTTCATCCTACAGGCTTTCAAATATGAAAACAAAGATAGAAATCTGATTCACTACAACATATTTTAATGACCCTAGACTAAAAAAAAAAATATTGTATTAAGTCAATTTACTTAAAAAGAAAGTGACTTTTTTTTATTATGTCAATTAAGTTGGTATTTAAATTGTATAGCCAATCAATTGTTTTTTGAAGAGTTTTTTGTTTGTTTTGGTCTGGACTTACAATCTCATCAATTTAGGAGTGCCTAGCATGGCAACTCCCTCCACTCATGTGGACCAGCTACTCCTCTGCAACTTCAAAGTCTTACAGAGTTCCTCAGGGCACTGAGAATTATGTGTCTTGCTAGTGGTCCTACGGTCATTCTGGGTCAAGGGTAAGAATTGAACCCAGGTCTTGCTGACCATCAAGGCACATTCTCTCTCAATCAATAGTTATTAAGAAAAAAAGGTCCTTTCACCTTTTAAAAAACTTTGTACAATATACAAACTTTAGTAAAATGGCAGTAATACCAGACGCCAACAGAGATGTGTTCATTACATACTAACAATCGCCCCAGAAATGGCTGATCCAGATGAGAACTTCCCCATGCTTTTCTAGGCCAGGTGTTGCTGGAAGATTGTTCTTATGTAAGGGAAAAGCAGACTTGAACAGTATTAGGCCTTTCATCACTGGACCTGGAGCTGAGCTAAGGGAACTTTAAGGAAAAGAATATGATGGGTCCTCTAGAGAAGCAGGGATGAGGAGATGGTTCGTTCATTCATTCATTCATTCATTCATTCATTCACTCACTCACTCCTCCGTTTCTCCATGCATATCACTGTTGTGAAGTCTACTAAGAGAAACTAAGGGAGGATAGGGGATATTGGGAGAGCTGGCTCACAGGAATGTCATCTCCTTTCCTTTTTCTATGCTTTCAGTCCTGCAACTGAAAACTCAGCAGGGGGAGGAGGAAGAAGGCAGTCATGGGGGTCTAACACAAATTAGTGCTTAAAATCTATAGCAGACCAAAAGCTCCTCCCCTTTCTGGGTTTTCTCCTTGCTCCCCTCCTTGCCAACTCAGTTTACAACCTCCCACTACCAATTTCAGCTCTGTCTCCTGAGATAAAGCGCTTAGTAGCTCCCAAGTCTACTTTTCTTCTGAAATGCAAATGAGTCTTGCTTTATCCTCTAGTTAGTATATGTACCCTAAGACCCCATTAACACCTACAGGAAAAGTAAATTTTCTTCCTTCCTTAACTTTTATCTGGAATATAGGTAGGACAATCCCTTATACCCAACACAGGGCTGAGGGGGAAGTTTAGTCAAGGAAGTATCCCTGGGGAGTTTACAGTGTCTTACCCATAGCCCTATCCTGAGCCTTGGTCTCTCTTCCTCATCTCTGATTCTCCGTCTCTACCTCTTCTTCTCTCATCATTAGCTCCTCCCATAGGTCATATACAGCTACTACCAGTGACTTGGGGATTAGAGAATCTCAGTTCTAACTGATTTCATCCTTCTCAGCTAAGAGGTGTGTTTCTGGCCTTCCAAATGGGACTCTGAGTCACTGTTACACTTTGTTACACAGGGCTGCCAGGATCTAGAGTACAGCATCAGATACATTTTATGGTAATGCCATTTTTCTAGCCAAACTCGGAAGCCCAAGCCACCATTTATAACAGTGTTCTTATGGGAAAACTCAACAGCATTTCAAATGACCAACTTAAATGTGAAAATTTGGTACATGTCCAATCCAAAACTGGAGACTGTTTGAACTAAGGTATCGAACTTTTTCAAAGTACCTTTACTTTGGGAGCAGACTAAATGTATTTAAGTGTATGGACAATCAACAAATAGTTGGTCAGGCTTTAGCATCCTTGAAGTCTTGGCTCTGGATAAGAAAAAAAGCTTTTGCCACAGAGTGCTACATACAAGGCTATAATGCTGTGGCCTAGGTTGTTACTGTCATCTAAAAAAACCCGAGCTTTTTTCAGAACTTTTTCCCGCTAAAAGTCACCCAATTTTATTCCATGAGTTTGAGCAGCCTGAAACTTTTGCATAGAACAGTGTCCTTCCCTTGTTTGTCCCAGTAACAGAATATGATATATCAGAGAGCTGTTTAATGACCTTTAACGAGCTTGTTTTAGAACTGCAGCTGAGAGCTGGAAATCACGCCAACACCAATGTCATCCTGCTCAAGGGCATGTCTTTTTGTGGTATAGATGAGCTGCAGATACTCCTAGTATATGTGTCAACACCAGAATCTGAAATGTGACTATGGGAATTTACTATGGACCCGATCTGTTCTACATAGTATTTCATGAGATAAAGACACTCTATAATATTGGTCTCTCATGAAGTAAAGGTCCAGTCCAGTGTAAAAGAACACTGGACTTGGACACAGGAGCAGCGCTGGGTTGTCCTGACTATATAGCCTTCTGGTAAATTGCTTAATTTCTCCGACCCTCAGTTTCCTCATCTGTGAAATGGGCACAATAATGCCTCTTCTGCTTGTCTTAGAATATTGAACCAAGTCTTCAGGCAATACAGTTGGTAGTGGGTATCGAGCATAGAGTAAACAGTTATGGATATAGGCAAACAGTCAATGATTATATTTACTACTTTTCTGAGGAAATTTTGTTATGATTTTTTTTTCATGTTTAAAACAATACATACTGATGAGTGATTCTGTAGCACTGGCACTTACTCTACCAATGCAGACTGCAATCCTGGTCACAACTTAGTGGATAATTTAGCAGAGGTGCCTGAGGCTCAGCTAAGTAATGTGACTTGCCCAGGGTCTAGTAAGTGTCAGAGGCAGGATTGGAACCCTGGTCTCTCCTTTTCCAAGTCCAGCACTCTATATGATGCCTCTGGTATAAACGTGAGTGTATAATAAATGTTCTTGATATTACAATAAAACATCTACTGTCCTCCAAGCATGCAAAAAGGCAGAAAAAGAGTCACCTTGTGTTCCGTTAGAAACTCAGACTGCTGGAAGTCTGAGAAAGCATAAAGATGGTAGACTGCTCAACAGAAAGGCACTGATGTTTAGTCTGCCATTCCCAGAAGGTTCAGGAGGTACCCATGCACATCATTTATGTTTAAATAAGGTAGCAGTTATTTAGGCAAAGCAGGTTGGAAGATGAAAGGAAATGAGGAGAGGAGAGAGAGAAACACAAGTGGGTAAGTCTGGTTAAAAGCTAACAACTTCCTAGTGCATATAAATGCTGTTCATGCTAAAAGAACAGACACTGGCATCGTTAAGACCCCCAAACATGACTTGTTCATTTTCTAACTGTGGCTCTCAGCAAGGTCATCCCAGCTTTATGCCTACTAGGTTTTGGGTTTTATTTCTTATTCCTTTTTAGTCCCAAATGACTAGATGCCCAATGAATTCACAATGAGGACTTTTTAAAACTCCTATAGTAGTAGGAAAAATGGATGGCAACATTTATACTAGTGTTAATTAAGGAGACACCTTCTACTGTCTTGGGAAAAAAACACATCACCTCTAATTAGATTTTTCTACGACTCAAAGTACACACCATGGAAGAATAAAGGAGCCCCTAACAGCATGACTATGGAGCTGCATTGCTGACTCCTAAGTAAATACACAGCCAGCCTTAGGGATTAAGGGTCTCATCTATAACAACTATGTATTTGAGGATTACTATTCAAGAGATTAAACACAAAACAAAAATAAAGCCATCACAGGTCTGCTACTCATAGGATAGGGCTTTAGAAGTATCTAGTATTTATTTATTTTCTTCATCTTATGCACCAGAAGGCAGTAGGGTGAGTTTCCTTCACAGGGAGACCCATCAAAATTCCTGCTTTCACCACCATAAGCTATAGACTACAGATCTGTTCTTACTTAGGAGCCTGAGAACAAAGCTCCCAACTACCTACCTCCTTTAGCTCTTTCCTTCCTACTCTCTGGAAGAGTGACATGAGCTCTGTCTGGAGCCATAATTCTTTTGCTATCCATCCAAGCGAAAGAGGATTTGGATACCTGAAGATATTCTTGTCTTGCCCTGTCTGGTTTTTAAAGAAAGAACTCCTGCCAAGGGACCAGCTTACCATGCTCAACTATGAGGGTAGACTTCTCTTTACCTTTAGTAACTGTAGGATGACTTGTTGTTTAAACTGGGGCAGGAAACATAAAGAAGGGAAAAGCCTAAACTAGGAGCTAAAAGCATTGGGTTTCAAATAAAGCTCATTGCAAGTACTACAAACATTTTACTAAAACTTGCAAACAAGAATTCAATTCTATGTGCTGGGCAATGAATGACTGTACATGGGTCATTGTATAGGGATACTCATTTTCCACCTTAAGTGTGCAAATTCCATTTGGAATGAAAAAAACCAAACCAAACCAACAACATAATCCACAAAAGTTTCCAAAATGTTTCCATTTGGACTTAAAAACTAGGTAAAACAGAGTTCTAAATAGCATTCATGAATTTTCAAAGTAAATAGCTACAATCTGTTATTCTGTTTTCATACATATGTGTATTATACATAGGTATGTGTATAGTATTTTCTTTCCTCTTATTGTTTTAATTATATCTCCCCATTCATTACTCAAATTAGCCTCATGCTCTGGGCAGATCTTTAAATTGCTAGAGTTGCCCCAGTCTTATCTGGCTTCTTGTTCTCTTTATCTTTTGGTTCCTTCTATTCCACCATGATTCTTTGAGAAAAAAGGCCAGAAAGGGGCTAAGGAGGCAAGGGAATCTTCAGTACTGAGGAGTGATTAGTACTCCATTCCATTCTTCAACAGTGACTCCCACTTCTCCACGAGTCTAAGGAAGGAGGAGAGAAGGAACCAGTCTCCTGGAGATTACAAATGCTTATGAGACTGGGACCATGCTCATGGCAAAGGTAAAAGGGCTTTGCTAAGAGTAATAACTGGGTGGTGGGAATGAACATTTCTCTGAGAAATCTACTCTGGTGCCCAGATACCTTTTTTTGTTTGTTTGTTTGTTTGTTTTGGTCACAGTCTGAGAGTATGGAAAATAAGTAGCCCAATCTACTAGGGTCTTTACTTCCTATTTATCATGTTATGAATTCTAGTTAAATTCATTGAACTTTTATACCATCCCAATCTACCCCTCCCCTCCCCCCCCAAAATAATGCTAACCTTAAAATAATGACTGCTTCTGAACCTTGGGTAGGATAATTTGCCTTATATTCATTTCTGGTATTTCTGACTAATCATACTTTTTACCAAACATAACAAGCCTTTTAGCCTATTCCCTTATTCCCAAATTAAACCCTTGTTTTGCAATAATAATCAGCAGTTAAGAGAAAAGTGATTTTTACCTGAGTTCTTTCTGTTGCTGTAGGCCACAAGTGCCTACAAAGAACCTTTTTGATAATATCTGGAAGAAGGCTGACAATTGTTAACAGAATGATGCCCATCCATGCAGGACCACTAGATAGCATCTGTATGAACACAAAATACATTCTCTGATAACTGAGAAAAGGCCTATAGGATAAAGGAGAGAAGAAAAAAATGGAACATGTGAGAAAGTACATATTTATAGGGGAAAAAAACCTAATAATGTTTTGTACTTGTTTTTAAATCCTCTATGAAAGAATGTTTCTTCTATTCTAACAAAGTCCAGGCATGTGATTCTTACTTCTAAGTGGCATCTCCTGCTCTGTATCTGTGCCTCTCATATATGCCCCTTTCTCTCTATGACACACCTGCTAGTCTGGTACAGGCCCTTATCACATCAGGCCTGGACTCTGCAACACTCTGCCAGCTGGTGCCCCTGACACCTCAGGCTTCTCCCCATTCCAGTCCGTTTTCCAATTAGTTTTCACAGTGTAGGTCTAGCCATGTCATCCCTTCCCCCATCTATAATAAATAACAGAGGGTCCCCTAGGATCTCCAGGAACAAATATAAATTCTCTGTTTGGCTCTTGAAACCCTTCACAATCCTTGGCCCTTGGGTGGCTAGGTGGTGCAATAAATAGAGCATCGGCCCTGGAGTCAGGAGGACCAGAGTTCAAATCTAGCCTCAGACACTTAACACTTACTAGCCATGTGACCTTGGGCAAGTCACTTAACCCCAATTGCCCTGCCTTCCCCCTCCAAAAAAGCGCAAAAAAAAAAAAAATCTTTTGAGAGATAAAATTCAATAGAAGGAGAGGACAGGTTCTGAG
>CM053591.1:75627546-75656738 GCA_028646515.1 Pseudochirops corinnae
TGAGAAAGGAAAAAAAAAACCCGAAATAAAACAAAACAAAAAAGAAAATAGTCTGCTTTATTCTGCATTCTGACTCCATAGCTCTTTCTCTGGATGTGGTTGGCATTTTCCAACGCCAACACATATTATTCTTAAAAATTCATGAAAAGAGAACATTTAAATATTTCTTCTCTGTGTGCATATATGTGTGCAATATGTGTATATATACACACATATGTGTATATAAATGTTATAATCCAATATGTGTGATTATCTATACACCCACCCACACATATATGCAAATAGACTTGACAATCATAATTTTATTTCTTCTCAACCTTATGCATTAAGCCAGTCAATGTGCATTGATTCAACAATAACATTCACTCGAGATTTCTGGTCTTTTTTCCCTAATCTGAGTCTTAACATTTTTGTGTTTCATTATTCCAGGATACTCTGTGATTGTATACATGTTATTATTAGAGGAAGTGACACAGCAGTCAGTAGATTCCTATAATTCATTTTATAATTCCTATAATTCACCACAGAATTAAAGCACTGGACACAAGATATGCTCATTTTCCCTTCAACTGGCATTACGAGAAGCAGCATGATAAAGAGTCTAACCACTGAGTCATGAGGACTGGGGTTCACCACCCTCCCACAACATCCATTGGCTGTGTTCCTCTGGGCAAGCCGGATGTCTCTTCTTAGTGCCCTGGCCCACAAGGTAATTCTCCTGGATTTTAAGTCACAGAGCAGGCTCTGCTCAGCACTGGCCAAGAGAACTGTCTTTGAGAGTTCCCCAAAACAATGAAATCCAAGATCCAGTTTTGTTAAAAGAAAAAAATAAAAGACAGAAGGCCTCCCTTTAGCATAAAGGGGTCGAGTGAGGTAAGATTCACTAAAGGACAATTTTCTTTCCCCTCGGAAGTAATCCTTTTGTTTCTTTTTAAGGGAAATGTAGGCAGGGAATCTATGAAGTCAAATGCCCTGAAGTGTGCATATTGCTCTACAGACTTTAAAGGGCTATATAAACATCAGCTTTTGTTGCTCTTCTGGTTTCGAAGTCATAACTTGATCAGAAAACATAAGACATAATAAAATGACTTAATGCGCACGTTGAATGTGACTTGGGATCTTTGCTACAGCAGATGCTCTCCACAAGCCATTTTACTAAGCAGTATCTCAGTGACTTTACCTGTACAGCGAAGGGTCTCTCTTGAGCATATCACTGGTGACATGCTGCTCCATCAGACTGTACATGAGAATGGGGAGGGAAGTGAAACTGATATTGTACAGTGTTAGATACGCAGTATCATATAAAGGCTGAAGAAAGAAAAGAATTATTTTTCTTTTTAAAACAACAACACATAAATACACTTCTGTATTTAAAAAACAAAAACTAAAACATACTCAAAATGCATATCTACCATAACTACAAATGGTTTAATTCTACAAAAAACCACACACACTATGGTCCTGTGAATATAACAATTGTTAGCAGTAACTTAACTGCTTACAACTGCACTAAGATTTTTTGAGACATCCTGACTAATCAAGGCCTTCATCTAAATTCTTACGTAGTCAGAATTAAAATTGTACCTGATAATGCCAACAGCTGAAGAGTCCCTTTGAAAAGGAAGGGTTCCCAATAATAATTAAGGGACTATCCTCACTTATAATACCAGCATGACTATCTCATCTTAGCATCTATTTAGAGATCAAATACCACTAACCATCAAAACACTGACAATGAAAATTGCTCCCAACAATGTAGATTGGTGAAGAGTCCTTATGAAAAGTGAAAGGTTCCCAATAATGTGTAAGTGGATGTCCTCACCCTATCATCCCAGGATGATCCATCTTGCTATAGTATATGCTAACAAAACTCACCAAAAAGGGCAGAGCAAAAGGTGGGGAAGCAACCTTGTTTGCTTTTTACCCAGGCCCAGCAGAGAATTAATCACTCAATCACCGTTATGACTACACAAGAAGCAAGCACTATATTAATGTCAGAATATTTAAAATATTTTGAGGTATTTTGGGGAGCCATAAAATTCAATGAGATACCCACCAAAGTGAAATGCTATCTTGGTTCTGTAGGGATAAGGACACACACACACACACACACACACACACACACACACACACACACACACACACACACTTCAGAGAGTGATCCCGATGGAAGATACCCTCTCTTTTCTCCATCTCCCTCTTGCAAAGGTGATCTTTTGCATGCCAATGACAGCCTACCCTCATTCTCTCAATATGCTGGGAAAAAAAGAATCAAGCTAGGCAAAGTCCTCATTTAGATTTTGGAACTCACCTGTTGTGAAAATCCACAGAAGAACTGGTATAAAAACTGAGGGAAAATGAAGCAGACATTCTAAAAAAGTAATGAAAAATGTGTATCAGTCAAAGCACACATTTCATATCATTCTCCTCCTTGTAAAAGTTGTTTTAGTGGCCTGTGTGATATGTCATTATTTGGGGGCAGGTCAAGAGAGGCTCCAAAATAGACCTGGGCCCACAGAGTAGCAAGTAACAGGTTTTAAATATTAATTTGTATTTTATTTCTTTGGCATCTGATAAATACACAGTAATGCCCTAGCTTTGTGGAAATAAAAATGTCACAGAGAAATTTATCAGATTTGCTACCTAATATACCTAGGTGCCAAAGTGGATACTGTGCTAGACAGGAGGACCTGAGTGCAGATATTTCCTAGCTTGGTGACTCTGGGCAAGTCAGTTAATCCCTTTTTGTCTTAGCTGCTCATCTGTAAAATGGAGAAAATAATAGGATCCTTTTATGTGGAGTGCTGGTTATTAGCATGCCAGTGCCTTGAGAGTAAGGACCTCCTTTTCACCATTAGTTGTATTTCCAGAACTTGGCATGGTGCCTGGCACACAGAGTGTGTATTAATAAATGTTTATCAGGGCAAAGAATTGGAAATTGTTGGGATGCCCATTAACTGGGGAACGGCTGAACAAGTTATGGTGTATGACCGTAATGGAATATTACTGTGCTAAAAGAAATGATGAGCAGGACAATTTCAGAAAAACCTGAAAGACATAAATGAACTGATGCGAAGTGAAGTGAGCAGAACCCGGAGAACACTATAAATAGTAACGGCAATATTGTAAGGATGATTGACTGTGAAAAACTTAGCTACTCTGATCAACATAATGATTCAATGCAATTCCTAAGAATCCGTGATGAAAAATACTATCTACCTCTGGAGAGACAACTTATGATACCTGAGTGTAAACTGAAGCATACTTTACTTTATTTTTCTTGGGGAGTTCTTAGGTGTGCTTTCTTTTGTAACATGGTGTAATGGTAATGGTAATTTGAAGATTTTCCCGGCCCCCAATAGCAAGAATGCAATCACATGGAGCATGTGTTAGAAGGAGCTTGCTGAAGGGTAGAGCTTCCCATAGGAAACTGGGAGTCAGAGTCAGAGCTGGAAGGAAGAGAAGATGCACTCAAGGAGACAGCTAAGCTTGTGAGTGTTTGTTTGTGGCAAGGCCAAAGGACGGTGTGGCTCTTTGTTGTGTTAGGGTGTATTAACTTCTTTGCTGCTATGATGGATTTGGCTTTCTGGTGTCTGGATAAATGTTTTGCTTCTGTCTTCTATATGGGGAGTCTGTTATATTTTGTGATTGAGAACTATGCTGGCATATTCATAGTTGCCATCGGCTCTGTGAATATTGCATTGGTACTACACATGGCTAATGTAGAAATATGTTTTGCAAGAATTCACATGAATAAATGGCATCATATTGCTTGTCTTCTCCAGGAATGGGGGAGAAGGGAGAAAATTTGGAACTCAAAATTTTAACAACAAAGGCTAAATTTTTTTACATGTAATTAGGAAATATTTAATGAAACAGATAAAAAATATATGTGTAAAAAATGTTTACCAGCTGACTGCACAAAAAAATCTGGCTGACATTTGTAGTTACGAAGCACTATAGTCATTCATTAAACCAACATGTATTAAATGTCTATGTGCAAGGCACTGAACTAAGCTGTGGAGATATAAGGATGAAAAATTCTATAGGTGGCACTGTATTTACTAGAGAGGCAAGACATACACAAATATATAAATACAAGTTGGAATGAAAAAAGTACATAGGAAAGGCTCAAGGGAGACGTATGAAATCCTTGGCAAGGAGGAATGTTTTCTCCATGGAAAGGGATCTCATGAAACAGTCTCCTGAGAGCAGGCAGCACTTGAGCTGGACCTGCACTTAACAGAAGGATTCCAACAGGTAGAGATGTAGAGGAAGTCCATTTCATATATGAGGCAAGGCATGCATAAACATAAGGAGTGAGGCTGGGTGTAATGGGGGCAGGACATAGTTAATAATCTAGTTTGGCTGGAGCATAAAAGACAGAAGGGGGAACAGTATGAAATAAGACTGCAAAGTCCGGTTGAAGCTAGATAGAGAGGGCCTTGAATGCCAATTCAATGAAATTTAGCACACATTAATTAAGGACTTACTCTGTATAAGACCCTGAAACACAAAGACATGCACAACGGTCTCTGTTCAAAGTAACTTTGTTGTGCTATATATAAAGATAAACCGATGAATAAACACAGAAGGATTTGAGAAGGATGAGAGGCCTAATAATAGAACTAGGAAAATTTTCTGGCAGGAGGTGTCACCTAAACCTAAAAAAATAAGGAGGTTGTGTTTTATCACTCAGGCAATGGGAAACCACTAGAAGATTATGAGCAAGTGAATGTCTGGTGCTTTAGGAAGGCTCTTTTAGCAAAGATGTCAAAGGATAGAGAACAGATTTTCAAAATAACTTGTGAAAGCGCCAGTGGAGATATTATCATCTGTATTTTACAGATGAGGAAACTGAGGGTCACAGAGGTTAAGGGGCTTGCCTTCTGTTATACAGTGAATAAGTGACAGGTTGTAAAGCCTGGCTAGTCTTCTGACTCTAAACTGGATTTTCTTTTCCACTCTACTACACTGTATTAAAATATATAATACAAAGGAGTAGAACCGAAAGAAAAAAGCACTATTTAAAACATTCAACCCTCCCCCCCCCAATATTATGCCACTTATGGATTGATAGGTTGAAAGGGAAAAAGAATTTTCACATTTTTCCATTAACATGGGGAGATTTAGATCAATTTCTTCCTTGGTGAAAAGAAGATTACTCCAAGAGATGCTTCACTGTCCCTTTCCCATTGTCTCATCTATTTTTAGATAGTCTGTCGCTATGGTTTCAAGCCATTTCAAGGCTTGAAACCACCTGCCACTTCATATGTGTCATATTCAACTGAAACAAGAGATAACAGCAGGGAAACTTTTCTCACCTTATAAAAGAAGTATTGCACAAGTTCAGATATCCTAATGTAATAAAAATGTCCATGAACAAGAAGCATCTTCTTTAAGTGTTTAAATTTCGGTATTGCATAGTCACTGTTCCTGGCAGCTTGACGACCTTCTTTTCCAATGACTCCTACAAGATAATAATTCATTGGGATGCATTTGGGAAACACTTACACTCAACTCTACCAATACAGAAGGACTGATATTGGGTGAGTATTATTAAATATGTTCTCTCAAACATCCATAAATTAAAGGACATATGCTTTTGCAAATCCTTGGATACACAGATAAATCTTTTAGTTCCTTAATATGGGAACTCCTTTCACTGATACAGATTTTTAATTCCTTAATGCCTTCTTATCCATAAATTCTTCAGAGAGGAACTGTTTGCTTCTGGTTTCAAAATATCATTTACATTCTTCAGTAAGACCATTGTCTTAATTTGTTTCCATCATGATGAAAGTTATCCAAGTATGTGGACAAAAAAAGTGAAGGGGCAAAACACTTACCTATGCCCACATGTGCTTCTAGAATCATGCTGACATCATTGGCGCCATCCCCAATGGCTAGAGTAATAGGGTGCTCCTTGGAAAGTTTAATCAATTTAACAATCTGGAAACAGAGAACAAACGTAGAATTGCTCTTTTATGTCACATATGCACCTCTCAGTTCGTTCAGTGACTACCCAACAGCAACATGGATATGTCACAGTACTTTTTTTTTTAAAGGATTTGAACTCATTTATAATGGCGTGATTCAATGACAACCTGTCTCATGGTAATTCATTACATAATGCATTTTGCCCATGAGGAATAAAAGTCACCTTTGAAGAGGGAAAAAGAAATCTAAGGTAGTACTTTGAAATATGTTGAAAGAAACTTGTCAGAAAATTCTGAAAATGGAAATATTAGATAAAAAAAATACATTTTTATTTATATATTTCACACTTTGAATCCATATGGGAAAATATAGGCAATATTAGCAACCTGCTCTTCCAAGATGTTCTGCAAAAGTCAGAATCAGAATAAACAATTATCTAAAACTTTGCTCAGTGAAAAATTATCTTTCAACTTCATCTTATGTTTAGAAAGCAAACTTGACACAAGGAAATATATCCTTAGCATATTTCCTCTAAGTAAATCCTTTTCAAATTATATACAATGTGTGATGCTATAGGCTTTGTTGTCTCAAGCTGCAAGACCCCTGTTAAAAGAATTCTGAAAAAAAAAAAAAAAAAAAGAATTCTGAATATTTCCGAAATACTCTTCAAGGCCTCATATTAGAGCTATCCCATCAAGTCCTGGAGGACACGGCATGAATATATCTTTGGGAGGCAAGGCATTAGCCCTAACAAGGGTGTCAGCCTCCTTCCCACTCTAAGGCTGCCCAGAGATAACCTATAACTGCAAGGAAAGCAAAAGTCTTATGTCTAGAGGAGCCTAAGATACAACAGGTGCATGTGTATGCTGGAAGGAGCAAGAGGAGAAGAGCCAGGGGAGGATTTTGCATTCCTAATGTTCTACGTTGGTTCTTTCCTTTGTGTATCCCTCCATGGGAGGTATGTAGGGACATCGCTGAGAAAACAGCGTGTCCTGGATTGCCCTGTGAACTGATGGAGCCCTTGGCCTTAGACAACACCACAGGACTAGGCAATGGTATATCCCTGTGTGTCACAGGGTCAGTGACAGCTACTCCTAGATAGCACATACGTGCCAAAGAAAGGGTACTAGAAGAATCTCAAGTTGGGGGATATTCCATAGGTTCAAATTCCAGCTTCACTATCTGCTAATTATCTGACCTTGAGCAAATCACTTGATCACTCTAGATCTCAGTTTTGTAAAGTGAATTTGTTGGACTGGAACATCTCTGAGATCAAATCCAGTTTTACAAGCATGTGTACTACTGTCTTGTGTGTATTTGCAAATTGCTGAAAGGCAGCATGGGGGGTGTGTGTGTGAGAGAGAGTGAGAGTGAGAGAGAGAGAGAGAGAGAGAGGGAAGGAGAGAGAGACAGAGACAGAGAGACAGAGAGAAAGAGAGAGAGAAAAAGAGTGAGAGAGCTGGCCTTGAAAGCAGGAACTTAGAGTTTCATGCCCCAACTCTGACAGACACTGGATAGGTGACTGAGGGCCAATGAAAACCTTTCAGTGCCCTTGGTTGGTGGTATCAAACTCAAGTTGAAATAGGGACCAGTAAACCATACATAAATGGATCCCTGTAGGTTCTACATTGACTTATACCTTCTCTTTTACTAAATTTTATTTATTTCGTTAAATTTTTCCCTTTAGTCTAGTTCTGGCTATACTCTAGAGCAGCGGTTCTCAACCTGTGGGTTGCGACCCCTTTGGGGGTTGAACGACCCTTTCACAGGGGTTGTCTAAGACCACCAGAAAACACATATTTCCGATGGTCTTAGGAACTGAGACACTGCTCCTCTATCTGTCTCCAGGCGGGTCTGCCCACATGCAGATACGCCCACATACGAGCATTAAAGGGTCATGGCATTAGGAAGGTTGAGAACCACTGCTCTAGAGTGTCATGAGACACATGAGTGTTCGACATCTCTGCTTTAGGTGCTGAGCTACTTTGGGAGAGGGTGTTTCCCAACTTGGGAGAGTTCCTTCTAACAATGAAATCACAGGTATAGTCCCTAATTCCCACTACTTTGCTAAGCTGAGTTCAACTAATCAATAAGCATTTATTTGCTACCTAATATATGACAGGCATTATATTGATGTGATAAAAGAAATGATTCATCACTGTCCTCCAAGAGCTTTTACATGAGGCTGACATGCTTTCTTCATAATGATCTCATGTTCTGAAAGACTAGAAATTATATACCTCTTTCACATACCTATGTAATAGTTACAAATAGGTTACATACCTATTAATCTATAGACATTTATTTAGCTCAGCAAGTACTGTATGAGAAGACCTCTTAACTTAAAACATCTACCTTTCTGCCCCTACTAAAATTTTTGGCAAGGCCAGTATCTGTCTTGGGCTATCCAGATATATCTCAATGAGAGCTGACAGACTCTGTGCATGGACCAGGACAAAGAGAAGCAGGATGTGGAAATGACACTATTTGGCATTTTTATTTTATTCTGTTTTTTCAAAGTGTTACAAATTAGTAGGCATCAGAAACAATCACACTTCAATGTAGCAACAACAGAAATATAAGTACCACAAGTCCTTTCCAATACAAAGTGCATATGATTCTTTGAATATTTATTATTTCTGATCCTGTACAAGATTATTCTCCATTAGTATAGATTTAACTAGCTAGCCTATTTTGTCTCCGGTTTTATTTTGTTTTAAGTTTTGTAGAGTAGTCTATCCAGCATTTTACAGATGGGAGAAACCTGCCGCACAGTGAGGTACTACCATACTATTCACCCTATACTCACAGAGACTCTACAGGGTATACAGCATTACCCTAGTCCCTACAAAGTCAGGAAAAAACTGTTAATTAAACATGTTCATTTACTGGTTATAAATTAAGTATATGTGAAAGAGACAAAAATCACAAACAGTAAGGAGCCTTTTTAATGTGTCATTACTTAATTGCACTTATCAGGAGGTTTTCACGCTTTCTAGTTTTACTGCATATTTTTTTTTGCTGTCATTTTTCATTTTGCAGAGGACTGGAGAGCAACAGACACCATCGTTAAAATTATTAGAGGTTGTCACAACTGAGTAATGACTTTCAACATTTACCTCAAGTGATGCCATGTGTTGAGTCATTCAGAAAAAACCCACTAACCTGTGCCTTCTGCAGAGGGGCCATCCGACAGCAGAGCACGGCGCTACAGTTCCTGCAGATTTCCAGGAAGAGCTCTCGGTAGTTTCCAGAGCTCCCAGTTTGTCGAGGCTTCATTATTAGTGACAATGCAGCTCCATCAATAATTAAACCAAAATCTTGCATATCACTTGAAAGTCTGCAGGATGCACAAAAAACAAATGCTAAATCTTCATCTTTTGAGAGGGCCATGGCACCTTTGGGATGAGGCCCACACCTCAACGATAATACGTCAATGGGCTTAAGGGAACAATATTTCTTGGGTGTCCTTTAGAGTATTTGATGCAAGATCTTCAATGATTTATTTTTACTGTTTTTTAAATTGTTCTAATTTAATTTTTTTCATTGAATTTAGGAAAATCCCTAACCTTAAATTATTTAAAATATTTTGATAGCTAAGTTTTCAATAGTTTACTTCTGAAGTAAACAAATGCTTACAAATTTTATGGTTATTAAAGTTTTTATGTCCTCCTTTCAATATTCCAGTCCAAGTCCTATCCTGTCTTTGGGGCACTTCTTCAGTTATCCAAATTGGTTAAAGTCTAACATGAACAAGATTAAGGCATGGGTTCACTCCATGGCAACCAGGCTACAATATCTCTCTCATAAATGCCTTCTTTAAGTCCCCACTGTGAGCAAGGGAAAAAAAGGGATGGATCATAGCGCAGCTTTCACCACTAACGGGAAAAACAGTTGTATCATATAATCTACCTTTGGATGCTACGTCATTTTCACGTTAAGTGTTTACCATGAATTACTCCTTTTACCATACCTGTTCATGCCAGTCAGTTCTGACTTCCCTATCCTAGACTTCTCTCTTAGCAACAAATGAGAATAACCTGAAAAGCCCATTCCATACAAGGACTAAATGTAAATATAGGTAGATAGCACTGGAAAAAAACCAAGCGATTCCATTTTGTAATTGATTCTATTCGGTACTAACCACTGACATTTTGTATAATTGCTTATGTATATTTGCTTATGTCTCTGGGCTAAGTTCAGAAGTCCGTAAGTTCAGAAGTTCAGTTTTTCTGTGAAGTCAATGGGGTGTTCTTATGTCAATGAAATGTTTTTTCCATCCCACAGTTATCCTTGAAGGAAGTCTGGTCTGTTATCTCTGTCCTTCAAGGAAATCTGGTGCATTATTCATGTACTACCAACTAACTTTGCAGTTGGACATAATCAATCAACAACAAGATGGAAGGAGGGGTGGTTGCTAGTCCCACACGCCTGATCTCTAGACAATCATGTTGTTTCCCCCATGTATGACCTTTTAATTTTGTCTGTAAAAACGATCTGTAAGCCCTACTTGCTGAGGAGCTAAAGATCCCTTTTACTGGTAACTGCTCACATTACCAGTAAAATGAACATGTTCAGAAATTTCTTGCCTCAGTTTACTTTCATTTCAATCATGACCACCATGATGTTAGAACTGGAAGTGAGCTATGAGACCATCTTTTTCAGTTCCTTCACTTTTTACATAAGGAAATAATCTTTAAGTTAAATTATCCAAAGCCTCATGGGAGAGATTATCATTCCTTTCATTATGGCATTTTTAATTTTTGGCTGAGATATTTGAGGGAAAAGATGAGAAAATAGTTATGCTTACAAGACTGCTCTATGATGGTGGGGAAATACCACTATCTATCTCTAAGGGTTTCATATTCTAATCAGGATGACTCTCTCATCTGCATGCATTTGCTTCTCTCTCTCCTCACACCACCATCTTTGTTCAGACCTTCATCACTTCTTGGCTATACTACCGTAACAGACTCCCGATTAGTCTCTCTGACATAAGGCTCTCTCCCTTCTCCAATCCATTCACCTCACAGCTACCACAATGATTTTCCTAAAATGCAGGTCTGACCATGCCCTACCCCTATTCCATAAAGTCACCTCTAGAATCAAATGTGAGATCCTCTATCCAGCTCCAATGGATCTTCCTTGCTAAGCTCATTCTAACTGACTCTTCTTCCCATACTCTACTGTTTAAGTCAAGCTGGTCTTCTGGTGGTTCAGCACACATGCCCCATGACTTTGCACTAGTTGTCCTTCATATCTGGAAGGACGCCCCTTCTTCACCTTGGCCTTTTACAATACCTCATTTTGTTAAAAAACTTGGCTCATATCCATAACATCTTTGGCATGAAGCATCTCCTAATTTCACCAGGTGCTAGTGCTTCCCTCCCAAAATGTACCTTGTATTTATCTTGGATATATTTTGTACATTCTTGAACTTACATATACATAGTATCTCCTGAAATGGAGGCTCCTTGAGGGCAGGGACTATGTCATCTTTACCTCCATACCCCTCATCTAACACACTGACAGGCCCAGAGTAGGTCTTTATGCTTGTCAGATCAATTCATTCTATCGCTAGGAGAATGTTGAAGACAATGGAAGTTCCAATAAAGTCAATTAAATTTCCTTGAGTTTGGAAATAAGGATAGAAAGTTTAATTGTGAATATTCTGGCTTAGGAGAAACAGGCTCAGAGCAGAAGAGCTAACATGACCTGAAGGGACAGAGGTGGTAGGCCTACATGGAGAAAGTGAGTTAGATGTAAACGTTCCATGAAGAAAATGTCTATCTGTGGGGAAAAGGGAGTTTAGGCAATCAGCTTCTTAGAAAGACATTAAACAGGGCTGCAGACAACAGAAGAGCCTCACCTTGGTGAAAAAGACTGAAAGAGTAGCATGTTGAGGAATAAGAGAAAGGCCAGTCAGAGGATACTTATTAGGAAAAGCCAGGGCTAACTACTTGAGTTCATATGTATGGCTGAGGAAAAATATTCTGGACAAGTCAAAGGCGGTAAACCTGGGGCCAGACAGCAAAAAGGCTTAAAGAGAAAAGTTCAGTCTACTCCTGGGCCAAGTGGCCTAGAGCCTTGCGTACAGTAAGCGCTTAATCCATGTCTGCTGAACCAACATAGGAGAACAGTGACCCAAGGGTAAGGGCTACAGGAAGAACTTGGAACAGCACGTGCCCAGAACTCGGATATTTGTCAGATGCCTCCATATTCCAGTCTGTAACCCACACCCCAGCGATCATAATGCAAGAATCTGAATGGATTCCGAACACTCAGACCTGGAATGGGCATGACGGGAGTGGAGGGCCGCTTTAAGAGCAAGCCAGGAAAGACAGTCCATTTCTCAGCAGCCTCAGAAATTATCCAAGGCAAAAAGTGGGGAGAACTCCACTGGGTATGCAGCCTGCTCTTGGGACAGTTTTCACAGAGGCATCTGTGACCTTTTATGCCACATCTGTGTACACTTGCACGATGTAGCCGGCAGTACTGCACCACCACGACAGACTAAAGCTACCTGCAGCCTCAGGCTCCACAGCCACGCGCTCACCTACATTAATACATGTTCCGTGACCCCGTTTTGACGGAGGAATGAAGGTATTACTTGCCCTGAGAAACTGTCTCTGGTCATACTGCCGCTGTAGCGCAGCACGGTCTTGCTCAGCTCAAAAAGCACGTCGTGCAGGCTCTGCTCTTCGATCTTCTTCGTGGTCAGCTCCAGCAGTTGGGTGTTCCTCCTGAAAAGCTTGCAGGCGTAGCAGGTGGCCGCTGCTGTCTCCATCTTGTCTCCTGTCAAAACCCAAACCTTGATGCCTGCTTTCTGAAGAGCTTCAATGGTGTCGGCAGCTTTCTCCTGGAGGCTGGGGTGGGGGTGCAAATAATAAATACTGACAAGGAAGCAAACTGGAACAAAAAATGCCAGAGTCTCGTGAATCACTTAACATATTTTGGCCCCAAAGTACTTAAAGGCAACATGAAATATCTCGGGCCAAAACACTAAGGAAGGAAAAGTGTTTTTTCATTTAGCTGCAACTTTTTTCCAAGTATTAGCCTGTCATTTCTGCACTGGGTATTACACTTTGGGGGTATGGGGTGCGGTGCTTGTTTCACAGCACAATCAGTGCTTATCAATTCTTCTTACAGAGAGGAAGTCCTGAATGGAGCCCTCTGGTTATAATCCTTTCCAAAGAAAAATCCCAAGTAGTAACTTTCTTCAGCTTTTTATTTCTGCTTTTCAAATCACTGTATACTTTTTTTATTTCATTCCTTCTACATGAATTCCAATCTACTTCTTTCACTCTGCCTCTCAAAATTTTTAAATGTGACTCAATAACCATTTCTTATAGCCTAACAACAATTTAAAAATCTTCCAAGCTATATAATTTTTCTAAGAAGTGAGTAGTCACTTTTGCAATATATAACAATTTGTAGTTGGTATTTTCAGAGAATACTATTTTGTAACCTGTAATCTCCTGCTTTCAAATTTGTGATTAAGACTATGTACTAGGGCAGCTAGGTGGCACAGTGAATAGAGCACAGACCCTGGAGTCAGGAGGACCCGAGTTCAAATCCAGCCTCAGACATTTAACACTTACTAGCTGTGTGACCTTGGACAAGTCACTTAACCCCAACCATCCTGTCTCCCCCCTCCAAAAAACAAAGAAAAAGAGTATGCACCGCTAAAGTCACTGTCCGCACATAAATGTATATATGTACTTATATATGCTCATGCATATAGATACTTGTGTGTGTATGTTCATATATGAGGGAAGGGTACAAATATATGCACGAGTATGTGTTTGTTACTAATTATGTTAATTGTTACTAATTATGTAATAATTGTTACAAATATGGACATTGTCTTTAATCACTATGTGTATAAATCAAATTGTGTAAAATATTTAAAAACACATACAGTAAAATAAAATAGATACATATACAATTTTCTACCTACATGTATAACCCCCATTACACTCCTGCTTCTGATACCCCTATGAGGTATGGAGGTGACTGAGGGGTCTTAAAAGCAATAATGGAAGACTAAGCCCTGGCAGGTCCTACACCAAGATTTTTCTTGTTCTTGCTCAGTCGTGTCCAGCTCTTTGTAACCTATGGACTTATCCATGGGGTTTTCTGGGCAAAAATACTGCCATGGTTCGCTGTCTCCTTCTCTGGTGTGTCCCCATCTTACAGGTGAGGAATGGAAGTAAATGGGGTTAAGTGACTTGCCTCAGGTCACACAACAACTAGTAAGTTTCTGAGGCAACATCTGAACTCAGATCTCCCTGTTTTGAAGCCCAGAGCTCTGACCATTGTACCACCAGGTTGCCCCTATACCAAGAAAGGGAAGCTTCAGGAAAACTCTGGGTGGCATACTGGAAGTCTGAGGAACACGCAAAATAAATGCAGAAAGGTTTATCATCAAGAGGTGGCCAGCATTGGGAATGAATATTTTGGCCAAAAGGACTTTTGAAAACTCTTCTGTGGTGAGGTGAGGGAGAGAAGGGAAGAAGAGTTGTGTGGTATAGCACCAATAGAAATCACCACACTGATGAAACCACCAACTCTGAAGTATTTTACTTACACACACACACACACACACACACACACACACACACACACACACACATCCCCAGTTCTCTAAAGCATTTTAACGTAAAACATTTTAAACTGCACTAAAACTGTGTGTGCATGCGCATGTGCGTGTGCGTGTGTTTGTAAGTAGATCTATACTTCTATCTGGACAGACCTGTGATTTCACTCATAAAGGGAACCCTCTCTACCAGGGCAGGTCAGTACTTTCTCAGCAGCTGCTAAGTCTCCACCAGCTGCCTGGAGCTCTGATAGGTAAATGACTTACTTGCCCAAGGTCACACAGCCTATGTATGCCAGAAGTGGGACTCCAACCCAGATGTCCTTGCATCCAAGGTCAGCTCTATTCCCTACACTCTCATAACACATGAATATCTGTATAATACACACACATCTGGAGGCACACCTATGCATTATGGATAAAGATTAAATAAACATTCATGTCCACAACTCAACAGAAAAAAAAACAAAAAACTCATGTGTCAGCATCTTGTTCAAAAACTGTGCTAAATGACCCATGATTCCATGATGAAGCATGCTCTCCATCTCCTGACAAAGAACGCCCAATGGACTCAGGGTGCAGAATGAGACAAATAATTTTTTAGACACAGCTGATGTGGGAATAAGTTTTGTTTGGTTAAGCATGTTTATTGCAAAACTTCATCTTTTTTTTAATCGGAAAGGTTATGTCAGGGAAAAAAATAGATTTTTGTTAATTAAAAAATAAAATTAAATAAAGTGACCAAAAAAAAACCCCGTGTTAAATGGATGTGATGGAATATTAGTATGTCATAAGAAATGATGAACATGATGTTTTCAGAGTGATACAGAGCAAGATGAAGAAAACCAGTGGAATGATGCACACAAGGCCCACAATGATGGGAAGGAAAGCAGCTTGGAAAGACCACAGAATTCTGGTCAATTCACAAATGAACTTTAGGAGGATTGATAATGAGCGTGCCCACCCACCTCTTTGTAGAGAGGTCACAGACAAGAGTTACAGTATAAGATCTGTATTCTAATATATGGCTAATACCTAGAATTGCTTTCCTTGACTATCTAAGGGAGGGCTTCTTTTTATTTAGAGGTATTGAAGTTAGTGTGCAGTGACAGAGATGTCTGCCCTTCAAAAAGCATCAAAAAATATTTTTAAAAAAGCACAGAAAAAAATAAGCTCAGAAAGGGATAAAATCAAACAGGATAATTGTTACTATTATAGCAAATTTAAAATACTCAATAAAACCAAAATTATACAACAGTTTATGGCTTTGTGCAGTGTCCCAAAAGTATGGCTTTAAGCTGCTTTTTAAAATGTTAAATGTTCATGTTTATTGATGATTGTTAAGTTAGTAATGAAAAAAGATTTGAGCTTTAGGAAGTCTGTTAATATTTCTATTGTTAAAAATATGCTTTAAAAAAAGCCTATCACATCCTATATAATAGGAAAATGAGGGAGTTAGATGGTGCAGTGGGTAGAATGCCAGGTCAGGAGTCAGGAACAGTTAGCTAGTATTGTGACCCTTAGCAAGTCGCTTAACTTTGTTTGCCTCAGTTTCCTTATCTGTAAAATGAGCTAGAGAAGGAAATGGAAATGACCTAAACAACTGAATAAGAATAACAAAAAAAGTGAGTTGTTGAAAATACAAAATTCCAGGAATCTATTCATTTTGTTTAGTTCAAACAAATGCCTAAGCAGGAGTCTATTGAACAAATTTTTTTTTTTTGCTTTTTGGAGGGGGGAAAGCAGGGCAATTGGGGTTAAGTGACTTGCCCAAGGTCACACGGCTAGTTAAGTGTGTCAAGTGTCTGAGGTCATATTTGAACTCAGGTCCTCCTGACTCCAGGGCCGGTGCTCTATTCACTGTGCCACCCAACTGCCCCTGAAACAAATCTTTTAACCAGGCTTTCTTGAGTTTCTCTATAGTGGTTAACAGTGATAGAACCTTATCTAACCCCATGGACTTTTATTTATGCTATAGGCACAGCTGTGTTAATGACAGTTGAAGTTGCATCTTCTTCTTAATTTTCAATGCTATGCCAGTGTCTCCCACGTTACACAATCAATTCCAAAGTTCTTTTTTTCTTTTTGGAGGGCAACTGGGGTTAAGTGATTTGCCCAAGGTCACATGGCTAATTAAGTGTCTGAGGCTGCATTTGAACTCGAGTCCTCCTGACCCCAGGGCTAGTGCGCTATTCACTGGGCCACCTAGCTGCCCCTGCATCTTATTCTTAGAAGAAAAGACACACACAAATGTGTCCCTCAAGCTTTCTTTTTTGATCACTATGTGTTACTGGAAAAAAAAAAAAAGATCACACAAATACAGTACTTAACCGGTCCTCAACAGCTGTAGCACCAAGCAGAATAAGGTCTGTCTCAATGTGGTCATACGCCTCAGCCAATTTCTTTTCTCGTTCTTGAAGGGCCACTTTTGCTGCGTGCAGAAGTTCACAAACCTCATCATATTCTTCCTGGGTGAGTTTTTTATAGGCAACGCATAGAGTTCGCAGTCCTTCCTGAAACATACACCCAAAAACAAATATCACAGCAACTATAACTTGAAAGGGCGACCTGTCATGAAATAATTTTTCATTATCGTTCTTAATCCTCTTTACCCTTCCACTTAATAATACAGTGATCCCTTATGCCTTGAGGGACACACCAAAGATCTAGACAATCTGCAGAAAATATTCTGGCCCTCCCTTCACACCAAAGAAGTCTGAATTTTTTCTTTTTCTTGTATGGGTTGTTTACAGTACTTTTTATAAAAAATATATATATATATAAAATTATATAATACTATAGAAATATTTTATGCACTTCTGAGTTTCTAAACTTTTCCTATGTTTTCTGCTGGCCTTTACATGTCATCTGAGGCTTCTGCAAAACTCCTTAAAAATTTCCATTTAGTTTCTTACACCAAGCTTTTTGATGATATACAGAAATTGCAATGGAGAAAGTCACAATGTGGAAGGGATATATGTATAATTAAAATGACTAAGAAAAGACCCAAAGATAATGAAACTGCCTTCCTGGAAGGAGTTTACATTCTCTGGGATTGGAGGAGGTATTTGTAGCCAGGGGAAAACCTGGGGATCTTCCTCCACTTATGAGTGAATTCTATATGCTGCAGAACAGTATTAATTCACACAAATTATGAATATATAATGCAGAATTTTAATTTGCAAATTAACATGAGAGGTAGGAAATGACATACGGAAAAGAACACCACACTTTTGGTCTAAAAAACCAGGTTCAGATCCTGGTTTTGCCTGTGAACTTAAGCAAGTCATTATAAAGGCCAAACCACTTATTTACAAGGCAGATGTTTATAAATAAATTGTTGGAGGGCATCCAGAGACCCTTGGAAGAATGGTACAGAATGCAGTCAAGTCTTCTGGTCCCAACCATACCCCTACCTAAATCAGCACAAATGTCCTCCACAACAACCTCAGGAAGCACATCCTAGCTCCTGTTCAAATATCTCCAGTGAAGGAAAACTCATTAAACCTCTCAAGGCAGACCATTAAACCTGTGCATGGCTCTAATCAATGGGAAGTTTCTACTTATGTAGAATCAGAAGTTGCCTCCTTGTAACATCTACTTTGTGGTCACAATTCTTTCCTTTGCAGTGAAACAGAATGATCCTGAAACTCTACTCATTTGCAGTATTATGTCAAGTTCTGGGGTACCATATTTGAAAATGTCATTGCCAAGCTGGAACACCTTCTGAGGAAGAGGATGAAGATGGTGAGGAGTCTTGAGAGCACATTCTATGAAGAACAGTTAAAGGAAATGGGAATGTTTAGCCTAGAGAAGTGAATGCTTAGAGGGGCCACGAAAGCAATCCTTAAAGAGTTCTCATATAAATGAAAGCTTAGACTTGTTGTGCTCCGGGCAGAGAGCAAACTGGGATAAACAGGTAGAAGTTACTGGACAAAAGATTTTTACCAACATAAGAAAAAAGTTCCTAGCCCCTGAAATTTAGGCCCCTAAATGGAATGGGCTACTTGAGTAGTCAATGAGTTCCTGGTCTTTAGAGCATATGCTGAATGACTGCTTGTACAATAGGCTGGAAGACATCAGAGAGAGATCCCCTTATAACTCTCTATCTTCCTAAATTTATGATTTGAAAACTATTTCTGTCACCCCCAACTACTGTCCTCTTTGGAAGAAACACCTTTATTTCCTTCAATAAAACATCCTATATGCTAATATTCATCAGAAGAAAGATCTGAATTTGGGTTTTTCTGGCTCCCAGGGTGGCATTCTATCCACTACATTAGATTGTTTCTCACTCTGAATATTAAATTTCTAATAATGAATCTTAACTGAAAGGCAGCTTAGTATAGTGGAGAAAGTGACAGGCTTGGCATCTGGAAAAGCTGGGCTCAAATCTCTCCTTGGACATTTACTTTACGGTCATGGCATCTGACATAACAGAGAGAGCGTCCACACCAATGAAACCACAGATTCCTGATATACTGAGGTGATGCGGCCAAAAATCCAATTAACATTTCATTCTTAATTGATATTGAACTTGTCAGTCCACCAAAACCTCAGGTTTTCCCCGCACTCCCACCACTAAAAAAAAGTGCTACTTGGCCTTATTCCCCTCCCTAATCCTTTCCTTGTGCCGTCGATTTTTGGAACCTAAGCTCTGAAATTAAAAAGTGTTACTATTTCTAGAGACTATTTCCCAATAACGGTCTGGTTTTCACTGAATGAATCATGGCTGTAAAAAGGTTCCGGATATTTACACGTTCACAGGATTCTGGAAGTGTATGCTCTTGGACCTAATGGACCCTGTCATATCCTGCAAGACATCACTTAATCCATGTTAGCTTTTGAGGAAAGAAAAATAATGCTCTATTAAGATAATGTCTAAATCTGTTTTAAAAGAGTTTAGAAGGATGTTATAGTTTTAGACTATCAGTAAAACAATCTCTTTCTCATTACTTGTAGAAACTGTTATTAAACAAATGGTCTTTTGTCTCCTGCACAGAGCAGTGTTATCTGATTTCTAAGAATTCTCAAGTCTTATGGTAGAAACTGAAAGGAATGGGGACCTTTCTTTTCTCCTGTTACATGACTTTGATATGTGGAATTCATCTTAGATCTTTAATATTACAAAGTTAGATTAATAAAGGAAAATAGAAACTTTAGAATAGAAATTAATAATAGAAAATAGAAATATTTCCAAGTTGTCACTTCTGCAAAAACACAAAAGAACAAATACTCAGGAAATCTGTCAGTGAATTTTGTGCCTGTAGCTTCTGTTATACAAGTATCTGCATTTAGGAATTTGGCATAATGTAATAATACAAGATGAAGAAATAGCTAAGTTGAGGGCCTGGATCTTCTCAGACTCAGAAGCTGCTCAGACAGAATATACTGGATTACTCTTTTGGTTCCATTAACTTCCTTGTACTTCACAAATGATATCCCTCTCAAAGTAATATGGTATGATGCAGGGAGGAAAAAACAGAATCAGTATTCCTTCAAGCATAAAGTATTTTAGCATGATTATCTCCAGTTCTTGTCATTGTGGGGAGAAAGATTTGATTACGAGTAACAAAATCATTCTGTAAACAGGCTATTTTACCTGTCTCAAATGTTTAAAAACCTGCACGGGGCAATGGTCACATCAAGTAAGGAAGGAATAAGTCTGACCATCCATTTAATCACAATAATAGCTGAGATGTGTGCAAGCTTGCAGGTTTAAGGTGTATACAAATAATCTTTGATCCTGACCATAACCCTGGGAGGTAGATGCAATTATCCTCTATTTTACAGATGCAGAAACAGAGACTTGGAGAGATTAAGGTACTTGTACAAGGTTACAAAGCTAGTAAGAGTCTGAGAAGGATTCAAACTCAGATCTTCCTGATTCCACAACCAGGACTCTAGTCATTATATCATTATCTGCTTCTACTTTAAAAAAAAAATTACATTCTATTGAGGCCCATTCTCTTTAAATTAGTCATTTTTGGAAAAATGAAAAACATCTGATTTTGACCCTGTTTGGACCAAACCCTTACCTGTAACGAAGAACAACAACAGAGCAAAACCAGCCAGGATAGAATATGTCTAACAAGTAACCTTCTAGAAGTTCTAGTAATCCCCTGCCTCTGCCCTGAAGGAGGAATGTTTCATTATCTCTGTAATATTGTTTTTAATGCACTCCCCAAAGAGAACTGTCTCTACAAAGGACAAAGATAAGGTCATTATTTTTCCTTGGACTCTTGTCTACATTATACCTGTCAAGCATATTCTATCAACATCTATTCAAAAGCTCTTTCCGATGCAAAATAGCTTAGATATGGGCATACAGATGTGTTGAGCTCCAAGGATCCCTAATTTCATCAGTGTAAATAATTCACCCGCCAACACCAACGGGTAAACTCCATCCTAAGCCTTATTAGACAATTTTACAAGTTATACTGGCCTCTGGTGATGCATATTTGTATAAATGATGAGAAATCACTTATTCCCCGTCCACAAGTCTTATCAGTTACCAGCAGAATTCAGGTTATAGAGTGATTATATTGCATTGTATTTAAGGCAACTGTTGGTCAACAAATTATGTTTGAAACAAGCTCATTAAAAATAAACCTACATGGGGGCAGCTAGATGGCACGATAGACCACTGGGCCAGGAGTCAGGAGGACCTGAATTCAAATCCAGCCTCAGACACTTCACACTTACTAGTCATGTGACCCTGGACAAGTCACTTAACCTCAAATGCCTTGGGGGTGGGGGTGAGAATAAGCCTAGATGGGTATAAAATGAGACATATGATTTTTGTATATGACCAACGAGGGAATCTATCTTGCCTGACTGTGCATACTTGGGTTTTCTTTTTCTTTTCTCAAAGGAGGCAAGAAGGTAGATATGGGAGAGAAAATGGATTATTGTTAACTGCAAATGAGTAAATAAACAAATTAAAAACAATAAGAACTGGTCTGCATATCCCTTAAACAAGAGAAAGACCTAGCAGCAAGTGGGACATGCTGGCTCTTTCCCAAAAGCCTTCCTGACAGTACCATAAAGTCTTGAGAGAAAAGGAGAGAGAACAGTTAAGGTTTCCATTCATTTTATATCTACTTTTTCAAATGATCACATTTAGAGCAATGCAGTTTCATGGTTATTTGGTTCAACCTCTTCCTTTCACAGCTGAGGAAACCAAAGGCAAGAAAAGTTAGGTGATATGCCCAAGGTCTACATAAGGTGGCAGGATTACTATTCAGGGACTGACTCCAAATCCAGCACTCTTTCAATACAGGAGATGGGAGATACTAAAGGAGAATCTCCAGCCCATTCCCAATTCCCCAATTACATGCACAGATTTCAGCTAGAGAGACTAAAGTGGTGACTACTTAAAGAAGGTTTCCAGACAGAACGTTCTGAAGAACTCAGCTTCAAAGAAGTTTGGGAAACAGAGTCACAAGTCTAAGTATTGAACAGAAGAATTCTTTGCAGATCAGTCTAGCAGAACCTTCTAAGTTTATTATTTGTGGGAGAACAGTAAGATCTTAGTACAAGTATTTAGACAAGAAAGATGTCCTTATAAGCCACTTTTTTCTCTAGGGTACCTACCAACTCTAAAAATTTCAAGTTGAGAAACAACCTGCTATATACTGAGGGAAGAACACTGGACATGAAGTCAAGAGTCTTGGCTTGGGTTCTAGTCCTAAGTTTGATAATAACTACCTTTGTAACAACACCTCTCTAAGTCCTTTTCAACTGTTAAATGAAGATGGCTAATAATGTATTTACCATATATCTCAGAGAATTGTTACAGGAAAAGCACCCTATAAACCTTAGAATATATAAAAAATAGGATTTATTATTAAATTCTAAGTATTCCAATAAGTGACTTTTACTGAAGTATTCTATTTGGCCATTGATATGTGCGTGTGTGTGCGTGTATATATAAAGTAAGAGTTAGATATGATTTTATATAAACTAGATATAGTTTCAACTAGTTTAATCTTATTTATAACTACTTTATAGATTACTTTATATTATTAAACTAGATAAGCTAGTTATAAAGCAGTTATATATGAGAGTGAATATGTATTTATATATAGTTTATCATATAAATCTTGATTTGCTAAGAAAAATGGTGGCATAGCTGTAGGAACTTCTTAATTGACAGTTGGCTTGGTCTGTTTAACAGCAAAAATGGTACAGGCTCCACCTGGTGGCCTTGATGAGTAATGACTCTGAAACTTACAGGCCAAGGAATAGCGTGTAGGTTTAGGATTTCTGGGCTTATAAATGTTAAAAATAAGCGTTAGCGGCAACGTGACCTGGATAGAGGAAGACCTAGATTCAACCTCTGCCAGTGACACTTAAGAGCTGTCTGCTCCTGTGAGCTCCATCCTAGACTCAGTATGAAAATCAAAGGAGGCACTTCTGACTCTTTTAATAGTGTCATAGGAGTTAGAGCTCTCTGGGAGGTTAATGAGCACTTGGTCTAACTTACTCACTTTAGAGTTGAAGAAACCAAAGCCCGGAGGAGGGAAGGGACATGACCAGAGCTACACAGCTGGCAGGTCAAAGTCTAAGCCAGGCCTCTTTCCAACGTAAGGCCCTTCCTCTGTAAGAAGCAATCCAGTATCAAATCTATCCCTCTTTCACTTCTGCCTCTTAGAATCCCTCATCTCCGTCAGAGATTAGTCAAAGACAGCCTTCTCCATAAGGTCTTCCCCAATGCCTCCAGGTGTTACTGTGTCTCCTCTAATATTATCTTGTAATTATATTTGTGCAAACTTATCTCTGCATGTACTATTTCCTCTGATAGAATATAGACTCTTCCAGGGTGAGGTATATTTCACTTTCATCCTTGCATCCCTAGTGCCCAGTAAGGTGCCTGGCCTAGAGAAGGTACTTAAAACCTGATTGATGAATACACATTACTGGATGTAGGTGAACTTCCCATTGAGATTTTCCTGGAGAAACTGTTCTTTTTATAGAACTATTTTTTAATGTCCTGTAGCACAACTGTCAATTTCTAAATCTGTGTGGCAAAGAGATCCTCACATTCACGGATGAAAAGGTGGGAGGTGAGATAGCTATTATGGATTGAAGAGTAGAAAGTCAGGACTTGGAAAAGAATTCCCTTACTTACGATGGAGAGAAGGATTTGACCACACACTCCTGAATGTAGAAGTTATTTGAAGAAGAAAGGTTCTCAGATAAAAAGCCAAAAACTACATGGGAGTTTGGTGAGCCCCAAAACTGTCTCTGCTGGGATGAAGATAGATGGCTTATGGATTAAGGAAGATAGGGGTACAGGGCATAGGGGTGTTTCCACCCCAGCAAAACATCACAAAAGAGAAAAACCAGCCCTTTGTGAAAGACCAGCTTTTACGACATGCTAGTAGAGACTCAAGTATTTGTTGGAAAGTCTTCCTCAATCCATTTTACTTAAAAACTGAGACAAAAAAATACACACAGAGATTGAAGAAAAAAAAAGAACAAATAGTATTAAGAAGAAAAAATTAACAAAATATTTTTAAGGTAAATCCTATTTTTAAAAAATTAATTTGAAACCCATTTAGAACTAAGATTTCCTAGCTCTGGGGCTCAGATACCAGACAATCTGTACGTCACACATAAATAATGGGTAGAATGGTTCCTATAAATCCCCTCTCCCCAAATAACTGAATAACTATTTGTCCTGTATGATGAGTTTCCTCATTCTAAATTACCGATCTAGTGACCATAATATGTATTCTAGGCAATGGCTGGAATTTCTGGACTCCAGTATGACCAAGATGGGAAAAAAATTCGTTATGGTTACTCAGCTTGGCCTTAAAAAAGCCTAACGCATGTTCAAGGCGTCATCTCACCACTGCATTGTGTTCCACTCTGGATCGTATTTGATCTACTTTGCCTTCTGTTACTCTTGGAAATATTGAAGAATCTGCTCCCTTGCAAAACAGGTAAATGTCCCCTGTAGAATGAGAAAGCAGAGCATAATAACACACGCGCACGGTGTTAAAATACGATGTGCTTGTCTTTCTGCCCATGTTTTATAAAACCAGTAAATAGTGGGGAAAAAATCGAAACGGATAATTCCAACCATCCTCTTCGTTAACAAAACAAGGCTCCACAACACCTTAATGAAAGTCTTTCAATTCTGCAACATATCAGGCTGGAAACAATCACAAAGGACATTTCAGTGGATTTCAACCCCCTGGCTAACGTACGATCGGCTGCTGGTTGGGTGTGGGAATGGGAGACGGGGATAAATGAAAGGCACAGATTATCCAAAAAAAAAGGAAAGAGAAACATTTCAACTTTCAAACTTAAGGGAACAAGAGACAAAACTGACTTGTTTGCATTTCAGTTTCTGTCTCTTCTGCATTTTTTTCTCTAGTGGAGATGCTGCTAATGGGCAATGAAATGACCTTGAGGAAGGAGGTAAAGAAAGTAGGAAAAGCAAAGGGCACATTTAATCAGAAAAGAAGACAAGCACATACTGATGGTTCCAAAGGTAGACATTCTTCAAAAAGCAAAACCAAATATTTGGTTCATAGAGAGAATACTTTGAATATGCACAGAGTAAGTTTATATTTTTAACAATGAATGAGTTATTACAGAATCCTTCATAGAAAGAAATAATGCAGAAGGGACCACTCTTTCCAAATAATATTTGATTTTTTAAAGTCCAGGACAAGAAAAGAATTCGGCCACTCCTTCGAAGCATGTTGCAATGAGATTTGATTTGTAAGTTTAATGCAACTTTGAGTCTTAGTGGAGGTGGGTAATATGAAAAAAAAAAAAAACAAACCAGGAAATTTGACCAAATTGTGCTCATGCAAAGAAACATCACTATAAAGTGTCAACTGATTAATGTGACTTCTTTTATTGATCACGTTCAGTGGCATTTTAGAGACATTTACATTTGTATCTTGAATTGTCTTCTCTGACTTGTTTTAAAAGGGGATCATTTTAAATTTGTCTTCTTAATAGGAGAGAAAAGAAAAGGAGCGCAAAAAATCCCAAATAGGAAAAAAATTTCTAAATTTTAATTTTTTAAATATTCAGATTTACTAAAAATAATTAAATGAAAACCAGAGATAAGCAAGTATCCTCAGAATATTTAGATTCTAAAGACAGGAGAGAAGGAAATGACTTCCATTCATCATAAAATATTAAAAATTTAAAATTAAATTCTTTTCAAGCTTATAAAATCAGTTTTCAAGCAGGGGCTATTTCCACAGATCTTAAGAAGATTGAAAATTAAGTCTTTGCAGTCAGGAAAGGCCTAAGTAGGCCCTATAGAACTCAATCATAAAGACAAAATTTCAACCTTTGTGTAGCTTTAAATAAAGAATGAAACAAAATCTTTCTACCTGAAGTAGATTTGACAATTACGCTCATCCTTCTCCTCACTGAATCAAAAGTCAAAATCTCTAATAATTCATACCTGAAGGGAAAAAAATGGGTGTGTATTAGCCCTGTTTATCATTTAATTATGTAATGCTTAACACAAAACCAAAAATATTTAGTTCAATTCAAACAATTAAGTAAGTGTCTGTACTAGGGATGTTCAGTCATATTCAACTCTGTGACTCCAAACACTATGTCCTTGGGTGGTTTTTGTTTTGGGGGGGAGCAAAGATACTAGAGTACTTCTCCAGTGTGCCCCTATTTTATAGACAAAGAGCTGAAGCAAATAGGTGTTAAATGACAGTGTCTGAACCTAGGTTTGAGCTCAGATCTGCCTGACTCCAGGTCCAGTGCTCTATATTCATTGAGCCACGTAAATGCCCTCGTACTTTTTTTTTTGGTAGACTCCCCCCCAAAATGGAGCCTATATTCTACCTATAACATGTACATAAATAATTAAAGACACTTAAGAAGAAAGTTATCATTGAACAACCAGGCCAAGGAGCTTAAAATCACACTGGATAAGGGTACTAAAGGGATTATCACCACTGAGAGTAGGAGTTAAGGAGGGAGTGTGCGCCATGCATGGGGGACAGTTTGAGTAAGTATACAAAAGATGAGCATGGCATGTTGATCTCAGGGAAGGATCAGGAGTTCCATTTGGCTGGAACAGAGAGAATAAGAAAAGGAGTAATACGAAATGATTCTAGAAAGGTAACGTGAGGTCAGACTGTAGAGAGCCTTAGTTACAAGGTGAAGTTGTCTGTGTTAAGTGCATTAAGTATTATTCTGCACTGTATTAAGATCAAATGTAGAATATGTTCCAACAGGTAACTGTTTACATTTTTAAAAATTGCACTGAAGTGTTTTGTTTTTTGACTCAGCATGACATGTCACTTTAACCCCCTCTTATACATGTGATATGATATGAAATCATAGGTTAATCAAAGGTTGGGAGCTTGGATAGGAATTTGGGGAGAATCACTTCACTGCTTTAACATAAAAATTTTCTCCAAAAGATGCACTACTCAAAATTTCAGTTTTAAAGGTCCCTATATACAACATATCTCTTCAGTTCAGTTGTGACACAGGGAATTATTAACCAACCATCTCATATACCTGTTCCTTTGGTCTGTTTGTCCGCAATGGGACAAGATTCACAAAGGAGTATTTCTAATTTACCCTAATCTCTGCAGACCAGGCAAAGTTCTGACTGCATATCTGAAAATCCTGCTTCTGGCTCGTGTTAGCTAAGTGAATAGAAGCAAACCATTTACACTCAGTTGCCTCAGGCAGCTCTCTAAGATGATGTTGTGTACAACTGCCAACATCCATCTAGAGGGAGTTATTCCACAGTTATTCCATAGTTATTCCAATGTAGTTTCCCTACATTGATGAAATCAAAAGTCCAGACCACACCAAACCATATTTCTTCATTAAAAAGTTGTATTTTAAAAATTTTAAGAGCATTTTAAATGCTTAAGTCAATGTAAAACCAGAATCTCTAATAGCAGTTTTAAAGAAATTATGTCAATATTTTTTTTCCTTAGAGAACAGAGTTTCCATCATTAGCTTAATTGTTTTTCAATATAGCTTGTTTTCCTTGTAATCCTATGGGTTTTATTTTATGCATTATAAAACATTATTGTGAATAGTCCATAGGTTTCACCAGACTTCCAAAGGGGTCCCAAAAAGGTGATTTCCCCCCACTCCCGTGAAAAAAAGGTTAAAAACCTCTTTACAGTTAGAAGGGCTTTTACAAGTCATCTAGTCCAACCCACGATGACTGGCCTAAGATCCCAAGCTCATGGAGCTCAGATTCTACCTCAGTCCTTTATCTCTAAATCTAGTGTCTTCTTTCCAGTGTGCAACACCATTTTCCATCCATAGTTCTCTTTCTCCTCTGTGCTCAAATTGAAATGAAACTGTTCAAATGTTTCAATGAAAATTTAAGAGAACTTTTTTTTGGTAGTATTGGTGGTGGGGAGTTTGGGGGAGAGAGGAGGTATGGGTGGGAATTAGGATAGGACAGGATTCTAACTACTCCTAAAACATAAATCTGACTATCTCACACCCAGCTGTGAAATTTTCAATGGCAATTCTAATACTTTAAAATACAAAATCCTTAGCTTGGCATTTTAGGCTCTTCACAATCTGACTCTTACACACCTTTCTAGTCTGATTTCACACCGCCTTTCTGTTCCAGTTCAACCTGCTTGCTATGTAGTGGTTATCTCCAGATGATAGTCCATTTCCTGCCTTTGCACAGATAGACCCCTATGTCTGGTCCCCTATGCACTTTCTCCTCACCTCTGCCCCTCAGAATCCCTGACTTGCTTCCTACACAAAGCCTTTACTGATTCCTGCAGTTGTTAATCCTCTTTTTCTCTTGAAATTATTTTAGACTGGTTCATATTTAATTATCTATGTACACGCTGTGTCCCCCACAAAGAATGTAAATTCCTTGAGGGCAAGGTCCTTGTACCCTTCCCTATCTATGACAATGCCTTGCAAAACGTAGTTGCTTAATAATTGCTGGTTGAACTGAAGTCCAATAATGGCTATCAGACTCCTAAAAAAAAATGTTTTTACCTCTTTATTCATCTTCTACATTTGAATGTATACTCACCTCTCAATATCATTGTCTCTATTTAACAGCTCCATGTAATTGTCTTTCAGCCTTAGGTATGTGAAACCAAGCCTATAAACAGTTAAAGGAGAAATTCAGGAATTATAGAACTTCAGAATTTTTAAGTAAGAGAAAATGAATTCTGTTTTTCTCTAGGAAGAATTAAGAAATCCCTGAGGTCTGCTTTTCAAATAGAAAGAATTTTGAAAAAACTTGAGGTTATAACATGCCTAATAATGTTTAAATATACAAAACCACCCCTTGTTCCTTCCCCTTTTAGCATATCCCAAAATTTACCAGTATTACACAAAATCTTTAGTAATGCTCTTACTACTTCATCTCCTGGGGAAAAGATAATGCAGCTGATAAAGCATAAGTCATTTTGGATTGATTATCTCTTTTTTTATTGCGATTCTTTCTTCCTTGTTTTTGAACTCTTTTTGAACAGAATGTGAGACCTTAGTGATCATTTAGTCCAACCTCAAGTCAAAAGAGGCTCAAGTCACAAGGTTAATTAACAGTAAAGTCAGGAGAAGGACTCAACCCAGCTCAAAGTACCATGTTCATTCCTCTCTTTTAGATTGTTGGACTGGTCTCCTTTCTTTGTTCATTTTTTTTTTT
>CM053591.1:75657238-75688088 GCA_028646515.1 Pseudochirops corinnae
CTGACTTTAGTGGGAAGTATCTTTGTGTGCGATTTGAAGTTCTAGGTTGGTCCAGAGTCCTATTCCATGGGTATTTTGGGGTGGCTATGTGAGAGCTGCGATATATTGCTGCTGCTACGCTGCCATCTTGGCTCCGCCCCCTCTTTGTTCATTTTATTTGTTTGTTTTGGTCATATCTAAGTCCTTGTGACTCCATTTGCGGTTATTATTGGCAAAGGTACTGGAATTGTTTGCATTTCCTTCTCCAGCTGATTTTACAGATGAGGAAACTGAAGAAATGGGGTAAAGTGACTTGCTTAGGCTCACACAGCTAGTAAGTGTCTGAGCCTGGGGTTTGAACTCAGATGTTCTTGACTCCAGGCCTAGTGCTCTATCCACTAAACCTCCTTTCTTTGGACTGGAACTAGTTTGCATGGCTGAAATATATTTAGTTTCCCATGTGGGAATCCATTTCCAAAGCAAAAAGCCTTGCTTTGAGCACATTCATTTACTTTACATTTGAATTTCTAGTATTTTTAATAAATCCCAACAAATGATCCAATTTTCAGACATAATGTTTCACTTAGGCAGCTAAGTAGTGCGGTGGATAGAGCACCAGGTGTAGAGTCAGGAAGACTCATCTTTGTGAGTTCAAATCTGGCCTCAGACACCTACCATCTGTGTGACCCTGAGCAAGTCACTTAACCCTGTTTACCTCAGTTCCTCATTTATAAAAAAAATTTGAAAAACGAGCTGGAGAAGAAAACCAAGAAAACCCCAAAATGGAGTCACAAAGAGTTGGATATGATTGAAGAAAAATGTTTCACTTTAGACCAAAGAAAATTCCTTCTAGCTCAGTCAGTAATACAAAATATTGTGAAATAAGAAGACACAAACTGGTCCTTTTCAATTATTCTGTCATTAGGGTCAACATACACACACACACACACACACACACACACACATATATTGGGAGAGGGGGAGTAAAATTTTTTAGCATTAAATAAAAATCAGGTGTTATTGTCTGAGGAAATCAAAGACACCTCTTTGTGCCTCTTCTAGTCTGAAAAGTATGCTAAATACTAGAGAAATAGCCAGTCTTCTACAAAGTCCTAATCTGATACCTTATCAGGACAGGACTCTGGAGTCTTTTGAACGCTAAGCCAATGAATGAAAGCTAAGGCTCTGGTAGGCCTACAGTCCAGAAGGGCTACAAGTATGGGACACAGGACAGTGTATCTGTTGAATGAGGAACAAGTATCAAATTTTTTGGATACAATTACCAACAAAGATTGTCTACTAAGCTGTGAGGGGTTGTGAGCAGCCACGATCAAGTACCAAGGGACTCTGCCAAGTGTGCCTTCTTAATGCCCATGAGGCATTTGGAAATGAACGCATATTATATAGGTTGTATGAAGGTCATGTGATATAAGGGAAACAGTGGTGGAAAGGGAATCAAGAGACCTTAATTCTAGTTGTAAATCAAATCAAGGAAGGTCCTTTCCTTTCTCTCAGCCTAAGCTCCCTCATGTGCAAAATGAATGTTAAATTATAAAGTCTCCCAGATACCTTCCAGCTTGAAAACTCTATATTTATCCTTTGTCTTCCATTTTGAAGGAGTCATGTGGGAAACATGCCTAGTCTGCAGAGTGACAAAGGTCATGTCATTTAAGGAAAGTCCTTGAAGAATAATTTAAGATTCTTATTAGATGTTTAAGGGAATGTTCTCCATTGGAATCCATTTCCAAAATCACAATGGATGTCCATGGAAGAACACTTTCTTACACACAATCATTTAGGAATACACTCAAGGTTGGAGTCTTAAGTAGAATTGTGGGATCTTAAAGTTGGATGGAACCTCTGAGGTTAATCTAACGTAACATTTTACCAGTGCAGGAATCCCTTGAACAAAATCCTCATACTTTCAAATCCAAAAATGATGCCAACTGTACTTACCTCTGAACGCCTTCAACCAACGCAACTTCATCTGGTGATGATGAAATATATATGCAAGATCTTGATGAATCGGGTGATTTCTTGGCTCCATCTACAACAACATCATCCTTCACCTGAACCGTGTGGCAAAGACAGAGAGCCCGAAAAAACAGCTCTTCTCTCTCCTATCAAAATGTAACAGACAATAAAATACAATACAAATCTCCAGACAGCTTTCAGATCAAAAGAAGGTAACCAGAAACAATAAAGGACAAGGAACAATTCTTTTTGAAGTAAAGAACACCAAAACACGTGTTTAGTTTTCAACAGCTATGAAGTGGAATTTAATCATGCTCATTTTTTCTTTTTAGATACCTCAACAATTATTTGTATGGAGATGAACAGATTCTAGAACTTTGGGTACAGAAAACTAAATACAATGTTAGACTTGACTGCCATTTTGGTTTGTTTTGCTAAACTTTTTCTTTTTTTGTATTCCCTGTTATGAAGGATGGCTCTCTGGGATGGAGAAGAGACAGGTGACAGATCGTGAAATGCAAGCTATGTAAACACCTAAGAGCACTGCAAATTTAAAGACAAAAAAAATCCTAAAACTTCAGTTAAGTAAGAGTTTATCTCTTGAGTTTTCAAAAAATGAAGATGCACATCCTTAAGAATGCTTGCATAATAAAAGAGAGAGTGACTAAAAAGAATCAGGATGAATTAAGAAAATCTTTTTCAAGCATTTCTAAGGAATGCCAGCATACATCTGTTAATCTATAAAATTTACAAAAGCAGTGGAGTCTTGCAAGAACATTGCCTACACTGTAGGTTAGCATTACAAGTGAAGCAGTGTGGCAATGATGTTCTTCCAGTAACAACAACAGGATCAGATTTAAGGGCTGGAAGGGACCTCAGAGCCCATCTAGTTCTCCTCTGAGGAAACTGAGGCTCAGAGACTTTCACTGACTTGTTGAAGGTCATAAAGGCAGTAACAAGGGCAGGGTTTTAACCCAAGTCCCCTATCTTCAAAGGCATTATTCTTTATCATACCGTACTAAATCAACTTGTTCAGTCAGACAGCTAGCATTTATTAAGCACCCACTCTGAGATGGGGAAGGTCTGCTCTCAAGAAGCCCCTGTCACAGATGAACAAGCTGTGGGGCATGACTGTGATGGAATACCACTATGCTACAGGAAACGATGAGCAGGCCAACTTCAGAAAAACCTGCAAAGACTTACATGAACTGACGCTGAGTGAAGTGAGCAGAACCAGGCGATCACCGTCTCCTGGCATAGTTACAGGCATAGTGTGCAATGACTGATTTTGATAGACTGAGCTCTTCTCAGCAATGGAAGGACCTAAACAACTCCAAAGGACTCATGATGGAAAATCCTATCCACATCCAGAGAAAGAACTATTGAACAATCTGAATGCAGATTGACACAGACTATTTGCTCTCTTTTTGTTTGGTTTGGTTTTTTTCTTTCTCATGGTTCCTCCCATTTGTTCTAATTTTTCTGTACAATATGACTAACGTGAAAATATAGTTACTAGGGATGCATATATAGAGCTTATTATCAGATGCATGCAGTCTTAGGGAAGGGGGAGAAAATTTAAAACTTACGGAAGTGAATGTTGAAAACTAAAACTAAATAAATTAACTTAAAAAAAAAAGCTCCCAGTCAATTAATGGGAGAGGCAACATGCAACAACCATGTACAAACAAGAGAGAGACATGCTAAAGAGGGGGTAGTCTCAGAGGGAAGGCAACAAGATGAAGGAAGTCCAGGAAAGGCAGAAGATGGCATTTAGCTAAGACTTAGAGCAAGACAGGAAAGCTAGGAAAGGGAGATAAGAACACCCAATGAAAACGCTTAGGGGTGGGAGACGAGCATCTTGTTTGAGGAATAACAAAGAAGTCAGTACTACTGGATCACAGAATACACAGAAGGGAGGAAGGAATAAGAAAAAGGACCCAGCAATACCACTCCCAAACAAATCATACAAGTGACAAAAGGTCCCGTACATACAAAAATATTTATAGCAGTTCTTTTTGTGGTGGCAAAGAATTGGAAATCGAGGGGATGCCCATCAACTGGAGAATGGCTAAACAAGCTATGGTATATGAATGTAATGGAATACTACTGTGCTATAAGAAATGAGGAGCAGACGGACTTCCTAATAAACTGGAAAGACTTATGTAAACTAATGCTGAGCAAGAAGAGCAGAACCAGAAGAAAGCATCATATCTGTGATGACTGACTTTGACAGACTGAGCTCATCTCAGCAATGCAAGGTTAGAAGACAACTCCAAAAGATTCATGATGGAAAGGGCTGTCCATATCCAGAGAAAAGAAATGCAGTGTGAATGCAGACTGAAGCAAACTACTTGCTCTCTCTCTTTTTGGTTTTGTTTTGTCCCTTCTTTCTCACTATTCATTCCATTGCTTATAATCCTTCTTTACAACTTGACTAATGTTCAATGTGAAGGTATTTGTAGAACCTAGATCAGATTGCATGCTGCCATGGGGGAAAGTGGGGAGGAAAGGGAATGAGAGAAAATTTGGGACTCAAAAGGTTGTGGAACTGAATGTTGTAAACTAAAAGTAAATTAATAAATAAAACTAAAAAAAAAAAAGAAAAAAGAAGAATGCAAAGGCAGGAAGGGGCCAGGCTATCATAAGCTCTAAAAGCCAAACAAAGGATTTTATATTTCATCATGGAATCAACAGGGAGCCAATGGAATTGAATATGGGTATGACAGGATCAGACCCGGGCTTCAGGAAGGTCAGTCTGACAGTTCAGGGAGAACGGATTAGAGTAGAGAGAAATGAGTTGGGGAGATCCCCCCAGGGAGGTGAGTGCAATAATCTAAGCATGAGGTAGCAAGTGCCCACACCAGGATGATGTCACTGTCAGAGGAGAAAATAAGGATTTTATGAGAGCTCTTACAAAAATGGGAACAACAAGATGAGACTGCTGAATGGATATGGGGACAGATGACTAAAGTGTCCACGTGGGCTGCACACCTGGGTTTCTGGAAGGATGGTGATACTCTCAACACTAATGGCTAGGTAAGGAAGAGGGGAGGGTTTTGGCAGAAAAATATCAAGGTCCATTTTGGACGTGCTGAGGTTAAGATGTCTAAGGCATATCCAGTCTGAGATGCTGATAGGTAGTCGGAGATTTAACAGTGGAGGTCAGGAAAGGGTAGGATCTGGACAAGTACCTCTGAGAATCATCTGCATAGAGAGGAAAAATGGAATCATAAGGTCACCAAGTAAAATAGGATGGTGGCAGGAGACAGGTGCCAACACTCCCATTAGTGGGCACAGTGTGAATGATAAGGAGACAGAGGAGGTGGTCAGAGAGACGTGTAGGGTCTAAGATGTGTTTGCCTTCAAGTGGATGCTGGGATAGGTCAAAGTATGTGAGGCTCTGGTATACTATCACTATATTAAAAATCATCTCATGCTTTATTCCTCTCTAATCTTTGAATTTTTGCAGCAGAATTGTAGCTTCCAGTACCGAAATGTAGAGAACAGAAGTATTTTTTGACATTGAATCATGCCCCTGTTACTAATGAGAGGAAAGCATAATAGACCAGCTAAAAGAAAGTTAGCATCATAGGATCTCTGGCCTCTTTCAAGACTCAGATCCCATCTGTGGGAGGTCTTTCCTGACCCTCCTACCCGCAAGTGCTACTTCTTTCCCTCCTGAGGTTACTTTCCATCTCAAACCTTGCATGTAACTTGCACAGGCCTATTTATAGACATGGTCTCTCCTCTATTAGAATGAACTCCAGGAGAGCCATCACTCTGTTTGCTTTTTTCCTGCAACTCACAACTCAGTACAGTGCTTTAAGTTCTTAGGAAACTCTTAAGAGTTAAAAATATACCCTGTTGATTGACTGACTTTAGTGTACTTGCTATGAGTTGGCTCAAAATACAAGGTCAGCAGTCTTTGTAATAAGATTCTTTGGGGGATATTTTTCTAATTCTGCCAAAGACCATGGAAAGTATATAATCTTCCTCCTGTGTGTTACTGGTATGTGGAAGAATTATGCAGCAACACCTATTTTTCTCTCAATATAGGCTTTTGTTCTCTCCTCTCCATTTTTAAAGAGCCTCACTTATCTTAAGACATATAGGAGCTTAACCCTCATTTCTATCATTCCAAGTGCTCATCTTTGTTGACAGTAAATCGAAAGACAGGGAAGCAGTCACCCAAAATCAAATCATCTACAGAACGCCCTTCTACTTACTTTGTTCACAGCCACTGTGAAATGTTGGCTATTTAATTTTAAGTAAAATATTTTCAATTACCAGTGTATCTGAGAATTTTAGGCAATAAATTCCCATGATGGATTTTACCCTCTCATTCAGCATAGAAGAGAAAACCTGAGGCATAGCTCACACCAAGGCAGAGGATTTTTGCAAAAATGGCCCACTTCCTGGGGCTGGTCCTCTCTACTCACCATTTAGACTTCACTGAGAAAGATTCCATCTTACCACTATAACACTAGCTCTCACTCTTCCAAAAGAGAAAGCCTATTTGTTTGCTTTTTTCCCTCCTTCAAATTGCAACATACCTTTCCACTCACTCCAGGAGAAGAGTCAATCATGTCAATGCCTCCAGAGTCAGGAAGGATTTGCCCATTGCAAATGACATGAGGTACATAGACATTGCCTTCAATGCAACATTCTATGAATTCCATATTGTTTTCTGTCAATGTTCCCGTCTTATCTGTGAAGATATATTCTACCTATGGAATACAGCAAATATACTCATCAAGAATTAGAATTTAACCACTAAAAGCAAGTACACTTATTTTTTTCTCTTAAGACCAATATGTTCTTGTGATGGTGGGTTTCTAAAATTTCCTCCCAAAGCAGTGACTTTTAGTCTTTAGTCTAAACTTTCCAGAAAATAAACTTTCTTTTTTTACTTAAAGTCCTTTAATTGTCATTTCCCTAGAAAAAAGAAAAATCGGGAAAAATGGTTTTATCTTCCTAAAATTGGTAGATAATGGATGCTGCTATCTTGCAGCCTGAGCAAAAACCAAGCTTGTCCTACAGTCCCCTTTCTACTTCTTCTTCCGCCAGACTAATAAAAAAGGAGACAAAAGAATTTTGTTACATGAAGATGGGCTAAAAAGATCACAATGCTTATTTTTGGATGGAGAGAAGCTGACTGAAATTTATAAAGAATGAAGGCATTAGGCAGGCCTGAGATGGCAGAGTAGCAGGAAGCTGTCAGGCCCAGCTTGCCCACAAAAACCACATCTAGAGACTGCATCGGACTGAATCTGGATGGGGGAATTCAAGAAAAAGTCTCAGTGAATCATTTCTCTAGCCCAGGTTGGCACTGGGGCTCAAGAGAGGTCTGTGAACATTAGAGATGGGGGCAAGCTAGAAGTGTGCCTCACACAAAGCATGCCAGCAACTAGGGAGAGGCAATGCAATGGGAAAAGAGAAGGCCCCAAAACTATGGTGGGGCCCTGGTGAAGGGAACAGGTACCAATTGGATGGGGAGATAATCACATCTTCCACTAACTTCCAACTAAAATACAGCATTTCCTTCAATTATGCATTTAAAAGCCCCTGACTTAAAGCTTTAAAAAGTTCAGTTCAGAAAAAGTAAAATAAAAAATACCTACTAGTTAGCCATTTAATTTACATCTTGTGATGCCCAGAGTTATAAAAATATAACAACTACTTTTCAAAGACTAAAAAGATCACAACTGTTTAAAGCTTTCCAAAGCACTTTCTTTTCAACAACCTATCAAGGAAGATAATACAAGTACTATTATCTCAGGTGAGGAAACTAAGAGATTAAGTGACTTAATCAATATTTATTAAGCACCTACCACTTGCTAGGCAGTGTGCTAAGTACCTCAGCGTGCCTAAGTTGCTGGGACACAATTAAATCCTGGCTCTCTTGACTCCAACACTCTTTCTTTGTCCCTCAAGGTTGCCAATGAGGCAAACTTAAGTTGTTTTGGGAAATGCCCCTAACCTACTGTACATTACAACTGTCAGCATCCCTGTCAGGAACAGATCATGTGACCACGAGACTCTGATTCTGAGGAAGTTTGGTGATTCTTACACTCTCAGTTTCCTCATCTTTAGACCAGACAATCTCCAACATCTCTATCCTAGCTCTGACATCTCAGGATTCCATGAAAGTGTTTCACACAATGTCACAAGGGACGGCCAGCCCATACCGAGGCAAATAAAGGGAAATCTGACATATCATTTAAACGGCCATGTTTAAACATGCAGGGATCCTCGAATCTAAGTGACAGCATAATGATACTTTAGGTGCAGTTCAAAACAACAACTTTAATCACTAGGAGAGAAACGATCATTTTCTCCATTGCTATTAATTATGTAAAAATCTTGTAAATGATCAAACACTGGGAGAGAAATTACTTAGTGATTTTTCCCCCCCACATTCATGTCTCAGAGCAAAAGACAGTTATTATCTCAATGGGTGGTTTGCTTGCTAGAGTTAGCTGTGTTCAATCCAAGGTATGAAACCTTCATCCAAGAAGAGCCTGTAGTAGTGGGCACTACAGTTTTGAGGGCTTATATATTTCTAGCCCATATGTTAGAGAATAATCACATACCAGTAGAGAAAAACAAGTTTTAAGTTCATTGTAATGAGTTAGAAAGATGACACCCTTTTTTCCCTTTGTGACCTGGTTCCCCCAGAGTCTTGTCTTGGCGTATTAGTCAGCCCATCAAAGGTTATAAGTTCATACTGGATTGAAGTTGAGACCAAAATTCTAGCTGCCACCTCTTAACGGAGGATCTTGTTATAATGAACTCCATCTGGAAGACAAAAGTCTAACCGACTTATGTGAGAAAAAAATTTATTTCTTATAGAACACTGCTATAAATAAGTGGAACTTGGAAACCTTTATTACTGACAAAATTTGATGTATGTTTTTCCTTTTTGTGAATTTCTCTGATGTACCATACATGGGATCACTGGGTCTATTTTTCAAAGACCATGGAGTAGTAAATACTGATAATTAAAAAAATTATTAGAAAAGTATTAAAATATAATGGACAGAAATGTTAACTGGAACAAAGAACAAAGAAAGCAAGGGAAACATAACAGGATTTAAAGATTATCTCTATCTCTGGCCAAAAGTTAAGGTTCTTAATGATCCAAGTACATACTGTACTGAAGCAACTGAGCACAGGACACCTTCTCACACATCATTTCTTTGAGTTGAAGAAAATTCCTTAGCAAACAATCCTAAAGGTCTTTTCTTTTTCCCTTTGTAAAAAAATTTATCTCAGAACTTCTTCCTGGAAAGAGATGAATAACAAATGTTCTTTCCCTAGGGATCGTCTCTGCCGTAACCCAAATGCCTGAGACCTGACACAGTGAGTGCGGCTAAGGAGGCCAGAGCTTGTCCTCACCGAGAACCAAAGCTCAGAAGACAATTATTTACTTACACTGGAATGGTCAAAAGCATCCCAAAGGAAGTTAAGTTTCTTCCTAAGTTCTACTTCTCCTTCATACGATTACAGTCAAGAAATAATGATGCCTCTTCATAAGGACCATGGCTCCATTTTACACTTTTGTAAACCAATCTCCAAAACTTGTATTTTCAAATCACTAACATGAAAAACTGCCCTTTTTCTCATCTGCAAACAATCACCTTTTGAAATGGCCATTTCTGGTCTTTCATCAGTTAGATGATATATCTAAATGATATCACCTACATGAACTGAAACTGGAAACAAAAAAGACTGAATTTCTCTAGATGTTTTGCATACCTTCATTCCAATTGCAGGAACCATTCAGTTGACAAAGTTCTAAGCTTAGCCCATTACCTACCTGTCCCAATTCTTCATTTAGGTCAGAGGTGTTAACCAGAGGTCCTTCACCTGTTTCTTCATCAAACATATCTTCATCCCAGGTGATAAAATAGGAGCCAAGAAATTTCTGCATTTCAACTGTGACATACATCGACACTGGAATAATGTAGTTAAAAAGTACCATAAAAGCCAGGAAGTCTGTGAAAGCTTTGAGAAACTGCAAAAGGAGTAAAAGAAAAATTTACCAATTTTACGACAAAAGACACACATATACACTTCTCTCAAGTTTCATCTTCAGGTATGTTCAGTTTACTCAAATCTGTCCCCTGCTACCCTCTCCTCACTTCTCTTATTTAGCCTCTGAGTTTGCATGCTTATTCATAGCTCACAAACTTCACATTCTTCATTTGATCAGGATGTGGGGAAAAAGAGAGAAAGGCTGGCCATTTGGGTCACTTACTATGAGGCACAGATATTAAAGACATTTTAGGGGGACAAAAATGTTTTTGAAATCCCAGGATGGGGAAGGATCATAGGACAAGGAGAGTTCCTTGATAACGACAGCCATCAAGGTTTACATTATCCACACCCTGATTTCCCCCACTTCCCACCATGCTTTTTCTAGAACAGCAACCAGTGGCATAAAAGTTGGAGTTGTATATTCAAGAACTTAAACTGTCAGAAGAAAAAAAAAATCTCAATTGAATATAGATCCAATCAGCAAGATTTCTATTTTAAACACTAGAGTATTTCTTTGAATGAAGTCATATTTACTGAAGGATAGGAAATTCAGAATGTCTCTGGAAACAAGACAGCATAAAGCACAAAATGCTAAATATGTGAATGCCTCTTTGTTTAAAATGGTGTTTTATTTTCAGCTACTTCAACAGATAGAGAATTGAACTGCAATCTGGGAGAGGGAGAGAGGAGATCCTAGGGGAAATAAGGGTGATGTAAAAATCCAAAAAACAGCAATAAAAACTTGTGTAAAAAAAAGAAATGTCTGCATGCTGGAGAGCAGTATCTGAGCTTCTACAAACAGAGCTGGCTAAGCTTCACATTATGTAAGACCTTCCCAGCTACTAAGTATTACCAGGCATCTCTCTGGATCCCTCAAATTTTTATATATCCAGTTTAACATGGCTCTGGCATTTCAAACATACAAGTTTATCTTGCAGTTAATTTGAAGAAATTCCAAGAAAGCATTTTAAGACCAAGTTCTTCCTAAGGACAAGAGGTCCAGGTCTCAGAATTTTTCCTCATAATGAGCCTTCCCTAGAACTCTTCCCCATCATTCTTAGTCACACAAATACATCATAAACTATCACTTATTTCACCATGAGTCATCATTGGTAAGATACATTTATCTCCTGCCTGCACTATCCTGAGGAAGAGGTGCCTAATACACGATCCCTGTCAGCACAGCAACAGGAGCAGCCGAGGAGTGAATTTATTGTCTAACATTGACCCATTTAAGACATTTCCCTGTCCACACGGTTATAGAGTCCAGAAAACTAGGACTGCCACGATATCACATGATGTCTAGTCTGGGGTTTTCATGACCTTTCCCAAGACAGAAAGGCAGTGTGGTAGAGAAGAAATGCTGCTAGATTTGGAGTAACTGGACATAGGCTGGAAGCTAAGCTCTGTCACTTACTACTTCTTGGTTGGATATGTCAACTAACCTCTCTAGGTCTTCAGTTTCTAAGGTGCAAAACAAAGAGGGAGGGAGGTAAGTCCCTTCAAATTCTAAATCCAGTGATCTAATGACGTCTCTAAGGCTATGTCTGCTTCTTGGAATTTCTGAATTCTAAATTCTATCTTTCCTTTGAGAAATATAAGTAAATGGATATCATTTGCTAAGGTGTATATGTGTGCACAGACACAGATACACACATATTTATTTATATACAGCTCAGTTAATCTTTTAAAAAGCCTTTCTCTTTTTGTCAGGATCTTTGTGTACTGGAAGCTCATTTTGCCTAGCCTGTAGAACATGAGTTAGCATTCCTACGCAGAATCCCAAGGGGAAAGAAAACAAAAACAAAAACATAAGCCCTTTGACCGGAGGGCCTTTGATCCTCACTAGAGAAAGCAACTGAAGGCCATCCTCCTGACATCTGCCAGGCAATTCAGAGCTGGCTGCAATCCTGCATAACTTTCGTAGTTTTAACTACTTCTCACTTTCAATCTCGAAACCAAACTCCTTCTGTTTCTCTAATTATAACTTTGTGGGCAAATGTATTTCTGAGCCTAAACAGCCCCACAGCACTTGGATTCACAGGTAAGATTCCCCACATCCCTCCGGTTAGCTGACCTCAAGTAAGTGAGGAGACATTCCAATCCTACAGTCTCAGCCCCTTCAACCAATTACCGAATTCAAAGATCTCAAAACATACATCTAGAAGGGCAGGTTAAGAAATAAACAATTTGGGGGTGGTTAGGTGGCACAGTGGGTAGAGCACTGGCCTTGGTCAGTAGGAGCTGAGTTCAAATCCAGCCTCAGACACTTAACACAAAAACTAGCTGTGTGACCTTGGGCAAGTCACTTAACCCCAATTGCCCTCAAAAAAGCAAAAAAAAAAAAAATTAAAAAATTAAAAAAAAAAAAAAAAAAAGAAACACCTTGGTCTCCACCTGCCACCGTCCTGGAATGCTTGAAAAGAAGGGAGCATCTCTAGCATATCACAGACGGAATTTTTCCCATACAAAATAGAAAACTAGGGAGCTATTTTTCAGGAAACTGCCACCAATCTGGGTGCAGATTTGGAGGGGCCTGGCACCCCACTCCTTTCTGCAGTCAGTCAAAAAGACTATTTTTTTTAATGAAACTCTTCAGACACAGAAGTCTAGTGTGAGGACTTTCTCCTTTTCCCCTTCTCTATGGATGCTAAGTTACCACAGATTCTCTCATTTGGAGATGATCAGCTATCACATGTAGGAAATGAAATGGGTGGGAGAAAATGATTGAGTATTCTCGTTTTAATATTTCTCAAATGCATAAAGATCTTCTATCCCAACTGCTACTACAGTGAGTAGCTCTAATTTATGCAGTTCTTTCAAGGGTCGGGATTCACTGGGTTCCACATTTTAATAAAAATGTTATGCAAATCACCTCTGACCACAACAAAAAGAGTAAAATATTTCAGGGGAAATTTTCCATACCAGGTTCCTCTGTCTCTCTGCTTCTGTTTTTTGATTAAACCAAGGTTCGTCTCGAAATGGGTCACTCTGCCACACATACTTCAGGACAGTATTTATCAGCGCTTTACTGATTAAGATGCAGAGGTACACAACAAGGAATACATTCATTGATCTAAAACAAAAAGGCCATAATAGTTAATTAGTTCATGGGGAAAGCACAAAATCTCCTATCCTACAAACATACAGACGGTATGTGAGACACGGGAAAACTTCAGTAAGGTTTCTGATCTTTTGCTGACTTTTACAAAGCACGAATGAAGGCACAAATTTATTGTTATCACTTTGTACTCTGATTTTTGGCATATGAGAAAGAGAAGGGCAGGACCTAGTACATCATGGAGAGAACCCACATATACTCAAAACAAGTAATATTCATTAAATTCCAAATAACTGTTCACTTACTCATAACCTAAACTGAACATTAGTAGATTCAAAAATCCGGCAAGTTAAGAGAGCCTTTTAAAAATCAATCTCTCCTAACATTAAGTGGTCAAGTAATGAGTTCAAGATTCAGCAATTTTACCCACAATATCACCACAAAGGCTGAAAATAGTATACACTATGCTGGGAAATGTTCTCATTGAAGAGGAAATGCTGAAGAAGAACCAAAATCTTAGCAGTTCTTCTGAAAGAAAATCTGATTTTCCAATATCTATTTCTGAAACAAATTTGTCATGTGTAGACATCTGGGAGACAAAGCATCCTTGTTTATAAAGAACAAAATCTCAGATTTCGCTTTTGATGTAATAGTCAAGAAGAAATCAGATGATCACTTTTAAAGGTCAATCGTGCAGACAAAATGAACTTCAGAGGTCTTTTAAAAATAGTCTTGTTATAAGTGACTTACTGATACACTGAAAACCAGTGAGCAGAAAAGAGATTTTAGAGGTAATAAAGTTTTTCTATTCATGAGAAACTGAGACACTAATTCCCTCCCCTTTCCCTTCACAAAAGTGAAGGGTGCACAGGCAGCCAAACAGTAGAACCAGCATGGTTCCAACTTGGACCTCGGACTCCAGAACTAACATTATTTCCACCATACCACACAGCCTCTATATTCTAATTCAAACTAGTTAATGGGACAACTAGTTAACAGGATAAAGGACATTACACCCTTTGAAAAGGTGCAAAAAAAAAAAAAGAAATTTGCTGGTAATTTTCTTTCTGGATTTAAGACAAGTTTCATTTTACAAAGAAATTAGTCACTGACAATGGTTTCCCTAAAAAACCCCCAAAACCCAGTATCGTCGTAGGAGATATATTTTATATGGCACTATACATACATGAGGCTGTTGATGTGCCTATGCTATTCTTCTGTATCTCTTGAATCATTTATATCATTTTCACGCACTACAAGCATTACTGAGGGGCCACTGGGTGGTGCAGTGGACAGTGCACAGGGCCTGGAGTCAGGAAGAGCTGAGTTCAAATCCAGGCTCAGGTACTTACAAGCTGGGCGACTCTGTGGGAAGTCATTTAATTTCTGTTAGCCTTAACTTTCCACATCTGTAAAATGGGGATAATAAGAGCACACCTACCTCCTAAGGTTGTCATGAGGATCAAATGAGATAATACTTGTAAAGCACTCAGCACAATGTCTAGCATGCACTAAATGCTATCTACGCATGGGCTATTCTAGAACCAACAAGACTTACTTTTCTACAGCAGATCGCTTCTGTGATTTTGACTGGTAATTTAATGCCATCTTGGTTTCCATGCCAGTATATATAGCCACACCTAAAAAAAGAATAATATTTTACAAGAAACGTAAGCATGCCTCACTTAAAACAATAGCTATATATTACTTACAGTGGTCATAAAAAATAAAATTCTGTAATCGTTTTAATTTCACAAGATCATTAATTTAACAAATTAAATTAATAAGTTAAAAATTTAATTCAAATAAATTCACATGGGATTACTTTAAGATGAAGAAATCCCTTCCCCCTTCTCCTTAAAATCCAAATAATGTATAATATGTTCGGTAAAATTAGATTTTAAAATATATTGTACTTTATGACAAGGTATGCTTTCAGTGTATTTTATGACACGCTTAATTAAAAAATAAGAAACAAGAAAATATGCCCCAAAAAGCTAAGTAGATTGGCCAAGGAACTGAGGCTGTTTTTACAGATCTCAGAATAAATTCCCCACAGAATTTTATTGACTGAATTCTTGCACGGATGCAACCTTGCTCTTCTGATTCTAAGAATACAGGCACTTATTCTGCAAACAATCATATCAGCTCCCATGGCTGGATCAGTTGTGGTTTATATATCAATAGTAATTTTCTTACTGAAGTATAATTATCATAGTAGTGAAAGCTATAGTACATCAAAGTAAAAAAATAATGCTCTTATAGTGCCATTATAGATTTTTAACTTTACTTAATGTATCCTTATTAATTTTAGAAGCCATTATTAATAATTCAATAATTAAAATAGTTACCAAAGATTTTCTCAGTGTTCTTTAGGGAGGCTCCCCTAAGAAGCAGGTTTTCTGATCCTAATGACCTGCAAAGATAAGGATTACCAGACATATTAAGTACTTATCAAGATAAAGTTAATGGAACAAGATAAGATACAAAAAGAAAAATTACTGATTTGTTTAATGATGGGGCTTGATTTTAATTAGGGTGTTTCTATGTAGAAATTATGTTCAGCTGATAAAATAGGTCCAGTTTCACTGTAAAATGAAATTCTCTTTAAAACTGTATGCAGGATTATAAATACACTATCCTGCCCTAATAATCTTTCTTGCCTCTAAGATGTGTCTGACACTGGAAGAGACCCAGTGTGAAAAGATTTAAGACTGGCATATGAGGTTTACTTATTTTCACTTTTAAGTATACAGTTATCCTTTCCACATCATGGGGGCTAGGGGATGTGTAGTAGCCCCACAATCTGGAAAATTCACATAAAATTTTTTGGCTCTCTCTTCATACCAGAGAAAAAGTCTGAATTTTTTTTCTCTTTTATGGGGTGTTTACAGTACCTTGTTGGAAAATCTGGGTTGATATTATACCATAGATACTATAGATAGATACTATCATCTATTTTATGCATTTCTGAGTTTCTAAATATTTTTCTTTGTTGTCTGCTTGCTGTTACGTTTCTGCAAACTTCCCCCCAAAATTCCCATTTAATTTCTTATGCCAATCTGCAATATATCGAAACCGTGATGGAGAAAAGTCATGATGTGGGAAGGGATAACTAACTGCAGACCACATACATAGCCAGTTGAACATACTTATCCTACACTGGTTTTCCCTTTGGGGCTATGCTTTAAGTACTTATGGTGAAAGCTTTGGTCAATTAATGCTCCATAAAAAAAGGCAAGCGCTAATTGTTTACTACATACCAGGTACTATGTCAGATTCTGAGGACGCAACTTGAGAGAACATTGATACACAAAGAAAGGGAGAGGAATGATTTCACTGGCACAGTGCGCCTCTTGGATGAGGAAGCTCATCCCACCAACAAAGACTGGTGGCCTCTTAACAAGAGAGTCCAGAGTCGCCTAGTGTACTCAGGGGTTGTAATTTGCCCAGGACAGTAAGACCAATACATGCCAGAAGTGGGACTTAATCCTAGGTCTTCCTCACTTGGAAGTTATTAGCCCTTTCTCCACCACAATAACCCATATGCAAAATGGGCAGAAGGCAGATTTTGTTGGGGTGAGGGATGAGGGGTGGGAGGGAATGTCCTCTTTATGATAGTGACTGTAAATGGAGATCAACACCAAAAGACCACTGGATGAAAATCCCCACGAGATTCTGGGAGGATGATTCAGGTGAAACAGATTTTGAGAGACTGGGTAAAAAGTATGACTAATCGGGTTATCTAAGGTTGGATAATTCCATTTATAGATCAAACCTGAGGAGACAGTAGACATTTCACTGCTCATTTCACTGTTGTGACTACAGTATACACTTTTCCCCTCTATGTGAATTCAGCTTATTTTTCAAAACCAGTTTAAGCTCAGAGAGCTGTCCCAGACCACTATGGCCCAAATTTATCCCTCCCTCTCCTGAATTCCTAGGGTATTAACTCATACCACTCATGGGCACTTATCTAATACCTCTACAGGCATACCTTGGATAAAAAAGAAATGGCTGTTAAAATTAATAGCATTTTATGATTGACAGTGTAGTAGATATTATAAACAATCATTACTATAAACTTTATAGTATAAGGTCAAGAAACACAACTGGTACCATTCAGCTGCAGACTATATATCCTCTACAATACTTATTCATCTCACACTGGTGCCTAACAGCACTAATTAACAACTATAGGTGCAATAAACTGGTATGGTTAGTCATCCTTATAGGTTGTCTTGCTCCTTCAAACACAGTACGGATTCATACTGGGCAGGGACCATGGCATACATATCTTTTGGGGGGAAGGGGGAAAGGCAACGCAATTGGGGTTAATTGTCCGAGGTTACATGGCTAGGTAGATATCAAGTGTCCGAGGCTGGATTTGAGCTCAGGTCCTCCTGACGCCAGGGCCAGAGCTCTACTCACTGTGCCACCTAGCTGGCCTGTCACACGTATTTTCATCTGTAGTCCTCCTAACCGAACACAGTTCCTGGAACAGTGCTCACAATTTTTTTCCCAATCTGACTGATGGTTATTATCTCCTTTAATACATGGTAAACTGAGGAAATAAGAGGTGATTTTCAAATCTATCCATTAGGATAATTGTTATTTGGAAAGGTTCAATAAGTTTAAAATCATAAAACTAAATTTTGAAATAATATTATTAGCTGATTTAATTCAATTCAATTAAACTATTTTAAGCACCTACCATGTATCAGGTGCTAATAAGCACTGGGGAAACAAATAAGAAAAAGAGTTCCTGCCTTCGAGGAGCTTACAATCAATTGGGAAAATGCAGCATACAAAAGGAAGCTGGAGAGGCAGGGTGTATTTAATGTAACATAATTTCATCTATTATTTCAAGTCCCCCTACTATCCCAGATAACTAGTAGAGATTGAATTGTGGTGTTATAAAGCCAAAATGCTTTCAGTTTATCTGAACCTAAAACAATCCTTTAATGTAAGGTTTCTTGGCTCAGGAACTAGACAGAATAAGTCCAGGGCATTGATCACTGGTGGAGAGATTCTTTGGAATATACATAATAAGTGACATGTATTTTCCAGAGGCTACAAGATAGTTTTAACCTCCATTTGTCTCCTTGACAATCATTAAAAACACAACCTCTTAGGCTGCTTACTTGTCATTTAGTGACTATACAAGCGATGTCAAATTATATTAGCAACACATTCAGAATAATTCTTGCTGAAACTAGTCATTAAAACAGTCTGACAGAAAGATACTTCTGAAAAATATGGGAAAAAAGATTCACATTTTAAAGACATCAAGTATTTGAGGTAAAAAAAAAAAAATCATTCTTGGCTTTTAATTGGAAGTACCCAGTAGTTTCAGTTAACTCCTTATTTTTGCTTCTGATAGTGATAAGGTGGTAGAAGAATGGTTTCTGTCTCTTTGGATGTCAGAAGTTATGATTCTGGAAAGTATTAATTTTTTTTTAAAACAGGCATCAACCTTTCAGTTCCACTAAACTCAGCAGAGTGCTTTAAAAACTCAAACATTAACAGACACTGAGATAATGTGGATATTTGGGAAAAAGGTGGATCAAACTCTAGCTGTAATGTTGTCGTTTCCTTTCAATGCCTGCTAGACAACAAATTAATTTTAAATGATGGCATAGAAAGCTGTTTACTTCTGCGAGAAAATATATCACCTAATTTCATCCCACTGGCAACATGAATAGACCTAAATCTATTTACCAAGTCATTCACAAATTACTTTCACAAAATAAAGGAATACATGAGGTTTTGTTTCCTCATGGTAGCTTGGAGTTCACCTTTGAATACTACAATTTTATAAATGCACTAGGCAATGGCTTTAGGTTTTCTGAAAAGAATTCACTAAACTCTTTGTTGATGGAGAATCCTAACTAGAATGCAGATTTTTAAATGTACAAGTGGCTTTCCTTTAAAAAAGGGTGGGGATCTTTAGGCTCCTCTTTCTTCTAGTAACTTTTTTTCCTTGTAATAACTTTCCATTCAGCTCACTTTCAAGGAAAGGTGAAAAATAAATTTCAGGTATAATATTATCTCATTCAGGTTAACAATAATTTGTATCTTGATTAAATAAGGATATTTTTCTCAAACAAGCTGGTTTCGTGTCCAATGTATCCTATAAAACCTGATTTGAAAAACTATACTTCCTCAGTTTCAGAAGCCAAATATTTCATTACCAGCAACTCCCAGGATCTTGAAATAAAGTACAAACAAAATACCTAGAAGTTCAGTCATTTCTTTCTTCTATTGTAAATAAAAAGGCTAGACAAGCAAAGGAAATAAACAAGCCTCAGAAAACATGGTAGATGAATCTTTGCAGAACACTGACAGCATTATCTCTTTAGCATTTAATTGGTCTTAAGAAAGTATCATACAGTGATTATTATATTAAATATTCAGCAGATTACTATTTTTTTTTTTGCTTTTGGGAGGTGGGAGGGCAGGGCAATTGGGGTTAAGTGACTTGCCCAAGGTCACACGGCTAGTTAGTGTTAAGTGTCTGAGGCCAGATTTAAACTCCCCTCCTGACTACAGAGCTAGTGCTCTATTCACTGCACCACCTAGCTGCCCCTAGATTACTATTTTATTGCAAACCCTGGGTGTATATGACCAGTCAGGCCAGTATCTATAATTAGCTGCCTAAGGCTGTTAAATGAAAACATTAGCTATGATTTATGTAGTATGCTGATTTTCACAACCTGGCAACAGTTTATTTATGTCCTTTTATCTACTATAACCTACAGATATGCCCTTTGTACAAGGCAGTCCATTAAATCTGGGAAGTAAGCTTAAGATAAATGTTTCTTCCCGCATTAAGTTTTAAGAGCTGGACTAATCTACTTATTCCAGTAAGATGGTCACCAAATTAATAAACTTTCAATTTCTTATTTCAAGATATATCTTTAAAATAAATTAAGAGCTGGTTATTTCTAATGGGAAGGTACTACACTACACACTTTTTACCTAGAACTATGCACCTGCCAAGAAATTTGGTGACCTAAGGTAGATTTCTCAGGAGACACATTCAGAAGAGAAAATTTCACATGCACATATTTGGGAAGTTATTTACTTTTAGATTTTTCCACACAAAAGAAGTACTTTTTTTTTTAACACAGACAAATATTGACATAGAACTTCTCTTAGGCACTCTAAGCTCCATAGCATAAAATGAGGTTACATGTTAATTAGAATACCAGTCCAATAAAAACCAGAAAGAATCTTGCAGAAAATCCTATACTCCTTCTTTCACAATTACCCAGCAAAATTATTCACCAAGTAAATCTCTCGTTAATAAAAGAACAATTAAAAAAAATTCCACAGACCAAATTAAGCCAAATATTATTAAGATAAAATATATCCTTTTACCTTACAATAGGGTCATTTCTTTCCTGGTAAACATGTATGCGTCCGACAAATCTGAAGTGACAAAAAAAAAAATCTAAGAGTGAAAAATCACAATGAAGGGAAACATCAAAGAACATGAATACATGCTTTCATGTCTGTATTTTCAGGAGCAAAATGTCCTCATATAAATTGCCATTATTTTTTCATAACCGAAACCAATGCCTGCTTGAACTATTACTAGTTTAAATTCTTTTCCCTTTCTTCTGTAGTTATAAACTGAACGCTTATTCTCATATTACTTACAGGACTTGAGTCCCTGAACTACTAAGACAGGATTTCCCTGAGTGCATGAACTCATAATTGTGAAATCCATAAAATTAAAAGGACTTAACTTTAAAAAAAAAAATCTCATTTTCTCCCCAATCACACATTAAAACAATTTTAAAACTTTTTTTAAAGTTTGAGTTCCAAATTCTATCCCTCCTCCCTTCTTCCCCTTCCCTGAGACAGTAAGCAATCAGATATAGGGTATATATGTGCAATCAAGTAAAACATTTCCATATTAGTAATCTTGTACAAGAAGATGAAAGGAAGGAAGGAAAGAATATCAGACAATATTAGTTCTTTCACTGGAGGTGGACAGCATGCTTCATTAAGTCCTTTGGGATTGTCTTAAATCATTATATTGTTGAGAGCAGCTAAGTCATTTACAATTTTTCACCATACAATGCTGCTGTTACTATGTACAATGTTCTCCTGGTTCTGCTCACTTCACTTTGCATCAGTTCATGTAAGTCTTTCCAAGTCATTCTGAAATCATCCTGCTTGACATCTTTTATAGCACCATAATATTGCCATTACAATCATGTGCATGGCTTTTTTAAGCCTTAAATTTATGAGTATCCCTTTGATTTCCAATTCTTAGCCACCAAGAAAAGAGTTGCTATAATTATTTTTGTACAATTTTTTTAAAATTCAAAATAAAAAAAAAAAATCTCTTTGGGATACAGACCTAGCTGCAGTATTGCTGGATCAAAGGGTATGTATAGTTTGGTTACCCTTTGGGCATAGTTCTAAATTGCTCTGCAGAATGGTTGAATCAGTTCACAACTCCACCAACAGTACATTAGTGCCCAACTTTTCCCACACTCCCTCCAACATTTATCATTTTCCTTTTTTGTCATACTAGCCTAAATAATTCTGTGAAGTTTAGATTCAGTCAAAGGGCTGCACTTGAGAAGCTAGATGATCACATGTGGCCTCAAGGCCACGGGTTTCCCACCCCTGTACTAACCAATCTGATAGGTGTGAGATAGTACCTCAGAGTTGTTTTAATTTGCATTCTCTAATCAATAGTGATGTAGAGCATTTTTTCAAAATGTGACTTTAGATAGTTTTGATTTTTTTGTCTGAAAACTGACTATTCATATCCTTTATCCATTTATCAAGTAGAGAAGGACTTGTATTCTTATAAATTTGATTCACTTCCTATTGAGAAATGAGGCCTTATCAGAGACATTTGCTGCAAAAATTACCCCCCAGTTTTCTGCTTTCCTTCTAACTTTGGTTGCATTAGTTTTGTTTGTGCAAAAACGTTTTAATTTTATATAATCGAAATAGTCCGTTTTACATTCTGTAATGCTCTCTAAAACTTGTTTGGTCCTAAATTCTTCCCTTATCCAGGACTTAACTTTCTTGACATTTTGGTATCCATTCTTAATATATGGCTAGCAATACTGAATGTGCTTGGTTCTACCAAAATATTTTTAATATTTAAACACTATGGTATTGGAGGTTACTAAAATACCCTAAGAAGAAGAGTCCTCCTTTTGACAGTACAATTGTATGCAAATTTCTCTTTTGGTGTCCAGATAACCTTGGATTCTCAAAAGATATGCCAAGGAGGCAAAGCATTGGAAGTCCTGAAGACTTCACACCAATGGGCCTGATAACAAATTGTATATGTGCTTGTTATCCAAGCACTGGCCTAGCAGTGCCTACTATGTACAAAATACCACAGACACAACAAAAAGAGTCTTTGACCTCAGAGTCCCTAGCTGAAGACCAGAACTGAAGCGGAGTGAGGCAGTGACATCATGAATACAGATAAGTAAGTACAATGTTAAGAGAGAGGGGTAGGTAGGGAGGTAGGGAAACGAAGTCTTTAGAAAGGTGACACCTCAGCTGAGCACTAAAGTTAGAAAAGGTCTCTGAGAGGGAGAACCGAAGCAGGAATATAACTCAAATACGGAGGTCTTCTTGAGTGAGTTCACTGAGGCCACAGAAGGAACATAAGGTTTAAAGAAGAGCTGCTGGTCTAGTCAGGAAGGGATCCAGGGTGCGTGAAGGAGAGGAGGATAAAACAGTGCTGCAAATGTAAAGGGGAGCCAGACTGTGAAGGGCCTTTAAATGCAAGACCAAGAATTTTCTTATTTTTGGGAGAACAAAACTGGAAGGTTTTGAGTGGAGATGTGCCATGATCAGATTTCACTGATAACAATTTATCTGTTGTATAGAAGGCAGACTAAAGAGGGGAAAGCCCAGAAGTGGGCAGATGGTAGCCATCTGAGCAGAAAGGAGGAGGAAGGTGAAGGAAATGTAAAGGTAGAATGGACAAGACTTGGTGACTGATTAGGTCCGAGGGGGAAGAATAAAGGAAGGCTTCTACTTTATGACCTAAGGTACTGGGAAACGTGGTGCCATCACCTAAGTACGCAAGAATAGAAGGATGGGTAGGAAGAAGGCAGCAAGTTCTGTTTCTGGCATATAGAGCTAGAGATGCTGACAGGACATCCATACAGAGAAGTTCAGCAAGCAATTAGGAATGCAGAAATGGCGTCCAGGACAGGGAAGAGGAAGCTGTGTCGTTCAGTCACTGCAGTCACATGTGACTCTTCATGACCCCATTTGGGTTTCTTGGCAAAGATACTGGAGTGGTTTAAGAAAAGACATTCAGGAAGTTATCAGAACTCTCCTTACTTGTAGAGGTCAGGCTGAGGTTGTTCACATTCAACAGTAGCATGTAAGCTGTCGATTTCTTCTTCGGTTTGAAATCCCTTTGTTTCTTGAACTGCATAATAAGTCTATCGATTGAAAAGAAATAAGATGTAATTAAAAAATGAAAACAAAAATAGTAGTTAACTACCTTATTCCCTAGAAAAGCAAACTTCTTTTATCTCCTTATAATGTGTACAAACAGTTTGGACACATAACACAAACACATGGGTGAACATACACAGCAAACAGTTGCTACATTCCTATTTTATGCATATTCAGGTCAACTGTGTCATTCCCATCCAGGCATAGTCTTTCAAGCACTAATTCTTCCATTTACTCATTTTCTTCATACCTAACAAATCCAAATGGAAATGACTGCTGTGATGCAGACATCAATGAATTTCCCAAATATATCAATGCTCTAGTAGCATCAACTTCCTATCTGACTTTTACTTGCTCTGAAACATAACATCTTTGTAATCTTACAACTAGTTTGTTTTTTAAAAAACTACATTTCTAACCAGTCAGCTTAAAATATCTGGATATGCATTGTATATAGAGCACTATTCAGTGAAAAAGAGATGAACAAATCCCTAGGGAAGTAATAAGCAAGTGGACGAACTGCACACATGGGCCCCAAAGCGCAGGGAACCTGACCCTTCCTTGCCTAGCATGGAATGAGGAAGAGAATGTTCCACAAAGCCTCAGTGGGTAAGCAGTCTTCATTTCTACTTTTCTTGGATTATTTCCATCTTTGGTAAGGAAAATTCAAAAAAACACTAAGTGTGTTGCAGGAGTCCAGTTTCTTCACTAACAAAGCATTAGTATATTAGGTACTAAAGGATACACAAGGCATAAAAGATACAGTCCTTGTTTGTAAAGACGGTAAGCAGTCATTTACCCTATTCCCTGACTTTTAAGATAGTAAAGACTACAAAGATGAACTAAGATAAATGAAATTAATTATACATGAAAAGCCTGAAGTAGTACAAATATTCTAAGAGTTTAAGTTTTGAACACAGACAACTCAGATAATGATGTTGCACTGAAATGCATCTTTCTTCTACTTAAGTTACTGGCTTCTATGATATCACTGGGATGTATTTGATGTGGGCCAAGAGGTATGCCTTTGTTATAGGGGAGATGTTGCCAACAAAGACAATTTCTACAGGCTCATCAAGCTTCAGAGAAAGTTCATCACTCTTTTGTAGAGACTCTTTCTTCCTCTAAGATACTACTACTGTTGTTGACTGCAACAAAAACTTTACTCACAGGATTGTTACCTATAATGTCCAAAAACATGAGGTTAATTCACATTGGGTACACTTACGTAGGAAGCTAATCTCCCTTTCCACATATGGACATTTCTGCAAATACAGCCTACTATTCTGGTGTTTTGGACTTGCAAAACGTTAATTTGTTATTATGCATTACCCAATTTTAGAGTGATTAAAGGCTAAGAAAAGATTTCGGTCCATTAAGCTATGGCTATTTCCATAAACCCTTTGCAGTATGGGCCATACTAAATTCTCATATTTCTATGACAAAACATTTACAAAGAAGAAGATCAATTATTTTATTCATCCATCTATTATTAGTAATTGCTTTAAAAGCAATAGCTAAAGCAGAACAGCCTAGATCCAGTTGTGTAGAGAGAGGGTAAGAATATAATTCTAATTCAATTTCGTCTTCTCAGGGTATTTTAAATTAAAGCACTCACTGAAATGACAAAAATGCAATTGCCAGTAAAACTAGAATATATTGTGTTACTTACGACATAATTCTGTAGCAGTCAGACATTAATTCTGACCACTAAAATTAAAGTCACTATATCTAAAAATAAAAATACAATTTTAACCAAGCCCTCTTATTCCAACAATTTATTCATGCAACTTTTTCGGTTAATATTTCCATTTGATATTCCTTATTTCAAATCACTCCACCCTAATTCGAGTTATGACACTTTCTGTTATTCTGACTTCAATAAGCTACTGAGAGTTTGGGGTGGAGAATGAAGAGAAGAGGGAGAGTGAAACGTTTTTTAAAAAAAGGAAAAATCATGGGGTCCATACTCTTTGCCCTGTCCACACTAACTTCTCTAACAGAAGCCTGGTTTCTATGGTTACCTAAACATAGAATTAAAAACCCCCAATTTAACAAAAGGACACATTACTTTATGACTTGATTCACCATCCAAGCTGGCTGTTGTAACATAACATGTTCCATCCTCTCTGCTGCTAGAAAGAAATATTAAGTCACATGGAAAGGTTTCACCATCGTTTACCATCACAATATCTCCAACCTAGAGGTAGGAAAAAAGGGACAAAATTAATTTTCTTTTCACTAGCCAATCAGCACATACATCTGTGGAGATGACCAAAGTTCCTCTCTCCAACTCCTCTATCTGTCACTTTTTTTAAAGGAAGGGACACAGAAATAGTCACAAGTACTTTAAAAGTGCTGGAAATCACAACAGACTAACTTAGATTAAAGAGAAAGTGTAAAGTGGATGGAGAACAACTTCATTTCCACAATTCATAAAGTCAGTCTTGATAGTGTTCTTGAAAAACGTCCCTAGTGATCTGTTATCAATGCTAACATTCAAAGAGTCAGAGCTAACTGAAAGAACAACAGGTATGGTGGGGCTGGTGGGGCTGCTCAGTGGAGCAGCTGGGCTCAGGAAGACCTGAGTTTGGATCTACCCTGAGACCCTCACTAGTTACTTAACCTGTTTGTCTCAGTCTCCTCATCTGTAAAATGGGGTTATTAACAGTATCTCCCTCCCACGGATGTAGTGTAGATCAAATGAGATAATAATTGCAAAGCCCTTAGCACAATGCCTGGCACATGGAAAGAACTATATAAATGTTAGTTATTATCATTATTATTTTTATTATTATTGTTACTCACTTACAGTAAAACACAATAATGCTAAGGTTATTTCCAAATTTATGATCATTTCTTTCTAAAGAGGTTGTTCCTTCTTTGAAGCAACTGAAGTCCAGAGTTGGATTTTAAAATAATTTAACATTTCGTAATTTTATAATTCAATTAAAAAATAACGTGGTACATTTAATACATTTAAAAAGTTAAGAAAACACCATACTACTGAGATGATATTTTGACTTGAGACAAATAGAATTAGTGGGAGCTTTAAAAGCACAAGAGTGAAAATTGTTAGTGCAGTGCTATATAAATTATAATGTCTTTGGATGTTTATGTTTGGACTGTTTCGATGAAAATGTAGATGTTTTGATGCATTTATCCTGCCTTAGTTTCTCCATCTGTAAAATGGGGAGATTAAGACAAGATGGTCTCCAAGGTTCCTGCTTACACTAAAATTTTATTATTTATTAAATATTCACAGAGCTTAGTGATATCCAAAAAGCAATAATACAATTATTGAATCAGTATTAACTAAGCACGAAAACAGCAATCTTAAAGTAATGAGGTAAGTGGAAAAACGAAGAAAGTTATATCAAAAAAAAAAAGAATCACAGAAGTCTTTCCCATAAAAATCTAGAAATAAATTTGAGTCTAACTGAAGACTTTCTGGACATTAGTTCTATCCATATCTCATGGGAAAAACATCTGTGATATAGCTGAAATATCCCATTCTTCTCCTTTCTCTAAGCTCAACTTTTAATATACTTTGTGTATCTAGAGAAAAAGATACCATCAAAAATAAAGACATGACTCAGGAAGAATAAATGAGTTTCTAATGGGTTTCAAATAACTTCTAAAAACTTAGGCTGTCTATCTAAACTGTTACTATCTAAACTGCTAAAATGCGAAGCATTTTCAAATCGTTATACTTGATTCAATACAGTAAATGGGTTTCTTTCCTACACCCACATTTTGTTTACTAAATGACTGAATTTTAGAGAACTTGAAAATTAGTGGGTGACTACCTTTTTTTTTTTAAAGAAGTGCTTACAGCATCCTACTTGAGACTCCTGTGCAAGTGAATCTAAAGTCTGGAGTCATTATGAAAAATGAGAGCTACCTGTCTACTGTCATCAGAAGAGCCCCATCTATTTTTTTCCCCTTCTTCTAATAGTGAATTTAACACATTCCTGGGTTTGAATGGTCAGTACTACAAAACTGCATATTTCTCACAAGAAGTTCATGTATTAAAATTTTTACTTAGCTTAGGTTAAACAATGCAGATCGTTTCCTTTAAAAGGACAAAGTCAAAGACTACTGGCTTAAAAAAAAACAACAGATCCCTTCCTACAATATGGAAAAAATGTGCAAAGATTATAACACAGTTAAAGAAAACAGCTGTGAAATCTGGCCTCAGCTCTGAAGACTGGAGAGGAAAAATGGCTAATGTCAGTCTGTGATTTGATGTGTCATGTGTTTCATCCCACATACACTTGCAAAAATGCTTATAGCACCAAAGAATCCTAGTTTCCTAGAATTTAGCTATCTGCTTGGATGGATCTGTATAACAGACACAAAAATGACAGTCTGGGTTACGCACTGTGTCATAGACTCCCCAGGTGAGCCAAGTAAATAAATTTTAAGGTCATTAATTTGAAGCAAATGGCTAATCAGAAATTCTTACACATAGAAAGTAACAGTCATTGGTTTTACAAAGTGTTGTCTATAAGAGAGCATAGTGCAGAGGAAAAAACTGCTAATTTTGGAAATGAGAGCACTTGGACTGAAGACCTTTCTCTGATGTTGACTACCTGCATGGCTTTGAGCATATGGCCAAAGGGCCATCCTGGGCCTCAGTTGTCTCATCTGTAAAATAATTGTCAGACTAGAAGACTGACCTCTGAGATCCCTCCCTATCCATCACCTATGACCCAATGACAGTTTCCCAACCAGGTAAACATTTTGTTATGTCATCATCATCATCATCATCACAACAACAACAACAATAATAATAATGAATGAAATTGTGTAGCACTTTAAGGTTTACAAAGACCTTTTCTCGCACCTTTACCCAACAGGCAGTACAAGTATTATTTATCCCCAATTCAAAGATGAGGAAATTAACACCAATGAAAGTTACATGCCTGAACCATAGTCACAAAACCAGTAAATGGCAAAGCTGGGATTTGAATTCAAAAAGCTCCTGATGTGAAGTCCGGCACCCTTTGCACCAGACCATGTTAACTTATAAAGACATTTTTTGGAGGGTGAATGACTAATTCTCTTTCTTCAGTTTTGAACAGCCAGCATTTGTGAACAAGCATTTAGGAAGTAGCCACTATGTGCCAGGCATTAAGCTAAGCACTGCGAACAGGAAGAAAAGGCAAAGAACAGTCTCCTCTCTCAAGGAGCTGACCACCTAATGTGGGAGACAACATGCAAACGAGCAGGTACAACAAGTCATATTCAGGATAAATGAGCTCTAGCAGAGTAGAGATTTGGGAGCAGAGGGAGCGATGATCACGAAGAAATGTGGAAGTGAAGGAAAAATGGAGTATGAGGAGCCCCTGGGCTGCTACCAGCCTGGAAAAGATGGGGAGACTGGAAGAAAAAGAAAAAGAAAAGGAAGGGATAGGAGCACACTCAGGATTGACTTTGAAAGACCCTATCAATGATTTGCACATAAAAAAGGTGCTTCTCAAGTGATTGAAAATAGCAGTCTGCTAAGTATCATAATCTTTTACCCATACTTTTTTTCCCACTACTAATTTACTCAGTAAAATCACAGATCCTTTTCAGCTCAAGGAGAGAACCCAGGCCTTTGATTATGACAAATTCCAAATTAGTACAGTTTTGCGTTATATTTCAAAATTACTAAAATTGTTTTAATTTCCTTAGATGTCGCATTTTTTTCTCCTGTTTTATGAACTGCTTCCTGCTATAATCTTATAAGCATTTACTTAAATTATGACATAATCCATTCTGCCAAGAAAATAATGCTGCAATGGGTCCCAAATAAGGTAATTTCACCAAATGTTCCTCACTCTTAAATTCCGGCTTTGTTTTCGGACAAGTTTGCCATGCTGAATAAAATGGACAGGGCACTGGTTCATTGCATTGTCTGCTTTATGTCGAAGCCAGTCTTCATACCCCTGTAAGAAAGAAACAATGTAAGGAGGCGAAGGAAAACAGGCTGGAACAACCTAAACTTTCAATGATCTAACATGGTTTTAAAATTATACTGCTATGACAGACCAGATTTATAGACAGAAGGCTAAATTTCTATCTGATTCTATAAAACTACTTTGCTAGGAATTTAGAATATATATGAGATACAAGTTAAGGGTCAGTTCTTATCATCTGACTTAGTGAAGAACAATATCCTTGGAACCGTTTTTGTTAGTTGGGGCTGTCCTGCTGCTTATAAACATGCCCATGTCTTCACACCTCTCCTTCCCCCAGTCTAACCACAAGCCCATGGTTCTCCCTCTCTCTCCTCAGATAACCTCCTTGAGAAAGCTGTCTATAATCAGTGACTCTACTTCCTCTCCTCTTACTTCTAAATTCTTTGCCATCTGGCTTGTGATCTCATTATCCAACTGAAACTGCTCTCTACTAAGTCACTAATAATCTCTTAAATTCCAAATCTAATGCCTCCCCCCCTCCCCCAAATCTTTCTTTCTTGATCTCTGTAGCCTTGATCTGTTATCATCCCCTTGTGAATATTCTTTCCTTTTTTAAGGTGTCCAATAATTAGTATCGCTCTTTTCTGGTTCTCCTTCTGACCTGTCTGATCACTACCACTTCCTGTATCTACAACCAGGTCGCACCCATTAACTACAGATGTGTATGTCAAGCTTCTGTCCTGGGCATTTCCTTCCCTCTCTATATACTATTTCACTCAGTGATCTGTCATCAGTTTCCACGAATTCAACGATCTTCTGTAGACAGATGTGTCTCAGGCTACTTACCAAGCCTTATCTTTTCTCCTATCTCTTGTAAATTTTGAAATGAATGTCCCAGAGACATTTCAAACTCAACAAATCCAAAACATAATTCACTGTCTTTTTCTCCTTGCTGTCCTTTTTTCTTAATTTCCCTATTATTACTGTCAAGGGCACTAATATCCTCTCAGTTGCCCAACCTCAGAGCAAGCCTCGCTCTCACTTATTCCATGTATCCAATCTGCTGTCAAAGTCTGCCATTTTTTTCTTCCCAACACCTCTTGTTTACATCTCCTCTCTACTCACAGTAGCCAACACTTTGCCACGTCTAGAACTTCATCAACACTGCTGGGCTACTAAAGAGTCTTCTGGTTGGTCTTGCCTAATTTCTTTTGCTTAAGATGGAGTTGTTCAGACCAATGCATATACATATGTGTGTGCAGTTTCTAGTATTTAATAATTCATTTTTAGTTTTTTACTTTTAAGTTTCAATATTGCAAATAACTCATCTCTCATGTTGCTGAGAAGAATGACGCCGGTCAACATGAGACTCTCCATCTCTCTCTTTCTCTTCACTTGTCTAAACTTGCTTATCTTTTTCTAT
>CM053591.1:75688588-75705216 GCA_028646515.1 Pseudochirops corinnae
CTGTCTCCTCTCATTCTAATCCTCTCCCACCTTAGAATTTCACCTTTTAAAGTATCGTCTCTTCCTATTCAATTGATCCTGTGCCCTCTATATACACATATATACATATACTCAGATATGTGTTCATATGCATATATAAACCCTCCTACATAGACATATGTGTATGTATACATATATATACATTTGTTTTCCCTTCACATATTCTCATGCTGAGAAAAGTTTCATAAGTTACACTTATCAGTTTTCCATGTTGGCATGTAAATAGTTCAACTTTGATAAGTTCCTTATGATTTCTTTTCCATGTTTACCTTCTCATGCTTCTTGATTTTGAGTGTCAAATTTTCTTTTCAGTTCTGGATTTTTCAGCAAGAATGTTTGAAAGTCCTCCACCTCACTTGAATGACCATATTTTCTCTGCAACATTATATTCAATTTTGCTGGGTAGGTGATTCTTGGTTTTAATCCTAGCTCCCTTGATCTCCAGAATATCTTATTCCAGGCCCTTCAATTCCTCAATGTAGGAGCTGCCAGATCTTGGGTTATCCTAATTGTGTTTCCACAGTATTCAAATTGCTTCCTCTTGGCCGCCTATAATATTTTTTCCTTGATCTGGGGGCTCTGGAACCTGGCTATAACATTCCTAGGGGTTTTCTTTGGGGGATCTTTTTCAAGAGGTGATCAGTGAATTCTTTCAAGTTCTATTTTGCCCTCTGGTTCTAAAATATCGGGGCAATTTTCCTTGAGAATTTCTTGAAGGATGCTTTCTAAGTTCTTTTTTTGATCATGGCTTTCAGGTAGTCCAATAATTTTTAAATTGTCTCTCCTGGATCTATTTTCCAGGTCCGTGGTTTTTTCAAGGAGATATTTCACATTGCCTTCTATTTTGTCATTTGTTTGGATCGGTTTGATATTATCTTGATTTCTCTTAAAGTCATTTGCTTCCATTTACTCCACTATAATTCTGAAGAAATTATTCTCCTCAGTGAGCTTTTAAGATTCTTTTTCCATCTGGCAAAGTCGACTTTTTAAAGCATTCTTCTCCTCATTGGCTTTTTGGGCCTCTTTTACCATTTGAGTTAATCTATTTTTTAAGGTGTTATTTTCTTCAGTCAGCTCATTGACTCTCTTTTTATGATTTTCTTGCATCATTCTGATTTCTCATCCCAATTTTTCCTCCACTTCTCTTATTTGGTTTTCAAAATCCTTCTTAAGCTGATCTATGGCTTTTAGGCAGTCTTCATATTTCTTGGAAGCTTTTGGTGTGGGAGTTCTGACTGTGCTGTCTTCCTCCCATTCCATACTTTGATCTTTTTTGTCCCCAAAAAAGGATTCTAGAGTTCAGTTGCTGTTCTTACTTTGCTTCCTTTGCCAGCTCATGTTGCCAGTGAGTTACTTGATTTTTTAGCTCTGTGGAACTCTGCTTCCAGGGGGGAAAGCTCTGTCCCAAATCCCTGGGGTTTTCACAGCTACTGGAGCTATTGGGAAGCCACTGCAGCCCCTGCCAGCTTTGGCTCACTGAAAATGCACCCCAGAACCACCACCCAAGACCACAATCTGGATTGACGCCGCTCAATGCAAGAGCACTTAGCTTCTGAACGATCCCTTGGCTCCCCTGCAGTCTGCAGGCCAGGAGCTCTGAAGCAGACATGTGGAGGCGGCTGCAGGGCCACGGCTTCTGCCGCTTCCTTGCCCTGGAGGCAGTTCAGCTGGACTGCTTTTTTCCCCAAAATTTAGCTGAGATCCACTGACCTTTCACTTAGTCCTTGTTTCTTATGGCTTGATAAATCTGGAAACTGCCACAGCTGCCACTGATCCACTCTTCTGAAGGCTCCAGCTCTTCCTAGCCACCCTGGGGCCAAGCTGCAATTTCAAGCTGGGCTGGTTTCAGGTCCCAGAGGGCTGTGCTGAGCCCTTAGTGCTGAGCTGCCTTCAGTGGGAGATGTGTTTTTCTGTATTTTTATGTGAGTTTGGGGGCCCTAAAATTTGTTTAGAGTCATATTTTATGGGTATTTGAGGTGGCTATGTGTGAGCTGTGAAATCTTGTGGCTTCTACTCTGCCATCTTGGCTCCGCCCCCCCCACAACCTTTCTGTATATAAGATCCCATCTTGTCTCCATGTGTATGAGAGCACCATAGAATTTTTTAGCACGGACTTGCTCTGTGTCCAATACAAGCAAACTTTTAATAAACTTTGCTTTTCTTTGACTGCGAGAAGTTTTGAATCAAATTCATTCAACAGGACCCGATGTGTTGGTATTTGGGGGTCTCAAGCACCCCTAACCTAACCACATCAATAACAGAGATTCATGGTGTGTTTTACAAACTTGTTTTTCTATTATTTGTATAAGTAAATGCTCATTTGGTAATGACTGTCAAGCTGAAAAAAATAATAAAAAAGATCATTATAGAAACACTAGATGATCTGTCTATACCACATATATTTGAAGAAGTTACCCATAAAGAGGGTTAGGTTTGCTCTGGAGACCCCAAAATACCAACACGCCAGGTCCTGCTGTAAGAATTCCACTCAAGTCTTCTCTCAGCCAAAGAAAAGTAAAGTTTATTAAAAGTTTATTAATAGTTTACCATATGGGGTAGACTCTTAAGAAGCCAGTCTGTGCTAGGTCATTCTATGGTGCTCTCACACCACATGGAGGGAGGATGGGGTATTATGTACAGAGGAATCTAGGGGTGGTCTAGAGGAGGAGTTTGGAGAGGGTCTTCAGGAGGAGTTAATGAGGTCAATGCAAGGGTGGATTGATATTTTGATAGGCTCAAGGGTGGGAAGTAGATGGACAATGGAGAGCCAGGGTAGTAACAGAGGTTTGGGCCCAGCCACAATGAAAAACTTATGGCCTCTGCAAATGCCTCATCATGTGGGAAGATTTAATCAGACTTCAAGGGGTTTCCCAGAGCCTGTACCTCAAAGATTCAAGGAGAGCTCAAGGGAAGTCCCAGAACTGCACCTCATCACAGTCACTCTCTTCTTTCTGTTATCATTGATATATTATAATGTAGGGATTTTAGTTTGGTTTCAAGTCAAGCTCTTGGCATGCTTATTTTCTCCTTAACTGCTTTTCACTTCTGTGCAAGTCAACACAGTTCAGAGTCTTCCAATATCCTCCTTTATACTTTTTTTAAAATGAACTTGTGGCTATATTTCTCCATTTGGTAAGGAGAACAAGTATTTGCCAGTTGGGGTTGTTTCTGGTCTCTTTTTGCCTCATTGTGTTGACTGGTTTGCATCACTTAAACATCTTTTTAACATGGTGATAAAATCAGAGTCTTTATGTTTCACCATTCTCGCCCCTCCCTTTTTTTGGAGTTGACAAATTGCTTAACCAATCGACAAGCAATTGTTAAGTGCCTACAGTGTTAACTGTGCTAGCCACTGAGTATCATGCAACAAATGAAATAATCCATATTTACAAGTCAGCTACATTGTAATGGAGGTAGACAAATATATATATAAATAAATATGCCATAAATATAAAGTAAATAAATGCAAAGTAGTTATGTGCAAGGGAATTTGGAAGGGAGGGCACCAGCAGCTGGTAGATCAGAAAGGCTTTCTGGAGAAGGTGGCACTTGAATATCATCTTGAAGGAAGAGTGGTTCTATGAACTAAGTGGGGGTTAATAAAGGCTCATTGAATGAATAAGTGAATTAATTGATTACCATGGCTAAAAAGTACATTTCCTTTTGGCTAAATTTCTAGAGATGAGCTTCCTCATACTTGACTCGATTTTTCCTCAGACTGCATAGTCTGTCACTAGTCCATAGGTACTCAATAAAAGAAATACTTTTCTGGAGTTCTAGGACCATTAGGTTTTGTTGGGGTTAAATGAGACACTATTTGTAAAGCACTTAGTACAATGCCTGGCACATAGTAGGCACTTAATAAATGTTTTATTCCCTCCCCTGTCTCCCTTTTTGTTGTTAATATTTTGAAAATTGTTAGATAATTCTCCAGCCTGTAAATGCTTTTGAAAAGGAAACCTTTTTTATGCTTCAGTATTTACAAAAAATAAAATTCCAAGAGACTAAGGTTCTTCCTACATGTTCTTTATAATCTGGAAATTTATAATTTATCTTCATAAATGGAGAAGCCATAGAAATGAACTTATATATGTAATATGGGTCTCATTCAGTGTGGTCACCTGAAAGCTATATATAGGTTAAAGGTGATCTTTGGGTCAGCAACTCTTCAAAACCATAGCTCATCAACTTGGAACCATACCCAAAGGGTTATAAAACTGCATTCTCTTTGACGCAGAAATATCACTACTAGGTCTGTATCCTAAAGAGATTCCCCTCACTAGAATTTATTTATTTTTAGTTTTTAACATTTATTTCCATAAGATTTTGAGTTCCAAATTTTCTCCATATCTCTCCCCTACCCCCATCCCAAGATAGCAAGCATATTAATTATCCCTTCCCAAGTCTGCCCACTCTTCTGTCCCCCTCTATCTCCCGCTTACCCCCTTATTCCTTACTTTCTTGTAGGGCAAGATAGATTTCTGTATCCCATTGCCTATATATCTTATTTCCCAATTGCATGTAACAACAATTTTTTTTAACATTTGTTTTTAACACAAATGTTCCAGAGTTTGAGATTCTCTCTCTTCTTCCCTCCTCACCACCCCCCCCCATTGAGAAGACAAGCAACTCAATATAGGTTACACATGTATAGTTATGCAAAGCATTTTCATAGCATTTATATTGTGAAAGATTAACTGTATTTGCCTCCATCCTATCCTGCCCCTCATTTATTCTATTTTCTCCTTTGATCCCGTCCCTTTTCAAAAGTGTTTGCATCTAACTATTCCCTCCCCCAATTTGCTTTCCCTTCTGTCATCCCTCCTCTTCTCCCTTTCCCCTCTATTTTTCTGTACCCAATTGAGTGTGTATGCTATTCCTTCCTTTAGGAGAGTAAGGTTGACTCATTCCCTTTCACTTTCCTACCCCTCCCCTCCATTGTAACTGTTTTCTCTTGCCTCCTAAAGGGATTTTTTTAAAAAAGGAAAAGGACTTATATGTTAAGTGTGTGTGTGTGTGTGTGTGTGTGTGTGTGTGTCAGCTTTTTTTGTGGTGGCAAAGAATTGGAAATTGATGGGATGTCCATCAATTGAGGAATGACTGAACAAGTTGTGGCATATGATTGTGATGGAATATTATTGTGGTGTAAGAAGTGACAAACAGTATAATTTCAGAAGAACCTGGAAGGACTTACATGAACTGATGCAAAGTGAAGTGAGCAGAACCAGGAAAGCATCATACACAGTAAAAGCAATATTGTACAATGATCAACTGTAGCAGCAAGAACCCTAGCATACCCAGGATGGCTGCTCTCATAGGTTCTTTGATCTGCTTTTCTAAAGGAAAGCAACTCAAAAAGGGTTAACGATCTTACTTTAATCAAACATATATAATTTACCTAGTTCAGGGGGAAAAGTCAGTACCCTGAATTTTAGAGAATACAAACAGAAGTTACAAGCAGACAAAAAATTCAGACAGAGAAACAGACCAACAGACAGGGCTTGCAGCTGTCTGATCCTTACATCCATACCTAGTTAGTTACCAGAGATAGAAGCACCAGCATCTGGGTTTTCCAAGCTGGGGAGCTCAACAGCTCCCCAGAGTCTCATCTGGCCAAATCACACAACTCTTCCCATGAGTAAGCCCCAAAGCAAAACCTCACATCCAGGTATATGTAGTCTTCTTCAGGGTCAGAGAATATCACAACCCTCATGACCCACTTGACTACAAAGTAACAAAAGTTGTGCCTTCCTGAAAAACAAGCCTCCTACTACAGGCTCCATGTGACCACATTCAGCCTATTAGGGAGCAGAGTATATTTTCAAATCAGGGAAGGTCCTCAAATTCACTTAAGCCTATCTAGGGGCAGGGACAATCTTCAAATTACCATTACCATTACATCAACTGTGAAGGATTTAGCTATTCTCAGCAATCCAAAGATAAAAGACAATTCTGAAGAATCTATGATGAAAAATTCTATTTACCTCCAGAGAAAGAACTATGGAATCTGAATGCAGATTGAAACTTTCTTTTTCTTTTGTCTGTGTGTTCTTTCACAATGTGACTATTATGGAAAAAAAAATAAAGGGATGCCTTTGTAAAAAAACAAAAACAAAAGACACCCCCTCCCAAAATAGCTCATGAGCCCCCATCCAAAAACAGCCAAAGGACATATTAATTTAAAGTAAAAGCATTAATTAAATAGAATAGTGAGATTAAAACAAGTAGAAAAATCTCTCCCCTCCGTTACATCCTCATAAACATTACTACCAGTGGGAGAGGGAATATTTATAGCCTCTAAGGTTGCATCCTAGCTGGAACATCTGCCTGCTTGCTATGTTTTCTATAGAGCTATTATGTCATCTGTTGGGTTTTTCCTTTGCTGAACCATCACCTGCTGCTTCTCTAGTGAACTTCTGTTATTTGCTGCTTCTCCACTTACTTGCAGCTGTTACCTGGCTCGTTCCTTATAGGGAATTCTTATAATTCTTCTCCTTTTTAAAAAAATAAGTTCCATAACCAATGCCCCAGTCAGCACAGCAGAGATTCCCTCAGATGAAATTTATCTCTTTTTTTTGTCTTTTTGGAGGCGGGAAGGCAGGACATTTGGAGTTAAGTGACTTGCCCAACGTCACAGGGCTAGTACTCATTAAGTTTCTGAGACTGGATTTGAACTCAGGTCCTCCTGACTCCAGGGCTGGTACTCTATTCACTGTGCCACTTAGCTCCCCCTGAAATTGATCTGTTTTGAATATTTTACTTCCCCCTCAGTCAGGTCTACTTGACATTTGGGTGAGTAAATACTTTCCAACTTTTATCATATTATACCCCTGGCCTTTAGATTCAAGACCATACAGGTCACCCTGAACTTTATGTAGACCCACTTTAGAGTTGAGGTGGGGCTGGTGACCTTTGTCTTTCATTCCTACACCTACACCCAAATCACTGCCCTCCCCCTTTATACATATAATGTTAATGTGTCTTTATTGCCACAAAAGAGAATACAAACGAATTGCAAGTCATCATCAGGCTAAGATTTTAAGTCCCCTATCATTTTTATTTTATATGAAGAATAGGAATAGTAGTATATTAAAAAAATATTTTCAACTCAAAAGAAGCAGTGGGTTCATATTTTTGTTAGTTTGTCTTTAATTCTAATGATGAGAGAACTTCAGTTTAGTGGGGTATTTTTCTGATGAGCAACTGAAATTGAAAGCAATGTGATTGCAGTAGTAAAAAACAGTGCTCCAATTTGACAGGGAGACGTAAATATAAAAAGAAGGTAGAAAGAATAGAGAAAGGGGGAAAAAAAAGATTTTGAACTGATTTGTCTCTCATGTTTCCTCACTAAACAAAAAGTTTTAAAGAGATGGAAAAGCCTAGAGCCAGAATAAATTCTGACTAGGCTCATTTTGGGACAGGCAACTCCACAACATGAAATAGAAGAAAAAAATTCCCTGTGACCTTATTCACATAATGAATATTGTATTGTTTTAGAAAAACACTTGCAGTTCCTGACTCATTCCTGTGATTCATGCTCAACCTGAGATTGAATACCTGAGGGAAGAAAATTTTTTAAAGATGGAAAAAGATGAGCTGGACAGAGAAAACACAAATATAAAACCTCTACTCAAAGAAATCATTAGCATTTTCTGCAGAAGCAAAAAAAGTACATACAAAATGACTGGGCCCACATGATGGATTCATGAGATAAGTTGTCTTAGGTTTTTTTCTTTTCTTCTTTTTACTAAGGCATTTTTAAAAATATATTTTCACTTAACATCATTTACATGTCCCATTGCGTCCCTCCTTTAGCCATCCCTTATAATAATGAATTTTGTAAAAAGAAAAATAAAGAAAACAAGAATTCATAAAACTAACCGATATGTTAAAAAAAAATGATGTTATATGTAATATTACAACATATCCATAGTCTTTCTACTTTTGCAAGAGTTCTTTCTAATTGTTTTGAGTGGCAAAACTCCACCCAACATTGCAGTGTTTGAAGAATCAAACTCTGTCAGTAGTTTGGAATTAAATATGTAGTGTTCAAAGCATTCAGATATTTGGGATTAAGAAATAGAATGAAGTTCCATTTGTTCAATTGGATTGGTATTTCTATGAAACCTGTGTTTAGGGAACTTTTTCAAAGGAACTTAATTGCCTTTGCAAGCAAATTCCTTGCAGGAAGGAATCAATGATTAGTCATGACTTGTTTCACAAGAAATGATGTGATGAATTGCAGTCACTAGTAAAGTCAGTTAAGTTTTTGATTGACATGCCGCATTGCGTTAGAAATGAATTTTTGGTGAGCTTCATTTGATTTTCTTTACTGAAAGCACTCTATAAAATATAATTCTTCTTCTTCCTTCTCCTTATCTTCTTCTTCCACACCATAATGATTATTCAAATATACATCATCCATTACCATTTGTAAAGTGCTTTCCTCACAGTGACTCTATGAGGTGAAACAAACAAGTATTTTTATCCCAATTTTTTGGATGAGGAAAATGAAATTTGGAGAAGTTAATGACTTTGTTTAGTAACATAAGGTAGTAAATGTCCAAGTTAAGAGCTGAGTCCACGTTTTTAAATACCACATTCCATGTTCTTTTTGTACTTTTAGTTTAGTACCTTTTTAGTTCATTTTAGTACCCCAAAGGGCTGTATTAGTGTAAAGCATCATCAACATCACAGGCATCATCATTATCATCACATCATCTACATACGGTACATTTGATACTATCAATTGGATTATAATTTCTTCATGAGGAAATTGCTTCTTATAGTAAAGTTCGGCATACGGTTGTCAATCAAAAAATGGTGCTACATGGTTGACATCTCCTAGAGAACTATTCTTCAGAAATATTCTAACTTACAAACTCACTCGTGAGTTTATATTGCCATACCCAAATCCTCTCAAGCACAATATGGATTACGTTGTCTTTAGGAGATTATGTAGTACTTTTATAGACCATAAGCTTCTCCCTGAAACAAAGGTCTATCTTTTTAAAAAGCAATATTTTTCCCATGCCAGAGTATAGCTCTGAGTTCCTGAATGCCACCATCTCTGTAGAATAAGATTTCAAACCACCCAAAGGGCAATGGAGAAGTACCTGATAGATGTTATACTGAAATACTTTAAGAACATAGAATTGCACAAGAGAAATGGAATAAAGGATGCCATCAGATGAGTGATCAGAAAAGAAAGCAAGCCAGTTATAGAATGAGATGGAGGATATTTAATGGATGCCCTGAGTGTTTCATTGGTATTCACAGAACACTGAGGAAAGAGCTAAGCACAATGGATGGCTCTACAGTGGAGGATTTATGGGAAAACATGGATGAGAGTCACATGGGATTCACAGTGTACATATGGGTTGTGGAGAGAGTACCCATATTGGTGAGATGGAAGATCAATAAAAAAAAAAAATCAAAGCTTAATATGCACATGAAACATTTTTATACAGGTTCTGATTACTTTAAATAATAAACCCTGAGAAGTGGTTGCATCATTTGATTTTACATTGTACTGGGGACAATTATCATATTTATATAATTATACAAATGTGCAGATCTGAATACATTCAACCATTTCATAGTACTTATTATTCGTGCTAATTGAGATGTCACAATTTAAATCAGCAAAGAACTTCCCCAAGTATAACTCAATTAGTCAACAAACATTTACTTTAGCACCCACTTTGTTCCAGGTACTATGCTAGGGCTGGGTAAATAAATGTAAGAATGAAATAGTTCCATCACTAAAGGAGCTTAAATTCTCCTGTGGGTGGTAGCGGTGAAACAGGGACACATAATGTGCACATATAAGTACATAAAGAACATACTGTGAGAAGTTAGCCATTGTGTTGAGTCAGTCTGACGGACTCCAGTTTCAAACCTTGTTTACAACTTTGATTACCTGATCACTGTTTAAGATGGAGGTGAGCATGTTCCCTTAATCCATTTCCCCATGATACTATAGAGAGGAGCTAACGTGACCCTAATCCTGTCTCCTCATAGAGTATGTGGACTAATCAAGAATTGAGGTGATTAACCTCATCTCTTCCTTTGAAACTTGGACCCATCAAGACTATCTTTCTATTCTATGGAAATTGTTTATTCCTGTCCATAAAAAGTAGAACACAGATTAAATCTGGTCGGTCCACCAGAGTGCACTGCCTTGGTGTAATTAATACATTCCTTTTGTCTTACTTCCTGAGTTTGCCTCAGTTGATTTGGGTAAGGCTGTAACCTAGGTTTCTTTGAACAATATGTGAAATAAAACACACAGAAAGTTGGCTGGTTTATGTCAGTGCTTTGCCTACTCACAATCTGAACACTCAAGAAAGGTTTTTAGAAGTCCAAGAGTCAACAGTGTCTTGATTTCTTTCACTTCTTTATTCTCATTCCACAGATAGCTGAGTGTACTATTATATACAAAAGAATTTGTTGGCAGTTCTGGAAGTTCAAATCAGCAAACCATGGGGCACATAGACATAGACGTCATAGAATCATAGATTATGATCAGTAAAGTCTGAATGAATAATGACACTGTGTGAAAACACAGTGAAAAAAAAAACAATTGGACTAGGAATCAGAGAAACTAGATTATTGACCCTTTGTCAGAAATCATCTATTTGCCTTTAGGGAAAGTATGGAACTTCTTTTATGCTTCAATTCCACCATTTGTAAAATGCAATTCATCATATCATAGATCTAGAGTTCATGGAATCCATCTCCCTCATTTAACAGATTAAAAAAACTGTGGTCCAGGGAAGTTAAGTAATTTCCTCAAGGTCACAGTAGTAACTCAGAGTGGGATTTGAGCCCAGGTCCTCTGATTCCAAGTCTAGTGCCTCTACAATCTCAGAGAATTGTTGTAAGTGATGAAGTGCAGGCTCTGGGAGCCCCCTTGAGCTCTCCTTGAATCTTTGAGGTACAGGCTCTAGGAAACCCCTTGAAGTCTGATTAAATCTTAACACTTGATGAGGCATTTGCAGAGGCCATAAGTTTTTCATTGTGGCTGGGCCCAAACCTCTGTTACTACCCTAGCCCTCCATTGTCCATCTACTTCCCACCCTTGAGCCTATCAAAATATCAGTCCGCCCTTGCATTGACCTCATTAACTCCTTCTGAAGACGCTCCCCAAACTCCTCCTCTAGACCACCCCTAGATTCCTCTGTACATAAGACCCCATCCTCTCTCCATGTGGTGTGAGAGCGCCATAGAATGATCTAACACAGACTTACTCTGTGTCAGGCTTGCTCTGGCCCGCTTGCCCAATGCAAGAATCACAGATACCCAGGCTCCCTAAGTGTCTACCCCATGTAGCGAACTATTAATACATTTTTCTTTGGCTGAGAAGACTTGAGTGGAATTCATTCAGCAGGACCCAGTATGTTGTTATTTTGGGGTCTCCAGAGCAACCCTAACCCTCTTTATGGGTAACCTCTTCATAAGTACCAATATATCAATAAATAATCAATAACATATAAAATAAGTATGTATATGTGATAATCAAGAAATACTTATTGAACATATACTATTTGCCTCGAAGGGTAGAGTAGAGGATACAAAATTGGCCTCCGAATAAGAAAGAACCGCTTTCAAGTTTGCCATCTGACTCTTGTGATATGAGTGACCCGGGGCAAATTGCCCTCTCAATGCCACAGGCATTTCCAGTATTATGTAATAGTATATAAACTGTATTGGTGGAATCTCCACTCCCATAGTTGCCTATAGGATGAAATCTTAAGTCCAGATTTTTAAAAATCATCCATGCAAAAGAGGTAAATTTTATTATCTATACACACCCACAGAAATTTCTAGATGAAGAGACAAAAACATATACATAAATAATTAGAGAATAAGGCAAAATATGAGAGGCAAAGTGGTATAGTCAAAGGAATTTCAGGTAAGAATCAAGAGATCTGGCTCTGAGATTTTTTTTTAAATTATTTTTTGCCTTTTTTCAGCTTCTGCTATTAGGAAAGACAATGTATGTAAATAGCTTTACAAAAATGGTTCTATATAAGCATGATGTGTTTGATGCTGGTAATTTTTATACAGACAATTCAGAGATGAAAGAATTATTCTGTTATACAGTAGACAGAGTATGTTCTCACAGAAGGCATGGAAAGGCTTAGATTTAGTACTCTGTTTGCCACTAGCTAGTTATAAACTTGGGCAAGGTCCTAAGCTACAGCTGTTTTAGCTGTATAATGAAGGAGTTGTACTAAATAATCTCTAGTCTAGGGCCTTTTCCAGCTCTAAAATTCAATTATTTTAATCCAGAATTGGCAATAATTTAGAAAAGGATTCAAGTTTGTCTTTGGCAAGTGTAGACAAGTTTGCTGGGAGGGTGTTTAAAATACTTTAGCTAATTAATCCTTTTCACAAACTCAAAAGGCAGCACCTATTTAGCCATAATAGATGCTAATTATAATTCTTTCTTATTTATTCCTTAAAGCAAGTTCCTACACTAACCTCCTTAATAAACAATAAAGGTAGTTTTGAGTAATCTATTCTTGAAAGTAATAAAATTGCACTTCTGCTAAAAAATAAAATTAACTAATAGACTTCTCATTAATTCATATTTACCTTTTCCCAAATTAGTAAGATTTTTTCAGTACAGTTATGATGGAGGACAGCAAATCACAAGATAAGCATTCAACAACAGCTTTGTGGGAATCATTTGTCTGCATGCAGTCTTGATTTGTTAAAAAAATTTGTTGATAGTCATTTTTTAACAAATCAAGACTGAATTGTGGTGGATAATTAAGGGAATGCTGTGCACTCCGACTTTAGCCACTGAAACCAGAATTGAAGACTTTAAAACATTATCCTATTTTATAGGGGACCTGTTAGGGATCATCTAGAACAACATCGTCCTTTTAACAGAGAAGGAAACTGAGACCCAGAGACACATTTAAAGGCACAGCTGGGAACAGGGTCCAGGTAGCGTGATTTCTCAATCAATGCTCCGTCATATAGCAGAGGTTTTTTCCCCCCCCCCGCTCTTTATAAATTGTACATTTCAGGAGCTAAGAAAAATGTAAAATCCAGGGAAATCTCCCCGTTTTCCCTCTCTTCTCCCAAACTCACTGCCCGGCATTCCGGGACATATGTTTCCAGAACCATATGGAGGGCTTTTTTTTCTACTACTTGGGTCTTCGCCATCTAGCGGCTTGCCTTTTGGGTTGGAGGGCTGATTTACATTGATTGAGTGTCCACTAATTGGGGGGACATGGGGTGGGAGTGATTAACCTCGGTATTGAGGGGAGTGGTTGAAGTCTACTGAAGAATTTCTTAACCCCTCCTTCCTTCTCCGCCCCCCCTCCCCCCCCCCTGCTATCCCTCTCCTGAAAGCGTAATGGAAAGTATTTCCAGAGGCCTGAGGATGAGGGCTAAGTACAGGATTCCAAGAAATCATTTGGATCTCAGAGATACAAATCAGCCACAGGCTTGTTCGGGGTCAAGAAATGTGACTTCTTCTTAGACTACTGCTAATTAGCTATATGACTTTGGGCTAGTCACTTTACGAAAAGAGCTACCGCTGTTTCCCCAACCGTGAAGCGGGAAGGACTGGCGCTTGGCCTTGATCTTTCTCCAAATACCCCGAAGGGCTAAATTTTCCTGCCCACGATGCTTACTATCGTATAGCCCTCCCAGACCAAGCTATCCCCCTCCTGAAGGAACAGGGAGCAGGAAAGCCCTGGGCTGTTAGCGTCTCCCTTGTCCCTGCTAGGGTCCCTGTGAGCTGCGGCAGCTTTGTCTCTGTCCTCGAGTTCCTTTAGTCTGAGGATTGCAGGAGCAGTCCAGAAACTGAGCCCCACCAGGCTGGGATCCTAGGCAACGCGTCTGCTTTGCTGTTTCCGGATCTCAGCAGCCTCGGCGAGTTCCATTCCCCCGATGCCCGCTATGCTACGCTGTGAAGTCTCCTTAGACACAGTCACGGCTAGTGGGGCTATTGGGAAGAGGTAGCGGCATACGAAGAGACTACAGAGCCACTGCAACAGTATGAGCACAAGCAGCATATGCCTGCACACCCGGGGATTGATTCCTTTTCCATTCCCTGGCACCGCGGTTTTCAGTCACAGGCTACTTGATCTTAGATGGACCGCTTTCCCTCTTCCTCGATTAAACCTCATTTCCCTTAGTGGAGGAGGATAGGGAATAAAAGTGCCCCCGTTCTGTGGTTGTTGTTCACTCGAAGGAACGACAGACGCCGCAGTTACAAGGGACGCCTGCATCTACCACTCTACCCGTGGGTGACCTCAGATGCTCCCTTAAGCTTTCACTCAGAAACTGTCGGGTTACTTTATTCAAGGCCGCGGATGGGAGGGTGTGTACACTAAAGATGACCTCTGTTGGTAAACTAATACGCTCACAAAGTGCAAAGGGTATAACAACTTCCAAACAAACTAAACACCTCTCAGCTCTCTCTCTTCCAATCCCATCCTTCCCACTCATGCTCCAGGGTTCTGGTAAAAGCAACAGGGAGAGGCCGGGGAGAGTGGCTGCTTAGATCTCCTGGGTTGGCCAGCCTCTCGAGGCGCACTAGGGCCTGTTGCCTTCCCTAGTTAAGGCTGCGCCTCTTCCTCCTCCGTGGCCTCGAAGGGCCCGGGGTTGCGCTCGGGTTCTCCGAGCTCCCGCTTCTTTCCTACGACTCCATTCTGCCTCCAAATTCCAACGCGGAAACTCTCCAATTTCGGTGTGAATTCAGCGAAGAGGGAAGGAAGGCACAGGACAAAACTACTGGGAATTTCTGCTTCTGGAGTGGCGGTGGAAGGACTGCGAAATAAGGAGCCTCCCGTAAAGAGAAGGGGAGACCTGATCGTCCGTGAACGCGCGCGCGCGCCTAGGTAGCCTCGGGGTGTGTGTGTGTGTGTGTGTGTGTGTGTGTGTGTGTGTGTCTGTGTGTGTGTGTGTATCTGTGTGTGTGTGTGTCTGTGTGTCTGTGTGTTAGGGGGCAGGGGGAGCGGGAGGAGGCGTGTAGCATTTGGAGCGCATGCTCACACGCGGGTCGTGACGTTCGCCGCCAGAATTGCCTGGGAAGGATCAAAGAGCCCAAGCTCTTGGAGGGGGAGGTGAGCAGAAAGCCCGGGCTGGGCTGGAGAGCCAGAACCGATAGCCACTGCGAGCTCGGGAGGGAAGAGAGTCGAGCACCGACCAGGGCCGCCCGAAGCGGGGGGGTCTTCTCCCTGCAGCTCTCCCGAGAGAAAAGCCGATTTCAACTCTGGGAGGGTGAGGGGGTGGCAAGAGAAAGCGAACGAGCCAACCACGAATAGCAGACCTATCTCCCCTCAGTCCCCACCAAAATCCTTCCTTCTCCTGGGCTTCCCTGCTCCGTGCAGTGCCCCGGGAGCAGCCAGGTGGCTGCGCTCTCCCCAGGGCTTGGGACAGGGCCGGGGAGGAGGGCATGAGCCAGGAGGTGCCGCCCCGCGAGTGCCCCATGCGCCCCCCGGCTGGCAGCCTAAGCTGTTGCGGGCGTGATTGAGGCGGGCGACGGGCGGGAGACCCGAGAGAAGAGCGAAGGAGGCAAGCAGGCGGCGAGGGAGCCCAGCAGAGCCCGGCGGAGCCTGACGGCGGCCCCGAGCTGGGCGCGTGCGCTTGCCTCTTTGCAGCCCGGGAGACCGATGTAGAAGCAAGTCCATGGCCGTGCCAAGTAGGAGTCGGAAGAGATAAGGCGACTCCGAGCTGAAGCTCGCCTAGGGGAGCGAGGAGCTGCGCCGGCGCGAGGGGCTTTATCCGGCAGGTACCATGGCAGGAACCATAGACTGCAGCTTCATCAGGACTCTCATCAACCGATACGTGAGTGCACAGCCCCCGCGGGGAGCCCCTTGGGCGGGAGGGGGGAAAAGAAGGAGCGAATAAAAGTTCGGGGCTTAGTGAGCAGTGGGACACCTTTTGCATTCCTGAGCCCGGGACCCTACATTTGCAGGGGACGGTACCCCTTTCTTTGCCAAGGCGAGAGTGCCCTGCCCGAGTCTTCATCCTTGGGTGGAGGGAATGGGGCTAATCCCTGTTTGTTTTCCATCCTCCCTTCCTCATCCTAGGGCCCGGCCCCAAGACCCGATTGTTTCGAATGTGGGATTGGGTAATCATGTGACTGGAGGCTGGCTTCTTTGCCGGCCACTTTACCCCCGGACTCAAGATAAAGTAGGTTGTTGGGGAGCGGAGGGCCCCGAGGCCCCTCAGCTCTCCTTAGGGATCCAGACAGGACCCCGTGATTGGGAAAAGGTTCCCCCTCCCAATCTATTTCATCTTGGTCAGGGGTTCTCTCCATTCCCTCAACGCCCCATTCACTCGTCAGTTTCTTCTTGGCTAGGGGTTCTTCATTTAGCGTTTAGTCTCTTTCTCCTGCGACTTCCCCTTTGCGTTTTTGTGTTCTCTGCAAACAACTGCATCACATCGCCCCCCCCCCCCCTTGGTTTTCCCACTGCAACTAGTAGTTCTGATGATTTTTTTAAAAAAAAGAAACTCCTAAATATCTTTTCAGATGGGGAGGAGAAGGGTATTTGGGGTATGGGTATAAATTCTCTTTGCAGGTACATCCCCCACCTGCAAAATGAATCCTAACTGCC
>CM053591.1:75705316-75717067 GCA_028646515.1 Pseudochirops corinnae
GAGCTGGTTTCTGTCTCAAAGTGTACCGATAAGATAAGAGGCCCTGTGGGTTCTCAGGTTCCTTTGGAATGCCACCAGCAGGAGAAGACTAGCAAGTCTATTTCTATAGTGAACAAGTGGATGAACTGAGGAGAGGATGTTTTTAGCTCACTTTTTAAAAATGTTGGCTTTGCATTACTTAAACCCTGTAGGAAGATGTAAAAATTTTTGGTGCCTGTAGTAACTAATTTAAGCTACCGTATATAGCTCAGCATAAGGAGAATGAACCAACAAATCCTGAGGACAGTCCTCCTCCTTCCTACTGTATGTACGTGGTCCGTCATTTATCTTTAAGTCTCATGACATACACTGAAGTCAGAGAAATAGGAGAAAAAACTAGGTAAAAAGAGGGTGTTTTACATTTTGTTATTTGGTTTTTCTGGAGCTAAGATGTGCCTCTTTTAAAAGGCACAAGATATTAATTGAAGACAGTTTTTACCTTTAATTCTGGAAAAGTAGAAATCAGGGCCTGCCCACTAATTTGTTTTATTTTGTGAATTCCTTTCCGAGTAGAATTACTTGTTTCTTCATTGAAACCTGTTGAAGAAAAGAAAGTGATAGCAATGTCAGTAACTTAGAGCTAAAGAATCATGAGATGATAGAAATGGAAGGGATCTTTGAGAACATCTAGTTCCATACCCACATTTGGCTGGTGAGGAAAGTGAAGCCCAGGGATAGGGAAATGCCTCTTTAGAGATCAGGAAGGAAGTTACTGGCAGTTCTGGATGCCTGCTTTAAAAATTAGTTCCAGTTGTACAAAAATAACGGACAAATCATTTTGAAAGATGACTCTTGTTACCCTAAGTGGTAATCTCACTGTACTCTTTCTTGGTCATGTCCTGTCCCACCCTGAGCCTGACATTTGGGAGGAACATTGATAAACTCAAGCGTTTCCAGGAAAAGGTAGCCAGGATGGTAAAGAAACTAGAAACCACAATAATATTAATAGTGACAATGATAATTATACACTATAATAGCTTTAAGGTTTGCAAAACCCTTAGCATACATTATTTGAATCAGGCCTGTGAGGTAAGTTTTAACAGGTATCACCTTCCCCATCCTACAGATGAAGAAATTGAAACACAGAAGTTGTGACTTGTCCTTGGTCATACCACTAGTAAGTTATAGAAGTGGGGGCTTCCTAACTCCAAGCCCAGCAGTATATCTGTTATATAAGGAAGAGAGGAGACTTTGGTGGGGAGGGGATACATATGGGAACACTCTATTAGTCTCTGAATATTTAAAGTTGTAAGGGACCCTAGAGATGACAGTTCAATCCTTTTATTTTTACAGATAAAAGACCCAGAGAGGTTTAGTAACTTGCTAAATAATAACTGCTATGTGCAATAGGTTTTAAAGTTATCATGTTACAAGATTATCTCTATCATCTTTTCTTTTTGGTGTAATCCTTGACATTTCTTCTCTGAATTTAATTGTGTGTAATTTTGTCTAGTTTTATGAAGAAACTCCTTGGTATTTTGATGAGTATTGCTTTAAATACATAAATTAATTGGGTTGTCAAATGAGAGAGATGAGATGTGGCCCTCAGAGATAGAACTAGAATTAGCGAGTAGGAGTTACAGGAAAGAAGATTTCAGTGAAATATAGAGAACAACTTTCTAAAAATGACAAGTGCCCTCAAATGGAACAAACTGTACTTGTGTATTGGGTGTTAGTGGAGTAATGAGGTCCCCATCAGTGGAAGTATTTGATTAGAGGCTGAACAGGCACAGAAAAGAAGCTATAGACAGGCATTGTTTTATGGGTAAAGGTTAGTTAGGAGACTAGATATATCTTCTAAATCTAAGATTCTTTATGCCAGGGATTAGTGGAGGCAGGGTTGTGTTTACCTCAAATAGTCAAATGATGTGATAGCATCCATTTGGGTGAGTCTGTGCCTGCCAATCCTATGCAGCTCTTTTCTGGGTCTCCCCACAAATTTGTTAGGGGGGGGTCTACCTGATGTATTGGAGGCCTTGCTCAATTTCTCCTCTAGTAAAGATGGTATTGGAGCTGTGGATCTGTCTGTTATCCCTTACTCTTGTCATCTCCTTTTTGATCACATGTTTCCCTGATGAAATCCTTTATTCCAGCTCTTCTGAATTCCCTTTTTATTATATGTTCTAGTCTTCTTACCCTTACCATGTGCATGCCCCTCCCTCTGCCCTCATTTTAAATTCTGAGGTGTTCCAAGTCTGGAAGTCATTTAGTAACAGATTTTTTTTTTAAGCAGTAAATATCTTTGTGACACCTGTTACACACCCACTGGGGAGATATATATATATATATATATATATATATATATATATATATATATATATATATATATATATATATATACACACACACACATATATAAACACTTGTCATATACACTAATTAAATGCATAAGTAACTGGATATCTGTATGGGGGCAATTAGTAGACTGAGAGGGATCAGAAATTCGAACCTTGGCAGTGCTACTGATTTTATCTTGGGCAAGTCAATTAGCTTCTCTAAAATGAAGGTGTTGGACTCAGGGCTCACAACCTGCAGTTTAAGAAGGCTTGAAGGGGGCTCTAGTGGAAAAAGTTTAAGGAGCCCTGGACTAGAAGATCTTCAAGGAGCCTTCCATTGCTAATATTTTATTATTATATTGAGATTTGGATTTTGTGAAATAATTCATACCTATTTACCTGTTGGATTCAAAGTAGATGGTTTTTCACCTCCTCTTGGCTGTTGTATGTTGCCTCACAGCACCCACACACACAACTTATGCAGTGTCTCTTACTTAACTTTCCTAACTTATTTCCTAATTACATATTGTCTTCTTGTATTTCTCTTATTTTTCTCTGCTTCACACTCATCAGGACTAGGTTGGTTGGTTTTTTTTTTTAATGCTGTTAACCTTAGCCTGTGGGTGACTTTTTGTGAGATCTTCATTAGTTACAAACAATTTCCTTTCCATGTAGTAGTAAATTTTATGAAGTGAAGCTTTTTGACCAGACACTTTGAGTACAGGAGATAACAGTTAAGGTCCAAAGAATGCTCCCAGAGTCATAAAATCTGATGTTTTTCCTGACTATCGTTCTGGTATTAAAAACATTTAAAAGCATTTATTTATTACTTTTACTCTGCTAAGCTAATGAGACTTGTTTCAAAAATTGTCAGGTAACTATTTTCCTATAATAATTATATCTCTAAATAGATTAAGTTGAATTATTTGCTTATATTTCATTTCATTATTCTCTTTAGGGCAGGGGTTCCTAATCTGGGGTCTGTGACTTTTAAAAAGTATTTTGATAATTGTATTTCAATATGATTGTTCTTTTGGTAATCATGTATTTTATGTAATTCATTTAAAGACTTTTTGCAAGAAAAGAGTTCATGGGCTTAGTCAGAGCGGGACATCTATTATACAAAAAACAGGAAGAACTCCTGCTCCAACGAGGCATACATAGGTTCTGTTTCGGTTTTTTTTTTTGGTCTTTTTAAAGGGGGGAAAGCAGGGCAATTGGGGTTAAGTGACTTGCCCAAGGTCACACAGCTAGTACTGTTAAGTGTCTGAGGCCACATTTGATCTCAGGTCCTCCCGACTCCAGGGCTGGTGCTCCATTCACTGGACCACCTAGCTGCCCCTTTTATGTCACTTCTTGCAGTCAAGTGTTCTTTGGTGCTGTGTTACAGCTTGCTAATAATAATGCTTATTCAGAATATGCCAATGTAATAGAAAAATTGATTTGGGTTTACTTTTGGAATTTCTGGTTTTTGGAAAATCAAATTAATAAAACTTTATAGTTTACTGTTATCAAATGAACAAATCAAGTGAACAGACTTTAATTTACTACTAGTCTTTAAGTTGTCAGACATAGCAACATAGAATAAAAAATAATTATTAACCTCTTAATGTATGATGGATATAGAAAAGAGGCAGCTGAGTGATATAGTGGCTGAGTTAGAAAGACCTGAATTCAAATTCTCCTTCCGATACTTACTATCTAGGTGACCTTGGATAAGTCACTTAACATTTCCCAGCCTTAGTTTGCTCATCTGTAAATCTATAAGGATGTTGGACCTAATGGGCTCTTAGGTCCCTTCCTGCTTAAATATTTACCAAAATTATGTTTTTTGGAAACACTAATGATGAGGTATAGGCTGTGGGAGCCTTTTGAGCTCTCCTGGAATCTTCCCTTATTGTTTCTCAGACATTTACCTGAGGCCATGGGCCTTAAGTTGTGGCTCTGCCCAAGTCTTTAGCCCTCCCTTGTCCAGCAATTTCCCATCCTTGATCCTCCTTGTTCCACCCTTGGACTGGCCTAGCCCACCCTTGTCTGTCAGCTTCAGGTAGCCTCCAGCAACTTCCCACGCTTAATCACTCATTGCTGGAGTGTGACCTCATCTGACTTTTCCTGGAGACCCTCCCCAAACTCCTCCTACAGACCACCCCTATATTCTTCCCACAACCTTTCTGTATATAAGACCCCTTCTTGCCCCTATGTATGTGAGAGCGCCATAGAATGACCTAGCACAGACTTATTCTGTGTCAGATGATTCTGGCTTGCTTAGCCTTACACATACCTGGGCCTCTTAAGAGTCTACCCAATATGATGAACTTTTAATGAACTTTTAATAAACTTTGCTTTTCTTAGGCTGAGAGAAGACTTGAGTCAAATTCATTTGGCAGGACTCAGCGTGTTGGTATTTGGAGGTGTTGAGCACCCCTAACCCTAACCCTCTCCATTTTATGGGTAACCACATCATTTTTATGGTTCCCTAACCAGGAATCAAACCTGGGCCGTGGTGGTGAGAGTGTGCGAATCCTAACCACTAGCATTTCAAAAGCAAGTAAATTATCAGAAAGTTAGAGAAATTTCTCAAGACAAATCAAGAAAACCCCTCCCTTTTCCTAGATGGACTTGTAGAAGCTATTGAAAGGTATACAAATTTAGATCCTGACTCTGTAGAAAGGGCAGCAACCCTTAACACTGCTCTCTGGCTTTTCCTTCTTGGTAATCCAGGTGATCTTTATAAATTAGAGAGACACTACTGTTCATCAAATATGTTGTGCTTTAGTTCTTTTCTTAAAGAAAATTAATAAGATTGTAGATGGACAAATCTATACGTACACGGGCTTTTTGTATCTAAAAGTAGTGCATTCTTTGTGCACTTATAAAAGTAGGCCGGCCCACATAGAATCATTTGTGGACATTCATCCTATTCTCCTAACATTTGTGTGAATGATCTGGGGAGCCTGGGCTGCCTCCCTGTTATAGACCTTTTGAGAGAGAAGGAGGCTCTAGAATCAGGCAGTTAATCCAGGGATAAGCAGTTTCATTTTTTTAAGCCATGATCTGGCTTATATCACACCTGCCTGTTTTATTAAGTCATTGTTGACTGTTGAGGGACACTGACTGGTCAGAGACTGGAGAAAATGACCAGTTACAAATCAGTTAGTGCAGGACACAAGTGTCCAGCTTAGTGGAGTTAGGATGAGGTGAGCCTAATTTAGAAAAAGGCAGGTGGATGAATGAATGGGGGGGGGGGGGAAAGAATTCATTAAATGTTTACTGTGTGCAAAGCCCTGTGCCTTGCAAAGCACTAGAGATCTCAATAGTAGAAAAGCCTGTGCTGTCCAGGAGTTCACATTCTAATGGGAGAGGACAATACTTGGAGATTTTAGCTGCAAGTCAGATGGAAAGGCCCCATGGTTCTTAGGATACAAGGAATGCATCTTTTTTATTTCATTTCCATTGATAAAATTGTATCTGTTTCTGAAGTTGAACCATTTCACCATGCCCAAGGGCTTTGGGTTGAAAACTTTCCTTTCAGAGTCTTCAGTTCCTTTGGTTGTTAAGACATCAGAGGCCTTCTCTGCAAGGATTGCTCTCTTGGAGCTCTAAGGGCTAGAGTACAAGCAGGGTTGATGGTCTAGCGAGCTGTGCTATTTATGGGGCTCTTGGCCTTACTTGACTGTTGCTGGTAGTTGGTCAGCAGTTAGTGGTGGGGATGGCAGAGATGGAAGGTCCATTTTCCACATGGGCTGTTTCACTTGATGACTTTAGGGGCAGAATGGAAGAAGGACTGGTCATCTTCCGGTGGGAGAAAGTGATATTCCCAGAGTTGTTAAGCACAGGGTCTTGGGCTGTCTCCATTTGGGTCTGAGGGAGATGGTAGTGGTAGTGGTAGATTTTGGGGGTTTTTTTTGTCTTTTTGGAGGGGGCAAGGGAGAGCAATTGGGGTTAAGTGACTTGCCCAAGGTCATACAGCTAGTAAGTGTTAAGTGTCTGAGTCAGAATTTGAACTCAGGTTCTCCTGCCTCCAGGGCTCATGCTCTATTCACTGTGCCACCTAGCTGCCCCAGGTGGTGGTAGTTTAACCTGCCTGGCGTATGCTGCCCTTTTCTCTCCCAAAGGACTCCTTGCTGTTCCAACCAGATTGGCTTACCTGCCCCATTGGTGGCATCAGGGATGTCAGAACCCTATTCCTCAAGGGTTGCTCTTGTTGATGGCTACAGAGGACTGATTGATGGGACTGGAAAGCAGGGCCAGAGTATTTAGAGTAAATGAGTGTGGTCAGAAAAAGATAATTCAGGAGAAGAAACCTGTACTGTTTATGTTGGGTGGTGGGTGTGAAGTATGAATGCCTCTTACTGAGCAAAGGGGAGATGGGCTTCCAACTTAGTTGACACCGAGATCAGGAGAGGCAGGGACCTCCACAATGAAAATTTTACCTGCTCCTCCCCCCCTCCCCTCCTAAGTATTTGCCTTTTTCCAAAAACATTAGGAGATCAGTTAAATAGTCTCAACTAATGTCGATTCCTCGCTGCTTCTTAAGGCAGAATTAGCTTATTTGCAACTGAGTCGTTGTGGACGTCATTAGAAAGCATATGAATAGGAAAGCCTCTGGAGAGGAGCAATAGGGGAAGGAGGTGGTTGAGGAATCTCTGTGTAATGACCCTGCCTGCCTTTAGTCCTGGCATTGAGTACACTTTGAAGTTCTGAGTACTGAGTCTCAAGTCTAACCACCTGAGAGCTACCAGAGAATCCAGGCTCATACGAGGAGTCAGAAGTAGGAAATGAGGATTCTCTCTGCCTTGATCTGCACATGATGTAAAGGGAAGACTGCATTGGAGAAGACAGAATTGAGTTAAAGCCTCAGTTCTGAAACTAGTTGTGTAACTTTGGGGGAATCTTATCATCCCCTGAAGACTACTTCGTTTCATCCTCTGGACTGTAGGAATGAGTAAATATGCTAATCCTTTATTGGGTTGTTGTGGAGAAAGCACTTTGTAGTCCTTAAAGTGTTTATAAAACAGGAGGTACTTTCGCTCAGCTCCTGCAAAATGGTATTGGTCCAGATTCCAGACTGAACCGAGGACCCCTGATCTGGGCCATAGGAGCAAGTGTACACTGCAAGGGAGGACAGCCCACACCCAGTCAACACCCCATTCCTGCCTTCATCCTTCCTTTCAAAAGTTGTAAGTACCAATCTCTGTCTCTGTCTCTCTCTCTCCCGCCCTCCCTCCCTCTCTCTCCCCCTCTCTCTTCCCTTCTCTTCCTCCTTCCCTCCCTCCCTCCCTCTTCCCTTGCCCTCTCTTTCTCTTTCTCACACACCTCCAGCCTGCAATTTACTGTTAATCCCTGCCTTTTTTCAGCTGTTGTAAACACCCACGGAATCTCTTTTTTCATTCTCTTTCACTCTCTTTTCTTCCTTTCTCTATCTTTTCCTTTCTCCTTCCTTCCTTTCTTCTTTCTTTCTTTCTTTCCTTGTTTCTTTCTTCCTTCCTCTCTTTCTTTTTTCCTTTTCCTTCCTTCCTTCCTTCCTTCCTTCCTTCCTTCCTTCCTTCCTTCCTTCCTTCTTTCCTTCATACGCCCTTCCATTTATTTCACCTTAATTCCTGCCTCTTTTCAAATGTGGTAGACACCTCTATATTCACGTTCTCTCTCTCTCACACACATTCTTCCTTAGTCCCTGTGTTATTATTAATGTAAGCACCGATAGCATTTCAAAGTACCTACATGATTTGCTTCTGGTGAGTGGCCTCACTCTTGTTTTCCTGTCCAGCAGCCCCGGGATGGTAGGTCAGGAGCATGTAGGGTAGAACAGGGAAAGTTCTGGAAGGAGTATGCTGACCATTGCTGCCATGACCTAGACTGCCTAAGGATTAGGGCATTTTAACATGTGTTTCCCTTCTTTCTAGCTTAGTGCCAGATGGTCCGTCAATCAGTAAATATTTATCAAGTACCCATTACATACCAGGCACTGTGCTAGGAGTTAAAAATATATATATATCAGGACAAAGAATAAGATGATTTTTTTCATATTGAGCTTGATGGGGACCAAACTGATAGAATGTCAGATTTCGGGACTGATATTCACAAACATTTATGCAACCCATCTCACTGGTGAGACTTTAGGAACTTACCTTACCCTCTATTCCTTTGTCTACACACTTTGAGTCTATCCGTGCTATAGCCACAAATGGAATTAGGGAATTTTGCTTGTAGATACTCATGTCCTTCAGTGATTTGAGCATCTGTGGTTTCTTTGGTTGATGTGTAATGTGGCTGTCCCTCTGACCAAGGAGAAGGTCTTCAGGAATTGTTATGGCCCCCAAAGTCGCTAGCCTGGTGACAAGTCTCCTTTAGACTTAACTAGATTGGTCCTTGGACAACAGATATATAGTCCCTCATCGTGCTCTCCTCACTACTTTGCCAGTTTGGGTAGGACCTGGAAAAGCTTACGGTTTCACTGATAGAGCCTTGAGAATTCAGGGTCCTTACTGCTCCGAAACAGTTGATTGGAAAAGGAACTTAATGGAGGGAATATGCAGCGATGACAATAACAGTGGTGACTAGCATTTATACAGTACCTTAATATTTGCAAAGTGCTTTATATATGATTTCCACAACAACTTGGTGAGATAGGTGCTCTTCTTGTCCCCTTTTTACAGATGGAGAAACTGAGCCTTAGAGAGGTTAAGTGACTTGCTTAGTGTCATGAGGCAGAATTTGAATTCAAATCTTCCCATCTCCAGGTCTTAGACTTTATTTCTAGCTGTAGAGAATTATCAAGGGGGATATTTCAATCACCAATCATTTTTTTATGTGCAGCTATCTATATGGTGGATCTCTTTGGTCCAGAGTATGAGTGACAGTTCTGTAGAATGGAAACTTGATAGTTGATGTTGTTAGTAAAGTCAGTAATTGTATATTAGTGAGTTTTCCTTCATTATGCAGCATATTAAGAATGCTTCTTCTTACTCCCTCATCATTTCCTTTGCTTTCTAGCTTTTCTAGTTGTCAGTGATCTTCAGAAACCTAGGAAAGCTGAAGGTTTCCTTGCTGACAGTATGAATATTTGTTTTAGCAATGCGTGTTGTTTGATAAATTGTTGTACTGTAAAGGAAATCTATAAACATCTTTGGTCCCTGGAGAACTTCCAGCCCTGTTACATTAGAGTGCTTTTAAAACCTTTTGAAAAGCTCAACAATTTAAATTCATCAGTGTCTACTTTCGTTTTTTCTTTCCTGGTTAGATAATAGGCTAGTAGTTTATGAGATCATTGGGATCTATGAGGTCACTCTTTTAAAAACATTATCTGTTTTATTGAATTAGATTGATTTTTTTTATTTAAAAAAATTTCCTGTTAGATTATAATTTTGGAACTGCATTTCTGTTTCATGTATTAGATATGTAGCCTCCTTGTGATTCCATTTTTGCAGTCTGTACTGTAGGGTCATGTTTGGGGTTGGACAGCTTTATAATGGCATTCAGAATAATCAGGACTGGTGAAAAGAGAATCCAGGACTGAAACATGGATATTGACTTATGACGCAGAATCTTAGGTTTGTATAGGGCAGCATTTAGGAAGCATTTATTAAAAAGCATGGAGGTGGGCAGTTTATCAGGAAGTGAAATACACATCTTCCTGTTTCTGGGGGCATTTGGTTTATATGCAACACTTAAAAACAATGTGTGTTGGTGTGCAATTTAACCTTTAAAGGATATGTGCCACAGGGAGCTTATTCCTGTGTTTGGAACCCTTTTATGCCTGTGAGCATCTAATCCTCTTAAGGAGGTGTTTGCCTCATGCCTTCGAGTGGATTCCGCAACCCAGAAAAAGGTATGTTGTTTGGCATATCCTACAGTTTTGTAGTTCTACAATTAATTACATTGCTGGAGAGGTGAACAGTGTGCTTGCTTGGTTCACAGCTACATAAACATACAGTTCATGCCTTGCCAAAAAAAGCGTGAGTACCAGATGATACAGGAAGTCCTTAACTTAGAAATGGCTTGTGTTCCAAAAGTTCATTTGTGAGCAGCTTTTTTGGAAACCAAGAGCGTATTTTTCCATGGAAACCACATTTTAGATGGTGGCAAAGTTCCTAGGCTAGCCCATGAAAATCATCTCAGCCCATCGAAACATTTTTACTAGGGAAAAAAAAAAATGAAATAACACTGTACTATTATGATAGTACATGTTTAAACAACTGAAAACTCAAAAATTGAATAAGAGTTTTTTCAATTTAACTTGGATGGTGGGGAGTGAGAAAAGGTAGAATTAATTTCAAGGGATGGATAATGGCTTTAGAGATTGAGGCCAGTAGTTTTTGTATCTAATTTCATTACAAAACTTAACGGTTTTCCTTTTACTTGATATATATATATATATATACATATATATATGTATATATGTATATATGTATATATGTATATATATACATTATATCTATCTATATGGTTATACTGAATATATAGTCCATTAATATTCATATACATGATCTATCTGTCTGTCTGTCTGTCTACATCTGTCCCTATATTGATCTTGATATAGTATTGCTTCTTAGGGTAAGAAGGTTTTTTGAGATTATCTAGTCCAATCCGTTCAGTTACAGATGTGCAGAGTGAGGCCCAGAGAAGTTAAGCAACATTTTTGTGAGGTCATACAGCAATTTTAGTAATGGAGCTAGGATTGGAACCAGGTCTCCCACCTCCAAATCCAGAACTTTTCCACTAAAGTACATTGCTTCTTACATAGCATTTAAATTCTGTATAGTTTCTGTGTTAAGTTTTAGCTGATTTGAATGATTTGAAAATCGATGATCAGAGCATGATAGATATGTTCTAATTTTCCATTAATTAGGATATTTGATTAACCAGGACTCAGCTCATAGTCTAACCTATTCAGTTTATAGATGAGGAAACTGGAGCTTGGAGAAATTGTCACCTCTTAAGTAACACACTACCACTAAGTGGCAAATAGAGATTTGAACTTAGGCCTTTTGGCTCTAAGGCCAAAGCTTTGCTATTTCAAGTAGGCTACATTGTTTCCCCCCTCCCCCAATCTGCTGTCTCCTATATCCTCCCCTATCCCCGCTCTGACTTTCCGGTAGGGCAAGATGGATCTCCCTACCCCAGTGCCTGTATATCTTTTTTCCCAGTTGCATGTAAATAGTAATAATAATAATAATATTTTTTAAAACATTTGATTTTAAAACTTAAAAATCCAGATTCTTTCCCTTCCTTCCTCGTCTCCCACCCTTACTGGGAAGATAAGCAATTCAATATAGGTTGTACATGTGTAGTTATGCAAAACATTTCCCTAGTGGCTATATTGTGAAAGACTGACTATATTCCCTCCATCCTATCCCTCCCCCCGCACTTGTTCTATTCTCTACTTTGCCCCTGTCCCTTTACAGAAGTGTGTGCTTCTAACTACCCTCCCCTCCAT
>CM053591.1:75717567-75732764 GCA_028646515.1 Pseudochirops corinnae
TGTAAATTTGACTTAATTCTCTGTAAATTTTGGAAATGAGGCCTTTATCAGAGACATTGGTTATAAATATTCTTTCCCAATTTCCCACTTCCCTCTTAATCTTGGTTACATTGGCTTTGTTTGTACAGAAACTTTTCAAGTAGGAATTTTATAAATACCATCTACTTCCAGTGAAGAACCAAAATTCTCTCATCTGCCCAAAGTAGAGCAACTGACAAGTTGTTGAGTAGACTTAATGATAATTTCAAACTATAAAGGGTAGGAGGAAGGACCTCAGGAAACTGCTATTCTGGCACATGATTCTCAACAAAGAGGAAGACTAGTGTTAAAGTAGAAATGATGAGAAACTTGGGGAGAACTGTCCACAGCATCTTGAAATTTGTGATAGAGAAAGATCAGAAATCTGGCTGTAATCTGTTGGGCACCTTACATTTTGGGAGAGGGATTTCCTAGGATGGGTAGAAGGAAGTAGTTGGATATAGTGCTAAACTTGGGAGTCAAGAAGACCCAAACTTATTCTCCCTCAGACACCAACTGTGGGACCCTGTGAAAGCCAAAGAATCTCTTCCTAACCTGCAAAATGAGGACCATAAAGCAGCAATTTTAACTCTTAAAGTTATAGATAAATGCTAGCTGCTGTTATTATTTTAAGGGTTTCAGAGCATCTCATGACTTAACAGAATGAGCTGAGGCTGATAGTCAGTTCTCATGCCAGAAAAGTGCTTTTTTCTTTTACCTGTGTTGGGAGGAAGAGGAAATTCAAAAACAGCGTAACACCCGACTGTCCTCAATAAATAACTACTTGATTTGACGTTGCTTCATTTGAGCCTTGAATCTGTGACTGAGTTGGTACAGACCCCCTCATTTCATTGGTGTGGAAACTCCTTCTAGTGATGCATTGACCACTCCTCTAAGAATCAGAGTTTAGAGGAGTTGACCCACCTGGGACCAGTAAAAGGACTTTTACTTAGTCATTCTGTAATACAGTGTCAGAGAGGGCATTTAAACCCATGGCTCTGGAGTCTAGGTCTACTGCTTTTTTCACTATTCAGTTCAGCTGTTAATGAAGTCATCAGACCCAATGCTTTGTGACTCAGGTTGAACTGTCGGTGATCTTTGAGTGATAAATGGAGAAGAGGTCTCAGGTTACTTGAGAACGGAGAGGGTTGTCCTGATTTTCTAAAAGAGAAGTGGGTTATGTTCTGCAAACTGTTAGCTTCTAAGTTTGATTTCAATCACTGCAAGAATTTCTAGATTTTTCATAGTTTTTTATATTCCAAAGATTTTAATCACTTTATGATATAGAGGTAATTAAAGTTAATCTAGTAGATAGATCACAAAGCAGTTGCTGAATTTCCCAGGTTTTAAATGGGTCAAAGTTGTGAGAATTCGATAAATACAAAAACAAGAGATAGACATTCAGAGTGAAGGGAACACATTAATCACCTTGACTGTACCCCTTAATTTTATAATACAAATAAACGACTGAAAGTTAACATGAGAAATCATTGTTTTATTTTCACATGTCCAAATTTACAGCCAGCTTGATGTTTCATTTCATCTACAACCCATGGTAAAGTTTATATACAGGAAAACCCGTGAACAGGGAGAGGACTTGAACCTTTCAGTGCTTGGATTTTTTGGGGGGCGTCAGCTTTATTTATGTCATATTTTGTCACCCCTGTCACAGTCATTCCTTTTACAACTCTGGTCATCAGTCAGGTTTGTTGCAGTTTCACCTTCAGTACAGTCATTTTTTTTTTGGAGCGGGGAAGGCAAAGCAGTTGGGGTTAAGTGACGTGGTCCAGGTCACATGACTAGTAAGTGTGTCAAGTGTCTGAGGCCTGATTTGAACTCAGGTCCTCCTGACTCCGGGGCTGGTGCTCTATTCACAAATATTCACCTAGCCGCCCCCAACAGTCATTTTTAATAAAGCCCTCCTACATCTTGAGTGACTGGGAAGGAGGGCAGCATGTGCATGCCTAAGGCAGCAGAGGATTTGAGAAGTCAGACAACTCCAGCGACATACCCAGAGACCTGGCACTGTGTGGGGAGTTCTCCTACATAAAGGGTTGGTTTGTGACCATTTAGAAAGGGGAAAAGTAATCGATAAAAGCCTATATGGCTTCATCAAGAATGGTGCGTGCCCATTGAAGCTTGTTGCCTTTTTTGCCTGGGTGATAGTTGGGAGCTCCAGGTGCAGTAGACTTAGATGGTCAGAGGCGGAGTCTCAGTTTGTGGTAGAACCAGGTCTCTTGACTCTCAGACCATTGCTATGAAGAGCTGAGGGGCTTATGTATGAGTGGAGCAATTGGAAAAGGCATTAGGAAATTAAAAAACTATTTTAAGTTTGAAACATTCACTTCTATAAGATTTTCAGTTTCGGATTGTCTCTCCCATCTCTCCCCTATCCCCATCCCAAGAGAGCATGAAAATTGATAAAGGCTTTACATAAACATTCATATTAAACTTATTTTTACGTTGGTCATATTGTAAGGAAGAATTAAAGCCAATGGGAGAGACCATGAGAAAGAGGAAACAAAAAATACAACGAGCAAATAACATACTTCGATCTGCATTCAGACTCTGTAGTTCTGTTTTCGCACGCGGACGGCATTTTCCATCTTGAGTCTTCTGGAGTTGTCTTAGATCCTTGCATTGCTGAGAAGAGATAAGTCTGTCCAAGTTAGTCATTGCACTTTGTGGCTGTTACTGTGCACAGTGTTCTCCTGGTTCTGCTCACTTCACTCAGCATCAGTTCATGGAAGTCTTTCCAGGTTTTTCTGAAGTCTGCCCGATCAACATTTCTTATGGAACAGTAGTATTCTTTTACATTCATGTACCAAACTTGTTCAGCCATTCCCCAGCTGAGGGGCATCCCCTTAATTTCTAATTCTTGACCACCACAGAAGGAGCTGCTGTAAATACTTTTGTACACGTGTCCTTTTCCCATTAATATCATCTAGCATACAGACCTAGAGGTGATATTGCTGGGTTGAAGGTATGCACATTTTTATAGTCCTTGGATCATAGTTCCAAATTGCTCTCCAGAATGCCACCAATAATGCATTGCACTAGGTAATTTTTAAGGCTTAGATAAATTATAACTTATTAGTGAAAAAACATGAGGAAATAACATGGACAAAGTAGCTATGGGACGTATGTCCCTCAGATTCTGGATTTTTCAAACTTACAGAGAAAGCTTTAGAGTAGCGGTTCTCAACCTGTGGGTCGCGACCCCTTTGGAGGTTGAATGACCCTTTCCCAGGGGTTACAGGGGTCACCTAAGACCATCAGAAAACACATTTCCGATGGTCTTAGGAACCGAGACACTGCTCCTCTCTCTGTCTCCAGGCGGGTCCTTCCACACGCAGATATGCCCACATATGAGCGTTAAAGGGTTACGTTAGGAAGGTTGAGAGCCATTGCTTTAGAGGGAATCATAGAATCTCGTTACCAGTGGAACTTTGGGAACTGTCTGTATGAACCAGCCTGTCCCTGAATGAGTATCTTTCTACAGCATCTCTGACAAGTAGTCTAGACTTCCCCTGAAGACAGGGCACTTATGGCCTCCCAAGGTAACACATTCTACATGAGGAGAGTTAATTGCTAGTGATGGCTGCTGACTGATCAGGTGGTGACTGATGAAGGTTGAGGTAGCTATGGAAATCTTAAACAATCAGACAGCAGTGAAATTTGCTGCATTGACTGATTCTTACTTTCACTTGGACACTCAGTGGCTATTGTAGAGTTACTAATTGACCTAATTTCAATTTCGTTTTATCTCAGGAAATAGCCAGTTGATGAAGCAGTCAGAACACACATCACATTTATTGATTAAGTTTGCCATCTCACGAGGGCACAGTTTGTGGCACCCTAAAACAGTGACAAAAGTAACATCAAAGTTGACTGATCACAGATCAGCGTAACAGAAGAAGTTTGAAATATTATGAGAATTCTCAAAATGCAGCACGGACACGATGTGAACACATACTATTGGCAATATGGTGCCAAGGAACTCAATCTAAGCAGCGCTGGCCACAGACCTTCTATTTCTTAAGAACAGCCTCTGCAGAGTGCAATAAAACAAGGTATATCTGTATGAATTGGTTAAAGGAAGGGTATGTAGTTTTAATTTCTGCTTGGATTCCTTTTGGTGCTTTAGTTTCCCAAATCCTGGCCAGCAGCAGGTACTGCTTTTTAGTTTGAAGGGGTAGGAGAAGGCCTGAGTCCATCTTCTCTGAGCTATTTTAACAGTTCACCAACCAACTGTCGCTCATTGACTCTGAAGGGGTCAGAGGACTATAGGCTTTTCTGTGGCAGCTGATGGGTGACAAAAATGGGAGAAGGCAAATAGTGAGACTAGCCATGTCTTTATACCACCTGCCTGGAGGATCATTGAAGGAAGGAAAGATAAACAGTGGTTAAGGTGAAGGAAGAAAAGATGATAAGAATGGAGAAGTTGGATATATGCTTTATGACTGATATAGTAGAGGCATCCCTTTTACAACAGCAACTCTATTTGGATTTTGTGAAAACATGATTTTAAGTGAAATAGTCTAGAACAGTGGCCCTCAACCTGTGGGTTGCGACCCCCTTGGGGGTCGAATGACCCTTTCACAGGGTTCCCCTAAGACCATCGGAAAACACATATTTCCGATGGTCTTAGGAACTGAGACACTGCTCCTCTATCCATCTCCAGGCGGGTCCGCCCACACGCAGATATCCCCACATATGAGTATTAAAGGGTCGTGGCATTAGGAAGGTTGAGAACCACTGGTCTAGAGGGTCATTAGTTCCATAGGAATAACATTTTTAGTAAGTTATTGGCCAAGTAATATTTCATCAAGTGGGATTTGGTTACAGCGTGTTAATGAAGTAATTGTGAGGCAGTATCACTGAGTGGTGGTGTGTGCATTCTTGTAGTGCTGTCCCTGTTTTCAAGGGGTATGATAGTTGCTCTTTTTGTTAGGAGCAGCGATGTCACTGTTTTACCTTTCTACTGAAAGGCAGTGTGTGTTTTGTTGTAGGTATTGTCCGGGACTTAAAATCAGGAAGATCTGGGTTCATCTCTCATGAGCTGTGTGATTATAGGCAAAGCTCTCGGCCTCAGTTTCCTCACATGTCAAATAGACATAATAATACCCATAATGCTTAGATTGTGAGGCAAAATAAGCTAATATGTGCAAACCATTTTACACATCCTTAAAATACTATTTAGATGTCAGTTATGTTAGATTTAATTATAGTTAGTTAATTTAACATGTTCTTTTAAGAGTCAGGCCAATGATAAACCAGGGGAGGGGGTGGCATATTCAGAACCTTGTGTTTAAATTTCTTAGAAATGAGAGAATACAAATAAACTTCTCATATAAAATCTTCAAACAATGAAATGTAAGCACATCACTGTGCTACCATTAATGGGAGTATATATAATAAATGCTTTTGGTGACAGTAATCCTGCAGGAACTTTGAGTAGGTGTATAATGGGACAGGTGGTAGGAAACACGATTGTGCTCTGAGAACAAAGAAGATGTGGGTGCTGCAGTAATAGAAAATGTGAAATAAATGGGAGCTAAGATAGGAGCACATTTATGAAGCAGAACATTTACATATTTAAATGAAAGAAATTTTATTGGTATAATTTTTAAGAAAACAAAAGGAAATCGAACAGGTCAACAGTCTGTTTTATTTGGTAACAAAAGTCAGTCAAAACAGATTCAGGAGCAAGCTTGAACCTAATACTCATAGTTTAGAGACTGCTATCAAAATTACATCCATCTTGTCAAACAACACTCCTTCTGTCTCAGTCATTCCAGAAGGAGACATCAGCCATTGTCCCACGTACTACATAGTTCAGAAATTGTCTTAGAGGAAATTGAGACCTTTGGTCAAAAATTGCCTGGAATCTGACATAGGAGAATGGAATTAAACATTACATAGTTAGGACTTGGGACACGTGGATTCAAGATGCTAGTCTGAAGTCTACAACTTGCTATAAAAGGCAAAAAAACCTTGTTACTATAACCCCAAAGTTGAGAAAGACTGTTCTTGTGTTGTGTTTTCGATGAGAGATCTGTCAGTTTTCTCTTTTTCTGATTTAGATTTATTTATTTTTTGCTAGTGATCTAGTATCATTGTGAACCCCTTTTAATGGAAAAGAAACATTTATTGGAAGTAAACGTTAGCAGATTTTCATTTTTTTTGTAGTTTGATTAATGCCTACAGATATTTTTTAATGAGGATATGCTAGATGTTTCCTTCTGAATTGTAATCCTGTGGTTGATAACAATTTAATAAACCTTAAGTACCTACCCCGTGCAGAGCCCTGTGCTAGATGTGGGAAGAGTTAAATAAGGGTTGCTTCTTCATAGAGCTAACAGTCTAGTGATAATTTGATTCCATTATTCCCTTTTTTTTCCCCCTCTGATGCTGAGAGAGAAATCAAGACAAAATTATACTCTGCACTACTCTTAAGACTTGGGCATGATTCTTTGTGGATTTCTGTGATGAAATCTAGTGAATGGGGTGAGGACAGATAGAGGACAGAGCATGTAGAAATTCTTGCACTTTTGTTCTGATTCACAAAATCTAAATATGTTTTATATATTTATATATATGCTTATTATATATTTATATATATGTTTTATATGTGTGTATGTATGTATGTATAAATTTGTTACAAAGAATTTCAGTCTTTTTTTGGGGGGAGGGCTGAGGAAAGATATCTTTGGTCATCAATCAGTAAGTACAGTGTCACTATTAGAATGTGACTTCCATAGGGGAAAAGCCTGTCTTGCTTGCTTTGTGATTTGTACCCCTGGTGCTTAGTGTCTTATATGTCTGGCACAGAGTAAACACTAAGTGGATCATTTATCATAGGATGTTATTATAATAGAAAAGGTAGGAGAATTTAAAGGTGCCGAAGTTCGAGGGAGGGTACATGTCTATTTGATAGCATTGTTCAGGCGTTTTAGTCGTTTTTGACTCTTTGTGACCCTGTTTAGGTTTTTCTTAGCAAAGCTACTGGAGTGATTTGCCATTTCCTTTTTCAGCTTATTTTAAAGGATTTTAAAGGACTTGCCCGGGGTTACACAGCTAATAAGTGTCTGAGGCTGAATTTGAACTCAGAAAGCTAAATCAGGCACACACTCTGTCCACTGTGCCATCTAGCTGCCCAAGTGGACAGTATACTGATGCATGAGAAATGTTACGGTGGTCAAGTTCCATTAAATGACGTTAGTTTCAGGCATTCACCAGAATGCTAATCCAGCCCACTAATCTACCCAAACCACACAATTCAATTGAAAACCCATAGGACTAACTCTTCATTCCATATTTCTTGAACAAATAATATAAATTAACAATGACGCACCTCCAGAAATGTTGAGGAACAAAAGCGGTGCATTTGATATTACTACATTTTGTAAATTTTGTGTCACTTTTAATAACCTAAGTAACCTCAAGCTTCTCAACCACCCTTAAAAACAAAAGGGCCCATTTTAAAAAAATATTCTTCCACTGATGCTGTTTGGCTGTGATTCATAGATGTACAACATCGCTGACAAATTGAAGTTGTAGATCACCCAATGAGCAATGGAGAGACATAGAGATAATGGGTGTCAAAATGCCTGTCTGTTATTAAAGAATTGCGCAAATGTGACTAATAATGGAAATATGTTTAATATGATCATACACGTATAGCCTATGTCAGATTGCATGCTGTCTTGGGGAGGCGAGAGAAGAGGGAAAATTTAGAACTCAGTCCAATAAAAGTGAATGTTGAAAAGCATAAATAAATAAATTTAAATTTAAAAAATCCAAAATTAAAAAAAAAGAAGATCCAAAATAATACTATTTTAAAAAATCATCAAAGAGATATGCTTGCAGAAAAGGTCATCTGATCATGTAATGAGAGCTAGGAGTAACAGATGGACAGCCTATATCATGAAAATCTAGAGGAAGTCCCCAAGCAACACTGGGTAGACAGACTCCCTCTAGAGGATTTTTAGGTCATGGACAAGTCACATACAACATGAAGGCATATGCTGTGCATGTTGAATGGAGTACCCATGTAGATGAGAACATAGATCCGTTGAAATGAAGAAAAATCAGAGTCCTTAGGATTTTTCTTTAATTATTTTCCTAATTATTTTGTTTGGAATCTAGGTCATTTTCATGATCTAGAAACTTTGAAGAATCTTATTTTTACAAAATGAATTAATCTCCTATATTTCCCATGTTCTATTGAATAACTATTTTTAATTAAGATTTACCCCAAGCTAAAATCCCTTTAATAGGTCTGTATCATCATGTTTGTCTGAATAAATCCAAATCGAGTGAAAAATCAGGAAGGAAACTGGTTCCTTTTTCTAATATAAAGAAAATTAAACAGTAAAGACCTCAAGGTACATTAATTACAAAGAACACTGGGCTTAGAATCAGGATCCAGGATCAGATCTCAATTCTTGGGTTGCTAACTGTGTGACCACAGGCAAGTCATTTAACTTCAGCAGTTTTCTCATAAGCAAAATGGCCTCTAAGGTACCTTCTAGCTCTTTATAAATCCTCTGTTCTGAAAGAATTAGTATACTCTCCAAATGTGAGTAATTCGCTGCCCTCTCACTAATAGTATCAGTTCTAATAAGTTTATCTTTTATGTTTTGAGGGTCATGACTGCTCTCTGGAACTTTAGTTTCTTGTTTATGATACAGTGATCAGAAATTCTTGAACTCTTCATCCTTATCTGATATGCCTTCAAAAACAAACAGACTGGAGTTTTCTTGTGAAGTAGTTTGAAAAAGAATGTAAAGTCAGCCACTCAGAGCTCTACTGTTTTGTGATGTGATTTCGAGGAAAATGGTACCCATTTAGACTTTCAGTATGAAAATATGGTTACATTTAATTAATCAAAGATTCTTATCTATTAAATCAAAACGGTTTGATATTTTCTGCAAGCATGCACTATTTCTGGAGTTCTATAAAATTCTCTGGATATAGGATTAATCAAAACCGGTTAGGAATAATTTAAAATGATTGCATATCAGTTCAACTTTGGTTGTGTTCCATCGATCATGAGAGACTTAGGTAGCCATCTTAGATAAATGTATTTGAACAATAATTTCCCATTTGCAAATACATGACAACTGGTCATGTAACCTTTGTTTGAAACCTCTATTAAGAGGGAACTCATTACCTACTAAAAAAGGCAGTTCATTCTGTTAGGGGTGTTTTTCCTTACCTCAAGTCTCAGATGGTCTTTTTATAGTTTCCATCCATTTTTCCTCATTCTACCATGTGAGTCAAGCCGAACAAGTCTTCGATATATTGGGGCTTTCTGATGCTTGAAGATAGCCATCCTGTCCATAAGTTTCCATAAATTTTCTCTTCTCCCAGCTAGACACCACCTAAATTCCTTCAACCCTCCCTCATTTGGTGTGAACTTGAGACCTTTCCCCAACCTGCTTGCCCTTCTGAGTACTCTGTAGCTCATCCAGAATATGGCATCCAGAGCAAAACTTTTGTTACCCCTCCACCATATCATCATCTTTTTGGAAATGATCCGTTTGCTAAATTAGCAGTGATTGGTTAAATAAGGGAGGAGTTTTCTTTTTTCTAAGGGTTGTGATTGCACATGAAATGTTGAACAGAATCCTTACTGCTTGCCATTTCCCAGTAGTCTGGTACTTAGTCATGGTATGAAACTGCTGTGTCTTAAAAATATTTACCCTAATTAGCATTGTTTTTGGTACTTATTCCAAGGAAATTTATAGATAAGCAAATTGAATTGGCTGAATACTAAAGTTTCAGATCTTCCACAAGACTTGACAATATTTATTCTGATTTTTAAAAAATTTTCTGTTTAGTTTTACTTCTTCATTGGGGCTCTGGTTAGTTGAAAAGTCACCTGTGGTTTTAGTAACGTACTGTGATTTTTCATCTGCCCTTCTAGAAATTAAAAATAAATTGTAGAGTAAATACGTAACTGTTAAGGCCATGCTGTAATTTATGGTTTTAAGGAAGTAGGACTTTTTTAAGGTGGTTTAAAATTTCTGATTATAAGGTGATAACACTCACGAATTAATGGTACCTCACCCAGATGGTATTTTACATACTATGTGAGGTTCCAAGATGTGTTGGTCATCACTAAATATGAAACAATGAAAGCTTATCTCTTGCCTTAGCATTTGGTCATGCTCTATTATTATTTCTCTCTTAGTTAAAGTCAAGCATCTCTATAACAGAGGATATCCCAACTTTCCAAATGGAGACACAAGAAGGTCAGAGTGATTTGATGTCATTTAGCACCAGTATAAAGGTGGTTTTTCTGGAATGGAGACATGTAATTCATCAGTATGGTGGTGAATTCTTAGTCAAAGGTTTTAGGCACCAAACCATATTACTCTCTACAGAGAAGGTCCCAATAGGACTGTGCTTTGAAATATAAACTGATTGGCACATAAAATAATGTTGTCACTTAAAAAAAGTTAGAAACAGCAAATATTAATCTGGTTTATGGTATCACACCATGTAAGTGCATTAAAATAAAAAGCCAAATTCCCCCATAGTGCTCCATTTCCTTTCAGAACAGAGGATGTGTGCAAGCCCCAGTGAACTGTGGGAGCTCCACCGGGCAGAAGAAGCACCTAGAGAATGTGAGAAGGGTGGTCGTGATCTAAGCTGACCTTAATATGGCACTTTTAAGCTTTACAAAGTGTTTGACATATGTTCTTTCATTTTATTCTCACAACAACCAAGGGAGGGAGATACTTCTATGTTTTCCTCAGTTTACAGATGAGAAAACTGAGATCTAGAGTGGTTAAGTGACTAAGTGCTTGAGTAACATGGGTGCCCAACTGAAGGATTAGAATTTCACCATGGCTCAGTCCTGGCATCAGGTGCTGCACAGCCATGCAGAAAGACCAGTTAGATCAGAGGCAGTTAAAATCCTTACACAAGAATGTGTTCTAAATGACTGTGACTCTGTGATCTTAATTTTTTTATGCTAGATTTTGGGTTAAAGGTGTGGCTAGGCCCACATTGAGTGTTTTTGCTGTGGTGTTTGTGTTTTGGGCAGTAGTCAGGCGAAACAGCTATTGGCCTGGGAGTTGGGAAGTTGGGGTTTTAGTCCTGACTCTGTGATTTTTGGCAAGCAGCTTAACCTCCCTGGCCTCCTATCCTCCCCTGAAGGTTTATGCTAGATGATGTGCACAGTTCTTTCCAGCTCTAAAATTTTTTGTTTCTGTCAAGTGTTTCTGGCCCCTGGGAGCATGCAGTGATGTCAGGGCAGATTGAGGGTGTTAAGTCCCTGGATTGGCTGGCTAAGTTCTCGTCAATGTTGATGATACTTAGCTCTGGGTTTCTCAGAAAAACCCTTGCTACTCCAAGGCCCATCTTGGGGAGAAAACGTGACTGCCTACCCTTTGACCATTTTGCAATCTAATTAGCATGGGAGCCAAAGGGAGTCTTTCCTTTATCACACATGTGGCAAACATTTGTTTTCTTGCCTATGCAGTCAGTCCATCCAGAAGTAGGTTATGGCTATATGTGACATAATAATAGCTCACTTCCATAGGTCTTTCGGGTTACAAGGAGCTCTATAGACATGATCATATTTGAACCTAACAGCAATCCTGTGAAGTTGGGTGATGGTGTTATTATTCCCAGTTTTATAGAGGAGGAAATTGAGGCTTAAGTGACTTGCCCAAGGCTATGTAGTAATAAGTCAGAATTGAAAATCCAATCCAGTTCTTGACCTAAATTTTTATGCTCTTTTTGAGACTTTGTAAGCACTGTGGAAGATATGAGAGTGTGACCACTGGTCTCGCCTTTAAGGAGCTTATGACATAGTTTAAGACATAAGGCCAACATTTATATAACAGGACAGCATGTGAAAAATTGTTCCCCTGTTTGATACGGTATCTTAAGGGTTTGAGAAGTAAGACTTCCTGGAGGAGGCAGGGACTTGGGCCTTAAATAGGTAGATATGGGACAGGGTGTTCTTGGTAGGAGTGGGTAAGGAAGTGAAAGCATGAGTGAATGTGGATGGAGGGGGTAGGGTAACTTACTTTTTTTTTTTGCTTTCCTGAAATAATAAGAGTTCACATTTATATAGAATACCTTGAGGTATGTAAGTAAAGGACTTCATTTGCTACCATCCCATGAGATAAGGGCACACAATAGAGCCAGCCCTGGAAGAAATGGCCTTTGGAAAAAAAACCCAGCCAGACTTTTAATAGGGTTCTGAGGTTTGTGAAATGCACTATTGCGGGAGGTTGTGAAATCTCAATTCCCAGAGGACTTTGAGAAAAGGCTGAATCTCCATCTGTATAGGATGCTGAAGGGACAGTGAATTTGATGTGCAACTTTGCAAATGGGTCATGGTTAGGGGGGGTGTGTGAGAGTGCCATGACAGGTATGTATTTTAGGGAGACAGGGTAGAAAAACAAGAGGGAGCATTTCAGAGGTTCCCGGAAGGCTCCTTCTCTTCACTTCACTGCTCTCACAGTTGCTGTGGTGAGTGATAAGTGACCTCAGCTGCCTAGGGAAATAGGAGGGGCTGGAAGGAAAAAGGGTGCAGGAGTGAGGCCCTGTGTATTTCTGTACTTGGGTGTCAAGCTTTTTCATTTTCTCCTCCTCCCCAGGCTACAAATCTGATAGTAGACCTGGGAAGTTAATAGTGCATCCCTAAAAAGAAAGGGGATGGGAAGAGTCTGTGGAAATGATTGCCCCTCACCAGGGGAAGCCAATGTGATGTCTGTTCTGGGAAAAGTCAGGGGGAGCAAACAGCATGCCTGTAGGAATGGGGAAGCACGCAGGGTGAGGAAGTGGCATAATTGAGCTAAAGTATTCATTGCCAGAAGATTTAGAGCTCTGTGCAGCAAAAGAACCAGAGTCAGGAATTAGCAGAGGGCAGTGAACTGTGGCTCAAACTTCCCTCTCTCTCCCTTTCCCTCCCTCCCTCCCTCCAAGGCGGCTCAAGCCCTTGCATGATTACTGCCGTGGTAGTTTGGTCTTTGACCAAAGAGAATGGGGGTGGCAGAGGAGAGGGAAATCTGGTGAACCTCAGCTTTGCTGGGCTCCAGGGGTCTTGGCACTGAAACTCTTGTGCCAGAAGATGCTGGCAGACATTTTGCAGAGCCAAACAACTTACAGAGAATTCTAGTTAACATTTTAAATTACTTGAAAGTGTTGGAGTTAGGTAACTTCCTGGAAAGGATACTTCCCATTTACTGACCAGACAACAAGATTACAACCTGATGGTATCTTCGGAGAAACAACTCTTTTCAGTTTTTTCTTTGTATTGTGCTGGAGTGGACCTGGGTGTGAATCTCTCCTCAGACCTTTAGTTTAGATCTCTCAGAAGGATCACTAAAAAGTATCCTTCACTCTGGGCAAGCCATTTACTCTCTGCCTCCACCTCAGTTTCAGATGGCAGTAATAATAGTACCTCCCTTATAGCGGTGAGAGGGAAAGAAGAGTTAAGAATGAGTCAGATTAGAAATCTGGAAAATGAAATAGGGAATAAATTGGGGAGAAATAAGAGAACTGCCTTGATGCAGAGTGGGTCCGAGTTGAAGACAGATGATATTAATGCGTAGTGTACCCAGTTAGCCCTCTTATGTGACTTCCACCAGCTTTGTTCAGCAGCAGGGAGTGGATGGCATAGCTGGTGGGAGCCAGCTGACCAGCTGGGGAATGAATAAATTGTCTAGACTTGAACTCTGCCTCAGACACTTGCTGATTGCTTGACTTAATTAACCTCAGCACCTGTCTCATGGGGTTGTCAAGGTTAAATGAGAGTGGTAGAGTGCTTTGCAAAGGGGAGAACTCTGTATAAATACTAGCTACTAATAGTTCAGCATTAGGGTATGGCAGAGGTTAATGAACATTAGGACAAAGGGCCAAGGGATTTGAGAGTAGAGAGGACAATGTAGAGTTGGTTAACTCAGGTTGAGATTGGGAAGAGCGTAAAGGGAAAGCAAAGCATGGGTGATGGTCTGAGAAAGGGAGGGCTAGAGGGATTTGATGTTATCATGTAGGCCAAGAACTTGAATATCAGTGTTTAGTAGCATCAAAGAGAGAACACGGTGATGATTGTGATTCCATATAACTTTATTGAAACCTGGACATTTAAAAAGATTCTTTGAACGGTAGGTACAAATTGTCCTAGGTGGTTCAGAGGATAGAGTGCTGGGCCTGGAGTCAAGAGGACTCCTCTTCCTGAGTTCAAATCTGGCCTCAGACACTTATTAGCTTTGTGATCCTAGGCAAGTCACTTCACCCTCTTTGCCTCAGTCTCCTAATCTGTATACTGAACTAGAGAAGGACAGGGCGAACGCTGCAGTATCTTTGGCAAGAAAACCCCCAAAGATGCCAATCAGAGCAGTGTATGTCTGAAAAACGACTGAACAACAAATGATCTCATCTTTACCGAACATAACATTTTGTCACAAAATTCTTTATTTTGTCCTTTCGGATCAGTGACCAAGATACCTCCCGGGTTGCCTTGGTTACTCCTATGCCTTGTTTTGGAGAAAACCCTCAGGATACCTTATTCATTAGAGCTTTAGGGGGATACTTGAATGGTGACTATCAGTAATTCACCTTTTAAAAAAAAATTTATTTAAAGTTATTATTGCTTCTCTTGTTTTTATAAGACTTTCATTTCAAAATACATGCCTCCCCTTTCCTCACCCAGTAAGTCATCCCCTTTAACAAATAATTCAAAATAAAGGGGGGAAAAGGCAATTCAGCAAAACCAATAACTAGTATATCACCCTAGTCGGACATTGTCTACCATGTTCTACACTCATGGGCCTCCACTTCTGTGAGGGAGGAATGGTCACTGTGTGGGATTCAAAGATCCCTAAAACAATAACTGGGAGACGTCTCAAGGTGAAAATAGGTAAAGGTATTAGAATCTCGCGAGAAGCAGGCAGTCCAACCCCTGAAAATGTTTGGGGCTGGAGGGCCGCCAGACCAGGGCAGAAGGACTAATTTATGCTGCCAGGTGAGTGGGGGTAGAGTTTGGGAGGGATTTCAGGATGAGTCTTAACACAAAGCAAAGAGGTTAATAGCTAAACCTCACAAACTAATGAATCTGCTATTTTTGAGGAGTTGTATTACTGATATTCATAGTTTAAAGCTGGCCACTAAAACAAAGAAAGTAAACATTTCTCTACCTGAGGAATGCT
>CM053591.1:75733264-75760242 GCA_028646515.1 Pseudochirops corinnae
ATCCATGCAGTATGGATGCCACCTCACAGCTAGGCTCAGGAACAGGTGGGCAAACATCCTTTATCAAAGGAATTTCATAGGTACACAGCCAGAAGAGGTCCTCTCCTAGACCACGCTAAGATCCTCCCTTCAGCCTTTACCAGATGTAGACCTCCACCAGTATTTAACCTTGTGGTATTTGATGCAGGCACTGATTTATGCAGACCACTATACCCGAGTTTAAACTCCAAACAAAATTTAGTTATGGTCCCAAATGCCTTTTACCTCACACAGCAAGTTTCACTAATCACAGCTTAGAGCCAGTTCTCTTATTTATTTACTTATTTTCCTTATTTGATTCTTTAGGGCACCAAGGCCTAAGGTTGTATGTATTTTAGCAAATGAGAGGGACCACACTTCATCCTACACAGTCACTTTTTAAAATTTTTTTGATTTTTGGAGGGGGGAAGGTAGGGCAATTGGGGTTAAGTGACTTGCCCAAGGCCACACGGCTAGTAAGTGTCAAGTGGCTGAGGCTGGATTTGAACTCGGGTTCTCCCGACTCCACGGCCGGTGCTCATTCACTGCTCCACCTAGCTGCCACCCCCCATCCCTGTTCTGGTCACTTTTATGCTTGGTATTTGTAGTTGTCTCTCTTCCCTTCTGACTATAAACCTGCTCATCTCGATGGTTTTAAATTAAAAGCAGCAGGAAAGCCCAGCCTTTGTTGGAGTCTTTCTTGCTGTTAGTGCTGCCATCTTCTTTCCCTTCTTCTACTTTGTGCCTCATGAAGTCCCTCTTTTCTGCCCTGGCCACTCATTGCTCAACCCCCATGAGGAAGCTTCTCCTCTATTTTGATTTTGCTGGAATGACTCTTGTGGGGGGATGACTCCAGTGATGGCTTAACCACCAAACCCTATAACTTTTCAGTTCTTCATCTTCTTGAACCCCCTTTCAGCACTTGACACTGCTCAATACTCCCTTTTTTTTTTCTTACAACCTCTTCCCCTTGGACTTAAGGGCATTGTACTCTCTTGGTTCTACCTTTGTTCCTGTTCCATTTCGGTCTCCTTCACTGGTTTTTCGTCTTCTTCTAGCCTCAGAATAGCTATGTGTATACACCAGGGCTTGATCATCAGCTCTATTGTCTCTCTAATCTCTCCTTCAAAGAGCTTATCGACTTTTGGCTTCAGCTACCAACTGTCCTTAGATGAATCCAAAATCTATATATCCAGGCCTGCCCTTGTTCTTGAAATCCGTTCCTGTGACTCCAGCTTACTTTGGGCATTTTCACTGAGCTCTTTTGCCATCATTTCAAACTTATTATTTCTAAAATTAAATTTAGTTTCTTAATCCCTCCTCCTTCTCCCATCCTCACCCCCAACTTTAAACTTGTCAAAATTTCTAGGATCAAAACTCTGGAACTGGACTTTGGACATCTAGTCCTGTTCCCTATTTTCAGATGAGGAAATTGATGCTAGAAGAGGTTAAATGACTTGTCCAAGGTACATAGATGTCAGTAATTAGAGCAGGGATTCCAACCTCCCTCCTCTGACTCCAGGTCCAGTTCTTTTTCCCACTATACCGTGTCCCCTGATCTTCCAAGTTTTGTGATCATCTTTGAGCCTGTCTCCTTTTGCCCTCCCGTCTAATTATGCACCAAGAGCTGTGGATCATTCTTTCGTGATGTTTTCAAGTTTGCCCCCTTCCTTTTACTTCCTCTATGTACTTCTGTCTGGGCTGTTATCACTGAAACTTAGATTATTTTGAGAACCTTCTAACTGGGTTCTATGCCCATAGTCTGTCCTGCAGAAAAAAAAATCAGATGAATTTTCTTAAAATGCTGCTTTTTTCATGTATTCCTTCCAGTATCTACTAAAAAAATCTTGACAGGTTTGAGTACACGATAGCTTGACTTTTCAATGCCCTCTATAATCTAGCCTTCGCTTACCTCTCAAGTCTTATAGCACCCTATTCTTCTCTATTCACTTTTTGAGCCAGAATGCTGCTTAATAAGTGTTGCTTGACTCAACTTCTCATAGCCTGTTTTCTTTTTCACTCATTCATTTCTTGGATTACAACTTTTATACCACTTTTCATTCATAATGAATTCCTCCTTGGCTTTATGTTAAAGCCTACTCCCAGCCACCATGTTGGTCTCCTTTTCTCTTCAGGTACAAATAATTTTCAGGGAACTCTAATGTCCTTTGTCTTACAGTTAAGTCATGTGTTGCATATAGTCATCTTTTTCTGCTTACACCTCATCTCATCAACTCCACAGTAAGTTCACTGAGGGCAGGATTTTTGTTTTTGGTTCCTCCCACAGTATGTAGCCCAGGGCTTCAGAAGTATTGGGCACACAGTGTTGTTATTTATTGATTAATATTAATAAAATCTAAATATCATTAATGACCGCTTGCATTTCAATAGCATCTCCAAACTTTATACCTGGGATCTCATATTTTTCTCGTCACGGATTGCCCAGTGAGGGCAAATATCATTTATTGCATTTTCTTTTTATTTTTTGGAGGGGGGAAGGCATTTGTATAGAATTACTAGACTGATAGGTCAGGAGGAAGATTGCTTTAGTCATAATTTCTTGGGGCTGAGGACATTATTTGCTAAAAATCAAAATATCTGCATTTCAGTAAGGCACTGGCAAAGGTTCTCATGGCAACAGGGAGAAGTGTTGGCTGGATGACAGTTAAGTTCAGATCTGGTTGGACTGCCATACCCAAAAGTTCTATTTAGTTAACAATTCAGCTGGAAGGGAGCTCGTTAGTGACATTTGTCCCAGTTCAGTACTTTTTTGGTATTTAGTAATTTTATTTAGGTCACAGTTTTAGGACTGTAAGTGACCTTAGAGATTATCAATCATTCAGTAAACATTTATTACATGCTATGCATTGTGCTAAACTCTGGGTTTTTTATCTGGTCCAATCCCTCATTTTACAGATCTGTGCCTTGAATGCATTCTTAGGAAGAAGCTTATCAAATTTTTCAGGTGACATCAAGTTGGGGTGAATACCTGACATGTTGGATGACAGAGTCAGAATATTATGAGGTCTTGACAGGTTAAAAGAACCTTGACAGCTGGCAGAAATGAGCGAGATGAAATTTAATAGAGATAAATGTAAAATCCTGCATAGTTTTTAAAAAAAGATTTATTTCACAAGTATAATAATGTGTGTTGGCAATTCAGATGGAAAGATCTGTGAGTCTTCCTTGAATGAAATCCTAACAAATCAACAGTGTGATATGGCTCCTAGAAAAGTGAATCAGTTCTTGGGAAAGATGTTGTGTCTAGTAAAGGAACAGCAGTAGTCCCATTCTCTTTTCTGTGTTGATGAGACCATACCCACAGCATTAGGATCGAGGAATTAAAACTTTAGAACATCATTGAAAAATCTTACCTTGTCTAGAGGAGAGCATCCAGGATGGGAAAAAGTCTGGAAATTCTATCTTGTGAGAAACAGATGATGGGATCAGGGAGGGTTGTTCAGTGTGTAGAAGAAAAGACTTGTTGGACAGAAGAGCTGTTTTCAAATATTTAGAAGGGTGTGATCTTGAAGAAGAATGAGACTTATTCAGGTGGTCTTCATGGGAATAATCAATACAGTTATTCTGAGCATCAGTTTTTTAATGCATAAAATGATCATAGCCTAATGTGTACCTCAGGTATGGATTTTAAAAAAATGAATCTGTATATTTATTTGAATCTTGATAATGAAAGTACTCAGTGTAGCTAGGTGGTACAGTGGATACGAGCACTGGGCTGGGAATTAGGAAGACTCATCTTCCTGAGTTCAGATCCAGCCTCAGACACTAACTAGCTATGTGATCCTGGATAAGTCACTTAACTCTGTTTGCTTCAGTTTCCTCATCCATAAAATGAGCTGGAAAACAGAGTGGTAAACCACTGCAGTATCTTTGCCAAGAAACCCCTAAATGGGGTCGCTGTTAGACTCAACTGAGAAGCAACTAACTGAACATCAACAGAATGAAAGTACTTGCACTTGAGACAATAATGCTGCATGATCTCATTGGTGTGGCTACTCCATTGGTGGATATTGCAGCCCATTCGTGTCTTCTCAGCCTGTGTTAGTTATGCTTGTCCATGTCCTTTCACTGGTTCTACTTGAGAGGATTTGCTTAATATACCTTTTTCTATGTCTTTTAATATTGTATGACTACCAGGTTAGTCTGTTTTGTCTGCTAATCCCATATTCCTGATACTGGTTCATGCCTGTTTCTGGTCATATAGGTATACTATCCTGTTTTATAAAGTGTCTCATTTTAAGTAGCTATTACAAATAATTCTAACTTTGTGCTTACTACAAACAAAATTAAAGATGCAGAACATTCAATCATCGAGTCTAAAACATAATCACTCAAAATGCAGGAAGATATAAATACACAGTTGGTGAGGATTTAAAATGGATTTCTGGGATCAATAATGTTAAAATGCAGGCTCCAGTCAGGACTATTGAATCTTGTGGAAGTGCCATTCTTAAAATTAAGTAATTCTGATAAGCATAAGGCTGGGAAGTAAGCAACCACCATGAGGTTTATAATGGTTTTTGTAAAGAGTAGCCACCCCTCTCTCTCCCTCTCTCTCTCTCTCTCTCTCTCTCTCTCTCTCTCTCTCTCTCCCCCTCTCTCTCTCCTCTCTCCCTCTCCCTCTCTCTCTCTTCTCACTCCCTCTCTCTCTCTCCCTCTCTCTCTCTTCCTCTCTTTCCCTCTCTCTCTCTCCCTTTCTCTCTCCCTCTCCCTCCCACACACGCACACGTGAGAGAGAGGTGTCTTTATCGATATGTAGTTAAAATATTATTTTACATCCTCTGCACAGCATCCACCACCACATTTGAGCAGTGCTTCTCTTCAGAAAACTCTTTCCTGGGTGAATGGGGAAGACCCAATCCCTACCTTCTAGTTCAGTGGGTAGTTTTCAGGCTACTCATTGTTCGTACAGATCTCTGTGGCATGGAGAGCATAGAGATGGTCATTCATTGAATAAATATTGAACGAGTACAATAAAACATTGACAGTGTGAACAAACCAAGAGATGTTTACATAAGAATGAAAAGAGGAAATAAAATATTTACAAAAGGTAGAAGAAGTAGCAATAATGACGTCTCTTCCAATTAGGAAAGGCTTTGGGAATGAGGTGATTTTCATGAGAGGAGAGAATATAGTGAGCAGGGGGAGACATGTTAGGTCTAACATTAGATAGACCCAAAAGAAACCTTTAAGATGGGAGTAGATTTCTGAACCCAAATAGGTCGCTGTTATATTTAGGATCAAATACAGACTCCTCTGTTGAGTGCAGAAAGTCTTCCACAACCTCTCCAACTGTGTTTCCAGGCTATTGTATGTTACTGCCCTCCCTACACACTCCTGCCCACCCACACTGGCCTCCTTGCCATTGTTATTCACGTCTGATAGTATATCTCCTTGTCTTGCCCAAGCTCTCATTCCTTCCCACCTTCCACCCCATAGAATCTCCAGTTCCTTTTGAAGCTCAAGTTCTGGAGTGTGTAAGAGTCACTTCTTACACGAGGCCTTTCTTGATCTCTGATCTGTAGGTGCCTCCCATACCCTCAGCCAAAGCTACCCAGTTCTCAGTGATTCATGAGAAAGGTGATATGACATTTTGGTTTCCACTTACTTTAAATGTCTTTTTATGTACTTATGTGTGTATGTTGTCTCCCTGATAGAGTGTATGTTCCTTGAGGGCAAGAGCTATTTTGTTTCTGTGTCCCCTAGTATCTGGCCCAGTGTCTGGCACATAGGAAATCCATAACAAATACTTGATTGAATGATTTTACAAAGGGAACAAAATTTGAGCACATTTGCCTGAAAAGTGCAGAATGAAACATAGAGTTAAAGGATAAAAAGTAATATAAAGGTAATATGGCTCTTTGGGGCACCCTGGTGAAAAGCTCTGAGATATACTGTAAGTAGACCTATTACAAGGTTGTCAAACAATTTTAATTTGTGTTATGACCTACTGCAGAATTAGTCATAAAACTTCTCCCCTACCGTGCTATCTTTTAACCAGTCTCTCAGAAATATTACTGGGGTACATGAACTGCCACCGGTGACCTCATTTTCACTTATAGAACCAGTTACTGATGCTAATATGCCTGCCTATAAGAGGATTCGTGTCCTGAGTTTGCCCCAACTGTGAGGAGTCTGCCGTCTTTATAAAGAAAGGCCCTTCCCTCAGGAGGGCATGAGAAAAGTAGAGAGATGTTTTCACTTATCTGTCAGGCATTAGAGTTTGGTTTTTGTGGAGTCAGTGATTGACTAATGTCAGGTTTTTATTTGGGACTTTTTTTTCCAAGAAATGCTTCAATTTTTTTTTTCTTTTTGGAGGGGGTAAGAAAGGGCAGTTGGGGTTAAGTGACTTGCCCAAGATCACATGACTAGTAAGTGTTAAAGTGTCTGAGGCTGAATTTGAATTCAGGTCCTCCTGACTTTAGTGCCAATGCTCTATTCTCTATGCCAACTAGCTGCCAAAATGCTTCATTTCTATGGGAATGTCTTTAGAGAACCCTTTGCCATAGCAAAATTGGGATTCCCATTCCCTCAGACAGAGGGATTCTTAAAAGTTCCCAGAACTTTAGTGGCCCTGCAGATTTTACCAGCTATACTCACATTGTCAGTTTTTGCTAAAATACATATTAAGTGGTGAAAATAGCCTTTACAAGGTAAATATGCTGGTTTTAGTCCACAACTGTCAAGCAGATAAAGAAAGTATAAATTTCATCCATAAATATTACTGGCTTTTAAAAGATCTATCAGAATTTAACCTACTTACGACTATTAAGTAAAAGCATCTGTGGTCATTCTCTGCCTTCTCTCCCCATATACAGACATATGTCTATATGATTTTGTTACAAACAGCCCCGCTTCCTCTCTTTCATGTTTTCTGCTACTTCATTATTTCTTCTATGTCTTTGCTCAGTTGGTCCATAAGTATGGAATATCCTCTCTTCCTCTCCTTGCTGAATGCTTATCCTTTAAAAGCCCAGATGAAGTACTGCCACCTCTTTGCAGGTGATCTAAATTTCCCTCCAGTTAGACCTCACATAGCCATTTATTTGCAACACTCTAATTCATTTACTGTATATCATAATTATATGTGACACTTAATAGCTTCATAACCTTTCCTTGAACTTCAGTTTTATCATTTGAAAAATGGAGATAACACTGCTGCCCACCCCACAGTGTTTGTGTGTGGAAAGTACTTTGTAAACCTTAAATTTTAAGACTTTTCTATGACATCCTGGTCACATGACCCTGAGCAAATCACTTAACTTCTCAGTGTTCTAGACAATCTATAAGTTACAGAGGAGATGTTAACCTGCATTGGTAAAGGGAGTTTTCTCATCCTGGAGTTCCCAGAAATTAATGTAATGACAAGTCTTGTCCCTGTTACTATAAATAAAATTTCTTTTAAATCTTACAAAATTTATTATTCTAATAAAATTCTTAAGGATCCTGTGATCTAGGGACTTTAGAGCCCATCTTGTTTTTGTAAATAAGGAAATAGAGGCCCAGGGAGGAAGATAAGTGGTCTGCCCAAGCTCATAGAGGTAGTGAGCATCAGAGTGGGGCTTTGAACCTGGGTCCTTCTTCCACTTGGATTTGGTTTAATGCTCTCCTGCTAGGTTCTGTACAGAAGAAGACATGCATGACCTGTGCTTTCTGAGTCTAAAATCCAAGATGAAATATACAGATGCAAAATTAATCCAACTAGCCATATATTAAGTAGTTACATATTCTCGGCTCTGTGGAAGTGAAAAGATGACTCAAACTTGGCCCTTACCTTCTGACGAGATACCACGTATTTGAATAAATATAACATAAATAAGCATATGGCAAGTGCTCCAGGGAAGTCTCACACACAAAGTGCTGTGAATTCACACGGAGTTAGAATTATAAATGGAGGGGTCAGATAAGGCTTTGTAGAGGGGGTGTTACTTGAGAGACTCTGAAAGGCAAATGTGATTTCGAGGTAGAAATAGGAGTGGGAGAGAGGATATTCTTGGTGTGAAAAAATCCTAGAGGCTTATGTATAAGACATGTTTATAGTTGAATAGCAAGCCCTGAATATACAAAAATAGTCACTCTTAACTACATTGGTAAATCCCTGGAAATTTGAGGTGTTAGCTGAAATGAAGATAATACTCAAGTTGTGGAGTAGCCTCCAGGATTTTTGGGTGTGGATAAGCAGCACTTAGGTTGCATGTATGGTGAATGCTAGACTTTTTGCTTCTAGGAAATGCTACCTGTAGAACGGTGGTTCTCATCCTTCCTATTGCCGCAACCCTTTAATACAGTTCCTCATGTTGTGGTGACCCCCAACCATAAAATTATTTTCGTTGCTGCTTCATAACTGTAATTTTGCTCCTGTTATGAATTGTAATGTAAATATCTGATATGCAGGATGTATTTTCATTGTTACAAACTGAACATAGCCCACAGGTTGAGAGCCACTGCAGTGTAGGAGAATGGGAAGGAACAGTTTTCTACCTAATTATTATTGTTGTTTTAGTCATTCAATTGTGTCTGACACTTCATGACCACATTTGAGGTTTTCTTGGCTAAGATACGAGAGTTGTTTGCATTTCTTTCTCCAGCAAGTAGAGGTCAAATCACTAGCCCAGGGTTAACATAGCTAGTAAGTGTCTGAGGCTGGATTTGAACCCAGGTCTTCTGACTCCAGGCCTAGTGTGTTCTGTTCCCTGAGCCAACTAGCTAATGTAATCATACTTTACCTTAAAATTGGGCATTCACCTTGTTAAAAGGCAATTCTGTTGGGAGTCACATCTAAAATGCTGGCAAAGACAACCTCAGTAAACCTCTTTTGCATCTCAGATTTTGGGTATCAATTTTGTTTGTGTTTACAACGCTGTGCTTATGTGCCAGGAAAATTGCTTATGTGACACCTTGTTGGTGCCATCTTCCTCTGTCCTGAACTTTGGTCTATAGTCAGTCAGTCAACATTTTAAAAATACTTATTATGTTTCAGGACAGACAAATACTTGCTGAATTTGAAGTGAATTTTGTCATTGGGTCTAGGTCCATTCCTTTTGCCACTAAAGCTTTGTTGATATTGATTTATCGTCATTGGTAGTAATAGTAACAATGATTCAACCACTCAGTGACTGGCAAGGCAAGAGAAAGGCATTTTGTTTTTTTCCCCTCTGCCAGCTTCAGCCAGTGGACCACACAGAGTTATCTTCTGTCGGGGTTGGGGAACCTGCTGCAGCCTGGAGACCATAGGGAGTTTGGATTCCGTCAGTAGGCTGCACTTTAGGACCTAGAGGGCCACATGTGGCCTTGAGGCTGCAGCTTCTCTGCCCCTGCTCAAGGATACGCTGTCTTCTTGAACTTCCTTTCTTTGTCCTTTCTCATGTCAATGGATGACAGATTAGTCCCTGGAGAATTTTCTTTGGGAAGTGATACCGAGTTTCACCACAGACGACTCCATTGAACAGTTTAAAATTTTCCTTAGTTTGATTTATTTTTAGTGCTTGTGTTCAGGATGCTTTAGCCACATTTAGAACTAGTTTCAAGATAATTTACCTTGGTATTATGTCTTTCCATATAATGATTGATTCTTTTCAATTCTTATCCTTTTGATTTGCCTCTGTGTTCCTGGTCTGGAAAGCCATAAGAAGAATTAAAGAAAGAAATGTTATTAGAAATGAGGAAAGTAGTTTTATTTCCAAAAATAACTTTTTATAGCTATTATCAGCAAAAAGAAGTATTTAAAACTGAAAATACTGCAGACAAGTTGTTGACACAGTGCCCTCATGTTTCATTTGATTTTTGCTTGACTACTTCTGTAAGAGAATAGATAGTGAAGGTCAGCACTCCATATATCATAGAACCTTATTAGATTTGCTGGGTCAGAGATTGTTTTGTATGACATGCACCTGGTTGAAATAACCATGTTTTATCTCATAGGTCACAAGATAACTTATGTTATGGTTTCCTGTTAATTTTTATTTTACAAATTAATAAGGCTGATCTTTTTGTTACTTTTAAACATTGGAAGGAGCTTGGTGAACCTGTAAAATTCTTTTAATAATTTGCTTGCTATAACAGCAATAAAGATTTAATTATTTTCTAAGGAAGACTTTTTTTTTTCTTGAAGATGACAAAGCAAGCCTGAAGTTTTTCTCTGTTTAGGTAAGATAAGGATCAGGTGTAGGATTGGACCTTTCCTCTATAAAAGATCATAGGAAGGTTCACATACAAATCTCTCAGAACTTTTCCCTCTTTTGTTGACCACTGAAATCATCCAATTTTCTCAATTCTTTACATAAAGCTGTGTCAGTAGGCACTAAAATTCTTCTTTTGCAGTGTTTATTTACTACAGTGTTTCCAGGTCTGGCTTTTACAGTACCCAAGTGTATTTATCTCAAGGGAGTTGTAGAAAATCTCAAAACAAGGTTGTTTGTCCCTTTAATTTTATAATGTGTCATGTCTTAGGTTCTGTTCAGGGGAAGGGATCAGAAGGGTTGTCATAAAGTCAATAGAATGATTAGGAGGTTTGGGAATCAGGGGTTTTGCACTTGCCACAGATATGTTGGGAAATGTAAATTCTTTGAAAGCAAAAGCCCTTTTGTGTTTAATCTCTTCTCTTCTCCGTGAATTCCCAAATTGGTGGTGGTGGTAGTGCTAAGTATTGCCTTTGGAGCCACCTGTGCGATCTTGGGCTTTGACTGATGTGAGGGAGTTGAATTCTGTGAACTCAGAACTTGCCTTGTACTCTAAAATCTTCTGATTTCCATACACCTACACATTATACATTTTCAGTAATAACTACATTGAGAGAATCAGAAGCTCTGCCTCTTCATAATAAAACTCAGGCCCTTGGAGCATTTCCATTCACCCCCTGTGTCTGTCCACCTGCAGACCCTGCTCCCACACCTCTGCTTTTCTCATTTGGGAACTGTAAGAAGGAAGCACACCTTGTGGGGGATGCCTGCCCAACAACACTGTACCCATTCGGGCGGCAGCATCAACCATCTCTAGTGTATGTGGGACCCCAGAAGCAAACCAAAAAAATCCCTCAATGGCATGGCGAGTTACAAGGCTCACTCACTTTGCACTTGAGGAATAGGCCAGAGGAGGGCTTAGAATTGTGTATCAGAACTAGGCTTGATGATTTCACGAACTTGTGAGAAAGATTTAGAAGCAGCAGCATTGGGGCAGGGACTGCTAGAAAGTGAAACACTCAGAACTGACAGTTAATTGTGAGGGAGGAGACCTCAAGGGCAGCAGAATCCCCAGCTATAAAGCAGACTTTGCTCTGAGCTCATCACAGCCTAGTACAGTAATTATGCTTGATAATGATGGCCCTGAGCAAGGTAATGTTAAATTATGTTGGGTATTCCTCTGTTTGAGATGGCAAGGAATTATGCGATCTATTCTAGGAAGATTTCTGTAGGAAAAAAGGATTCATTGTAAAGTAATTTCTAAACAGTATCCTCTATATGAGAAAACTGGGGCTCAGATGGATTAGCTAACTTGTCTGAGGGTCATGTAGCTAGTGAAGAAATAGGACTCAACTCAAGACTTTCTTGTTTGGGCCCGGTACTTTTACTGCTATATCATACTTAATGGTATAAAATTCTAGGTAACTGCAAATTTCATTCAGGAGGTATTTCCTCTTTCCTCTATACCCATTATATCGATTAAATGGAATATTGCCATCTTTAGTCAGATGTGTTGGTAATCAAAAGAGTTTGACTTGTCTGTCCACTCAGGAAAGAGCAAGTAGGAGAAGGGTCTGTATTGCCCAGATTTCAACATGGTGCTTGTCCAACAGTATGTCTGTGTGGAACAGATGGTGTAGGTGGACACTGAGAACCAGAGCTCAACAGGAAGAGTGCTTTCAGGAAAGCACCCTGCTCCTTTACTGACCTCGAGGTTCCCCTGGTCACTCTCATCATGTCATTGGTGTACTCTTTGAAAGTGAAGAACAAGCAACAGCTTCCCTTGAAGACACAGATCCTTCTTTTTGATACTAACATTCTACCAGTGTTGCTGTATGATAGTAAAACACGTAATACATCTCCCCACAAAGAAGTAAAAATGAATATTGTAGAGAGGGCAGTGGAGGGGCACAAGAGGAATATGAACAGATGGCTACAATGTGTAACTAGCAAGGAACTACAGAGAAGGAGAGGAAAAAGAGATGCATTCAAGGAATTGTATGATAGGAGGAGACAATGGACTGGTTACATGGCAAGAATGAGGCATGATACCAGTGGACAGCTAGATTGGTCTACTAGAACCCTCATGGTGTCGGGGTAAGAAAAGAAGGCCTTCAGCATGATGGGGACGAGGGGGAATCACCTCTAGCAAACTTTTGGGGAAACAGACGAGAGTTGCACTGGGTAGCCAGGTATGGATGGATCTGCATCATTGGAGTGAACTTTGTAAGTGAGGAGATGATTAATCCATTTGAGAAGTCAAGACAACATTGCTCTGCATCCTGAGCCAGGGTGCCATCAGGCTTGCCTGGCACTTGAAAAGATACACTTCCAAGGAAATTGATAGGCACGGCAGGATCAGTTACCAGCTCAGGGTAGTGTCATGTACTAGGAATCACGGGGCTTACCATGCTGGCATCATGAAGTAAATAGAGAAATTGGAGTACAAGTGGGGTTGGGAAGGAGGCAGGACCAGACAGACTGGCAGCACTGATCTCTCTGGGCTGTCTGACTCTTGGTAAATTATCAGATTCAAATGATCAGACCAGGGTCGAGATAGCTATGGGCCAGAATGATTGCCAAAATCTTGTCTAGGAGCAGAGCAGTGGATGAATGTGGGAACTGCATCTACATCTATCCCAGATGAGCAGGGGAATAAGGGCAGGAAGCTGGGTCAGGGGCCAGGCCCACACTGGAAATTGTAGCTGTATTTGGCTTGAAGTGAGATCTTACTGTAAACCCTCTGGAAGAATTACAATATACAGTTACTGTTCTCTGCATACCTTAGTGGGGAGGATGCCAGAGGGGTTACGTGACTTCAACAAAAGTACTCATTTCTTTTTAAGCTCTTCTTCTCTCTCCGGAGGCACAAGGTGTAACTTGTGGATCATAAAAATGGATTCATTCACCAAATTATTCCATTCAGGACATGTTCCTCAAGTTAGAACACCTATCCCAAGCAGCCGCCTCACTGCCTGCCAGTTTACTTTTTTTTTCTACTCCTGTCCACTTTCCTTTGGTGGAACTCAATTATAGAAACAGTTTCAAAAATTATTCCTAAAAAGTCTTCTTAGAACAAACAGGCCAGGAAACAACTGTCCGTGTTTAAAAGCGGGAGGGGAAGATGGAAGCAGTGTCAGGAAAAAAAGCTGCCTCGGAATCCAGCAAACTTAAAATTTATAGGCTGCAAATGTTGAACCGGATGTCTGCTTTAACTCTTCGGGTGGTTGATTCCTCACAGTGTTCCACAAAATAGATCAAAGTTGTTTTTTGTTTATTGTTGTTGTTTTTGTCATTTAAATAGGTGGTTCATTGGCTGTCTTATGCAAACTTCAGCCATATTCTTCAAGAAACTTTCCTTTAGTGCTGTGTGGTTTAAAAATAGGTAGGAGGCAGGAAAACTTAGACCCAGGTTCATTCACTAATTAGCTGAGTGCCTTAATGCTATTGTTTGGTTTTTTTTTTAATTGATAAAGTAGGTAAGCTATCTGACTCCATACTCTTTGTAGGGTCATTGGAAGTACTAATAAATAATAGTGCAATGAAAAATGTAAGGCTATAATAGAAGAGACTGCATTCACTATTTGGAGATCAATCCCCATCTTTGTCCGCAGTGCAGTGCAGATGTGGTAGCAATAATTGATGCTGTTCTGTATCACCTCCCTAGTTAAACCATATACTAAAGAGGGTTGTTTCAAAAAGGAGGAGATTCATTCTGTTTTCCTGAAGATGCTTGGAATTCCAGCCAGAGAAGCATGGCAGCTTTAACTGAGGATGACCTCATTTCAAACTGGTTATCAAGCTAACTTGTCTACATAGTTCCATCCCATCATCTGTGAATAAGTCTGAAAGCAGTTTTATTTTAGTCTGCAGCTAGGTACAAAAAATATATTTGAATTTTAACGATTGCTTTTCTTTTATCATGGTGAAGCAGATTTATGGATAAATGGAAATAATTTACCAGCTTTGTGAAATTTACTAAGTTCTCTTACCTTCAGGTACCTGAATTTATAACCACGTATTATCAGTAGCCCAGCGCCTGAGACTAGCTCCATGGCTGGGGTAAAAGTCTTCAGCCTTAACCTGACAGTGGCATTCATATTCTAAGAGCATCAGAAGGTGCCTTTGAAGTGAAATGTATTGCAGAGATCCTATAATAAGGTTTATAAAGAGAAGTGGGCTTATATAATAGTTCATAGGACATGATTTGCTTGCCAGGATATCTGTTTTCCAGAGTTGCTTATCTCAAAGAGTCCATGTATGGTATGAATTTGTGTTTTATTTGTGAAAGAGAGACTGATTTTATTAATGAAGGTACTTCACTGTTGGATTACCTGATATATTGAATAATCCTTATTGCTGCTGCTTATGTCATATTATTCTGAACATCGTTAAGAATGAAATCAAGCTTAAAATGCAATTTATTAAAAGTGGTTTATGATACTTTTTTAGTGTTATGCTTTCTGGAGCTGGTGTCTAAGATAAACAAGGAAAACGGGTTTCCCAGTTTAATATTCTAAGAGTATAAGTAAAGATTTTGTAAATATTTGTGTCTGTGGAGTTGAGCATTTTTTGAACATGAAAAACATTTAAAATTGTCTTCTAAGAGTATTATGTGAAAAATTTTTTAAAATCCATATGATATTAAGAGCTGAGGCTCCATGTGCGTGTGACTTACAGATAAGATCATAGGATTTAAGTGAAGGGACATCAGAGATCATTCAGTCTAGGCTCATTAGTTAGTAGACAGTGAAAATAAGGCCAAGAGAGGTGAAATGATTTACTGAAGGTCTCACAGCTAGTTAGCAGCCATTCCAGGCAGGACAAGAGGCCACCAGTGGTTACCTTACTCCCTGACCATCTCTTTCTAGGTTGTACCTCATGTAAATTATACCATTTTTGAGAAATATACAATTAATACTTAATTGATAATATCCTTAATTTCATTTGTGTTAATCTCTCCCCAAATGGATTGTAATCTCTGAGTGGGCAGAGGCAGTATGCTTAATACTGTATAAACAATTGTTTATTGTTTCTTTATGCTCTCACATAATACTGACTAAACATGCTGATCTCCAGCATGTGCTTGAGCTGTGAATGGCGGTGGGAAGGGGGAAGGTCCACTGCAGCATTTCTAATTCTCTCTGAGACTCTGCCCATATTTTACCTTTTTACCAGCTGACTTTTAACAATTAATAAAGGATTTCTCTGTCATTTTGCTCAGCTTAATGGGAACAGAGTGGTTCTTTGTGTCTAATTCACCTTTGTGGACCTCATTTTCCATATCTGTAAAATGAGAGGGTAATACTTTATTGACTGCTGCAAAACCAGCTCTTAAATCTAAATAACTCTAAATAATCTACGATTCTAGGAAATCCTCTCTCCCGGTTCTTCTCCTACCTGTCCTTTTCTGGATCCTCCTCCAGATTATGCCCTTTAACTGTACAAGTCCCTCAGGTTTCTGCCCTGGGCCCTCTTTGCCCTCTACACCACTTCACTTGGTGATCTCATCAGCTCCCATGGATTTAATGACCATCTCTATGCTGATGATTCTCACATCTGCCTCTCCCTGATTGCTCTCTCTCTGCCGACCTCCAATCCCTCCTCTCCAGCTGTCTTTCAGACACCTTGAACTGGATGTCCAATAGACATTTTAACTCAGTACATCCAAAACAGAACTCATGATCTTTCCCCCTAAATTCCCCCTCTACTCCAAACATCTCAGTTAGTCTTGAGGGCCCTACTGCTCTTCCCAGTCCCCCAGACTCACAACCTCTCTGTCAGCCCTATATCTAGTATATTCTCAAGGCCTGCTGATTTCAAGTTTGCAACATCTCTCGAACATGTCTCCTTTCCTCATATGTTGGCACCCCTCAAATGAACACCTCACAGCTAGATTATTGCAACAGCCTACTGGTGGGTTTGTCTGTCACAAGTCTCTTCCCTACTTCATTTAGTAGCCGAAGTGATTTTCCAAAAGTGCTGTTGTCTCTCTATTCAATAACAATAACAAAAACCCCCTCAGCTTCCCTGTCACCTCTCAGATCAAATGCAAAATCTTCTGTTTGATATTCAAAGCCCTGCATAACTTATAGGCACTTCACTGTTGGGATCACCCAGTGTATCATGTTAAATCATCCATATTGCTTTTGCTTACATCCTGTTACTTTCTGAATATCATTAAGGATGAAACCAAGTTGAAATGCAGTTTATCAGAAGTAGTTTTTAATAACTTTTTTTTATTTAGTGGTATGCTTTCTGGAGCTGGCGATCTTCCTGCCTTTCCAGTCTCATACCTTATTCCCCACTGTGTAATATTTGATAAGTGACACTGGGCTCCTTGCTGTTCCATTAACAAGACATTCTGTCTCTTGGCCCAAGGCATTTTCTTTAGCTGCGTCCCATGCCTGGAATGCTTTCCTTTCTTATCTCTGCTGCTTTGCTTCCTTCTAGTCCCAACTAAAATCCTGTCTTTTGCAGAAGACTTTTCCTAACCAATCTTAATTCTAGTGTGCTCTCTTTTACTTATTTCCCACTAATCCTGAATATAGCTTGTTTGTACATGTTTGTTTGTGGTACCTCCCATTAGATTGTGAGGTCTTTGAGGGCAAGGCTTGTCCTGCCTTCTTTTTTTCATATTCCAAGCATGAGAAGTGAAACCTGTGCTCTCCCCTAAACCCCTCCAAATACCTTTAAATAACAATTCTAAACAAATTCTAGAGTGGCAGAATCCACAAAAAGATGGAATAAAACAATTTTCCAGCCCAAGACAACTTAGAAGGTCTGCAGGAAAGGTCTGTTGCACCAGGCTGAGAGGAGTACAGTCCACTACAAGCCACACCAGTGCAGACTTGGCCCTGGCAGACCAGGAGCAGGCCTCTCAGCCAGCCCATAGACACCAAAGGCACCTTAGAAGGTCAGCAGGAAAGGTTTGTCTCACCTGGGTGAGAGTTGAGTGCGGTCCAGCTCAGACTGTTCCAGCACAGCCTTGGCCATGACAAACCAGAAAGAGGCGTTAGGAGCCATTGAATCAGCAGTGGTAGCAGCTGCTTCCAGACCTCTCAGCCCACAGACTGTAAGGGAGTTGAACAGCTGGTCAAAAGGAGATTACAGGGGTCTCTCTGCTGGCACTAGGGGCAGGACTCTGCTGCCTTTGCCTGTACTAGGATCTGGGTCGCAGCCCAGGGTGACAGTCCCAGGGTGAGGAGGAGCTCGAGCACATCGGAGCTCGTGGCCACAGTAGAGGGGAAACCCCCCCTCACAGTTCCAAGGCAGAAAAAAGTGCTTGTGGTTATTCACACAGACCAGGGCACAGACTAGGAGAGTAGTGAACACCTCTGCTCAGATCATACCACCTTGGAAGAACTGAAAACTTACAGGTTCCTAGAAGTATTTCTGAAAACCCTGAAGCTTGGAATAATGCACCCTTTACCTTGGAAGCAGAGCCCTACTTTAACAGAGTTAAATGTCAAGTAATAGGCTGGGAAAATGAACAAACAACAGAAAAAAAAATCAGACCATAGAAAGTTACTCGGGTAACAAGGAAGATCAAAACACACACTCGGAAGATGTCAAAATCAAAGCTCCTACATCCAAAGCTTCCAAGTAAAATATGAATTGGGTTCAGGCCATGGAAGAGCTCATAAAGGATTTTGAAAATCAAGTAAGAGAAGTAGAGGAAAAATTGGGAAGAATACTATCCCAAGCACATAGCCTGGCACCACATAGTAGGTGCTTAATAAATACTTAGTAACTTACTATGGGAGGAAAGATATACAACCTCTCCCTTCTCTGCTTCTGGATAGAGGGAGAATATGCTACTTCTTTCATCCTTAGAAAACTGAAGAGGAAGACCAGTGTCATTGTGTACACATATAAAGGAGAGAGACTCTGAAAGAAAAATCTTATTTACACACTTACACACACACACACACACACATCTGTATATATATATATTCATATTTTATAAGATACACATATGCCAATTCTTATCAAGTGGTAAGCTTTTGAATAAGGTTGGACTAGATGCCTCCGGGGTCCTTCTGATTTTATAAGTCCCTGCTTATTAATGGAGTCACAGAATCTGAAGAACTTTGGAGGCATCCAATTTTATTACCTATTAGGCTATCAAGTTATATTAAATTAGTTATCTTGTGAGTGACAATGCCCATACCAGGCAGGAAATTTTAAAAATTGACATCCTCATGTTGCCTTTTAGTCTCTTCTTCCTAAAATGCCGGTCTCCACAGAGCTTCAGTAAGCAAGTTTTGGTTTAGAATAAAATAGGGGGAGAGCAAGGCCAAATGTCCTTTTTCACCCTGCGTTTTTATGTTATGCCTAGTTGGGAAGGAACTAGGAATGTTCTCTTTTGAGATTTCAAGGTTGTATTAGCTCGATGTGGGAAGCCAGTTAAGGAAAAATGTAATAATATCCTGTAGACTTGATATGGTAGAGAGAATATTAGGGTGTCGGGGTAGAGAACCTATGAGGCCTTCTACGTCCTTTTGACCAACTTCAAGTTTTACAGAACAAATTCTTTTATTAAGAGGATTTGTTCTTTGAAGTTTGGATTCAGTCAAAGGGCCACACTTGAGGACCTAGAGGGCCTTGAGGCTGCAGATCCCCGGACTAGATAGACGAAAGGTTTGGTTCAAGGCCTCATATGCCATTAACTGTGTGACCTTCGATAAAGAAAGCATGGTCTTTCTCTGAACCTCAATTTCCTAATCTGTTACACAGAGATGATACCCTATCAACCTGAGACAGTTGTTTTGAGAGCCAAGTAGAGCTGGTCAATTCACCCTCTTCAGTATCCCTCTGACATAGGTCTGTTTTGGGATAAAGCATATTGTCATTTTAACACTGGATGGAACTAGGATGTTAAGTGAATCAGATTGACAAACCAGTGATTTATGAACTTGACATCTGATAAAAATTTTCACTCATAACTTTGAGAGCCAAGAAGTATTCATCCAACTTTTTTTTAAACCTTCTACCAATCTGCAGTGCAATTAATGCATAACTTTGTCACTTGCCTTTTGCAGAAATAGAAACTTAATAAATTTAATGCATGCCACTGTATTTAAATTTGCATCCCAACTCTTAAATTTGGTCTTAGATTTATCTCCTACTCCAAAAATTGGGGGTTGAAGAGCTGAGGACAGAATGAGAGAAGAATCTCAGACTTCTGAAGTTCCAGAAATGATGCAAATAAAGTCTTCTACTTTGTTGATGAGTGAGGTCACCTCTGGTTTCAGCCTAGTATTTTTGTCTTCCCTTTACAAAGAATTGCATATTATTTTTTTCTTTGTTTTTCCTAACTTAGGAGCTTCAGAAAGAAGCTTCGTACCAACATTACTTTTGTTTGATAGTAAACAAAAAAAAATGCCTTCCATTGTAGAGTCTGGTTTCCCCCACTTTCATTTTCTTTTTCCTGTAAGTCTGCTAACTTCCATTCCCTGAAGAATCTTTCTAATGTACTGTGTCAGTTGGGTCTCTTTTACTCAGAAATCTTCAGTGGGTTTCCATTTCCTCCTTAATAAAGTACAAACACCTTGGATCCCCAGATCAAGGAAAACCAGGGTGGGGAAACTGATATAATTTATGTCTTCAATGAAACTCTCAGAGATATTTTTGACTTTCAGAACGTGTGTGTGTGTGTGTGTGTCCATGTGTTTAAACTTTAACCTCTAATTGTGGGAAAACTAACTTTCTTCAAAGGAATTTTAAGTTTGGGGAAATTGGCCAAATAATTGTTTGGAAGGGCAACTGGTACCAATTTATTTTTCATGCCCTGAAGGTAAAGCTGTTTTAGCTGTGCATTTCTGAAAGGATTATTGTGCTGTGTTTGGTCTGGTCCCTTGTATTCTCCCTTGGTGGCCATCTCCAGTCATCCTGATGAATAAACTATCTGACCACTGGACCCAGATGGCTCCAGGGGAGAAAGTGAGGCTGGTTACTTTGCACAGCCCTGCCTCACTTCAATCCATTTCACTTGCATGTCATAGCATCACCACCCTGGTGTCATGGTCCTCATTGAGAGTAAAGGACAAACAGTGGCAATTTACCCTCCCTTAATTGTAACCTTTCTTTGGAGGAGGAGGGTGAGGGCTGAGTACAAGGGCATTGAATGTGGGAGCTCATGAATACCAGAAGGGGGCCCAAATTGTTAGAATCAAAACCAGGCCCTCTGACATTTTGTTGTGTGATGGTGATGGTGGTGACGGTGATGATGATGATAAAACTCTGTCTGATGTCAGGAAACATGTTGATGTTGACACAATTTAAATGTTAGAGAACTAACAGTGAGGGAGGGAAAAATCTGAAAATTTGAAATTTGTAAGAGTGATATTAATTATGATCATTTACTTTTGTTAACCATTTATTCCTGATTACAATGTAACAGTAATCATGCATGTCATTAAATATTTGTCAGAATAATTTAATTGTAAGTCTTATTTCATTGTGACAGGTCAAAGCTGACTATCTATATATCCCAAGACTCATATAGTTTGTTTCTTATATGGTATTATTTAGAGGGCAGAGAGCAGTTTCCTGCCTCTAAAGTAACTGATATCTTCAAAATAAACCTGCTTTAGTCTTGGATTAAAAGGTGCCTAAGTTGGCTCTCTTTCCCTCTCCCATATCCTTAGCTTCTCCTAGGTTTAAGGGCAATTAGAGGGTGTTTAGGATGGGAGACATTGACTAGAGAACCATCTTTGGAATCAGGAAGACAGGGTGTTTAGGTCCTGCTTCTGAAACATGAGCTGTGACTACCATGGTCAAGTTATATTAACCTCTGAATGCCTTGGGCATCTTTAAGACTTTATTAACCTAAAGTTGCAGACCTGCCTGTGTGGAGAGAACTTCCACACATGAAATCACAAATCTGCAAAAATTACTCTAAGTATACTTTGAAGTTTAAGTAGGATAGCACAGGAGATGAAAACAGCCCACAAATAGGCAAAACTTGTTTTGTAAGAAATAGCTCATGCTGTGTCTACTGTGGGCTGCTAGGTGGTACAACCTGCAGTTAGGAAAGGAAGACTCATCTGTCTGAGTGAAAAATCTGGCCTCTGACACTTATTAGCTGTGTGAACCTGGGCAAGTCACTTAACCTTGTTTGCCTCAGTTTCCCCATTTGTAAAATTTCCCAGAGGAGGAAATGGCAAACCAGTCTAGTATCTTTGCTAAGAACATCCCAAACAGGGTCATGAAGAGTCAGATGTGACTAAAAATGACCAAATAAGAACAACAAAATAACCACTGTAGAGAAACAAAGTAATGATGGCCTCATTGTATCTATATAGTTTCAGGTTAAACATTAGTTTTAAGAACATCAAGAGAGCATTTTAGCTGCTGAGGTCATGGAATTTCTTACAATGCAGTCTAAAAATAGTTCTGTACAACCAACCGCCATCCTTGTTTATTCAGATCGCAGGTGATTCCTTTAGAGTTTTGTTGAGGATTCTATCCGAGTATATGAAATAGAGTGCTAGCCTCTTTGTCTATAGTCTTTGCTTGTGCCTTTATGAACTGTGTAGCCTATTTTCAGTTAAAAAATAGACCTAAGGTGATGGATGTTCTTTGTTGTTGTCGTCTTTGTATTTTCAACCCAGGGATTGCAGAGATTCTGGTGTACAGGGCACTTAATAATAATGTTTGCTAATTTGACTTGTTAATCTGAACTCTATAGTTGAGTCTATAGTTGTCTCTTATTCAAGACCTTAACGTTTCAGAGAGTCATGAGGATGTTTGGAAAGAGCCTCAGCATCCATAAGATCCAGCCTGCATTATTTATATGGTATCACTTTAAAATCTATTGGACTCAAGAGGTCCTGGGCTCAAAGCTTGGTTCTGGTACTATTTTTGTGACCTTAAGGGAGTGATTTTTTTTTCTCTTGTGGATTATCCCATGTTTCTTAATCTGTAAAATAAAGATATTGAGATGAAGGAAGAGAGACAAGTGAGAAAAGAACCTTGAAATGATTGGCCATAGGTAAATGGCGAGAAAAGGAAGGGCAATCTCTGAAATAGATAATATGAGGAGTCGTTAAGTTAGAAAGGTAGGAAAATACAGAGGAGGCAGATGTTTCAGGAAAGAAGGAGTGTCCATTGTAGCAGAAAAGGCAAAGAGAAGGGAAACTGAGAAATGGCTCTTGGATTTGGTGATTAGGTTTCCCCGGCTGCCATCTGCAAACAGTGAACTTGATTTTTAAGCACTATCAATAAATAGGTTAATAATTGTATTTCAATACACTTGATTTCCTTTGTATTCTTACATATGTTTATGCATTTAGAAATATTATTCTGAGAAAGAGTCCAGAACAATTACAAAAATCAAGAAACCCTGGTTTAAAGAATAATTTCATGGGAATGGACTGAGTAGGGGTTGCTGCTGTATTATTTTGTGCATTTTATTTGTGAAAAGAAGATGATAGTTTAAAGAAAGAGGGAAAAGAGTTGAGGGATTTTTTTTTTTTAATATACTAAGTCCCAAAGCATGTATTTAGGCAAATGAGAAGCCATATTAGTGAAGCAGAAAATGAAGATGAAAGAATGGAAGTATCCAGTGATGGAGGATTATTTTAGAACAGAAACAATTGAGTCAGTCAGTAAGCATTTATTATGCACTTGCATAATATTGCATTTATGATTATTATTAAATATTATTATTATTAAACTTGGCATTTATTATGCACTTCCCAGGCACTGTATGAAGAAAGGAAAAAGACAAGTCCTTGCCCTAGAAGAGCTCCCCAGTCTACTGGGGGAGAAATATGCAAACAGCTGTGTGCAAGCAACTTACCTGCAGAATATAGTGGAGATAATCAGCAGTGGGAAGGCATTTAGCATTAAGGGGATCCGGGAAAGACTTCTTAGAGTATCTAGGTTATAGAGAATGACTCAAGTGGTGACCAAGCTCACCAGTTTTATCCATTTGTCTTATAGCTTAGTTGTTTTTTTTTTTTTTTTTTTTTAGAGGGAGGGAAGGCAGGGCAATTGGGGTTAAATGACTTGCCCAGGGTCACACAGCTATTAAGTGTCAAGTGTCTGAGGGTGGAGTTGAACTCAGTTCCTCTTGACTCCGGGGCTGGTGCTCTGTTCACTGTGCCATCTAGTCACCTCCTGTCTTTCTAGCTTGGTACTTAGTTTACTGAGTTGTCATTTTCTTGAGTCAAAGCAAGCAATTGGACAGTCTGTTCCAAGTTTTGTAGACTAATGCAGCCTTCATGGAGTGCAGTTGCATTGATTGATAAGGATTCTTATCTCCTCACTTCTTGAAGGAAGAGTCTCAGAGCCTAATAATGCCAAAGGCAAGGCAAAAGAGTTTTTTTGGCAGTATTTCAAAGAAACAGCCTTCTTCTTAGACAGTGCATCATGTATATATTGGACAACTCTTATGGCTTTTTGCAAAGTAAAGACAAAAGCAAAACAGTGAAATACTGTCTTTAAGTAGATATAACAAAGAAATTGAAGAGGGTGATATGAACTTATGAAATATTCATAAACAGAAACTGGAAAAGAAAATATTTCCAGAGTTCCTATGTCCAATATATACTCTTAACTACTATGTTTTCCTAGAAGTGTATTCAACTTTTTATTTATTCTCATAGAAGCATTCTAAGATTATAGCTTTTAATCTTAGAGGTCATCTAGTCCCCTCTCATTTTGTGTATGAGGAAACTGAAGCCCACAGAAGTCATGGGAAAAAGCAATATTCAAAGCCAGCACTGTTTCTACTGTACCATAAAGGTTAATAATAACTATGTATTCCTTTGTTGAAGATTTGAAGAGAGAATTTATACTTTCAGCACCCACCAAACAACAGGTGCAGTTCAGAGATGGTTTGTTGTCTCTACCACTGAATTTCTGACATCTGGTCCAGATGCTCTGGTCAGAAGGGTAGACAGACTCAGGATTATGTTAGTGCAGTGCCGTGACTTTGCTTTCATTTGACACACTAAATTTGTAATCCCAGTCTTTTAAAACATTAATGGTACAACCCAGCCTCGTGAGCCATCACTATCCCCCAGTGAGAGGATAAGATCCGACTCCACAAACCATCTATTTTTCCTTTCCTACCGTGCCTTTGGGCTCTATTTTACAAACTAAGGTCAGGCAAAATTATATTCAGTGCCTGAGCTGTCCCATTTTCTGTACCACTTTACTCATCAGGGACACCTTTCCCTTCCTCTTTTCAAAGCCTATTCTCAAGATAAGTTAAAAAATAATGCTCCTTTTTCTTTTCTTTTCTTTTTTTTAATACACTTTCCATTCTTAAGCATTGTCCATCACTCTGCTCATAGACTCTCCCTTGTCACAAGAAGTATGGTTATGGAAAACAAACAAATGTTTCATTGACTGTGTCTAAAAATATATTTCCCCCCTCTGCACCTGTAGTCCCTCACTCTGCACAGAGGAGGGGGAGACAAGCTTCACCACTATTCCTTTTTTTTTTGGAGTGGGGGAAGGCAAGGCAATTGGGGTCAAGTGACTTGCCCAAGGTCACACAATGTCTCAGGCCGCATTTGAACTCTGCTCCTCCTGACTCCAGAGCCAGTGCTGTATTCCCTGTGCTGCCTAGCTGCCCCAACCACTCTTCCTTAAAGTGAAAGTTGGTTGTTAATTACAGTTCCTAGCAGTCATTTTGTGTGAGTTTCTCTGTTACACAGAGATAATGATGTTTTCATTCACTATTTAATTCACATAGTTGTAAATAAAACATTGCAAAGAGCTATTTAAATATGACTCACTATTTTTATGCCACCAAGGTCATTTACCTTTAAAACTTTATCTCATACTTCTAAGGGTAGGTTTATTGCTGACTTTTTAACTTCTAGTGAAGGATGAAGAGGGGTATGGGGATGAGGAGTGGTGTGTATCATGTTTGTTTTGGCCACATGAGACATTTCTGAGAGGCAGCATGAGGATAGGAGGCAGGTGATGTAGATTCCACCTCTGCTATTGACTTGTTATAACACCTTCATCCTTATTAATTCAGAGAAAGTTAAGGACAGATTCCTTCTACTTAGGATACTGTCTTTGCATCCCCCAGTACCTCACTCTGCTCCAGAGTACATGCTGAATAAATGCTTGCTGAATTGCATTGAATTGCCAGTGATTGAGAAAGATGGAAGGCCTTCATGTTTGTTTAGGTTTTTATATCTTTGGGGGTTCCAGAATGTTAAATGATTGTAAATAGTGTAAGAATGTTGCATATAAAGAATTTAGATCATTGCATCGGAACTAAGACCAACAAGTGAAGGGTACAAGGTTTTGACTGAAAGTAAAGGGCAAAACATTCTTATGGATTAGAATTGTCCAGAAATAGGGTAAATTGAGTGAAAAGTCAGAGGTGGGAGAATATGATAGGTTTGTGAGGAAAGAATTCCCTTTCCTTGAAGGGGGGTGTGTGTAAACTGTGAGTCAAGTATTTTTTTGAGATGTTACAGCTCATAATATGGTTTCTCTTTACCATGTTTTTTATTTGCAGCAGATGGCCTCTGAAGTGAATTCTATTGCTGGGATCCTCTGATTCTATGTTTTTCAGTGCTTCAAAAACTAATGGTTATTAATACAAATTTTGTGGTTAATCATATCAGTAGCGCTTTATTTCTTTAAATACTGCTATGTTCATTGTTTCTGAAGTTTCCTTAATTTGCAAATCTCAAAATACTTTTGTAATAATTTTTGTTTTTAATTTATAATGATGTAAATGGAGACCATGGGATACTGCAGCTCCTCAGATTTATTCTATGATCACTACAAATCTTTGTTTAGAATATAGGAACCTTTCTTCCTATTTATTTTTTACTTTTAGCATTAAATCTGTCCATCATTGTGGCTGGATATCAGTTTTTGTCAAGGAATTAATGAAGAATTTTATTCAGAGATCCTCTGAACATACAGATTTGATTGCTATCTAGATGGACTAAACCACACATTTCTACAAAGCAAAATACTCTAATGTAGCTTAATAGCCTTGAATGGCTGTAGAATGCCAGCAGCTTACTTTCCATAAGAGAAAACCACAATGTGTTTCTTACCGTCTTATAATTGCTTTTCAAAAATGTGATGTCAGTCAGTGCAGTAGACTGAATTTCCAGGAAATTTCTAAGCAAAATTCTCCTCAACACAAAGGCTTTTATGGAGTTTATTCCAGTGGTGACCACTAGGTGATTTCAGAGAATTGTTATCAAGGCCATTGAATAGAAGGTCTAAAAACTAATTTGTATTCTATTCATATGTGCGTTTATTATATACGTTCTCTGTATAGCATTTTGAAGCTAAAATCTTAAACTGTCATTTAAAAATTTTTTCCCCTCTTTCTTGCCTTTCTGAAATGTCCTTTTTCCCCCCAGTCCTTATCCTTCCTGACTTCACTGCAGCATTTGACACTACTGACCAACCTTTCCATGTAGACACTTTTTCTCACGGGGTTTCAGTGACAACATTCTTTCTTGGTTTTCCTGTGACATGTTTGATTATTCCTTCTCCGTCTTTTTTCCATTTTTCCTCTACATGGATCCTAAAGTAATACCTGGAAAATGCATACAGTGGGTGCTCTGTTATCATTCATTTCTAGTATAAATTCCTCTGTTGATAATTTAAAATACGTTTCATTCTGGCTCCGATCTTCCTTTCCTTTTTATACACTTCTTTTCTTTACATACTCTACAATTCAACTAGGCATTTTTTTCTGTTTTTTTACATGCAACATTCTGCTTCCTGTCTCCCAACACATTCCCCTCTGCCTGG
>CM053591.1:75760742-75782154 GCA_028646515.1 Pseudochirops corinnae
ACCTGTCTGTGTTGGAAGGGGGGAATATCTTCAGCCATAATTGAGTACTTCATGAGAAATATGATGACATCTAATCTGTCTTGCAATAATAAGTTTTTATATCATTTGGCACCTTCTGCCTTAGTCTTTTAGTCAACAGGCATTTTAAAATACTTACCACATTTGCCAGGCATTATTCTGGGCATTATTGTGTTGGGGACATAAAGACAAAACCAACATCATCTTTGTCCTCACCTGATAGAACAGCCTGATAAAATGTACTTACTGTATTCTGCTGAATACTGGCTAAGAATTAAAGTCAGACTACGGTGGCACAAATTGACACAGTAATTTTATAGTTTGGAAGACATCTTTCCTCAGGTTTAGAAAAGAAATATGATCAGCTTAATTTTTGTTTTTAAGAGTGACCAAACTAGTTATCAGCTAACTTCCTGATGAGACCCTTGTACTGTGTGTCATTTCACAGTTCACTTAAAAGTTAGCTAGCTGAGTGCACAGATTAAATGCAAAACCTAGTAAATGATTGAGACTCTTTGAGCATTAGTAACCAAAGGGCAGATTAGCTCACATCTTATGAGCTATAGAGTGATATCTCACTTTTTTGAGAACTCAAGAGAAAAAAAATTTTTTGGTAGAAAATAATTAATATTAAAACTAGCAGTGTGTTAGAGGTAATTCACAGTGTTATAGTTCACTTAGAAGAAAAATCTCCAGGTATTAATGGAGGTGTAGCCAAGGTACATTCAAACTGAGTGCCTTGTGATGGAAAGAGCCCTAGTTCTGGAGTCAGAGGACCTGGGTTCAAATCCCATCTCCAAAGTTTACTACCTATGTGACCTTGGGAAATCACTTAGTGGTTGCGCCTAGATGGCCTCTGAGGTCTCTTAACAGCCGTGATCCTCTTTTGCTTGTGAATTCCTTGCCAGAACTCCTCATCATCTTTCCTCATAAGCTCACAATACTGTCAGCTAATTCTGGAAGAAATCATTAGAGGCAGGTTTAGATTTTTTTTTCTTTTGTCTGGAAAGTATGGTAGCATTACCAGAATGGTGAGCTGGAATATTCTTTCAGCGACCTTGAAAATAAAGGAACAACTGTGTTGACACACATATTCAAATTAAAACCTTACCACTGACTGAGAAATTCTGAATGAGGCAATGACTCGTTTACAGAGGATAAAGACTTTAAAGAAGAACTTAAGGATTAAAAATTTCCTGAGCAGTTTGGGCCTGGTAGTTGGGAAAAAGTCAAGGAATTGATTATTAGCTAGAGGAAGGCAATAGCAGCTCTTGAAAAGAAATACAATGTAGCCACTGAAGGATTCCGACTCCTTTTGGATCGTTGTGTGTTCTCCACCTGACATTGAGGTTGGCATCAAGGTGACAGCTGGAAGGAGGAGACCACAGCGGGGAAGTGCCCAAGGGGCAGAAGGGGGGTGGGAATGACAAAAAAGCTAATAGAAGTTTACACAGAATAGCAGGCACTCCGGGAATGTTTCAGTTGAATTGAGAACCAAATGTTTCTCTTTCTCTTGGTGACCTCATCAGCTCTGATGGGCTTAATGATTGTTTGTTTGCATATAACACCCAGATCTCCCCAGCCAGCCCTTCTTTCTTCTGGGCTCTAATCCTTTACCACCAGTTATTAACTCCCTGTTTTACAACTCTAGCTAAATACCCCATAGACATTTCAATCTGGACTTGTCCAAAACAATATTCACTACCGCAGTCCCTCTGAGTTCCTGATTTTTGTCAAGGATACCATTATTCTTCCAGTCACCCAGGTTTGAAATCTCCAAATCTGAAATCTCCAACAGAATTATTATCCTGTACTTTTTCTCTCCCTCCCTGGTTTCCATCCCATATCCATTTGGTTGCCAAATCAGGTTGATTGTTCATTCTTACAATTCCTCATGTCCATCCCATTCTATCCACTGACAACCCCAGAACCCTAGTTTAGACCCTTACCTACCGTATTGCCTGGATTATTGCAACCACCTCTTAATTGGTCCCCTTGCCACGAGGCTCCCCTCACCTTAGTTCATCTTTTATATTGCTTCTAAATTGTTATTTTCAAAGCACAGGTCTGCCCAAGTCACACTCTTGCTTATGAAGGTTCTTCATTTCGTTTAAACTACAAAGCACTGTGGCATATAAAGGTTTAGACTGTCTTTCAAGAGAGATTCTTCCTTCCTCCCATGTACTTTTCCTGTCTAGTCCAGCTATATCAGACTGCTTGCCCTTTGCTTTTACATTATGTTCAGTTTTTCATCTTCTTGCCTTGTCATAGACTACACCATGTAGCTAGAATGGTTTCCCTCCTTATTGCCATGTCTACCACCTTTCAAGCCACAAATTAGGGGTCACTTCCTCTGGAGTTGTTAGCATACTCCCTAGAAAATTATTTTTATTTCCTCTGTGTGTATGATATTTACAGCCCCCATGATCACAATAAAGACCATGACGATAAGCAGCGTGCTTGATTGCAGAATATAACAGATTCTCCATATAGAGGACAGAACCAAAGCATTTATTTAGACACCAGAAAACCAAATTCCAACAACAGGAAACCGAATCCATCCTAGTAGCAAAGAAGCTAATAAACCATAACAGCACAGACAGCCACAGCATCCTTTAACCTTCCCACAAACCAATATAAGAGCAATATTTGCTCATGAATCTGCCTCCTTACGTGAGTTCCTCTCTTTCCCACCGTCTTTCTAGCTCTGACTCCCAGCTTCCTGTGGCTCTGCTTTACCCTTTAGCAAACTCCTCCCACCACAGGCTCCATGTGACTACATTCATTACTTTCAAAGCAGAGAAGGTCTTCAGATTTCCATTAGGCCTGTTAAGGGGCAGGGAAGATCTTTAAATTCCCATTCCCATTCCATCTACACACACACATGCACACGTGTATGTGTGCATCTGTATATGTTATCTGTTTTATATGTATGTATATATACACACAATACGTATATTTATATGTGTGTGCATCTATATCTATATTTATATCTATCTGTTACTTACCGGTGTATGTTTCTTGCTTCCTTCCCTCCTATCAATAGAAAGTAAGCCCTTTTGGGAGAAGTTACTGTTTATTTCTTTATTGACTTGTTTGGTCCTCATGGTTGGTACTTAGAAACTTGATAAATTAAAATGATGATGTCATTTGATTCAGTCAACAACCATGTGAGGTAATGTCTGTATTATTAGCCCCATCTTAGAGAAACTGAGGCCCAGTGAAGTTACATGATTTGTCTAAGAGCCACACAGGGAGCTATGAGTGAAGTCCAGGTCTTTGGATTCCAGATTCAGTGCTCTTTACTCTATGTCATGCTGGGGTTTTTTGTTTTTGTTTTTTTCATTTAGCATCAGACTAATAGTATGAGATCATATTTCTCATCACCTCCATAAATCCTTGACATGAGATGAAGATTAGGGGTGCCAGAGAGCAAAAGTAGAAAGGCACATTTAAATTTTCTAAAAATTTGTTTTTCAAGTGTAGAAATCTAAGAATAATGTCATTGCCTTCTGAGAAATAGACAGACGGCATAGTGGAGAGGTTACAGTTAAGGAGAATCCCAGTCATGACTATAGTGTTCTGGGGAGACAACTGAAACAGCGAGTTTTATTTCCTTTTGAATATAGAAAGGAGATTTTATGCTTCTTAAATTTTTCATTTCAGTTGTGCAAGAACCCCACATGTGCATTACGATAATCTGGTAAAGATGTAGATTAAGGGAAGAGTATGTACTATAGAAGAAACCCTAATCAGCTGTTTTAAGTTCAGTGCCATGAGAACTTTATAATTGGCCCTGTCACCTCGGTGTATTTCCCACGGACTCCTTTGTTAATGCTGTGAGAATACCCATGAGCATTCTGGGGCATTCTCTTTCTAATGGGGGGCCAAAACAGAGTTACCTAAAGAGTTTTCAGTACAGTTCCTTGGGGCATTTGTGTGTGCCTGAGACATCTATCTGAGCACAAATCAAACTGGCTCTACATAATTTGCTGTGATATTTCCCTGGCACAGCTGTTGGAGTTGTACTTTGACTGGCTAGAGAGTTCAAGGTCTAGAGCCAGTGATTCCTCCTTTTGGGTCCATCCTACTTGTTTTTAAATAGTATTTTTTCTTCTCTAATTACTTGTAAAAACAATTTTTAGCATTCGTTTTAAAAATTTTTGAGTTTCAAATTCTCCTTCTTTTTCTCCCTCCCTCATCCCTCCCCGAGACAGTAAGCAGGATAGGTTATACATGTGTAGTCGTGCAAAATATATTTCCATATTAGTCATGTTATGAAAGAAGACAGGGACCAAAAAAAACAAACAAACAAAACTCCACAATAAAAATAAAATAAAATATCTTCAGACTTCAGTTTTTCTCTGAATGTGGATAACATTTTTCATCATGTATCTCGTTTAAATATGAAAAAAATCAGAAGACCTTATGGTTGATGAATCATTTGTACTCTGTATTAGAATGTCCTAAGGCTTTTGATGTGGAAAGAGCCAGTGAATGTCTGCGTTTCTGTAGCCTGTGACTCCTGGGTAGGTGTTAGGGATCTAGAACAAAATGGATTAGAAGGGCAGGGTATGGAAGCCATTTGGGTATCCTGGCAACGTGTCAAGTGAAATTGCTGGTGGTTGTCAAAAGAGTTAAATTGGGACATTCTACTGACTCCCCACAGAGTTTATTAGATACTGAAAGGGTCTTTCCCACATGGCTTCCTATGGTAGCTGCTTCAACTCTGCATGTTATAGCCACTATGAGCTCTTGTTTGCTCATGTCCAGTTAAATGGAATTGTGGTGAGATTAGCATCGATATCAAGTCCTGAAAAACAGAGTCACAAGGGGAAGAGTTTTGCAGATGGTAGAGGCAGTTACAAACTCTAGTTCTTCCTTTACCTGACTGCTCCCATCACTTCCTGACAAAGAAGGAGAAGAAATGGAAGCAGTGTCAGATTCCAGGCTCAAAGATCACTGCAGTCAGTGACTGCAGCCATGAAAAAGCAGAGAGATCAGCTTGCTCACAAAAATCCACGTAGTCAAAGCTGTGGTTTTTCTAGTAGCAATGTGTGACTGCGAGATGTGGACTTTAAGGAACGCTGAGTTCTGTAGAATTGATGCTTTCAAATTGTGCTGGAGAAGACTTTTGATAGTGCCTTGGAGGTCAAATCAATCAGTACTTAAAGAAATTAATTCAGACTACTCATCAGAAGGACAAATACTTAAGCTGAAGTTTAATATTTTTATCACATAACTAGAAGACAGGACTCATTGGAAAAGATGTTGGTGTTGGGAAAGATTGAAAGCAGAAGGAGGAGAGATGGCAGAAGATGAGCTGGATGGACAGTGTCATGGAAGCAAAGAACATGAGCTTGGATGGATAGTGGAGGGTAGAAGAGCCTGGCATGCTGTAGTCCATGGTGTCTCCAAGAGGCAGGCATGACTATACAACAGCGTAGAAGATTAGCATTCCTGTTTTGCTCTTGGCTTCTATTACATGTGCATATGGCAGTCATCTACATTCAATGCAAAGAACAGTTTTCTGCAGTATCTGTGTTCCTCGTGGATAATAAAAAGTGGGTGGTACTGCATTTATTACTCACTGTGTAGGGCAGGTCAAATCAAATGTCCATGGAGCTGGGAGAACTGTTATATGAAGTTGAACTGAAAAGGTCCAGTCTCCTCTTCAGACTGGAAGATGGAAGTTGCCATGGCCAGAGCCTATAAAATTCTTATCCTTTAGAATTTGAATTTTAAACCCCTCTCCCCCAAAGAACATGTCTACTTACAGTAAAACATGAAAAGAAGATTCTTTATGAACCTGTGAATCTCTATTTCACATTATTTGGTTTTCAACGTGACCTTGTTTGTAGCTCTAGCCTGTTTGAATTATGGTGCTCCTTGAACTTGAGAGGCATTAGTTTTAGAATAATGAGTAAAAAGACAAATTTCTTGACTATCTAATTAGCATGTATGGTTATGCAAGTGTTGGGAGGAGGAATAAAAGAAATGAAGCATGTTCTTTGCCTTTTAGATCTTTCCAAGAGGCAAGTTATATACGCATGTATATTTACATCTATACATATTCACATGTAATGAAAATAGGATTGGGTGTCATACAAAATGAGTGATACAAAATTATCAATCTGAAAGAAGTCAAAGAAATAAGAAAATTAGTGTCTATTGGTATGGGTTGGGTAAAATGTTATGAAAAAAGTAGGATATTTGAGAATGGCTAGGATTTGGATAAGTTGAAAAGGAAGTTCCAGGTAGGGGAAATAGTCTAAACAAAAGTTTGTAGACAGGAATTACCATTCCTGGAGACTTCTATTTTAGCGTTTTGGAGAATTCTGTTGGAGGGTTCCAAGTGTGTATGTGGTTGGAAATAGTGGTCATCTGCATTACACTAGGAGTAGAGAGAACCTTAAATGTTAATTGAGGATTTTGACAGTGGGGTAGAATGAGCCCTAATTTGGAGGCAGAAGACCTCAACTTGAATCTAGCCTGTTGCATGATGCACACTGGGCTTTACTTTCCTCCTCTGCAAAAGAAAGGGATTGGGAAAGATAATGCCTCCTAAAAAAAGCCCCTTTTAGCTCTGAGCCTTTGGAGATTTTCAGTCATGAGTGATGTATCAAATCAGTGAGGCATATATAATCCAGCAGAGTAGAGAGCAGTTGAAGATGAGGGATTAGGAGACTACAGTGAAAAAGCAGATACAGCTTCATGAGCACCTGGGTTTGTATGGTAACAGTGAGGAAGAAAAGGAAGAAGGGAAGAGCAAGAGATAAGTATAAATGAAAACCTGCTGAACATCCCATGGATGGGACGGATATTGGGGAGGCAGGAGAGAGAAACAGGATTCTGAGGGGAAGTGGAATATAGATCAAGAATGTAGTAGCTTCAAAAAAGATTGAGATTATCAATTCCTGACATGTCCATAATGAGTTATCAATAGCAAGTAGAACTTTTGGGGTGGAAGCCTAGCCTTTGAGCTTAATGTCAAAGCAGACAGCCTTGGCCTTCCCTGCCACTGACAGAGGTAGAATAATGGACTGGATGGGCATTGGGATGGTCCCACATGGCTCTTATCTTCTGAGTGTGATTTAGATATTGGAAATGGGATGCTTGTAATTTTTGTCTCTTGTTGCTTAATCTTTTTCGGTTTAACTTGAATCCCTCTTGAAGCAGGTGAGCTTTTGAAGAAAAAAATGAGAGAACACAAACTAGTTCTTGGTTTGCTTTTCTAAAAGCACATCCTTCTTATATAACCAGTACATACTGCCATTTGTTTCTTGGTAAATGTATATACGTCTTGATTACATGTTGATATGATCTGTACAGTTGAAAAGTCCAAATACGTCATCCTGCTTTAACAAGTTCATTGAACCTAAGTGCTTAACTATGAAATTTGTTTATAGTCACAAATGTCTCAGGAGAATTACTTTAATTCAATATTGCGCAAGTAGGAAAGGTGCTCTTAATCTCTTGTTTGCAGTGGAAGCAGTGAGTTCAAAAGCATTTTCTTTTCAATATCCGTTTTGCAAGATCAGTTATTTTTACCTGACTTTCACTTTTCTGATTTGCTATAAACAGAAAGTGAAACCAATTCAGAAAGGCACATTCTCATTTTTAATAGTGATTATTAATTACAGAAGAAGAGATTCTGCAGAAGTTCCTATGAAAACCTTTAGAATTCTGACAATAATAATAACTGCCCATTTTTATATGGCTTTGAGATGCGCAAAGCACTTTCTGTTTGTTAAATCATTTGATCTTCACAGGACTGGACCCCTGAAGGTAGATGCTCCATTTTATCTCCATTTCATGGAGGAGCAACTGATGTACAGACAGGTTGTGACTTGCCCTGGTCACCCAGTCAGTAAGTATCAAAATCAGGATTTGAATTCAGGTCTGCCTGACTCCAAGGCCCACACCGTTCATTTCATCATGAATTAGGTTATTTTTTAATGTCTGTTTTGCAAACAAATGTGTATAGTGTAAAGCAAAACTTTGAACAGTCAATATTCTGTACTAATTTATGTCATCAGCTCAGTAGGGAGTACAGTAAATTAGTGACCATTATATTCTTAAAATGACAGATATACTATGGATAGTTTAAAGAAAAAGGGAAGAAGAGTTCTGTTATAGTAAGGGAGTGATGTATCTATCATCTGTTCTGGGTCATGTTGAAGTTTAGTTTTTATGATCAGACCATGAAACTTTGATTTATTCATCAGTTATGCACAGATCATAAAATAAGAATTGTTTACTTTTCTCGTATTTGCTTCTTTGTCTACGTGTTTACTTATCTGTAATAAGGTAAAGTTGAGGATAAGAAAGTATCTGTCTCCTCATTGCTTCTGAACGATTTGTTACACTTCATCTAGTGACCTAAGTAATGTCATTTTACCACAAGTTCAAGTCAGAAATAGCTACACATAGTAGCCTATATTAATTAAATTCTGGAGTATGTGAAATATTACAAGTAGGTTATTAGGTTAACTTATTCATTCATTTTTATGATTTCATCTTTTAGCATTTTTAACCTTTGGTTAATTATTAACACTTCTCTGATTATTAGTTAACATAAATTTTTAATATACTACTCTGGTATCTCAACATGGCGTAGATGTGGCTGCAGATTCTCAGCTGTGCTAGTTCTGATACAGATTCTACCACTCTGGCGACTTTGAAAACAGATGTGTTGGCAGTAGCCTTTGATTAGGCCTGTTGTCCAGGTACAGGCCTACATGAGGTCAGAGAAGTTGTCACCAGCTTCGTCACAAAATGATGAATGTTTGGGCTGCATCAATTCTTGAAATCCATCTGCTATGTTGAGGGGCGGCTTACCTGAAAGCCTAAAATTGCTGTTCTCTGAAGTACATTGGAATTGGAATATTCATTCCAACACTAAGAAGTTGAATTTCCTTGTTCTCTCTCAAACTGCTAACGAGTTATGGTTTATTAAGTTATACTGGTTTAAAATGGAAATTCAGAAAGACTGCAGATTCGGTAAGTATTTATTTGATTTGGCAGAGTTTAGACTTAGTGTATAGTGACTATGGAAGACACCAATTTTAGTTTTCCAGTTTTTCCCAATAATTTCCTTACTTACTCCATAAGTATAGATTACCTACTGTGTGCTCAGCATTGTACTGTTACATTGATGGAAATATCCTTTTCCTCAGAGAACTAACAGACTTGTTGGAGAGACAAAACTTAAAACCATTTACATTTCAATATGAATTTGATCTGTGTGGTGTTGTGGGCATTTTTTTTTAAAGTGTGGCTGGCTCCATCATTGCCTGTCATAATTCTTTGCATCAGTAGATGGCTTTTGCTATAGCTGAAAAAAAAGTATTATATTTTGGTCACTCTGCTGGTGATGAGGCTCACTGAATTTAACATTGATGGCTTTTTTGGGACAGAGAGTCTGTAGCAGATCCCATTTATATCCTAGCTTAATACTGTTTTCACCTGCATTTTGAATTGTGTTTCACCTTAACCCACTTTTGACTGAAAGGGAGCAGCAAACCTAATCATTTAGCGCAATTATCTGGAAGTGAAAGTCAGAAGCTTTCTTCTGAAAAACAGAACATTGAATTTTAATTAATCAATAATAAATTGAAAGCTATAATGATTATTCAGGCACCATTTGTGAAAATCATTGGGATTCGAAGTGAATTATAATTGAGGGAAGCAATACAGTGCAGTGGAAAGAATTTGTTGGATATGGAATCAGAGAGATGATGCAAATCACAGCTTTGCACTGATGTAAAGCCATGCACAAGCAGCTTTCCAGACCATGGCTGCTGTGAACAGCTTTCAAGGTTCTGATTATATAGTATAGTGAACACTATGTATTCAGTAACAAATCAGAGAAAAACATTTATAGAAAATCAAGATACAGCATTCACAATATTACAGCTTATCACAGAAAATCAAAACACAGCATTCACAACAACTTACCACTAAAATGGCCACATAGTTTTCACCACAGTCATCACACAGTTTTGAACAAAGTACAGTCATTTAGTCAGTCAATCACTTAGTAACTCAATCATTCAATCAACTCAATCATTCAGTCAGCTTGCGTCCTTAAGGGTCACAAAATACAGTAGTCAAAGTTCTCAACTCATGGGCCACACTAAGTTGCAAATCAGTCACTATTCAGTCATCATTCAGTATTCAATCATCAGAAAATCCACAGGCCATCCACCCCTTGGTCACAAGTAAATCACAGTCTTCTCAGTCAGTGCACAGTATCCAAGTAAAGCCTTCTTTCAGCTTGACTTGGGATAGGCTCTCAGATTCCCTGGATCCCCTTCCCTGGTCCCACCAAATTGTCACTAGGTTTCAAAGGCAGACAGACCCCAGTTCCTTGTCCAGCTCTCCGTGCAGTTCCTGTTCCACGCTGAAGCTCACAGTATCCAGTCCACCTTAAATCCTTCACAGTCTCTGTTCCTGCGAAGTCAAAGCTTAACAAAGCCACAAACAGACAAAATACCAGCACCACAGTCATGCTTCCTCAGTCTTTGGCAGCTCTGGCTGGTCCTTGGAAGTCCTCAACAGATTGGCTGGCCCTCCGACTCAGCAGCTCCTCAGCAGCTCTGGCTGGCCCTCAGACTCAGCAGAAGTTTCAGCTGGTTTCCAGAATCAAAATCACTTCATTCAGGTTCTCAAAATAAAAATCATTCTCACCAGCCTGGGCACCTCTTCCTCATCCTCCAAGAAGATCTGAAATTCCAGCTAGGGCTTCTCCTTATATACCTGTTAGTTCCTCCCTGTTCTGCCCCTTCCTCTTACATCAGCAACTTCCTGTTATGTGAGCAACAAGGGTTCATACCTTCTGTTTCTTAACAGAGGCTTGATCTAATTCATTTCAAACTACGAGCTAAGTACCTGTTAGCTCTGCCAATGCAAAGAGATCAAATTACATTACTATTACAGCTGACCATTCAATCTTAGGACAAGCACTTAATGTCTCTGTGTCTCCCTTCCTTCAATTGTAAAATAAGGGAGTTGGAGTAAAGGTCCCTTCAAATTCTAAATTTATGGTTCTTTGATCTGAATTCCAGTGCAGAGTAAAACTGAAAGACAAAGTCCCTCACTTTTGAGGAGATACATACTGCTCCATGAAGTACTTTTTCTTGTTAACAGTTAGCCTGTTGACCCTTACCAGATTTTAAATGCCTAGAGGAAATGAACCGAGTTTTATGTAAAGTTTTTGTCTCCCAATTGTTCTGTGCAATAGGTTGCAGTTTGACTTAAGTTAAAATGCATTATTGACATGCACTCTTCTTTCTCTTTGTTCTTTTTCCCCACTTTCTCCCTTTTTATGCTTGGATTTTGTGAGTGATAGGAAAAAGTTAAGTTTCCACAGAACAGCTAAAATTATTGAAGTAAAAACTACTGATAATAAATTGTGAGAAACAGTAGGGAGTTGAGCTTCCATAGAATTGCTAGACATTACTAAAGTAAGATAAAAGAAGTTAGCAGGCAGCAGGTGGACCTGACCAATCAGAAGGCAGACGAAGGCTTTGAAGGACCTTCAGACTCAGATAATAACTGATCTGGTTTGAGCCTGTAGAGGTCAATGACCGAATATTCCAAAATTACTACTGTGCTTGCTTAATAAACCTCATTTATATTACCACTCTGCATAAAATTAGAGCCTTATTAGCAGAACATGGGATGCCTGACAAAGGGAGGTAGTTATGCTGGTACATATCTTGGAGAAATATGTAAAGGGCATATGGGAAAATTGAAACCTTGAAGACAATGAACCAATCCCTTCTCCCCACTGGACTAATGGTATAAAGCTTTCCTTGCTTTTGTATCTCTCATTCCTCCTTTTGAAAGAAGGGTGGAATCGACTTCTGGCCAGAGGTGTTCGGTTCCTCTGAATTTCTCCTCAATAGACTTCTTTTGATACCCAGATTTTGCTATCAGTGGTGTTTGTGTTTATAACAGATTTGCTTTTAAATCAAGAAAAATGCAGACTTTAAAAACTTTTTATTGTTGATCAAATGCAAGACCTCTGCATGAAAATTTCCCTCTTCCAAGAAAATTATTATCAAGGGGCAAGTTCAAGCCTTTGATACTCCCTAGGCTATAAAATTAAGTAGAAACTTTCCACTTAGCACATGGGTCTTAGAAATTTATTTGTGATATTCTTGAAGGAGAAGCCTAGCAGGTTTTATCTCTCCATTGCCAAAAAGCTTCAGTGACTCTTCATTGCCTATAGGATAAAATGTATATTCTTCCATTGGGTGTTTACAGTCTCTCCTTGCTTGGCTGCGTCTTGTCTTTCTGGACAGATTCCAGGTCTGTGCATTCTCTACTGTCTCACCAAGCCCACCTACCTGATATTCTTCCGCTTCCTTTCCTTTGCTTTAGGCTGTGCCTCTCCTGGAACTTTAGTGTTACTTGCTGCCAGCTCTTTCATCACTTTTGTTCAGGTTTCACTACTTATGTTAAATTTTTCTTCATTATTTCTCTCCCCTTACTTGAGCTGGGCAGGCACATTGCTAAGAGAGAGGCACAGTGGATAGAGCACCCGGCCTATAGTCAAGAAGACCGAAGACCGCAGGCATTTAGCAGCTGCATGACCCTGGGCAAGTCCCATAATCTCTGCCCCACTTTCCTCATCTACAAAATGGATATAATAATAGCACTTACTTTCCAGGGTTGTTGTGGGGATTGTAAAGTGCACAGCCTCTGGTATAGTAAGCAGTATATAAATATTGCTTATTATTAATGTTACTATTATTATCCTATAGAAATTAGTTTGCAGTTACTTCGTATGTATTCTCTTGTTTCTCCTGACTAGAGTATAAACTCCTTGAGGGCCAGCACTATTTTCATTTTCTGTCTTTGTGTCCCTAGCACCTAGCACATGTGGACCCAGAAAAAAAAACTTTTTAATTAAATTTGAAAATTTTAGAACAATCCTTGTTTTCCTTGGATACTTCCAATTTGGGGGTCTTATTTCTAAAATTGAAAGACTGTTTTTGAGATTGCAGTTCCTTATTTGAAAAGTAATAAATGTGGAATGCAAGAAATCTCTCTCCTTGTAGATTTTTGTTTTTGAAACTATTGCTACATATTAGTATGAGATGTAGCAGTAGTGCCTTCTAACCAACAGAATTACTCCATTCTTCATTCAGCTAGTGTTTGTTACACAAACACTGGTATCTGTAACATTTCGTACAAGTTTATTTAAGAGAACGGGGTCACAGAGGTTTATCTTATACAATTGAAGAGGATTTAGTGTGAGTACAGATGTAGTAACCTTTCCTTTGTGCAGTTTAGATGTAATGTTGTAGAAACTAATATTCTTGACTGGGACCTGCTAGATTGGGGTGAGAAGACTTGGCTTTTCTTTCTGACCCTCCTACTTCATTGCTATGTGACCATGGATAGCTCATTTAACGCCGAACTTTCTCATCTGTAAGATGGACTAGAATTGAAGAAGCTACTACTAGTACTGTTTTTGAATTTTATCTCTGAATTAGCAATAAAGAAATGAGATGAAGAGAGAGAAGCAGCATTATGTCATGGGAAGAACACTGGGCTTGGAGTCAGAGCACTTAAGTTGCTCCATCTTTTTTATCTCTAAAATGAGTGAGAGTTGGACTAGATGAACTTGACAGTAATTTCCAAATATAATCCTGTGGAATTTCTTGAACAAGTGTCCAGCATTTATAGATCATCTGGTGGCTAAATTCCTTTAGCTCCGACTGTAAAATGGGAATAATAGTATGAGAATTAAATGAGATCACTGTAGGTAAATGGACTTTGTAAACTCTGAAACATTATGTTAAAAATAGCTTGTTATTCATATCAGCACACCTTTGTTCACTTTTGAAAGACTATCCAGTCCACTTGGTTTGGAATAAGATCCGGGATTCTTGGTGTGGGATAAAACCATGTATAATCAGGGTCAAAAAGGGAAGGCAAGGCAACAGTATTTATTAATACTTACTATATTTACAGAATCATGGATTGGGGAGATACTGTCAAGTTCACTGAGTCAAAGTCTCTTTTGTTTTTGGAGGGCAACTGGGGTTAAGTGACTAGCCCAAGGTCACATGGCTAGTAAGTGTTAAGTGTCTGAGGTGGGATCTGAACTCAGGTCCTCCTGACTCCAGGGCTGGTACTCTATTCACTGCACCACCTACTGCCCCCTAATTATCTTATTTTAAAGATGAAGCTGCTAATGGGTCAGATTTCTGACTCTTAGGCTGGTGTTTGTCCCCTGACACAATGCTGCTTCTCTCTCTTAATTTCATTTCTTTCCTGATCATTCTTAGAGGTATAAAACTTAGAAATGGCCACAGTATTAGACTCAGGTATGTCTCCCGAGTACTTTGCTTGCACCTTGTTTTGTTTATCCCTTTTTCTCACCTCTGTACCTGACCCTTCTGTCACATAGTGTGGGAGCAGCGGGGTGGGGCTTTAATTTGAGAATGTAATTGGTTGCACAACTAAGTGATTATCCTGTTGCTGGTGAGGGATGTGCTGCTTGCTGCCATATAATTAGGACAAATTGGGTGATGTCTGATCATTAAATAGTTTTTTTTCCCCTTAAGTTCCTTCAAGGAAGGGAAAGGAGAAATGAAAATTGTGACGCTCTAGATTTTGATCCATTTGATAGGAATACTGCAGAAAATCACTCTACCACTCACGCAGTTCTGAGAAATACTGGCTTAATCTAGGGAATTTGCTCAGAAGGAACCATAGGAAATAAAAAATTTAAAAGTCCCTGCTTGACCCTAAGTCAACGAGTTAACCACATTTATTGAGTGCTCACAATGAGCATAAAATGGTTCTTGGCACTATAAGGAATATAATAAAGGAACTAGAAGATCCAGACACTCTCCTTAAGGAGATTGTACTTCAGTGGCTAAGACAGAATTGATGTTATGAAATGATTTTTTAAAAATAGCGATAGTCCAAGAGCCGGGGCTCCTCACCCTTGCTCTCCCATGGATTAGTTCAGTAATTTTGGGCAAAAAAATTTCAATTTCTTATCTAGAAAAAATGGGGTTTAAATTCTGTTGCTTCTAAGTTTCTTTCTAGCCCTCTTTGTCCATAGTCAAGCATTGCAAATTAAGGCTGAAAGTGTGGTAGGAACAGTAGAGTAAAAGACTGTTCCAAAGGAGATGGTCTTAATGCAGAAGGCTTCCGTGTAGGAAGTGAGCTTTTGTTAAACTTGAATTAGCAGACAGGACAAAGAATAGAAGGCAGGCAAAGAGTTGGAACTAGAACAGGAACCTAGATCTAGAACTGCAAGGTCATTGAGCCATACCACTTCATTTTATAAAGGAGGAAACTGGCTCAGGTTATGTCAGGTCAGGGAGTGAATGTCAGAAGTGGAATTTGAACCCACGTTCTCTGTCTCCAGAACCAGCATTCTCTCTTAGTTTACTGCCTTTACTTTAGTACTTCTCTGTTAATACCCAAGAAATCCTCCTATTTTGGGATACTGGTAACTATAGCCTTTCCAGAGTTTGAAATATCAGATTTACAAATGAAATAAACTGGATCAATTAATTTTTACTTGAGATAATTCTTCCTAGGGATGTGTCTGCTGTTGTAAATAAGAAATATTTTCATAAAATCTTTCGAATCCTTTCCCAGCCTCTAGCTATGAGCCCACCAATAATTGCCCAGAGTAATTTCAGTTTTGTTTGCATAGTCAGTATGTTTTTCACTTTGTAAATTCAGTCTCAAATATTGCTTCTTTGCACTATGATAACCTTGCTCCTTTTTAAAGTTCTAGATGGTCTTTTATGTTTGGATGTTTGGATGCATTTGTATTTTGATGAACTCTGCCAGTCCTCGTGAGTCCAAATCACTGCCTCTCCATGCCTTTCCTCCTTGGTGATTCTTCTGGCCTATGTCTTTACATAAGCCTCACATCAGATCTTCCTGTTACACTTGAAAATTCTCCTGGTTCTTTTTTATATTTGCAGGGAGCAGGCCCTCACTTGGACTGTCCAGCTCTTCTTGCTTGCTGTCCCACGTCACTAGATCATCTTCTTTTCTTGGCGTGATATGCCTTATGCCACTTGGTTGGCCAACACTGCTTTTACTAATGTGCTGTAACCTTCTTACACCTACCATGTATGTGATTTTGCTAATGCCCTTTGGGTTACCTGCAATTTTGATTCTTCTGAGATCTTAGGATGCTATCTCTTTCAGGTTAAAAACAGAAATGAAAACATTGACTGATGGCCTTAAAAAATTTAGAGCAGGTCAGCAGAGCTGCTAATGAGAAGAGGGCAGAATTCCTGTGAACCTAAGAGAAAATGAGCATAGTAGGAGCTCAATAAATGAGAATCCTATTAAGGAGCAACTCTGAGTATATTTTAATTTAGGTAGCTTTTTAAATGTGTTCTACAATGGGAATACAGTCAGTAGAGGAGAGGGCCTAAATATCTTGGACTGAGCCAGTGGAAAATTACTTGTGAGGTGACTTAATCATGCCTCTACAACTGTCATTTCTGATCAGTGAAGCCCTAGAGGCTAGAAGGTGGCAATATAATATTTAGTCCTTTTATCACTTGCCCCCAGTATTTGAGCTTTGTCCCCAAATGCTCAGCAGAGCTTGAATTCTAACAGTCAGTACCTCTATGATTTCTCACCATGTTAATCTGATCAGTTATTGCTATACAGTCATTTTCAGTTGTGTCCAACTCTTCATGACCCCCATTTGGGTTCTTCTTGGCAAAGATACTGGAGTGGTTTGTCATTTTTTTTTTTTCAGATCATTTTCCAGGTGAGGAAACTGAGGCAAACTGGGTTAAGTGACTTGCCCAGAGTGACGCAGCTAGTTAAGTGTCTGAGGACAAATTTGAACTCAGGAAAATGTGTCTTCTGACTCTAGGCCTGGTACTCTAACCACTGTGTCACCTAGATGCCCAATCTAATTAGTACTCTTTAGTAAGTTTTTAGTACTCTTTCCACTTTCTCCTTTTCCTCTCTCTTCCACTGTCTCATCACCTTCTTGGAATTCTCAAAAAGAAAAGATGACTTGGGGAGTACTAACTTCCAGCCAGTAAACCTTTTTATGCATTAAGTATACAGGAAAGAAATCATTAATTTTTATTTGTTGTTAAGGCTTTCTCTAATCCGTTTTCCAGGTTTTGATTGAGAAAGGGCCTGGTATATGGAGTTGGTATTTATTCTTGTGAATATGGGAACACAGGATGACTGGAGTGTAAGGTGTGTCTTTTGATTGCTGGGTCTTTAGAGTGATAGGCCTTGTGAATTGATTTCTGAGAAGCAAGATGAGGGACACTAACCTCTTTCCTTCTCGTGGCACTTGTAGTAGATTCCATGTATGCCATTGGGTGAGTCATTTAATGAAATTTAATGAAGGAGGTTGGGAAACATTGAAGGGAAGAGAATCACAGCAGGAGGCAGGGTCAGCTGATAGTGAATCAATGGATGGCCTCACTACAAGGAAGTTCTAGTTTCCAGTCCTGTCTGTGATGTGTTCTGTGGGTTCCAGTGCAAGTCATTCATTCTCTCAGTGACTCTAATACCTGTTAAGACCATATTCCATTGGCAGATGAAAATTCCTCAACAGTAGGAATTATACCCATGAAATCACAAACCCTAATAAGAAAATAGCTGTATTTGGGGCGGGGGACCTTAGAGTTGATTAGCCAAGTTCTGTCTGAGTGAGAGCTCCATGAGGAGAACCTTTCATTATCCACAAAAATGTGACACTTTACTTCTTCCAGGTACTCCACTATGCCTTGAGATAAGAGCTCCCTGGTACAGTTTGTTGGTACGATTTATTTATTGTTGAATATAAACCTGTTGCAGAGACAGGTATTAAATACCTTCTGAGGTATTGCTTGATCAGGGCAACCTCTGGTAGCTCTGATTGTCCGTTATCAGCTTGTCTCAGGCGGGCACATGGAACCTTCCTTTTGTTATCATTGTCGTTCTGTGGTGTGTTTATCAGAACATAAAGGATTTCTTATAAAGTGCTTAGCTAGATGGCTTGACAGGAGGATTTTCTGTTGAGTTTTCTACATAACCTAAGATTGGTGGGGGGGGAGGTGCAGAGAATTGAAAATAAATAGATCATAGTAAAAGGTATGTTGACTTGGATGAGGCCTTGGAAACATTTTTGATCTTTGCATAATTAATAGTTATTGCTTTCCTTAAAACAATCAAGAATTCATCACTCTCCCATTAATAAGCAAGGCACCTGTCATCAGGGTTTTATAGCCTATTAAAGAGCATTATTACAGACTGACCATGAACTTTTTGTGTTCTTGACCCCCAGAGGAGAAAAAGGAGAGAAGACAAGCGTGGTGTTAGCAGATTAAATCAGTGCCATAGGAAGGACAGTTAGCTGCAAAAGTCAGGATGGGATGAGTTTGAGGGGGCGTGTGCTTTGGGAAGAAGGGCCTCTTCTGTGTGTGAAATGGAGTGAAGAGTAGCTAGTGGGGACAGAATTGGAGTGCCTTGGGATGAGAATGAAAAAATCTCCTTCTGCCCTTCTTCTGAGGGGCTTTGGCCTGAACACGGATACTTCCTCAGCACCCTAATTTCTCATTCCCTACTTTGCTCATGTCTCATGACCCACTCTTCCACACCACCTCAGCCACACCCAGAGATCTTGCCATCACCCCAGATGAGCATTCCATTTCCATGTTTAGGAACTTGCAAGTTCTTTTGTCTGATCGTAGTCTTTTTTTCATTCTGTGTTTGCCTCTGCTTTTCAACTCCTAGCCTTGTCATTTGTCCTCACTGTGACCTGTCTTCATCCCTCAGTTTCTTTCCCAAGACATCAGCCTTGTGTTGGCTACACTCTCCCTCTATCTTAGCCTCATGGTGTGACCAGTTCAGCTCTACGCGACCTCTCACACTCAGCTCCCTTACCCCTTTTATCCAGTGACTCATCATGCTTCGCCAACCCCCAGTCATGGATTACTCCCACCATGTGCTGCTGCATGGGACTTGAGAAAGTCATGAAATTTTGCTGATGGAGCCCATTTACAAAATTTAATTTACATCATCTCAACTGGGACTCATTGCAGCATGGCAGTCCTTTTCTACCCTTCTGATTGATTTACTCTCCACTCACCACAGTGGCTTTTCCAGACCTTCCCATCCCTCCTCAAGCCTCTCTTCCCACCCTCTCAACTAAAAACCCTGACTCAGACTTCTCTGAAGAAATTGGAACCATTTGACAGGATCGCCATCTTTTCACATAATATTTCCTAAAGGTGTAATATGGTAAATGGATTTCAAAAAATATTGTAAAGGAAGGATGGGAAGTATTTTGGTAATTGAGGTATAATAAAAGAACAAAAAAGACAAAATACATTTGTTCTAATATAGCATGTGAGGAGGGCTGAGGAGAAGTCTAGACAAAGTGCTGAAAAAATTTGGGAAAGGAAAAATGCACCATCCATTGAGATTTCTTGAGGTTCCTGGATGCCTCTGAGGAGAAAAGCAAAGGGAAGGACAACCCAGTTGAAACACTTGGTATATACCCTAATACCTTCTTCTGATAAATGCTGCTTTTACAGAAGAAAAGTTTACTGAGATTCTCCAGAGGTTAAGCTTTACAACAGAAGATACTGTCTTAATAATTTATTACTGAAATAAAGATCTGCAGTCTCCTTCCTCCTTTCCATCTCAAAATCCTGTGCTGTGGCAGGAGAACATAATGTATTTTCTTTTTTTTTTTCAATTAATTAATTTAGCATTTTATTTTTCCCCAGTTACATGTAAAAACGACTTTAACATTCATTTTTAAAAGTTTGAATTCCAAATTCTCTCCCTTCCTCTATTTCCACCCCACTTATTGAAAATAATTATAATTCATTATAGATTGTCCATGTGTAGTCATGCAAAACATAGTCATAATAGCCAGTGTGAAAGAAAAGAAAAAAGGATGCTTCAGTCTGTTTTCAGGTACCATTACTTCTTTTTCTGGGGATGGATAGCATTTTTCATCGTCAGTCCCTCAGAATTGTCTTGGATCATTAGATTGCTGAGAAATATCTTGAAGTACTGTGTTACTTTGTACTAGTACATTTCTCTTTGCGGCAACTCAAGCTGGTCTTTCCAGGTTTTTCCGAAGGCATCCTACTCATTATTTCTTATGCTACAATAATATTCCATCATAATCACAAACCACAGCTTCAGTCATTCCCCAACTGATGGGCATCCCCTCAATTTCTAATTTTTTACTTCCAGAAAAGAACTGCTTTGAATATTTTTCTACATATAAATCCTCTTCTTTTTTTTTTTTTTAAACAATCTCTTTTGGGATAAACACCTAGAAGTGGTATTCCTAGGTCAAAGAGTATATATGGTTTTATAGCCCTTTAGGCATAGTTCCAAATTGCTGTACAGAATGGTTGAATCAGTTCACAACTACATGAACAGTGCATTAAAGTCTCATTTTTCCCATGTTCTGTCCAATATTTGCCATTTAGCCAATCTAATAGGTCTGAGGTGGTACTCCAGAATTGTTTGTTTGTTTTTAAGGGCTCATAGAACTTTATTTTTTTTGAAATTAAATTGCTTTGTTTATTTATTTTTAGTTTACAACATCACGATGCATTTTCTTGATTGGTGTCATAGAATGTTAGATTTACAAGAGACCTGTGAGGTGAGCTACCCTTTAACCCTTATGCTTTGTTTCTAAAAATATTGCGTCTAAAAGATTTTAGGTGATTTCCCCACATCCAGAGAGAAGATGACTGAGTTAGTACCCACATCTCATGACTGCCAGGGCCATATTCTTTTCACTGAACTGTATACTTGTAATTTCTCAAATGGGAGGAATTCTATACATTTGAAGATGTTATAATATTAGTGTCCCTTCTAGGTGCTGATGAGAATTGTGTTGAAATCTAAGGAGATACTCTAAGTAATTGAAGCACCCAGGTCAGATCTCAACTCAGATACACTGAACAAATAGGTCTTTGAGACTAAAGATCAGGAGCAATATTTGATAACAGCCTGCTGCCCAAAATAATAATACCTTTTATATTTATGAACAGGAAGGCTTTTGCCAAAAAAAAAAAAAAAAAAAAAAAATTCAAAATGCCACCGCACTTCTGTGAGATGCAGGTGTGAAAGGTTGTGGGATAGCACGAACCGTGCAAAGCCACAGAGCATCCCAGGAGTGCCTTTATCCAGTCCTAGCCTGACCCTTCTCCTCTGAGTTACTGCATCCCCAGAGCATACCATGCTGATGTCTTTTATCCTTTGTTTTTCCCTTTGCTGAATAATGTGGGACCTTGTTGTCAGTCCACAGCTCAGAAAGACATGTCCCATTTAGAGTGATTTGGTCAGTGAGCGTAACAGCGCTAGCAGTGCAGACTGTGAATCGTTGACATCCGAAGTTTGGTTGTTG
>CM053591.1:75782654-75821639 GCA_028646515.1 Pseudochirops corinnae
CAAGATGGATTTCTATACCCCATTGCCTGTGTATCTTATTTCCTGGTTGCATGTAACAACAATTTTTTAACATTTGTTTTTGAAATTTTGAATTCTAGATTCTCTCCCTTCTTCCCTCCTCACTCACCCCCACTGGGAAGACTAGCAATTCGGTATAGGTTTTACGGGTGTAGTTATGCAAAACATTTCCATAGTAATCATGTGACTAGCAGTATTTCCCTCCATCCTATCTCCTCCCCCCCCATTTATTCTGTTTTCTCCTTTGACCCCGTCCCTTTTCAAAAGTGTTTGCTTCTGACTACCCCTCCCCCAATCTGCCCTCTCATTTATCACCACCCCTCCAGCTACAGACATTTTAAAATAGTGCTGTGTACCTTAAAACAGTCAACTCTCAGTTACTTACACGTGGGTTATTGGTACCATGATTCATTCATCTAATGCACTGGGCATCCTTCCCCACCACCTGGTTGGGTCAGTACTGTGACTCTGACTTTGAGCACGTTTTTGCTGTCATGGGAAATAGGAAGTGGCCTCAGTCCAGGGGGTAGAATACCTGTAGATGACTCACCTTTTAACCAGATAAAGGCACCAACCTTTGCATTCTTTCCCTTTGTCAGCAGTTTGTTTTAAAGCCAGCCTTCACACAGGATCAGTAAGTATTCAGAATTTAGCATTGCCAGGGGATGTGCAAACATTTTATCATTTGTTCCTGTGTTTACTGCTGCAGGGCAGCACGTTCTACTGAGCACTGAAAGTTCATGACTTGCCTTCAGGGGGCCATGGTCATCCACTGTTCATATCTTTGTGAACTTACCTTACCTTAACACCCTCCTCTGGCCACCACTATGTGTCATGTGTTTCTTTGCCCCATTAGAATGTAAGCTCCTTTAGGGCAAAAACGGCTTCATTTTTGTATTCGTAGCCAGAGCTTAGCACTATGCTTGGCACAGAGTCAGTCCTTGATAAATTCCTTCCTTCCTTCCTTCCTTCCTTCCTTCCTTCCTTCCTTCCTTCCTTCTTCCCTTTCTCCCTTTCTCTCCCTTCCTTCTTCCCTTTCTCCCTTTTTCTCCCTTCCTTCCTTCCTCCTTCCCTCTCTTTCTTTCTCTCGTTCTTTCGTTCTTTCTTTCTTTCAAGTTTTTAGGGGAAGTGAGATCTTTAGGAAAAAGATTTTAGTTGTGGTGTCAAAGTAAAAAGAGTCCCATCAAAGATGGAGTAGTGCTGGATCACTGTGGAACAGGGGTTGGTTGCTATCTAATCCAAGAGCCTTTTGCCATCTCTCCCCCCATCCCCAACACTTCTCTTGTTTCCTGCAACTCGCACTGAAAAAAGTGATGATGTGCAAACCTAGGGATTCCAGGATCGTAGCATTAAGAGTAACCGTAAAGACCCACTTTTGAGTCTGACGTAATCATTTTACAGATGATGAAACTAATGCGCAAAGTTAGGTGTGATTTGTCCAGCTCTTTTTTTGTAGATGAAACTGAGAGATTAGGCCTGAGTTGAGTTGGTATGAGTCTGAGTTGTGAAGAAGGACTATAGAGATCATTGGCAAGGGTTTGCCTTTATGTTAAAAGTCCACAGACAGCATTTGTATAAATTCCCTTTTGATTTTTTTTTTTTGGAGGGGGAAAAGGAGGGCAATTGGGGTTAAGTGACTTGCCGAAGGTCACACAGCTAGTGTCAAGTGTCTGAAGCTAGATTTGAACTCAGGTCTTCCTGACTCCAGGGCCAGTGGCTTTTCATTTTATAGAATTAAAAATAATGCAGATTGGGGCAGCTAGGTGCTGCAGTGAATAAAGCACCAATCCTGGAGTCAGGAGTTCAAATGAGTTCAAATGCTGCCTCAGATATTTAACACTTATTATCTGTGTGACCTTGGGCAAGTCACTTAACCCCAATTGCCTTGCCTTCCCCCTTCCAAAAAGCAAAAAATAAAAAAAAGGAATGCAGGTTAAGAAAGAATTATTAGGTAAAATTGAATCATTTTGGAAACGTTAAATGAATTTAATACAATATTGCCTATTGATCCTATATAAATGTATATATGTATATATACATAGATAAGCAGATGTATGCATACACACATTTATAAGTGATAGTGACTATGGAAAAGGGTGACAGTGGAGAGAAGGAGCAGTAGGACAGATGCTACAAAGGGTGAAGCAGCGAAAATCAATAATTTAAAGATGAATTGTTGGATTCCGTGATTTAGAAGTCATTACTGAGAAAAGTAGGTCAGGAAACGATTAGATATTTATAACCATAATGAATTACTGAAATGATGTATTTTCTTATTATTCTTCAGAGAACTAAGATCATGCACCAACATAAGACATATTCTGTCATTGCATAAATAAAGTAAAAGGTTATTTACTGTGACTTTTTAACAAAGAATTTTACCTCCTTTGCTTCCTTGTCTCACTTTGTTACATATTTTGAGCTGACCGTTGTTGGAATCCCACAGGCCGATGCCCATCGCTGTTCCCGGGAAGCCCTGCCACGAGAGGCATGTTAAGTGGTTTCTGTGGAGTCAGAGAGAACAGGCAGCCTCCATCTAGACGTTCGTGTCACCAATAAGGTCTTTGTGCTCTCCTCTCTGGTCTCCGCGGTTTCTAGCAGAGGACAAATAGGAAGACACTTTTGAACCGGCATTTTGCTGCTGACTCCCACAGGGATTATAGCCCAGTTTCTCTGTGGGGAGTCGGAAGCAGCAACACAGACCCACGTCTGCACTTTCTTTAGCTCTTTCCCTGGAATTGAAATCTTCCACGTTTCAGGGATTCAACATCTTCACTGCTGTATTTTTGACCCTGTAGCTGACCAGCTGAACCATGAGACTCAACCCAGTTGCTTTTCTCCTTCCTCCCCTCTAAGGGTAGGCTGTTACCCAGCTTTCCTGTGTTTTCCCTAAACATTCCTCTGAAATTACTGGCTCAGGGGCTTGCAGTTGTCTCGTTAGATATATTTTTGATATTCTGAAAAATAGCTGCAGTTCTCCTAGGAGTTAAAGTTTTAGCTTTTTAGAAGTATATGTGTATTCTATCATTTTTGTTTGAGAAATAGAATAAATCTGCCTAGTTTCATATCTAAATGGTTTTCAGGGCCAAGAGAAGTGGGTGGTGAATTGGTAGCAGTGAATATGGAAAGTATTGGTTTTAGTGCATGAAAATCCAGTTTATTTTGTTGGAAATCCAATTTGGAAGTTCTAGATATTGGTAGGCCACTTTTTATTTTGGCTGGCTTGTGCTCATTTGAAGAGCTTTGGGCAGCCTAATTTTCCCAGATCCCTGACTTATCTTTACCCCAAGATCTGCCCCCCCCCCTTTTTTTTATGAATGCAAAGAAAGGCAAAAACAGCCCTTACTTTCAAGGAACTGATCCTTGAATGGGGAGACAACATGCAGACAACCATGTAGAAACAAGATATCTACAGGATACACCTTGGAGAGAATCTCAGAGAGAAGGCTCTAACACTATGTAGGACTGGGAAAGGCGACGTGCAGACGGTAAGATTTTAACTGAGACTTTCAAGAAGCCATGTGAGCCAAGAGACAGAAGTGAGAAGGGAGACAAGTCTCGTCTCTTCTCTGGAGGGTGACCAACGAAAATGTACAGAGTTGGTAGATGGATTGTTTTATGTGAATAACAGCAAGGAGATTAGTCACTGGGTCATAGAATATGTGGAGGAGAGTAAGGTTTAAGAATGCTGGAAAGGTAAGAAAGGATCAGGTTATTTTAAAAATCATATAGTAGATCTTGTATTTGATTCTGGAAGTGATAGGGAACAACTCAGATTTACTGAATAGGGGAGGGACATGGTCAGACTACACTTTTTTAGTATGAGCATTTTGACAACTGAAAGATAGACTGCAATAGAGAAAGACTTGTGACTGGGAGACCAACCAAGAGGGTAGGCTGGAGGTAATAAGGGCTTGTGCCAGGGCTGTGGTCGTGTCAGGAGAGAAAAATCAGGGAGGCTTCATATGAGAGACAATGAGAAGGTACAGTCAACGGGACTTGGAGGCAGACTAGTTGTGGGAGGTTAGAGAGAGGAAGGAGTCAAGGAATATACCTAGGTGTGAGCCTGGGGAGCTAGGAGGAAGGTGACACTCTCATAGTAATAGGGAAGTTAGGAAGAAGGGAGAATTTGAAAGGAAAGATAATGGGTTCGGTTTTGCACTTGTTAATTTTAAAATGCCAATGGAATATTCAGTTCAAGATGTCTGACAGGCAGCTGGAGATTGAGGCTAGTGCTGGATAAATAGGTGTAAGAATCATCTGGATAGAGATGATAACTGAATCCTTTGGAGTTGATGGGCTCACCAAAGGAAATAGTGTCAGAAGAAAACAGGAGAGAGTGTAGGCCAGAACCTTAGGGGATACCTATGATTAACAGGCACAATGTTGAAGAAAATCTAGCAGAAGAAACAGTGATACAATTAGGAAAAGAGCCAAAAGACAGTACTGTCATTAAAACTGAGTCAGGAGAGGATCAAAGAGAAGAGCGTGATTGATATTGTCAAAGGTCGTACAGGGATCAAGAAGAATGAGGATGAAGAAAAGGCCATTAGATTTGACATTTAAGGTATCATTGGTATTGGAGTCTGTGGTTTGGAGAGAGCAGTTTAAGTTGAATGATGAGGTCAGAAGCCAGGCTCCAGAGGATTTAGAAGAGAGTGAGAAGAGAAGAAATAGAGGCACCGAGTGTAGATGACTTTCTAAAGGAGGTTAGCCAGGGAAGATGATGTTTAGGATGATAGTTAATGGTGACAGATGGATCAATTGAGGGGTTTTTGACAATGGGGAAGGCATGGGAATGTTTAAAGGTTGTTGGGAAGCAGCTTGTAGAAAGAGAAAAATCAAAGATAAGTGAAGAAATAGGAATGATAGGAGGGGCAGTTTGCTAGAGGAGACGGGGTGAAATGGGATGTCCCTTGGCTAGGAGAAGGACCACTTCTTTATGGGAGACAGGTGAAACAGAAGAAAACGCCTGATAAGGAAGGGGGGGGAAAGGGAGTTCTCTACAAAAGGCCTCCATTCTTTCAGTAAAATATGAGGCCAGTTTCTCAGCTGAAGAGAGTGGAGGCAATCAGCAGCCCAGAGAGGTTTGAGGAGATTAAAGGTTTTGAAAAGCGACCATGATGAATGGCTCAGTGAATGCGGAGGCAAGAACTAGGACCTGGAAGAGTCGAGATAGATGGTTACGTACATAGAGTGTGGTGTGAAAGAAGTGGAGGTGTAACAAGGGGTGATTTTCATTGTTACTTAAAAAAAAGTTTTATTGCTGCATTTTGTTTTTATAACATAGTTGTTTCTGTATTTTACTCTCCTTCCGTCACCTCTCACCCAGTGAACGTTCCCTTGTTAGAAAGAGAAGTAGTTAAGCAAGACTAACCACCATAGTGAGCACATCTGACTCTGCCACATATAGGAAGTCTCTCACCTCTCCTGGGAAAGGAGGGTGAGGCATTCTCTTACCTCTTCTCCAGAGACAATTGCTCATGATAGTTTTGCTTCATTTTAGAGTTCTGTTTGTTTATCAGTGGTTCTCCACCTTCCTAATGCTACGACCCTTTAATGCAGTTCCTCATGCTGTGGTGACCCCCAACCATCAAATTATTTTCGTTGCTACTTCATGACTGTAATTTTGCTACTGTTATGAATCTATCTGATACGCAGGATGTATTTTCATTGTTACAAACTGAACGTAACCCACAGGTTGAGAACCAGTGGTTTATATTATCATAGCATTCTCTGTATTTTCTCCTGCTTGTGATTGCATTATTCTCCATCTCAACTTTCTCTGCCTTTCTCGTGTTTGTTTCTTAGTGCAGAATAACACTCTAGTACGTTCATAGAGCCCAGTTTGCCCCGTCATTTCCTCATCAGTGCTAAAGCCATTTTTCTTCCTTTTCTTTTAAATTAATGGCAACGGCAACAACGAAAGAGCTGCTTTGAATGTTTTGGTGGACGTGGGAACTTTTTCTTTTTGTCTTCACCCTGGTTAAGGTGTGTGCCACGTGGTAGTGTTTCTGTGCCAAATGGGACAAACCAGTTCAGTGATTTTTCTTAAAATAATTCCCAGTTGTTCTCCAGAACAGCTGAACCATTTCACAGCTTCGGCAGTTTATTGGCGTTCCCGTTTTCCTGCAGAACCCTCTGGTATTGGCTGTTTTCTCACTTTTGCCGTCTCTACCAATTAGCTGCCTATGAAACCCCAGAGTTGTTCTTGTTTGCATTTTTCTTATTGTTAGTCATTTGGTACAGCCTTTCAGAGGGTAATTAGGGGGCACAGTGAATTCATCTTCCTGAGTTCAAATCTGGCCTCAGACACTTCCTAGCTGTGTGACTCTGGGCAAGTCACTTACCCCTATTTGCCTCAGTTTCTGAATCTGTAAAATGAGCTGTAGAAGGAAATGGCAAACCAGGTAAGTAATTTTGCCAAGAAACCCTTAAAATGGGGCTATGAAGAGTCAGACCTGACTGACAAAGCAACCTTTCAGGTGGTTGTTGATAGTTAGATAGAAGACCGTTCATATTTATGTTACTTTGTAATGAAGACATATGTATGTATGTGTATGTATATATATATATATATATATATATATACACACACACATACACATCTTTGGAGTTTTCTGTCATACGTGTGGGAATATATACATAAATTGATATTATATATATTTATATGTGTGTCTGTAGCCACACGTATACCAGAAAATTCCACATTCCTTTGTGTACAGATATTTATTTAGTATTTCAGGTCACATGTGCAAAACCTCAAAGGCAGTACTCCCTGGGGGCATATTTCACACATTGCCTGGGGTACAAAAGTGCTTTGTCCTGGCTCAAATAGAGGCCAAATATGTGAATTAACTAAATATGGCGAATCTGACTACAAAGAACAAAGACAGCATGGTCATCACAGCTGAAGCTGCTGGAACTGCTTAGAGATAAGCAGGGAAAATGCCTGTGATATTTTTAGAAAGATCTTTGGACTGTACCATTTTCTTATCCACAGACCAAGAACCTTTCAGAAAAGGTAAACTGACAACAGACAAGAGATCGCTTAAGTGCTGAGTGCCTGCAAGGTGAAAAAATGGTTATTTATGGGAAACATCTCACTTAAAATGGGCCTAACAATTTCAGGCAGAATTCCATGTCTAAATGCAAGCCAGATAATTGTTTTGTTGAACATAATTGAAATTTAAAACTCCTATTAAGTGACTGACACGAACAAAACTTGATTTTAGGTATCTCGTAAAGCTTCCTCTCCTCTCGTGTTCGCTGTCTCACTAGATGAGATACAGATTGGTGTAACTTAACTCAGCAGGCCTATGTTTCTCTTGCACCACCCGGGCAACTTAACTGCTCTGGGGATAAGTAATATTTGTACTACCAACCTCATAAGGTTGTTGAGAGGAAAGAAAAAAATATTTTAATTATATTAAGTGACCGTATCTTATTGATGTCACTTGGGGGAGGGATATATAGACACACGTGAGTGCGCACGTGTATGTGTGTGTGTGCATGCACATGTGCATCTTAAAACAAAGTAGATGGAAGGTTATAGTATCCCTCAGTACAAATAAGCTGTTGACTTCTCCAGGAATTTGGTCTGCTTTTCTGATACTCCAGAAAGAAAAGAGATGTGCTGAAGTAAAGGTTGACCATCCACAGTGACTTTTGTATGACTCTAATGCTGTGTTGTCAGGCCCATATGCCCATAAATGCTCTTAACCTTAGCACCGGTGGAACTCAGCCTTTCCTCAGCAATAGCTTATCCATTTGTAAATAACCAAGAGTTGACTTTAGGCTGGTGGCTCTCTATGAAGTGAGTTGTTTATATTATTTTAGGAATGATTAAGTTACACTATCTAACTGGAGTCTTTGCTTTAGGCTGTGTTTATTGTCATTTTTTAAAAATCTCGGCTATAAGCTCTCTGCATTGATATTTCTCCACTGTTTATAATCAGTAAGGGCCTGTTATTTGGATGGCACTGTGCTAAGCACCTGAGACTACAAAGACAAAGATGAAACACTCACTGATTTGGAGGAGACAACGTATACATGGATGTTGTTGTTCAGTCGTTTCACTCATGTCTGATTCTTCATGACCCCACTTGGGGTTTCCTTGGCAAAGATAGTGCAATGATTTGCCATTTCCTTCCCTGTCTTCCTTTTACAGACTAGGAAATGAGGCAAATGAGGATAAGTAACTTGCCCAGGGTCACAAAGCTGTTGAGTGTCTGAGGCCAGATTTGAACTGGAGAAGATAAGTCTTTCTGACTGTAAGCTGGGCACTCTCTCTGTCCATTTGTATACAAAAATAATTGCACAATAGTGAGAAGGGTGAGAAGGCCCTAGCTTGGGAGAAATCAGACAACATTGCCTTCAGTGCGAAAGTGTTTGGTATAGAAGGAAGAAAGAGCATTTTCACTCAAAAAAAAAAAAAAAAGAGAGTCAGACATAAAAAATAGAATCTTAGGGGTGGTGGTGATAAAGAATACCACTTTAGTATACCTTATTTCCCCTAAGGATGGTGAGAATCTATTCCTTGATTGGGAAAAATGAAAGCTCTCTAGCAACTTGTGATAAAGTACTTTTGGGAGGTTCTAAAACTGATTGATTGGAAGCCAGATGATGTCAAAGTTGATTTGATTTTTACCCTCCAGATAAAAGGTACTTTAGAGTATCTGGTTCAGTGCTGGACTCTGAGCCCCTGAGAAAGATCAGAGGCAAGATTCTGTCTCAGGCCTTAGAGCACTTTTCCCATCATTAAGACTGCTCCCCAGATCAGTAGTAGTTTTGAAATTTTTATAAGTTAATCAGGAGTGAACTACTTGATCATAGCCTGAATAGTAACAGGTGACAGAATGGAGTTCCTGGCCTGTAGTTCTGAAGATTCAGTTTCCTGAGCTCAAATCTGGCCTTAGACACTTAGTAGCTGTGTGACCCTGGGCAAGTCACTTAACCCTATTTGCCTCAGTTCCTCACCTTTTTAGAAGAGGAAATGGCAAACCACTCTAGTATATTGGTGAAGAAAACCCCTAATGGTGTCATGAAGAGTCGGATACGACTGAAAGAGACTGAATAACAATATAATCTAAAGGCAATTGGTTTTGGAAACTTGGCACATTTTCAATATGAGTTTTAAGTAATATTAATATATGAAAATCTGGATTTGTACAGTTAATAAATTAAGAGATTCTTTACCAAAAATATAAAAATAAAAGGATTAACAGTGTAATACATTTAAGTAATGAACTCAGCCTAGAGCAATTAAAATGATTTGAAAGATAAAGATAGAAATCTGGTTTCTTCAGCAAAATGTTCATTATGTAATTGACTTATACAGCCCTGCTATAGAAGACTGGAAAGAAGAAAATTCCTTGATGTAGTCCAATCTGCCCATCATTATTGTTTTTGCGATTAAATAAGGATAATAAAAGGGCAATTAAGTGGTGTAGTGGATTGAGCCACTGGGCTTAGAGTCAAGAATACTTTTCCTGAGTTCAAATCTGTCCTCTACCACTTATTAACTTTGTGACCCTGGGCAAATCATTTAACCCTGTTTGCCTATTTTCTCATCTGTAAAATGAGCTGGAGCAGGAAATAGAAAACCATTATAGTATCTTTGCCAAGAAAACCCCAAATGGGGTCATGAAGAGTTGGATTCGTCTGAACAAACAGTATTAATAAGAGTTTACAATAGCAGTGCTAATGGTGAGTGGCATCATTGTAAACTGAAAAACCACCCCAGCAGCAAGTTGTTGGAAGCTTTTTTTTTTTATTTTTTTATTTTCTGTAGTAATAGAACTGTGTTCTGGAAAAGGAGGGGAGACTTTAAGAGTCAGAAAAGGTAACAAATCCAAAGGGTAAGGGGCAGAGACATGCAGTTGGGATCATTAAGCTACTGTTGATGTTGTGCCACCTTGGAAGATGAGGACAACACGCTGCTAAAACTTTTTATCAGAAACTGTGATAGAATGTGAGATTAAAAGGGGGTGGCCGGAGAGCAAAGTTAATGAGAACCATGGCATTGTTTTTCTTTGGTTTAAAAGCTGTTCCAGAGTGTCATATTTGAAAAGAACATGCTTATGTTCACCTATTTTAAAGTTTTTGATAAATAATGAGGAAAATTAGTGGTTTGGAAAATCATTAGTCACATCTGTGAGTCTTATGCAAAAAGCCCTGTCTGAATCTTAGGCAAAACTTTGTCATTTAGATCAGGTGATTAAGAGGTGGCCACCATTTACTTGTTGGCATCAAACCTAATTAAAAGCTTAAACTATACAATTAGTGTGACAACGCGACAGCAAACATCTTTATAATATAGATTGACGGAGTTTTCAGTGGAGCGCCATGGAAATGAAAATCTAATCCTGACAGTTTAGGCTAAAGCTATGTTTGGCAGTGTCCTTTCTGAAAGATAAAACTATTCTGTGTGTGTGTTTTCCCAATGATAGAAGATATATAAAATCACACATAACCTTTACCATTTCTGTTAAGAATAAGTATGTTCTGACTAATGTGAAAATATGTTTAATAGGAATGTATATGTAGAGATTATATTAGATTGCATACTATTTTAGGGAGGAGGAGAAAATTTAAAACTTGCAGAAGTCAGTGTTGAAAACTAAGAATAAATAAAGAGAAAAGAAAAAAAGAATAAGTATGTTTGCAAAAGAGAGTGGGGTGGGGAAATAGTGGTTAATGGAGAAAATATCCATATGTTCCATGGAAAAAGAACTAGATGTTTTACTCAAGCTACTTGATGAAGCAGGTAAATGCTTGCCTCCCCAACGTTCGATTTTTAAAAAATCTACTTTATAATTGCTTACCGTTTTACCGCTTGAAATTATGTGACATCTTGCATGTAAGAATTATTTAGTAGAGTTGGCTAGGTGGCGCAGTGAGTAGAGCACTGGCCCTGGAGTCAGGAGGACCCGAGTTGAAATCAGGCCTCAGACACTTGACACACTAGCTGTATGACTTTGGGCAAGTCACTTAACCCTAATTGCCCTCCAATAAGCAAAAAAATAAAAAAAGAATTATTTAATAAATGCACATGGAATTAAATTCAGTTAAAAAAAATGAAAACCTGCTCCCTTTCTGTTATTATCATCTGTTTCTTTGTTTTACTGATCACACAGATGTAGAACTGGGAAGGACCTCATCTAGTGCAACCCCTGAATTTTACGGATGATGAATCTTGAGGTGGTTGGTCAGTGTCATATAGGCTATAAGTAGCAAAGTCAACGTCAGGGCCTATGATTGCAGGCATGCTGTTCTTCCTGCTAACTACCATGCTGCTGTTTTCACTACCTAATTGGTGTTGAATAGGGGCAAAGAAAATGTATTCATACCATTGCCTTTGGAGCATCCCAAGGAGTTAATTCATTAAAGTAATGCAGTACATTTTGTTGTCTAACGAGTACCACTGCTTTCCTGTTTTCTGTACCATATTAATTAGTAATTAGGGACAAAAATCCCATGCCCGCCTACTCCATTATTGGAACTAAAGAAAAGGACCAGTGTTAGCTGGTGTTATGCTCATTTGAGTCCCATTTTACAAAGTGCTAACTCATAGCTTTTCAAAGGCTGGCTTCTAGTGATACATCTAGTTTGAGTATGCTTTTTTATTATTAGATAGGGAATCTCAAGTTCTATTTAAAGAAATTCACTTAATATTCATGGTTTGGGGGTATGTTGAAGTCCCGTTCTCAGATGCCAGGAAATAGTAGGGATTAATTTTTAACTAAGTGCTTTTACACACACTTGAAAGCCTCACAATTGAGTATCTTTTGAAATAGAATGTACCTTAGTACTCGAATGGAGAGGGGTTTAGTAATATTTGAAGGAAACTTGCCTTATGGAGTCATTGGCACTGACCTTGGGAGTATGATACCACCTTATTAACAAATACCATGTGTTACCCAGTCTCTCCTGCCTGGTAGGCGGACAAACTATCTCGGGCATGAAGGTTTGTGTGCTTTACAAGCAGCAGTGTGACCAGGCCTGCGCATCTAAAATAGATTGTTTTTTCCCTCAATAAATCCATGAACTAGCAGTAGTTAAGGAATGGAGGACATGTCTTCCAATATTGGTTTTCAGGCAGTTTCACCCGGAGCTATAGTGATTTGCCACTGTTTTTCGGCTTCTGGCCCCTTTGTTTCCTCATTTATATACGTATAAAGTTTTATTTATGGGGGAGGTGATGGTATTAAAGATGGTTCTTTTTTTTCCCCCCATATTGTCTATACATTATGAAGAAGACCTGGGAAAACAAAATGGGATGGAAAGTCACCAAATCATAGAATGCTAGAGTAGAATGAGGGTTTCGAGTCACAGAGTTCATCGGGTTTGACCCTGAACCGTGCATGACCTTTGTGGCCTTCCTGACACATGATCATCTAGCATTTTGTTTGATATAGTCTCTATATAATATATAAAGAGCTCACTACTTCCTAAGGCACGCCATTACTCTTTTGGTCTAATGTAATTTTTAGGAAATTTGATCAAGTTGGTGTGAGTTATAAGTCCCAAGTCTTCATCAAAGATAGGCAGTTTATATTTTGCACAGTTACCAGAGATCTCATTATCTCCAAAGTTCCAATGATTAGTATGGAAGAAGAGAAAGGGAATATCTCATTGCTCCCCAAGAGGGGGATTCTCTCCCTGGGTGAGATCCCATGGGATCAATGTGGGATCATAGTGAACAGAATCGATTTAGTAATTCAAGACAAGGAAAACTTAACTCTGAAAATTAAGAAATTACGTAACCACTTTTATTTTTGAGAGTTTTGCTGTCCGTTGCTATAAAACCTATTCGTTATGTTCAAAAAGAGAACATGGAAAACAGTGTTCTAGATAGTTTACAGATTCCATGCTGTTAAATAAAAGTAAGATATTTTTAACTCAACAGGTCTTCAAGCATCCAAATTAGTGAGCAGATTTAAAACATATTAGAATGAATGCTTGTATTTTCATCTCATTAATTATCTAAAGTTACCAAACAGCTAGTTCCATGCTTAACTTCAATCATTATACTGTTACATTGCTTTGGGTTATTGACCATGGAGTAATTTGGTTGGTGTGTATGCTTAATTATTTAAGCTCTATGATCATTACCACGTGTTACATTTAAGTGTATGCTGAACTGAACACATTTATATATTAAAGAACTCCGGTTACAGAATAAAGTGAGGGTAGGATTACAGCTGATGCTGAAGAGTTATAGTTCATTAGTTGCAAACATTGCTGGAAAGTAACCCATCTGCTTATGTATTTTCAAATTGAGCATAAATCTCTTACATATGCTGGCAAAACATTTGGGTTTATTCATAACAACTGTTTAACGCAGAGGGGTTTTTTTTTCCCCACATCTAGTTACGGAAAGAATATTGAACTAAACTGCTTCTGTGTGTGCGTGTGTTTCTATATATTTGTATACCCATAAGTCAAATATTTTTTACCCTTGTGCAAAAGTTTCTTTTTACAATGCACACATGCAGAGATTTTTTTTTTAACTTATACTTTTTAGTGCATCTATCACTGATTGCAGTTTCTCCTCTTTAGAAATACCCTGTCAGAATCCTTCTGGTCTTTTTGCTATAATTGTTTCCCATCTAACCTCAGCCATGCTCCAGTATTTTAAGGGGGAAGGACTCAAGCAAAATTTTGACCATTTTTTCCTCTGCCCTGGAAATTTGTGAAGTTGCTTGGTGAGACCCTATCAGGTAAGAGTTCTAGGAGACACTGGGCCAAGACTTAATGATTATCCTTGGATGCTGTTCGATGATTAGAGTTTATAGGAAGTTGTTCAAGAATCTAGATGTAAACATCCTGAAGAAAATACTGATCTTTTGGATTCAAAGGATTCTTTTGTGATTAAAATAATAATAATAACAACAACTTAAATTTTTTTTTTGAGATAGTTTGACCCCAGATAATGTCCCCAGTAGTTGAAATTTAAAATATTTCAAAAAAAGAGTTGGAAATTTGGAAATCACGCTGTTGAATTAGTAGACTGAAGCACAAAGATTCATAGCATTTAAGACTAGGAAAGATAAAACGTCATATCTGATCATTGAATTTTACTGGTGCACAAGTTGAGATCCGGAGGGATTGTTGATTTGTTCAAAGTTACAGCATCTAGTTGGAAAGGTGAAGCTAGAATGCAAGTCTCCTAACTCCTAATGTTCTTTATACACTACCTTTCTGGAGACGTCTTTAAGCAAAGCATAAAAATTTCACATAATCACTTTATGATGTCATGTATTCTTTGGGACTGACTACATTTGATCTATTCTTTTATCAACTTTTGTTGGCACATAAGTGTTTTTTGGTAGATCCTTGGTCTCACTGATAGTTGTACTCCCATAATATACTGCATATCCCAGCTCACCCCATACTTTCTCAACTGGTGTGACTGTTGACTGTGTCCTTCTTCCATAAATTTGCAGTAGTCAATCCACCCCTTCTGTGGAGAGGCTTCCCTGTGCATCTTTTCCCATTCAATGCTAGTGCTAATACAGCCTGCAGGCTGGCTGTCTCTTCTCTGCTGTTTTCTTTGCATCATCAACCCACCTCCTTTTATGATTATATATTCACATGGCCACTTCTTGTGAACAAGTCATTATTAGTAAGACACTAGAGCCTATTTATACCCCTCTATTGCCTTTTGATTGTAATTCTTACGAAATTATGGCTTCCCATGATTTGAACTACTACTTTCTGTTTTTAAAAAAAGAGATTTAATTTCTAATTTGCTTTTTTTCATACTTGTTGAGTATGTAGGTTGAGGCAGCACAGATTTTAAATGAATGTAAAGAGAAAATTGAGAGCAGCTGGACAGCATGGTGGATAGAGCACTGGGCCTGGAATCAGGAAGACAGATCTTCATGAGTTCAGATCTGGCCTCAGAAACTTAATAGTTGGGCGACCCTGGGCAAGTCACTTAACCCTGTTTGACTCAGGTCCTCAACCGTAAAATGAGCTGGAGAAGGAAATGGCAAAGCACTCCAGTATCTTTGCCAAGAAAATCCCAAATGCAGTCACAACTGAAAAAGACTGAATAACAGCAACAAAAGAGAAATTCATGTGATCCTTGATCTTATATCTGAGCACACCAGAAAATTATTTTATAGTTTCTGATTTCTCAAAAGCTAGAAAAAGTAGAAAAGTTTTAAGTGATGTTATTAATGAATAAAATATAACTCTTTCTCTTGCTAAAGAAACACTTTTAGCTGAAGAACTAGAGTTGAAATGTTTCTTAACTCATGTTCACCCAAAACTCAGTAAGTCTGTTGAGCTTTCAACTATTAATAGAAACACATGATACAGAGCTGTTTATAGTTCTTTGGTTGTAACTTTTAATGGGTTTATTAACAATGGAGAAGGAATAGAACTCATTGTTCAAAACCATGCTGACTTACTTCACCCTTTTCCCATTATCCAGGTGTTATTTCTTAAATGAAGTATAACATCTAATATTTGGACAAAGAAGGAATCATTTGTTCAAAGTGCCCCTCTTGGGATCATTTTTGGTCCACATTTGCATACATATGGCACGTAGAAAAGAGCATTTCAGAGCTCCCATATGTCATCTTCCTGCCATGCCCTTTCCCATTGTAGTCTTTGGTGGAATACTAAATACATGATGACCTTATTGAATACTGTATGTGTACCACAGCCTTTTGGATTCTATTAACACTTCAGGGGATATAGGAGGCCCATTGCTTCTTGAACCAGTGCTGTGTACAGCTTTTATATCATTTATATACAGTTTCTACATTGTCACATTCACTTTCCTTTTTGATGACTAGAAGTCTCAATGCATCTCAGGATATAATTTGTTTTTTTTTTTTTAATCAAATCCTAAATTAGAATAGTGATTTGCATTGATGTTAATTGAAATAGCAATTGCTCTATTCACAAATATCCAGGGCAGAGGGAAAAATAGTCAAAATTTTGCTTGGGTCCTAGCCCCCTTAAAATGCTGGAGCATGGCTGAGGTTAGATGGAAAACAATTATAGCAAAAAGACCAGCCAAGTACTCTGACAGGGTATTCTAAATATTCTTCTTACCTTACTTGCTCTATTGAATTATTTCTTAGTTCCATATAGTAATGTTTCAAAATTTTTCACTGAATTGAATTTGGAGATTTCGATAGCACACAATTTTATTGGACTTTTGAGTAGATGAACTGGCCTTACATTTTATTCTTTTGAAAATTTATTTTTACAATGTCCTTCTATAGATAGACATTATTCTTGCTATAAGACTAACACAGTTACAGGGGGGAAAAACATATACCTAGTGAAGATAGCACCATCTTAGACCAGCTACAAGGAAACATTTAGCTAACTGCTTTCTTTAAAACTTAGGAGAAAAAAATTGTTAGAAAAATAAATTCCAAGAACCAGTGAGATTTCCCCCCTCTCATTGTGGATTACTTTAACCCAAATGATAATTTTTTTTTTTAATGAGTCCAAGATTGTGAGCAGAGGAGTATTATGCCATCAGTTTGACCTTGTATCAGAGAAAGGATGTCAAGATGTTTTTCCTTTGATGTGTATAGATATGTTTTTGATGTGCCCAGTAGCCTTGAAGAAAATTGTCAAAAACCACTCTATAAGTATTATTACAACAAAGGCAAAAAATTAGACTGGTGAATTCCCAGAGACAAAGAGATGGAGATGTGATGGGTTATGTAAACACATGTGCGCGCGTGCACACACACACACAGTGGTGGAGAACATTATGCAGTAGCTATCAGAAATATATATGAACACTAATAATATGGCAAGAATCATTTCTTAAAGTATGGTCATTGATAATCCATGTAAACTCTTGGAGGTCAGGAATGGTTTCAGTTTTGCCTTGGTAAAAACAGCATAGAGTAGAGAACCTGTCTCAGACTTGGGAAGATCCATGTTCAAGTTCTCCCTCTGATACTGACACAAGACTGTGTGACCTTGGTTAAATATTTAACCTCTCGGTATCCCCAGGCAGCTAGTTGTAGAGAAGGTAAGGATTTGCACCGAAGTGGGCAAGGGGGTTCCTTGGTAGGCATTCGCCACCTAACACAAGATAAAACCACAACCTCCCCCCACAGTCAAAAAAGTATTCTCCACTTTTAGCCTTGCATTTAATAAATGTTTGTCTTGAATTAAATTCATTTAGTCGATGAATATTTATTAGATTTGCTTATTAAATTTCTACTATATAAAGATATATTACCAGGAATTGTAGGGACATAAAGAAGGACATGCAACTTTTAAGACATTCATAGTTTAGTAGTGGAGGTTCAGACATGTTTGCAATTGACTAATAAGCAAGTCACAAAACATGCAGAAAAAATATATCCAAACACTTATCACACCAGTAAAAACTGACTCTTTGCTCATTTTAGAAGCTGAAATTCAGTCCAGAGGGGCCCCCCTGCCCCCGCCAGTGTTTATAAACATGTAGTTTGATTTTTCCAGAAGTCCACTTTTATTTCATCTGTTTTACACTACTGTGCTTGATAATGAAGCAAAGAATCCAGATGTTGGCATAAAGAAGGTCCAGCTTTATAATCCCCAGTAATATGTAATACCGAATTAATTATTAATGCTCTTATTTCCTATTTCTTGTGTACCATCACCTATGGTGTGCTGACCACTGCAGATGGGCTGCACAGATACAAGAAAATAGGTAATGGAACCTGGATAATTTTTGCAAAAGTCAACAGTATTAACTGGCTGGAGAATACTAGGGTCATGTAACCTGCAACAGACAGATCTAATTTGTAATCCTCAAAATCCTTCTTGGCCACATGTAATGAAAAGACATTACAGGATTATGTAATTTTGGCAGCAGACTTTTTAAGTGATGGAGAGCTAGTAAGTTTTAGACATGATGACATAGTTAAAAGTTTTGGCAAAGGAGGATATCAGACTTTAGATTCAGATGATGGTCAGTCCTGCTCAGTGGCAGCTTCATGCATCATAGAAGATCAGAAGATTTTGAAGTATCTCTGTATTTGTGATTTTTGTGCCAGTAATACTTAAAAGGCAGGAAAATGCATTTTTCGAGAATTTGGAAGAGCAGAAATGAAAGTTTGTGTTGCCTTGAACACAACATGGTATTGTAGAAAGAATAGATATGGAAATCCTTAGGGGATCTGGTCCCCTACCATTAGCTTTCTTTTTGATCTCAGACAAGACACTTATTTTGCTATGTCTTAATTTCTGCAGCTTTAAAGCAGCGGTATATTGATTCCATTCTGTCCTTTCTCCATCTTTCCTCTACTGCTGTATAAATGTCTTACTCATAAATCTATTTACGTCAGTCTTTTTCCAAACCTTTTGGTGAGAAGCTCTGTTGCTTATACAATAAAACCCCCTTCAGTTTCTTATGTTTATCTTGTCCTTCTCTTGTTCCCTTGCCCTCCAACAGCTCCAATATCTCCTCTTCCAGGTAGACATCCCTGAATACCTTTGAATGCCCAGTCAATTCAGAGGAGTTTCCTTTCTCAAAACATACATAACATTTTTTATAATATTCTTGTAGACTTTGTTATGATGATCTCTAAAGTCTCTTACAACTTTAACAGTCAATGTTTTTATTTTATAAACTTTGGAGAAGGAAATGACAAACCATACCAGTATCTTTGCCAAGAAAGCCCTGATGAGTCAGACACAATTCAACAGAAAAAAAAAAAGGAAAAATACACACACACACACACACACACACACACACACACACACACATACACACACATACATACATACCTACATATACACACACACATATACAGATATACACGTATCTTTGTATGTGCAGAATAGCTTATGGTTCTTTTTTGTAGGAATTAATAAAACAATAATTTTAGGTGTGTTTTAAAGGTAAACAGCTTTTTTTTTTTTTTTTTTTTTTGCCAAAGTGTTTTCTTCATTGAATTTCATTCTCTACCTTCTTCTATATTGGACATTCAGATCCTACTGGGATGGGGAATCTGTGAGTTCAAGGGCATTTGCTTTTGTTGTGGTTAACTTTGAGAGGAGGAGCATAGTGATTTCTAGTTTATTCTTGGAAGTCACAAGATACCACAGCTAATGGAAATCTGATGATAATTCCTATACCAATTTTATTTAGCCAGTGGCTTTCACTATTATTTTCTTAAGATTTTTATCAGAGATTCATAGAATGTCAGAACTAGAAATAGCTTTAGAGATCATCCGATTTTACAGAGCTGTTAATGTTCTCTATTTTCTTTGTGGAAGTCGTAAGGTTTTGCTATTGCATTTCATTGAAAAAGAAATTGATTCTTGGAGATTTATGTGGCAAAATAATGCTGCCATACTAGTTAATGGGGAAACTGAATTGTCAGCTATGAAAAGGAGTTTTCAATGCTTATTTTGGTATATTTGTGTCTTTTTTGATGTCCTGTTGAAGAAGTCAGTCAGTGATTTGGAGAACCTAAAATTTGATTACTGAGTATTAATTAAAAGTAGTTCTTGTATTAGGGATCTCAAGGGTTCTGTCTCAGCCATCTGCATTTTCCCCTTCTCTTCCTCTTTTTGAGTAGGTATGTAAGTGAATTGGTTGATATCTTTCTGCCAGCATGTCCCAATCAACCAAAAAACGTTAGAATTGTCACTGGTAAGAAAAAAATTACAGTGAGAGACAGGACTTGCTTATCTGTCTGGCCTTTATATTTTAAGTAGCCAAAGTTGATTGATCTTTGTTCTTTTTTACAGTGTGCTGGAGAAGAGAATTGGGTTGATAGTCGGACCATTTATGTCGGACACAAGGAACCCCCTCCAGGTGCTGAAGCATACATTCCACAAAAATACCCAGATAATAGAATCGTCTCTTCCAAGGTAACTTTTATTGTTAGCCTACATATTAATTATTTTTAAAACCTATTTTTTTCAATTAGCAAGCATTTAGTGTCTCTCAATCCCACCTCTTCCCCCCCCCACCCCAGAAAAATGAAGAGAAGAAGAAAGTCCCTTGTAATAAATATATGTAGTCAAGCAAAACAAATTCCCATATGGATCATGTCCAAAAACATGTATCTTACTGTGGGTCCTGATTCCTTTACCCTCTCTATTAGAAGGTGGGTAACATGCTTCATCAATGGTAAAACAATTTGTAAGTAAACTGGTTTAGCTGCTTTACAATAAAGGTAAGTGATAAAGTAAACAATAGATTCTGTCTATGGAATGGAGATTTCAATAATAAGTATATATGGATTTCCCCCCCCCCCCAGCCTCTGGCTCTACAAGGTTCTTTATTTGCTAAAACCATTTTGTGACAGAAATATTTTGTTTTACAGTGAATACAGATTCTGTAATTTTCTGATTAAAAGTAAAGGTTGCTCCTTTTTTTCCCCTATTTTCTCACCAACACCAACACCCTTCCCTTTTTTCTTAGAATATTTCTCCTAATTTGTCTCAGTCCTTTGAAGCTGCTGTTTTAGGGACTGAGTTTTCCAAATGAACAAAGTAGCTAATGCTGATAAAGGCAGTATTTCCTTAGTAGATTTTAAATCACAATAAGGAATGTGCTTAACTTGAGGCCCCCAGTGAGGAGAGCAAGGAAGAGAGTGTGTGACTAGGAGATGTCTAGATTGCAGTCTCTGAAGAGACAAGTGGGGTCTCTGAAGAATTAGGATACATCTGTGTCTTAACCAGCAGGGTGTCATCTGAACCCGGGTAAAATGATCTTTGGGTCGTGTGGGAAGAGGAGGAGGACTCAGTGGTCATATGAAAGGCTCCCTCTGGGTTCAGTACCTGTTTTATGCTAGGTTCCTGCTACTCTTCCTAATGTGCTCAGGGTCTTGCAAGACTGCAGAAGAGAGCCGAGTGTTTCATTAAAGGGGGTAGAGGGGATTGAGTTTTGCTTAGGAGGTTCTGATTAATTTCTCTCTGTTATTGTAGGCAGGTGTCCTTTAGTTGTGAAATTGGCCATTTCCAGAAAAAAAAATACCAAATTGTGTGTGGAAGGGGGAGTGGTAGGATGCGAGGAATGTCTAGAAAAAAAAACTTCATAGTAGAGTGCTGTCTAGGCATATCTAGAACAGTGACAGCCCTTTTAGATGAAGGTCTAGCTGGGTTCACTAAACCATAGAGTTTTTGGACTCGACACAGTTCTCATGGTTCTTCTCATAGGGAAGTCTTCAGGACTTCTCCAGTACTAGATCATGCCCGTGATTTCTTTGATAGCAATAGAAGGCAGGCTGCATTGGGAAGCATAAAAATAGTATTTTTTCACAAAGAACTGTTTAAGTTGCCAGGGAAAATTTCAGAAAGATTTCTACTTTATCAAGCTAATTTCATCAGAAAACTCAAGAACAGGAACTAATAAATTGAAAGTCTTTTTACTGAAAAAAAAAAAAAAAAATAGACTTTAAATATTCAGACTTTTAGAGAATGTGTAAAGTATCATTGACTCCTAAGAGCCTTTTCACTTGAGAGGGGTTAAGGAGTGGAGCAGAGTACACAAAAGACTTTCATCTCTCCTTTAGATTCAAAAAATGGAGTTGTGATCTCAATTCAAGGATACTTCGAATGGTGTAATGAAAGATTCAAGTGAATGATGGTCTATAATTTTAAAAATTATACAGGTAATCATGTTCCTGCCAAGAAAAGCCCTTGGAAAAAGATTGAAAACTGGACGTTGGGGCTGTTAGGGAGGCTTTTGTTTATTGGCTTAAATTGGCCTTGGGCTAAGTAAATCTAGAATTATTAAAACCATAACTCCCTTTATAAGAAAATACATATAGGATTTCTTTGAATAGTAAGAACTTTAAATCCTCCTGCAAAGTGGTTATTTTGATTTTTAAAGTTTTTTTTAACAGCACACTAATTTCTCATTAAATTCATGCCACTCCATCCATTTGTTGAAATCCTCCCCTACAATAGACATTTATTAAGTATTTCCTATAATGCTGGACACCAAGAGACATGTGTGTATGTATATAAATGAGTGCTGGGAAAGGGGGAGGGGAGAACTGCTTAGAAACCTAGGACTGGCTGCTGGCAGAGGCCCATTACCAGCTGGGTGTAGCCCCCTTTGTTTGACACAGCCAGTACCGTGAGACTGGGTCTCATTTCACCATCATTGAGAAGACGCTGGCCCTGCCGAATAAAAAGATAAAGGCAGCCGAGGCACCTTTGAGGATGAGAGATTGAAGGGCCTAGGGAATGGCTCTCAGAAATTATATACCCAAGTGGTTTGCCGTTTCCTTCTCCAGTTCATTTTACAGATGAGGAAATTGAGGGATATTGGGTTAAGTGACTTGCCCAGGGTCACATAGCTAATACGTGTCTGAGGTCAAATTTGAACTCAAGAGTTCCTGACTCCAGGCCTGGCTTTCTATGCACTATGGCGCCACCTAGCGCCCCATCCCATAAAAATTTAATTGCCATTGAATAATTTGTGAACATGATATATACACATTAATTCCTCCTCAAAAAGAAAAGAAAAGAAGAACAACTCTTAAATTTCCCTGCATCTCAAGTATTCATTGGCAGCTTGCTGGTGTAGTAGGTAGAGTGCTGGGCCGACTCAGAAACAGCCTCAGACTCACGCGGCCCTGGGCAAGGCCCTTCACTTGAGTTTGTGTCCATTTCCCCATCTGTAAAATGAAAGTGACAATAAGAACACCAGGATTATTGTGAGAATCAAATGCCACGATAGCTTTAAAGTGCTTGGTAGTTTTTGTTAAAGTACTTTTACCTGGTGCAGTCAGTCAATGCTATATTAAATGTTAACTATGATTGCTTAGATAGAAAATTAATTCTTACTGTACCCAAGGTTTGTAAACGTCCTGTCTGTGAGGTGAGAAAGTGGTGATTATAAGATCACAGAAGTCTTGGCCAACTCTCTCATTCTATAAATGAGAAAATGGAGAGCCAGCCAGATCCAGGTATGAAGGGACCACACTGATAACTCTTGGTTTCATCCTACCCCTAATCATACCATTAGATAAACAGGAACACTGAAATTTTCTTTTTAAAAAATTGGAGTTAGCATGATATTTTTTTCTCAAAGAAAAGTTACTTAACTATGGCTCCTTCTGTTTCTTGTTTAGCTGTCTCAAGAGTTAATCTCAGGTATTACATAGTATTACTAGTAGTCCCCAAGTTACCATTTTCCCGTCAAACAGTGGTTAGTTTCTCGAAGTTCCTAGCCCACAAAAGTTTGTTTGACAAATACTGTAGCTAAGCTTACATAATTTCATAGATTTGGAGTTGGAAGGAACCTCAGATATGGTGTCTAATTGCATTCTTCACTGAACAGATGAAAAATTTAAGGTCACTCAGCTGGTGTCCTAGTTGTCCCATGTCTCCAGACCAAGCCTCAGTTCACTCTGCAGTGATGGCTACATGTTCTTATTGGGTGGAGATAGGAGACCTCTGGTTGCCAACCCGGGCAAGCTGATCATTCAGTTCTTAACCGTGGAGCGAGAAAGGACAGGGAGGGATACCGCCATACTATGTAGGAGACTTAGAGATAACAAGAGTTAACCAATTTTTGGAGTAGCCTTGGTTTAGTGTATAGTTCATTTAAACTCTCCATTACCTTACATTATGCCGAAGAAACATGCCTTGGCATTCAGAACCCTACTCTCTTCTGTCTCTATTTGCCTCCCACCCCCTTGCTCTTTTTTTAGGAAGTTTATTTTTATTTGAAGGTATGAATAGGATCAGGAGAAATTGAAAACTGTGTGTCACATGATATATTTTAAAGAGGTGGAGGTACCCTAGCATAGAGAGTAGGATACTTGTCCTTAGAATCAGGAGGAATTCTTTGGAGATTTGCCTTGGGGGTTATATTGGCTGTGTTGAACCTCTCAAGGTGTCTCTCAGAAAATTCTCTAAGATGGCATTACAGAAAAGTTGAGGATCTGTATTGGTGTAGTAAGATTCTCTGCTGGGATTTTTCTACACCAGTAAAATACAGGTTCAAACCAGACACTAATTTTGAAGTATATATCTCAAATATAAATGACAAAATATCAGATTGAGCCTTTATGGCAAAATGTATCCCTTTCATAGTTCTGAAAATTCCTTTTTAAGTCATTCCTTATTAGCTACATGTAGTAACAAGTAGTAATTGTTTTTTTTAAATTCAATTTGATTGTATTTTGAGCTCCTAATTCTCTCTTTTACCCTCCCCCCCATTGAAAAAAGTAAGAAAATAAATTTACAAACATGTGTGATTTAAGAAGTATTGTCATTTTTTATTATATTGGCTCACCCTACCCATGAACAATTGATATTTCTCCAGTTATTTAGATCTGTCTTTATTTGTGTAAAGAGTGTTTTATTGCATTCATATAGTTCTGTAATATCTTATTAGATAGATTCTGTAGTTATTTTATTTTATTTATTTTTCGCTTTTTTGATTTTGGAGGGGGGGAGGGCAGGGCAATTGAGGTTAAGTGACTTGCCCAAAGTCACACAGCTCGTGTTAAGTGTCTGAGACCAAATTTGAACTCAGGTCCTCCTGAGTGCCCTATTCACTGCTCCACTTAGTTGCCCCTATTTGTAGTTATTTTAAATAAAATTCCTCTTTAAATTTCTTCCTGCTAGATGTTTTTTCTGATGTGCAGAAGTGCTGATGATTTTTGTGAATTACTTTATATCCTACAATTTTGAAAACATTGTTCATTGTTTCATTTTTCAGTTTAGTTGAGTCCCTGTGGTTCTCTTAGTAAACCATCATACATATCATCCGCAAAAAAACCCATCATTTTGTTTTCTCTTTGCCTGTTTATTCCTTTAATTTATTTTTCTTGTCCAAAGTAATTTTTAATTATTAATTACTATATTGCTATGACTAGAGACATAGTGGATAGAGAGACAGTTTTAGTGTTAAGATGATCTGGAGTCAAATTGTGTCCTTGCCACATACTGGCTTTGTGTGTATAATTGGAGTGGAAATGTGAAGATCTTCCCTGCCCCTTAATAGGCTGAATGTAATCACATGGAGCCTGTGGTGGGAGGAGCTTGCTGAACCAGTGGAACCGGAAGAGTGGAGCAGAGCCCAGAGGAAACTGGGAGTCAGAGCAGTTAGAACAGAGGAAGGAGAGAGGACGCAGGCAAGGAGACAATTAGGTTTGTTTATGGGTAGGCTTTGGGATGATATTGCTTCCTGTAGCCATAATATATATTAACTTTTTTGTTGCTATGATGGATTTGGTTTTCTGGTGCTTGAATAAATGTTTTGCTTCAGTCTTCTGTGTGGAGAATCTGTTATGTTTTGTTATTCAGAACTATGTCAGCATATTCAGAGTTACCATCAGGGCTGTGAATATCACATTGGCTCTACAGTGTGATCCTGGTCAAGTCACTTAATTGGCATCCACCTCAGTTTCCTCATCTGTAAAATGGTGGTAATAATACCTACTACCCGGGGTTGCTGTAAGGATAAAATGAGACAATATTTTTAAATTGCTTTGCAAACTGGTAAAACATTATTATTAAACTTTCAGTGCCCCAGGCAGATCTCTTAAGATTATGAACCAAAGAGGTGTTGATCTGCATTTGAAGAGGGAGTTTTTTTTTTACCTGGACTTCTTTTCCCGCCAAAATGAAAGTTTGTTTATATTCAGATCTGGAAAGCCTAAAAAAAAAAAATAGAGTTCTATTTATTGTTCAGTTGTGTCTGACTCTTTATGACTCCATTTTGGGGTTTTCTTAGCAAAGATGCTGGAGTGGTTTGCCATTTCCTTCTCTAATTCACTTTACAGATGAGGAAACTAAGGCAAGCAAGGTGAAGTGACTAGTGACTAGTCCAGGGTTACACATCCGGTAAGTTTCTGAGGCCAGATTTGAACTCAGAAAGAGAAATCTTCCTGCCTCCACGTGGGCATTTTTTCCACTGTGCCACCTAGCTGCACCTTGAATTTTATAGAGGTAAAATAATAAAGGTGAGGGGCAGCTAGGTAGCACAGTGAATAGAGCACCAGTCCCGGAGTCAGGACAACCTGAGTTCAAATCTAGCCTCAGACACTCACTCACTAGCTGTGTGACCTTGGGCAAGTCACTTAACCCCAATTGCCCTGCCTTCCCTCCTCCAAAAATGAAAAAAAAAAATGAGGAAGCAGAGCTTGAAATATAGATGAAGGAATTAGTTACCAGAATATAGACCATTTTCTTTCTTTTACATTCTAAATGTAAATGTAACTTTGTTAGACTGCTAGCATAGTTTCTTTTCCTTCCACCAATTTTTCTCTTCCTGGAGTAGAATGAAACCACAGTCATATCTGAATTTATTCTATCTGTAAATAAATAAAACAATGATCAGTTTTCAGGATATTTTTTTAGGAATATTAGATCCATTTATAAATAAATAATTGTTGGGGATTTTTTTTTTCAACCGTCACTGATAAGAATTACTTTTTGGTAGCCCTCAAAGAAGAGTGCAGTCCCAATACCATTCAGCTGTAGTTGTCAGTAAGTCAGTAAACATTTATTAATGTGCTAAGCTCTGAAGATGGAAAGAAAGGCAAAAGAGAGAGCCTGCTTTCAGAGACTTCACAGTCTAATGAGAAAGATAACATGCAGTCAAGTATGTCCAAATAAGTTCTATAGAGGCTTAATTTAAGATAATCAACAGAGGAAAGGGACTAGAAGGTGGGATCTTGGCTGGAACTTGGAGTAAGCTGTTCAAATCAGGCAGTGGAGGTGAAGAAGGGGATAATTCTAGGCCTAGACGTCAGCCAGTGAAAATGCCTCGACTTAGAAGACGGAGCATTCTGTGAGACCAGTGTCCCTGAATCCAGAATGCGTCCATCAGGTGTAGGAAGACTGGAAAGACAGCAGGGGCCCAGGTTATGAAGGGCTTTGAATGTCAGTTGAAGGATTTTGTATTTTATCCTGGAGCTGATCCCGAAGAAGCACTGGGATTTATTGACTGTAGGAGTGACATGATCAGACTTGTGCCTTAGGGTGAGCACTCTGGGAGCTGAGTGGACAGCCTGGGGTGGGGAGACCCTGGGTGGGCCGACAGAGCTGTCGCAGCAGTCCAGACTCGGGTTGATGAGGACCTGCACGGGGGTGGTGGCAGTGTGGTGGGACAGAAAGGGACATATACAGAAGGTGTTACAAGGATTGAAACAATAGCCCTTGGCAACCGCTTAGAAATGGGGGAGTGGGGTTATGTGAGAGGCCCCATAGTGCACAGAGGGCCAGGCCTGGAGTCAGAAACATTGGTCTTTCAGAGTTCACATCTGGTCTCCACCATTTACAATCCATGTGACCCTGGGCAAACTAAAAGTCATTTGCCTCAGTTTCGTCCTCTGTGAAAGGAGCTGGAGAAGAAAATGGCAAACCCCCCCCCCCCCCCAGTGTCTTTGCCACAAAAACCCCAAATGGGTCATGAAGAGTCTGATGCAACTGAAAACTGAGCAGCAGCAGTGTGTATTGAGCCAGTGAGGAATGAAGGATGGCTCCAAGGTAGATCAGATCATGCTATTCTGGGTATCTTTGTTTATAAACTACACTTCAATTAAATTATGTAAAACTCGAGATTTGATTTACTTGATAAAACTAGGTCAGCTATTCTAATGCTATTGAATTTTTCTCATTGTCAGGATTAAAGATAAAGATAATATATGTAAAAGCATTTTGGGAGCAAGGGGTAGCTGCTTTTTTTTTTTGACATCAAATCAAGGCAAAATATTAAGCGTATTGACACACAGTATAAGAATGCAGAGAACTCTTTAGATTTCTGTGCTTCGTTATTACAAGAAAACCTCTTTATGCCATCCTAGTACTTTGGGCAATCTGAGATTTCAGATATTAAATATTTTAAAGCATAAGTTGCCAGTATTAGAGCAGAGGATGGAAGATAAGCACAGTTGTATGCTGTACTGTTTGACTAGACACTGGACTGCTTGATTTTCAAAAAAATAAAAAATGCATGATTAGTCCTCTGTGTTGTTTTGCTAGTTCGGGTATTCAGAATAGAAAGGCTGTGCCATTTTTAGTTTTGCTTATGCAACCTGACATGCATAAATCTACTACAGGTTAATCATCACCTAGTCTTAAATTCATAGGGTTCTTTTTTCCCCCTTCTTAATCCTCATAGAGAATTAAATATTGCTTTCCTCTTTTGATCCACTGTAATATGTGTAATGTGTCAAGATAATTGTGACTTCATTATTCCCTCCAACAATGGGTATTATAGCTCAGCTAGGCAGAAGAGACTGTCTTTATGAGTTACTGAGGCCAAAAAATAAGTCATCCCTGGTGACTAACCTTTTAGTTACAAGCCTTAATTCCTAACGTGCCAAGGCTGGTCCTCAAACACATTGCCTGATGCTGGTGGAGCATCCATGAGAACTTGTATTGCCCTGACCAGCTTTCCAGTGATCCAGGTCAACTTCCACATCTGATTTAGGCATCAGAATAGGATGTTTATGGAAGAATCATATTAACAATATCCACCGTAATTATGCAGTCTTGCAGGATTTGTGGTTAGTTTGCATGAAGATTCTGTCTTCGCACCATGTTGTTGTTGAGTTGTTTCACTAGTGTCCTACTCTCTGTGACCCCATTTGGGCTTTTCTTGGCAAAGATACTTTAGGAACAGAGAAAAAGAACTTAATTCCTTCAAAGAACTGAGTTTAACCCTTACACTGAAGATAAAAAAGAAGAGGATTTTCTGAGGACTTTATCTGTAACTTTGAGCAGTATGGTGGGAATCTGTATTTCAGAAGTAAAGTCAAGAATAACAGTGATGGTTAGTGGTGACTAGCTGTGATGTTCTACAAAACTAAAATATTATAAGTATTAATGTTGTTGTGTTATGCTTTTTAAATTATTAATGGATTATATCGCTGATGACTGGTGTCTTATTTCTGGCTAGAAGAAAAGAGATTTTGACATATAGATATGAGCAGATGCTTATGGGAAAAGAGACTTATACATTTGAGAAAAGAAGTAGTGATTAATAAGTGGGTTTGAGGTCATTTTAATTATTTAGTGATAGAGAGATTATAATGTTACTAATAATGACCCAGACATATCTATGGCTTACATTAGAACTTGGGGTGATGAGAGTGATTATGGTAACAATTCAAGTGGCAGACTAAGGGCTGATAATGCCATTTTCTTACAACACAGTGAACCAAAAATCCTGTAACACTAATAGAAATTTAGTAACCACACAGATGACTGATTTTGGTGACTTCTTTGGAGATTTGAAATATTCTTGTGTAGGCCAAGTGTTTCCATCTATTATGTGGTACTAAATCTGAAATTTTTCATTACATCTCTTGTATAATATTAATTATATATTTAATATCATGCTAATTGTATACACCTTGACGAAAATTCTAATATTCTCTATAACTAAATTAACTCATTTTATTTTTTATACTTCATTCCAAACTCCCAACAAACCATCTCCATTGATGGGTTCTTTAGATTAGAAGTTCTTGGCATTTGGTTTTTGAGATGGACCCATTTAGCGTTCTGCCAGCCATTAAACATTTATTAAGCTCCTACTATGTGCTAGGCACTTGTGTCAAGCACCAGGGTTACCAAGAAAGGATAAAAGCCTTCTGTTTTGAGAAGCTCACAGTCAACTAGGGGAGACATGCAAAAAGTTATGATACCTATTGATCCCTTTGTCATTTTGGTGAAGGCTGTATGCTCCTATCACAGTGGTTCTCAACCTTCCTAATGCCGCGACCCTTTAATACAGTTCCTCATGTTGTGGTGACCCCCAACCATAAAATTATTTTTGTTGCTACTTCATAACTGTAATTTTGCTACTGTTATGAATCATAATGTAAATATCTGATATGCAGGATGCATTTTCATTGTTACAAATTGAACATAATCCACAAGTTGAGAACTGCTGTCCTATCAGAATAATGTTTTGATATGCATAAAATAAAATACATAAGATTGCAAAGGAAATAGTTACAATTAAATATATTTACTAAAATATTTTTTTAAAAACATGCTTATAAGAGTTTAAGAACTCCTGCTTTAGGTTGCTATGACTGATCATACAAAGATTTAAAGGTAGCCCTGAAGGTCTGATAAATGATTAGAAAAGATTTAGAATTAAATCTGAACTTGAATTTGAAAAACATTTTCCAACTCAAAGCATAATCTTGGATCATTTTCCTCATCAGTCACTTAGCCATATGGTGAATGCCTACCTATTCTCTGCCCAGGGGCATGGTGAGAGAAGACATGCACCCTACTCTCAGTGAACTTCTTACCGCCTCATTGGGTAGATAATACTAACGGGAATGAAACCCCTGTAGGATGTCAAGATGGTTTGCAGTGAGTTGTTTATTTATGTACTACATTTAACTAGAGTATAGGCAAGGGGGAATAGCAGTATCGAGAGGTCTTCATAGTGGACGTGAAACTTTGAGAGCGGCTTTGAAGTGTGGGAAGCTTGATGTGTAGTGAAGGTGTTGCGGGATAGGTTTTGGGGGATTTCTAATGAGAAATCCTTTCCAGGTTCGCATCTGAAAAGAATTACAGGCTCAGCTGTCTCTTGGCAGATTAAAGTTTATTTTACTAGTCAGTGGCCAGGAAAAGGGGAATCCAGCCCAAGGCAGGTGATAGGGATACAGAATTTAAAGAGACAAAACTATCAATCAGATTCATTAGGCTAATGATGTGTACATAGGTGGAGTTAGGGAGGGACCAGGGAGTGGTTAATACTTAAAGGGACATGCACCCGTGACATCAACTGCCCGCATGTGTTTTACCCATAACACACCGGGACAAACAGCAGGAGGGAAAGGGCGGGGAGTGTGGTTTGTGCCCTGAAAACCAGCGGTCAGATTGAGGTCAAATTAAATGAGATGCACCCATCCTGATTTCCTGATTTGCCACTTACATAGGCCATTCAGCACCTCTTCAAAGGGGCTGCTGGCTTTATGGAGTGTCCTTGCTGCGTTGTGGAGGAGCAGTGGATTGAACAAGTCGTGCCTGTAGTTTCTAAGGGTGATGGAGAATGGCAACCATTTCATTCAACTTTTCTAGGAATATTGCCAAGTTGAGCAACTGGAAACTTTGAAGGACAAAGCATTTTTCACCATAAATAAGTGATGAAATTTATTTGAAAACCACAGTAATAAATATAGTCTATAGCCTTTATACTGAGTATGGACTTTATTTATACTTGAAAGTGACATTATTTGAGATTCTCATGCAAATGTGAAGAGTCCAACCCAAATGAACTTGAGATATGTGGTGGTTAAATATTGAGGGGAAGTGTTTTATTCCTTAGTTGGTAAAGAATTGAAGGAAGACTCTCTTTAGTTTTTCTCAAGATAATCTGTGATGTTCACCAAGTGGATTTAAAAAAAAAACAACTATTATTCAGTTATAATTTTTTTAGAATAGTCCTTTGCTTTGGAAGCAAGAATGTGGTAAATGTACGTGTTTATAAAAGTATGAGAGCCCGTCACGTTCTTGAGTTACTCTGAAAGAGTAACTAGTTACTAGTTAAGGAATTTTGGGTAAAAATTTTGTCTTGCTCATATTTTTTGGAAACAGTTTTCAGACTAAGGCAGACATTGTGTGAAAGGCAAATTTTGTCTTCTTCAATTCTCTCAAAAAATACTTTTCTGATATATGATGAAGTAGAAATAACTATTCTATGTTCTGAGTTTCTTAATTATATAACTTTGTAATTTAGCATTATTTAATATTCAGAATTATAGCTATCAGTTAATTGGAGAGTTGCCCATCTTATTCTAGCTACCTTGAACTAGTTTCAGTTAGGTAGAATTTAATATTTCAAATTCTACAGTAAAGTATGGGAAATCTCCTTTGTCTCTAGAGCATGCTTTGCCTCCTATCATCTTTAATTCTTGTCTTTTTCCTGCCCTCTTCCCCAGGCTTCTAGCTATTTGAGTACATTGAGCATTTCAATTTTGGTTTTTGTATCCTTAGGTTTGTTTTTATTTTTAGCATAATAGGTATTTAACTAATTTCTTTTGAATTTCTGTGGTCCCATGAATTTCCACTTCACTTCTCAGGATTTTAATTATAACAACACTAATTCTTCTATTTGAACAAATTGACTAAGGTTCAATTAGTGCATTAACTTTTCAATTGATAGCTGCTATTTATATAGTAGTTTAAATGCTTTAGGTACATTATTTCACTTAATCGATAAAACAAATTTGAGAGACAAGTAGTGTAGGTATTATTTCCTCTGTATCACAGATGAGGAAACTGAGGCCTAGAGAGGAGGAGTAGCTTGCCCGTGAGCACACAGCTAATAAGGGTCAGAGAAAGATTTGAAGCAAGGTCTGTCCTGGCGCTGTGTCCAGCCCTCTACAGACTGTTTCACTCCGGACTGCCTTTTGTTGGCAATTTTATTTCCAGAAAGATGCTTGTAACTCTTAATGCTGTGTGCTGTTCGACACACCCCGAAGTGATACTACATGAGGTGAAACACTGTCTAAAGTAAGACATTTTCAGCGACTGATCATGACTTCAGAAGATTGATGACGGAGGATGCCTCCACACGGAGAGGTAGATAAGGCTCCTGCAGGTGTGGGTGAAGAATTCAGTGGAAGATGACAGTGATTTCTTTTTTTTAAGCTCTTCATTAAAATTATAAAATTTTTAAAAATATACTTTATTTTTTAGAATGTTTTAATTTATTTGTTTTATTAATTACATGTAAACAGTTTTAAACATTGGGTTTTTTTATAATTTTTGAGTTCCAAATTCTCCTCCTTTCCTCCCCGCTCCTTGAAAAGGCAAGCAGTTTGATAGAGATTATATATGTGCAGTGATGCAAAACATATTTCCACATTAGCCATGTTGCAGAAAAGAACACTGACTAAAAAAAAATTTTTTTATAATAGCCATCTGATCATATACCAAGAAAATGGATCACTTTGTTTTTTTCTCTGTACAGTACACATTTTGGAACTTTATCCCCAAGAATTTGTTTGAGCAGTTCAGAAGAATAGCCAATTTTTATTTTCTTATCATCTTTCTGGTACAGGTAAGTACATTTACTTTCTATCACCAAATCAGATATATCACAATGAATAAGGGTCTTACCCTTCAGGAAGTGACTTATTGCTTACTTACTAAGAAAAAGAACCCTTCCCTGATCCATTGTTTTAAGAGAACTGTTTCTTATTTAATTTTCTTCATGAGTAAACATCTACTGCAAGACCCTTATAATAGGTTGGCCTTTCAGGCTGAACATACCCAATAAGTTTACTTTTCAGTGATTATGTACCCTTTTTCTTCAGAGGGGTGCAAGGCAGTGTTGCTTATTTCTCTCACCGTTGGTCCTTGAGCACCAAAGAGAAGAGCAAGATTTGATCATGTAAATAAATACTGAAAAACGAAGCAGTTCTGTGCCTTGATATGATTAGAATCTTGCGGAATATGAGCACATGCTCCACAGAAAGCCAGAGTCTCCAGGGTTTCCAAACCATTTTTAGTTGATTGACTTCATGCACCTTGAGTGAGAGTAACATCAAGAAAGCACTTTAATTTTCCTAAAGCCCTTAGATGCTTTCGAAATATTTTCATTAATACAAAATTGGCATTCTGGTGCTCCCAGACTTGTAGGAGTTGTCCAGCTGGTAGGAGTTGAAAGCCCTGTGCAGACTAATATGGCTTTTCAGTTAACCAGCTGTACTGTTTTAAGCAAATCACTTAACTTCTCTCTCTTTCAGCTGCTGTATTTGTATAGATAGCATAGTAATTGCCCTCCCTGTCTCACAGGGAGGTTGTTAAGATAAAATGAAACAAAACTTTTTAAGATATGTCGAAAAACCCAAAGTAAGTGCTATTGTGATTTATATAGGGCACTGACCAAGAATCAGTCACTATGCTGAGTATTTTGAAATTAACTGTCTTATTTTATTTTATTTTATTTTGTTAAGTATACCATTTTATTTTGGGATGTATGGTACATGACTGATACGTGACTCACAAACATCTTAAAATATTTCATGGATGATGAAAACTAAGGCTATTCTGTGAGTTTTCATATCTTGGTATTTTTTCATGCATTCTTCTAAGATCCAGCAGGCAAAAACTAGAACCCTTTCTGAAAACAAAATTTAAAGTCAAGGGAACACAGTCATTGGCAAATTCATTTATGCAGCCTGTATCACCGATCACAGATACAAGTCATACAAACGCCTTGGTATTTAAGCTGTTACCCAAACGTCATAAAGTGATGTTCATCTAATTTGATTTTAATCGCAGTTGATTATCGATACACCCACAAGTCCAGTCACAAGTGGACTTCCTCTATTCTTTGTCATTGCTGTCACAGCTATCAAACAGGTAAGAATTTTATCCTCAAATTAAGAAGAACTTGGTTCTTCATCTTCCTAGTATGTATAGCATTTTTATTTTCCTTTTTAATGTTGTTTGCCTTTCATTAAATCAACCCATTTCTCTCAATTATGGGCTATTTTGTAAAGAATTATTTCTCTAGACACTGAGTTGTAGCTTTTGGGGGACTGCCCTATTCCTTGGCCCTAGCTCAGAAGCAGTGCCTTGTATGACCGCTGATAGACGTGCCTGTGTCCCAGGAAATACTAGCTACATTTGATAAACTGTCACTTTAGCAAACTTCATCTAACCCAGGTATACCAACCAAGCTAATTTTCCTAATCCCAATGCTCTTGCAGTTCATAGAAAGAGGTCACAATATACCTGCTGATTGAGTCTTTCTAAGGTTCCCCCTTCCACTTAGTTCCTGTGAACTTGCCCAATGATGATGATCAGCTAGCTCTCAGGGCCGTTCAGGAAATCTGGGCTCTTGATGAGGACATTCATCCCCCATACATCCATGCTGGAGAGCTGCTGCTGGCATGCCTCCAAGTGATAAACTGCCTGTCTCGTGATCCTTTGAGGTTTAATATTCCTTCTCAGTACCTCTTCACTCTTGATCTCACAAGCTTGTACTGGATTTATACTTGGGTAAATTAAGAGAAGTTGCCCAATCCCTTGGCTAGATTGATGACCTAGAGAGTTATGTTAGGGGTTTTCCTCTGACTTTTGATTGAATAGGGATGCTCCATGACCTGTGTGACTTCCTTGATGTCTTCTTTGCACTGGTGCTCTACCCATATTATAAGGACATGCTGATATACTGGAGAGTTACAAATGTAAAATTATTAAAGATTGAATATTCTGCTGAAGTAGTGTAGAGGTGACCCTTGAGTTCTCAGGTCTGAAGAGTCTTATGTTCTGCTTGGAACTACCCAGATAGAAGGGCTTCTAGGGTTGTATTGATGATGGACTATATTTGTGTTGTTTAAAGACCAGAGGTCCAACCTAGTTAATTGAAGAGAGCCTTACCACCAATTTGGCTATAGAGTATTGATTGAATTTCTATATTATAGCCACTTTTGAAGACTACCTACTTAAATAGTCTTGTACTTATTACTGCAAAGAGAGTCATTTTACAGTTTGCATAGGCAAAGCAGGTATTCATAATGATGAATATTTTCTTTGATCTTTGATATATTAAACTTTAAAAATTGAATGCTTTGATTTCTTTGAAGTTGGCCAGGCTTTATGTAAAGACTAACATTCTCTTCTTGTCCTGATGTGAAAAAAAATTAATATGACTGACAACCCACTAACCATAGTGTTGGTCAGATACCAGTCCCAAGGAGGTGGGGCAAGATTAGAAAATTTAAGTTTTGTCCAGAGTAGGCTAAGAGGTCTGACTTGACTTGGTCATCCTGTATTGGGTTGAGTCTAAAGAATTCAGATTGCAATGTTAAACTCCTGACAGTAAGCTCTGGTAGTCTCCCATCCTCACCAGGCCCAAAGTCTGCCTAGCCTGAGATGTTCCAAGGCATACTTTTCCAGAGTCACACTGCTTAGAGCTTCTTTCCTGAACTCATATTCCATGCTTATATTGTAACTGAGCTAACCTCTGTTGCCAAAGACGTTACATTTGCCAGGGGGTACCGTTGGAGAATATGGTGGTGTGTTCTCTTTTTCAAGTATAAAGAAGAGTTGGGTGGGTAATGGATGGAGAGCTGGCCATGGAGTCATGAAGAACCTGGGTGCAAGTCCTAGCTTGGGCACATACTGTCTGTGCAATGCAGGCAAACCATTTAGCCACTCAGTACTCCACATGCCCCTCTGTACACATTGCCGAAGAAGTTGCAGACCTTTCCCAATGAAATCCCAGGTCTGGGTCTTTTTGCTATACCTGTCCCTATGGCAGCAATACCCAAAGGGAGAATTTGATCCCTTATTAGCGGCACTATGTTTATTGAATTAAGGTTGCAAGTTATCTAAAGGACGGTAGAAGGACCCATAGATAGTAGATGTGAGTGGGCTACAACCTGTGACTCCTTTTATGGACTGTGCAAGAAAAGTGGCCTCAAAATAGAAAGCAAAGTAGACCAGTGAAGGATATCAGAAAGGATAACCACCGGACCTCACTCACACAGGCTCCATTGATGGTTGGTAGTGTTAAGAGCTACACAGGAAGGCCCCAAGTATGTTTAGAGCCTCTATGAAGGATTCATATGAGCATGAATGGGGAAAAGTGTCATAGGATAAAATAAGAATCCTCCATCACTGGAGGGAGCCTCCAAATCACTGAGTTCAGACAGCCGTCATCCTATCCTTGCTATCCTTTCTTATCCACATATTTAACATCAGTCTTCATGTGGCATTTTTCAAAACTAGAAAATGCTGAAATAATTGCACCCACTGTCTTTTCTCAGAGAAATTAAGGATGCTATCACCTTAGGTACTTGAAACCTGTGAAACATATGAAATTATATTCGGCTGTTTACACAGCATATTTTTACTTGGGACACCTAGATCATTTGTGAGATGATGCCTTCTAATAGCTGTTGTGGTGAGGCTTTTCTGATAGACACCTTTTACTTACAACAGCATTCTTTAAACACACAGTAGTCATTTAAGTAGCATAGCGTAAATGGTAAAACAAAACAAAACAAAAACCAACCAAAAAACCCTGTTCCACATGACAGCATCGTATGTGTGCAATTAACAAGAGCCACAAAGCTGTCATATTCCAAGAAAGTTCGCTTTCCAAGTGAAAAATGAGCCTTCTATACTGCTCCTGTGAAACCCACAGCTGAATCACATCCATGTTTTCATCATTGTAATTCTAGTTATCTTGTAATTCAGGAAAATCTATTTTTATTCTCTAAAAAATTGAGAACTTTTCAACCACTTATCTATCCGGATATAATTTTAAAGGCTTCCTTTTAAATGACATCTTTTTTGATGGTGCTGTGGCATGGTGGAAAGAGCATTTGATTTGTGTATCTGCAACTGCTTTTCAGCTTACAGTCTTATGGAGTGGCCTTGAACACTTGAAAGGTCAGGTGATATGGCCAGTGTGTGTCAGAACTGAAATGTGAACCCAGGTTTCCCCAACTCCAAGACTCTTTCTGTCCACAGCTTCAGTCTGCCTTTCAGTTACAGGAGAATGTATTTTCTCACAATCTGTATTCATTATATCTCCAGTAACTGTACATCATTTACTTGGGGAATTAGACTTTTGGTCATGCTACCCAGTGAAAATAGTGGCATTTGGTGGTTATCAAGCCCAAGTTGCAGTTACCTGTAGCGTGCATTATTCCACTGGGTTACTCCAGATTGATGCTTCTACCATGAAACCAGTACTGCATCCCAAGGGGGGAATAAAAGGTTTGTTCCTTGACAGATTTTTGACTGTGGAGTGGTAGCCATGGAAGTGATTTGTTTGGGGCCTGGAACCAGAAGTGTTTTCTCTAGGTTCCTTGCCATTATCCCCCCCCTTATAGTCATGACAAGAAGTATTTGTAACAAGTGGTGTGGATAGGGGAACTGAGAGGTCTATGACAAGAGTGCAATTGAGTCTCAAGAGATCCAGTTATCTAAGTGACTATTATCCATTAGCCATGTCTCCAGTACATTGTAGTCAAGCTCTCCAGCTTTCATCCCCCCAGGATGCTCTCTGTCTCCTCAGCCACCAACGGTCCTTAAAAACAAAGCCATCTGTGCTTATACTCCTAAAATCTTGACTAGAGACACAATTCTACAAGGATTTGTCTTACCTATCCCTTTGTCTTCAGGGGAAATTGCTCACAAAATTTCCCTTAAAAATAATTGTCTACCTTATGTGTAAAAATGTCCGAAAGAGCCTCTCCCTAGAGAAAAATATATGTTTAAGTATTCAAAATTATCGGTCTTCTTGAGGCTTTGAATGCTCAAAATGTATTGTGCAGGGTTTTTGTTTATTTTTTTTAAAACCAAGTCTCTTTTTCTACTTGTACACTTTAACATTTGGAGAGGCTCCAGTTCTAACGTGATTATGTATGGTTGCAGGGGCAGCCCTTTGGGGGAAAGTCCTTGCATGATGCCCTACTTAAGTAACTGTCTGCCTCTGCACATCTGCCCTTCACATATCTGGTGACAAATACAGAGAGCTCCCTTTCTACACCCTGTTACTCATTAGCTGTAACAAAAACCACAAGTGGGAGAATTTTCATTTTTCCTACTCCTCAACTGTATATATTCTGTGTACTCAAATCTAAAGCTGTTAAATGCTGGAAAGATCTGCTAAACACAGATACTCTTCTAGACTTTTCTATTTCTTTAATGTTGAGAGAGAAACATAGGAATGAGATAGCTGGTTTGATGGGGATAATGATGGATTCTGGTTTATATAGATACACTAATTTTGTGGTAATATAAGACATCCTGATGATAATGTTCATCAGAAAGTTGGAAGCCACAGAATCTTAACCTTTTTTTTGGGTTAGATCTCATAGGTCATCTGGTCCAACATTTACCCAAATCTTGATCCTGTGTACAGCGCTCCCAGGTAGTGCTTTTCCAGTATCTATTTAAAGACCTCCAATGATAGGGGACATGGTTACCATCCCAGAAAATAAAGCTCAAGTACGAGGTCCGGGTCTGGTGATAGAAAAGAGATTGAAAGTGAGCAAGAAAGCCACCAAT
>CM053591.1:75822139-75843142 GCA_028646515.1 Pseudochirops corinnae
CAATTAGTTATTAATTTATTTAAGATAAATAAATTAAAACACTGTGTTTATTAATTTTAAATTTAAATAAATATTTTAAAATAAATTTAAATGTTTTTATTACTTTAATTAATTTAATAAGTATTATGAAATAAATTAAACATTTTTTTGAGAGGATTCTATTGGCTTCATGAAACTGTAATAAGAATTAGCTCCAAAGCCTTCAATTCCCCAGAAACCTCACTTCCTTCCTGAACCTGCTAGATTTCACTGACTTCCTATTTAAATAACTGGCATAATGAAATCTCTCTTCACAGCAAAAGACAGAACCTCTTCAATTACGTACAGCATTTTGCTTTTGGCATAGGAGCAATAAAGCCGTAATAATAGACCTTATATAATAAAAACAATTACTGTGTTCCAAAGCTTCTCCCATACACAGGCTGCCCCAGACCAAGGAGTTCTAGGAAAATTAGTGTTCATTTTGTTTAGCTTCACCATAGCCTTCCTCCTATAACTGGAGAAAAGAATGTAGACCAGACAATACAATTTCCACATGATATGTTATTCACACTGTACATTGACTGGTCATTAGGTGAAGACTTGGGAACCCTGTGCCAAGGACCCAGCTCCTCCTCCTTATGGCACAGGGCATGGATCTGGGACCTGTACTTACAGAAACTTTTACTTCCAGTACTTTTCCATTTGGTGCTCTATCCCTAGTAGGGACCACTAGTTACATTTCTCCTCAGCTAGCTCATTGCTCATGGAGCAATGGGAATGGACTCCATGGCAGGCTCCAGTCAAAAAAACCTCCCACCAGTCCAGCCTGCTGTCTCTCTGACCTCGAGCTTGTGGCAAAGAGATATCCCACAACATCTCTCAATAGCCCAATTGAGTCGCTTCCTGCCCCTCCTCCCACAACTCTCCTCTGTAGTTACGGAGGGGCTGCTGGTTAGAACAAGGGTGTTACATACTAATTTTGTTGCAGCAATTTTGCTTTTATTTATTACATTTAGACCAATCGTCAAACACCATTTAAGGATAATATAATTTTACAAATTAGCCAAAAAATAGAAATTAAAATTAGGGGCAGCCAGGTGGTGCAGTGATTAAAGCACTGGCCCTGGAATCAGGAGGACCTGAGTTCAAATTTAACCGCAGATGCTTGACACACTTACTAGCTATGTGACTTTGGGCAAGTCACTTAACTCCAACTGCCTTGCCTTCTCCCTCAAAAAAAAAAAAGAAATTAAAATAAAAACTCAATTGTACAGTTAAAAGGACTTAATTTTTTTTTTAACCAAACTTCAATTTTATTGCAGTAATTTTTCCTAATACGTTTAGTTAAAACAATAAATAAGATAATATAGCTGAGTGGTGGGGGCAGGAAGCAGCAGGTCAACAAGTCTAAAAGCATTTATTAAGCCCCTACTATATGCCAGGCATTGTGCTAAGCACTGAGAATATAAATACAAGCAAAAAGAAAGGCAGTCCCTGGCCTCAAGGAACTTCCATTCTAATGAGGACAGACAGTGCATAAAAGGAAGCTGGAAAGCTTGTGGAGGGGAAGGGGAGTGGGGCTCTACTGGGAGAGGAAGAAGTCCCTAGACCAGCCTCAAGGAATTCATGAGCCTTTTTTTTCTCAGAACATAGTATTATACTTTGCTGCGTGGAAGAGCAATATGCTCTGGGAGAGTCCTGAAACTCATGTTTGCATTTGCTATTGAAAGAATAAACTCCTATGACATATGTAAGTTCCATATACTTTATAGCACATAGTGAAACTCAGAATATGTTAGTGGCACAGTGTTTTAGGTAATATACTTTTGTTTAATTGATTATTTCCCAATTACGTATACTTTTGGGGGTGTGTGTGAGGCAGTTGGCGTTAAGTGACTTGCCCAGGATCACACAGCTAGTAAGAGTCAAGTGTCTGATCACAGGTCAAATTTGAACTCAGGTCCTCCTGACTTCAGGATCAGTATTTTATCCACTGTGCCACCTAGCTGCCCCTTATAAAATTAAAAAAAAATTTGAGTTCCAAATTCTCTTCTTCCCTTCCACCTCTACCCTACCCCTTGAATGCAAGAATATGATATTGATTATACATGTGAAGTCATACAAAACATTTCCATATTACAGAGGCATACTTTTTGAGAATCACTGCATTAACTTCTATTCCATACTGGATTTGCCTGCACTAGGCATATATAAGCTGGTAAAAGAGGGCATTTGCTGATGGGTTTTGGAAATTAGCCTTCATAACCCTAACATGGCAGAACCATATATTATGCTTGGAGGAGACAGTGGTGTCTGGCAAGAGCATGGCTATAGAGAGTTAAATGTTACTGATGGCATTCCCCTTAATATTTCTACCTGCTGTGGATGTTCTGGGGGTGGAGGTGGTCTTGTTTTCTGAGTCATGTTGCCAGATCACAAACAGTTCTAAAATCCAGATGGAAGAGTCTGCATTTTATCCTAGAGACAAGAGGGAGCCACCGAAGATTCACAAGAGTTTGCAAGATTCTAATATTTCTGGCTAGGTGATTTATCTTTGTAAAGCAAAATACCTGAAGGAGCAATACAGCAAAAGGAAATGCAAAGGAGAAGCATTTTCTCCAATCCACTTAGAAAACTGATGAAATGAGCTATTGAATAGACATCTTTAGCCAAAGTTCAGCCTTCCCCAGCAAGCACCGTGGTAGCCAGGCAGCCTGGCATGACTGTAGGTTTTGGAGATAAAAATATTCTCCTTTTGCCCCTTCACTGGTAAAATTATAAACTTAATTAAAATGCCATCAAGAATGGCCACAAATTCCAAGTACCCAATTTGAAATATTATTAATAATAATAAATATTTGGCACTTACATTAACTCCCATCTTCACAGCCCTTTATAAACATCAATTCTTCCTCACTGTTCAAAGGGAATGTTTATTAAGTAGGAAAGTTAAAGTCTTGTAAATTAATTCTGAAGATTGTTTAACAATAATACTGGGGAAATGCGGAGTTAAATCCAGTGTCTAAAACACAATTATCACTTTTATCTGAGGTCATTTTGTTGTTGTTGAGTCATTTTCAGTTGTGTCTAACTCTTCATGATCTCATTTGGAATTTTGGATAGTGGATATTGGAGTGATTTTCCATTTCCTCCTCCTTCTCTGAGGAAATTGAGGCAAATAGAGTTAAGTCACTTGCCCAAGGTCACACAGCTACTAAATGTCTGAGGCCAGATTTGAACTAAGTCTTCCTGAATCCAGACCTGGAGCTCTATCCACTGCACCACCAAGTTACCTTTTTTCCCCTTGTTTAATTGTAGTTGAAGATACCTGGTTTGTTAAAGCACCTGGAAAAGACCATAGATTTATTTAACATGTTTCTTCCTATTCAACATTCAGAGAATCTTCTGATTATACATTATTCCTTTCCATTTTGGAACAAAGCAAAGAAAATGGAGCTGAATATGAGTCTAATCATGTCCCTAGGGACCAATACAGGACCTGGGAGTTGTTACTGACCTAGACTATGGATGGACTCAACCTCCTGTCTTCCTGATGTTTGAGAGAGAATGAACTGAGCTGCCCTCTACTACCACAGGATGCTTGGAAGCAGGAATCCATCTAGTAGCTGTTCCCTCTCCTCTGGCTAGTAAATGCTCACGTCTTCCTCTCCATTAAATCCCTGTGATTCAGAAGTGGCTCCTAGTTGTACAAAACCCTTTTCATTTGTAAACTATCTCCACTCACTCATCTCCATTCATTTTAACTTTATCCTTCCTGAGTCCCTACCCTGTTTTATGAGGATACCCTTCCATAATATCCTCATATCCTTACCAAACTTACTTCATCTTAGACCTTTTCTCTTGTACTCCTTCCACTTTCTTGTCCTCCCCAATTCTACCCAGAAGACATTGTAGCCACCCTCTCTACTACAAGGTACACCTTCTATCACATCTCTTTCTCTATCACCACATAGACACACTGGGCCAGGAGAGAAAATAGAAGTATTCCTTGCTTCTTATTGCTATTTCCAGCTCCTCCACCTGTCACCATCACTTAGCAAACCGTTCCTTTTTTTGGTGTTCAATCTATCCATCTATGTCATTCTTCTGGAGAACTTTGTGTTAGTTATCTGCCTACCTTCAGGTCATCCTCTATACTCTCTCAGTGAGCTCAATATTTGGTGTATAGTTTCATTCCTCTCTACCCAAATAATTGGGGACATCAGGATAAATGCTAATGACCCTTCAAGCACTGTGGTCTCCTCAGCTCCCAAGACCTGCACTTATACTATATCTCAGCCACATGAACAAAGCTTAGATTTTCCCTTCACCCATAATTCTGCATCCTCCATGATTTTGAACTCTGAAATCCTCCTTTCTGATCAGAATCACTTGCCTTTTCATCTCTGTCTGCCTGACTCCTAAATCTATTTATTCTTCATGTACATTGCAAGTGGCAGTTCCCAATCTATCCCTCTCTGTCCATCACTTGTACTCTGACATCATTTTCCTACTCTTGACAGTGTGGGGAACCATTTCAACTATGCACAGTCCTCCAACCTGGAATCTCTTACCCTCTCATTTCATTATCCGTCATGCCTTGCCAATCCCTAATTCTGGGTTACCCCCAACTATCTTGCTTCTCTACTTCTATTCCTATGCTATTGAATACTGTGGGCTATATCCACTACAAATTCTTTTTTTTATGCCAATTAGTCCTTTGTTTCCTCACAAGGATCCTTTTAACCTTTTCTGATTCATTCACTTGTTATTGTACTCCTCACACAGCATCAGATATAAAACTTGTTTTCCTCAAGCAGAGGACGTCAAGGCCATTAGGTATATTCCCTTAGAAGACCAAAGATAAAAAGAAAAGTCCCAAATATGAAAAAAATATTTGTAGTGGTACTTTTTGGAGTAGCAAAAAAAGGAAGATGATTCCCTATTGATTGGGAGGAAAGTTGAATAAATTGTGGCATGTGAATATAATGGGACATTATTATACCGTAAGAATTGATGATTATGAAGAATTCAGAGTAAATTGCAAGGACAGTACAAATTGGTGCAGAGCAAAAGAAGCAGCAAGAGAACAATATCTCTCATATTTACTATCTTGTTACATGTTACACTATTCAGTTGGGGTATATGGGGTATTCATGGAGGACTAGCACTTCTGGTGTGAGGGTTTGTCAAGTCATTTTCAGGGCTGCTCATCTACCTTTGGTACACCTGGCACTCAGCTCTCACCTGTGGCTCCAAGAAGCCGTGGCATGACCAGCAACCATACCCTGGAAAAACAACTCAGCGGATGGGCTAAACCAGGTTGAGGGTAACCAACAGACCTCAAACCCATTGATGAATCAGGAGGATGCCTACCCCAAGCATGTGAAGACTTCCCCTTATGGAAGGGATGTTCAAAAATCTTCTGTTCCCCCTTTTCTCCCCTTCCTTGTCCTCTTTCCTCTCGCCCTCCCTTTCCCCTCCCTATCCCCTCCCTTCTTCCTTTCCATCTCCATCTTTCCCTCCATCCTTTCCCTTTCCATCCCTCCCTTCCCCAGACTAGACTATGTATGGTGGAGACAGCCAAGGAGGCCACCGAGCCCTCCTTGGTGGACATCACAGGACTGTGGCAGGACATGTTCTCCAAAATGGCCAAGTACCTGATGGGAGAGCTGACAGCCACCAGTGAAGACTATAAACTTCTGAAAAATATGAACAAACGACTAGCTTGAAGTATCTAGAAATGAAAGATATTGCAGTAACCTAAGTAAAAACCTAAAGGACTTAAACCAGAAATCTGAAGCACTTCAGCCTTATCTGGATCGGATCACTTTAACTGAGGAGTAAGTAGCAGCTCTTGAGAAGGCGACTTACAAGTTGGATGCATTTTCAAAGAAACTAGAAGCAAAGTACAGGAAGTTAGAGAGGCGATGAAAGAATTCTCCTTTTTTTGAATTTATAATTTATTTATTTTTAGTTTTCAAATCCATTTCCACAAGATTTTGAGTTACAAATTTTCTCCCCATCTCTCCTATGGCAAGCATGTGGATTACTCCTTCCCCCAGTCTGCCCTCTCTTATATCCCCTCCATCCCCCCCTTATTTCTTGTAGGACAAGATGAATTTCTATACCCCAATGAAAAAATTCTTTAGCACAAAGACTTTAACTACAAGAATGTTTTATAAGAGTTGAAATAAGTGGGGTGGAACTATCACTATGCTTCAGTTCCTAAAAGGAAGCGGTGCTGCTGACCCAAGCAGAATCCCAGCTCTCACCTCTGATTGGATGTGTAACTCTGGCCACCCCCAATGTTTTCCTAAACCAGTACCCCCAGGAACCTTATCTTACCATGTGCTTTGTTGTGTGCCCTGTACCAAGGTTCAGAAATCAGGATCAACACCATCAAGAACAGACATAGATGAGAGGCTCTCATATGCCTGTCTCCTGCTTTCTTCCCTCTCCCCTAGGTCCTTCCACAACCCCCTTTATAACCTGTTCTTCAACTTAAATAATAAATGCCAATGTGTGGGGAAAAAAAAAGAATACTTTGTTCAGAGCAGCTAGGTGGTGCAGAGAATAGAGCACCAGCCCTGAAGTCAGAAGGATGTGAGTTCAAATTTGGCCTCAAACACTTGGCACTTAATTGGCTGTGTGACCTTGGGCAAGTCATTTAACCCCAGCTTCCTTGCCTTATCCCCTCAAAAAAACAAAACAACCCCTCCTCCCAAAAACCAAAACCACAAAAAGAGGATACTTTGTTCCACTGGCCACAAAGGCAATTGAAGCAGGTGTCATGGAGCACTTAAGAGCTTGATCAGACATTAAAATTGGCAAAGTGTAGGGTTAATGGAATATAAGATTTTCCTCATCCATTAATAGGCCTATGTGACCACATGTGTCCCCCTTTCCCTTGGAACAGGAGCTGTGTTTGCTAGTCTAAAGGTGTCTAAAGGTACATAGGTTTTTCAATCATGAATGTCTTGCTGTTTTCACAGCTGTGATACATTCTGAGTCACATAGAGCCCATATAGAGATTTGCATTGCCTTGGGGGAGAAGCTTGCTTACAGGGAGGCTTGCTTGCAGGAAGACTTTTACACCTTTCAGTACTTAGCTAATTAGGATCTGAGTCAAGTGGGTTGTGATGCCTTCTGACTCTGAGTCTATTAGTTGAAAACTATACATACTGGGAGGTTGGCATCTTATTTTGGGGCTCATTCATGGGAAGAATGTTTCTTTGTGATTTGGCCAGATAAGACTCCGTGTAGCCGTTGTTAAGGAGACCCCCAGCTTTGAGAACCCAGATGTTGGTGCTTCCTGGTCTGGTGATTATGTATCTCTTACTTTATTTAGACAGTTGGAGCCCTGTCTGTTGGATCTCTGTACTAATTTCTCTATGTTTCTCTGCCTGTATTTTCTCCATGTTCAGAGTACTGACCCTTCCCCTGAACTAGTGCATGACCTTTACCTTCTTTACTTCTCTGCTTGTATTTTTTCTATGTACAAGGTGCTAACCTTTCCCCTGAACTAGTGAATGGCTTATATATGTTTAACTAAAGTAAGATTGTTGCCCCCTTTGAAGCTGTCTTTCCTTTAGAAAAGCAGATCAAAGGGGGTGGCTAGGTGGCACAGTGAATAGAGCATCAGCCCTGGAGTCAGGAGGACCTGAGTTCAAATCCAGCCTCAGACTCTTAACACTTACTAGCTTTGTGACCTTGGGCAAGTTACTTAACCCCAATTGCCCTGTCTTCTCCCCTCCAAAAAAAAAGAAAAGAAAAGAAAAGCAGATCAAAAAACCTTTGCCAGCACAGGCCATCCTGGGTGTGCTGGGGTGCTTGCTAATACACAAGGTCATCCACTATATCTTGGGCCATTGCCAGTTGTCTTGACTTTTGTTTTGCCACTGGACTCTGATGACTCTGGAAGAGAGAGCAAGTCTGACAACTTATGCAACTGTCCCTCATTTAAATCCAATTCATACATGAGTCAGGTCATCACCTGTGATGTCTTTGGTCCTCTTTGAAATGAAGGACAAATAATACCACCATTCAGTAGAAGTTAAGTTACATAACGGCAGGGAATATTTCATTGTAGTCTTTGTATGTCCCATGACCAGCAAAATACCTTGAATACCTGACTGATTGGTATTTCTCATATTGGATAAAAGCAAGATAACTCATAGGGTGGCTACAAAGAAAGTGTTTTATAAACCTTAAAATAATATATACATGTGAATTATTATTATTATTATTTTAATTTAATTTATTTTTAGTTTTCAGCATTTACTTCTATAAGTTTTAAATATTTCCCCCCTCTTTTCTCCCTCCCTCCCCAAGTGTTATGGGAATCTGAAGATCTTTCCTGCCCCTAGGCCTTTTGCTAAAGTGGCTACGTGACTCTGAGAACCTTCCCTGGTTTGAAAGTATACTCTGCCCCCTAATAGACTGAACATGGTCACGTGGAGCCTGTGGCGCCAGGCTTGTTTTTCAGGAATGCCTGAGCCTTGTTGCTTTGTGATTGGGCAGTGGGTCAAGAGGGCTGTGACATTCTCTGAGCCAGGAGAAGGCTATATACACACCCTGATGTGAGGTTTTGCTTTGGGGCTCACTTTGAGAAGAGTTGTGTGATTTGACCAGATGAGACTCTGGGAAGCCGTTGAGCCCCCTGGCTTTGAAAAACCCAGATGTTGGTGCTTCCCTCTCTGGTAACTGACTAGGTATGGATATGATGGTCAGACAGTTGGAAGCCTGTCTGATGATTTGTTTCTTTGACTGCTTGTAACTTCCTTTTTTATTCTGTTTGCATTCTCTGAAGTTCAGGGTGCTGACTTTTTCCCCTGAACTAGGTAAATGATATTTGTTTGATTGATTAAAGAAAGATTGTTAACCCATTTTGAGTTGCTTTCCTTCAGAAAAGCAGATCTAAGAACCTGTGCTAGCAGCCGCCCTGGGTATGCTAGGGTGCTTGCTGATACACCAAGACAGCCTGCAATCTGATATTGGCTTTTCATATACATTCCTATTAAACATATTTTCACAGTAGTCATGTTGTGTAGAAGAATTATAACAAATGGGAGAAATCATAAGAAAGAAAAAACAAAACAGACAGAAAAAAGAAAATAATCTGCTCCACTTGCATTCAGACTCCATAGTTCTTTCTCTGGCTGTGACTGGCATTTTCTATAATGAGTCTTTCGGAAATGTTTTAGGTCCCTGCATTGCTGAGAAGAGCTAAGTCTATAAAAACCAGTAATTGCAGACTGTGGCTGCAATGTGTACAATGTTCTCCTGCTTCTGCTCACTTCACTCAGCATCAGTTCATATAAATCTTTTCAGGTTTTTCTGAGTTCTACCTGTTCATCATTTCTTATAGCACAGTAGTATTCCATCACATTCATATACCACAACTTGTTCAGCCATTCTCCAATTGATGGGCATCCCCTCAATTTCTAGTTCTTAGCCACCACAAAAGAGTGCTGCTCTAAATATTTTTGTTGATATGGGTCCTTTTTCCACTTGTATGATCTCTTTGGGATATAGCCCTAGAAGTGCTATTGCTGGGTCAAAGGATATGTATATTTTTATAGCCTTTGGGCATAATTCCAAATTGCTCTCCAGAATGGCTGGATATTATTATTATTAATGAAGATAATGTTAAATTGGAATGATCATGATGCTAAGCACCTGGAGCTGGGTGAAGAACCTACCCAACTGAAATCTGAGTTCAGGTCCTGGAAGAAAGCCTGATGCCTTAATGTGGTTAACAGTGGGTCAAGGAGCCAAGCCAAAACTAGCCCCTATCTTATCAAGAAGCTAATATCAGTGATAACACAAATGCCTAGTCTGTGTTTGGAATAATAACTAAGGACTTTCCCCCAGGGTGGCCAAATATAGGAGACGCCAAATTAGGGGAAATTGATAGCATTTGCAGTTCTTCAAGATAAAAACAGAATTCAGCAGAGAACAACATGAAAACAGAGTTTAGCACTTAGCAACAATTAAATTAGTATGCTAACAGCTGGCAGGCCGGGTCAAACTCCTTCCCTAGGGTTCCTCCTTCCCCAGTGTCCTGAAAGCAGCAGCAGCATCTGATGTCCAGAGCTTTCTGTGTATCCTCTGGAAGACAGGCTTTGGGTTACTTGCCTAGATTTAGTTTGCAGTACTTATCCAAGGGGCAAAAATTCCCTGTTAAGGATGTGTGTGTGTTAACTTTGTTAATGAAGAGTTAACTTTGGCAAGCTTGACAAGGGATTAACACCTCATTAAGCAGAGAAGAGAGGGGTCTCCATCTATGGCAATTACATTCTTACCTCCTCATTCACTTCCTCTGACTTTATCTGTATGTTCCCATCATCATCCACAACAACAATATTCCCATCTCTCTTGGTAGTTTGTGGGTGAGCTAGGAGATATGATGTCTTTTCCTGAGCAAACTGTAGCTCTGCTTCCTCTTCTTGCCCACTTTCTTGGCCATATCAGTGGGATGTGACAGCAGAGTCTTTCTAACAGACAAAGTTTAGTTGGCACTGACATATATTCCCTTTTCCTAAGGAGATCTACTTAGGCACTGGGGACCAGGCTTGCTAGGATGTTGTTGGAGAAAGGTGTGAACTAGCTTTAGCTTGCAGAGGCTCAAGCAGATTCTCACAATTATAGCCAGGAAGTTTATTCCCAAGGACCATGAGAGGTTCATGTGAGTGAGAAGTAGCAAGAAGGAAGTAGAGTTAGGATATTATCAACCATAATACGAATTCTTTTGCAAAGATTCAAACACAGAAAGGGAAGGAAGCAATGACCAAAATAACAAAACCAAAAACAACACATTTTGTCAGGCAAAGACAAAGGAACCATTGGGGAAAAAGTAAGAAGAAGACAGATAGACAGATAGATAGAAAGAACATTTATTAAAGATTTATTGCCAGGCATTATGCAAATAAATATAAGCAGAAAGATAGGCAATCCTTACTCTCAAGGAGCTTACAATCTAATGGGGGAAGACAGCATATAAAAGATGCTGAAAATGGATGGAGTAAAGGGGAAAGTTTTATTTTATTTTTTGTTTTGTTTTAGGGGAAAGTTTTAAAAATATTTTTGGTGGGATCTTTGGGGTTTTTCCCCCCAAAACCTTACTTTAGTGTAAGGAAGTAATATTAGATTCTTGAAGGCTACGTGTATAGTGTATAATCTGTGTCAGGTTCTACCATGCTGAAAAACTTCAATTTTGGTCTCAGGAACAGACTATATATGATTTCTAAGGATGGATGGGGTCATTACTTTATGACTGCTTAGTGATGACTTTATCAATAGCAATGAATGTAGTGAGGAAAAATACAAAATGGCTGTTAGTGTTATACAGCTCCAATAGGCATTTGAAGTTGATGGATATAGAATCAGAAAAAAAGGGCAAAATGTTCAGAATAATTTTTATTAATAGTTTTAGGCTATTTATAAACATTAATAGTTATTAATAATTTAAATGTGAAATCCTGTTTGCTGACTATATGCATTATTGAATTGTGTCCATCTTGATATTCTGTCTATAAATGAAATTAACAGACAAAAGGAAGTTGTGAATAAATGGAAGGATGGTTCATGGGCTCTTTTTGGAGAGAACCCCTCTCTCCTTTACCTCTCTACTGATAGAAATGATAGAGTTGGTTTGTATTATGGCACCAAAATTAACAAGAAACATATCACATGCATTTCATCATTTCACTTTGCAAGGGTTCATGATGAACATTTGCAACAATATCATCACGAAAACAATTGCTGATTATGTGATAACATCTGTTGTAGAGAATGAGGAGGTAAAGTCTTTGCAGAATTTACTAAAAACCACTATAAATTAAGTCAATATATACTTTAATATTTGATGACTTCAGTACAAAAGTGGGCATAGCATAGGATGGCAAAAATTATGTTGGAGAATATAGCTTTTGTTAGAAGCAAGAGAGGTTAAAGTTTTGTGGATTATGGAGAAGGCTTATAACTCTAGGTCATAAATACTTTTTTATGTGAAAAGAATTTGTAGGTACTGAACATAGCTAGCAGCAAATAACACAGAAAATGAAACTGGTTATATTTTAACAGATAGAAAATGAATCTGCTGTCTCTGTACTATCAAATCACTTACCTGTTAGAGCAAAGATCAAAATCAATAAAAACTAGAATTATAAAAATCAGAAAAAATATGCCATGTAATTAAAACAACTCCATCTTACTTATTTATGCAAGTGTTGATGCTGAAAAATGGGAAGGGGGGATATAAGTGGGGATAGCCCACTGAAGTTCAAAGACAGGCAGAGCTTAATTTCTTTAGTCTCCCCAACATTTGTGTGAACAGAGCTCTCTCAGGTCTGGTCCACCTTGGAGTATCACTTTCTAGTCATTCCCTTGCCTACTGCCCTCTGGGGAGCCAGGAATAGCATTACCTAATTTACCTCAGACATTCATCATTGTCATTAGTGATTTGTTTTAATCCTAGGGGATACCCTGAGGAATGTATTTTTTTCTGCTCAATAGTCAATAAATTCTTTTCTTTTCTTTGAATATAAGTTTCCAAATGGCAGGCACTGAAGAAACAGGAGTCTAAATTTCTTTCCTTTCCAAGTTCCCAATTGGCAACTCTTAATGCTATGTCTAAGCACTGGGACAAACAGCTTAAACATTAACTAGGTTCTTAATAACATAGAAATTAGAGGAAACTTAAACATACAACTTCCAAATACCAGTAACTTAGTAAAAACCAAGAAATGGTGAGGTTTCTCTTTCTTCCCAAGAGCTGTGGGTGTAAGAAAACCCCTCACTGACAGATACCTATCTTTTCTGCTCTCATCACCATACCACCTTAACATTATTTTCTAAGTCATACTCTGCTAATTTGCACCAGCTCCTGTCCTCTACCATTTCCCATCACAAGGTTAGAAGGTCTATACTTGCCCTTTCTCTCTATGCATGATTTTGATGGCTATCCCAAACCTCTCAGTCATAGTGTCTCTTGGCTGTCTTTCACTCTGGAATAACTAAGCTCCTGGAGATTACATCTCCTCTTCTCTGGTGGAACTCCATTACTCTTCTCCAAACCACTGTAAACCATATGCGATGGCAGCTGAAAGCACCTAGACTCTGTCCACCTCCAACCTTCAATTCCTGCCAGTTTTTGAAGAAGGGCGCTAGAGATGAAAGAATGAAGAACAGTGATTATAAACATTTTCTAAAGAAACTTAACCAACGGAAATAAAATGTCATTAAGAGAACAGCTTAAACTAGCAAATAGCCAATCTCTTTGCCAAGCAGAAAGTTGGCCCCCAAAGATAACACTGGCTTATAACATGAATTAATTTTAAAATTTATGGAAGAGGCTGGTGGAAGATCATGAAGTATATCAACATATAAAATGGTAAAATACAATGGTTAGAAAACCAGTTTAAAGAAAACCTAGAGAGACAATGACCTACGCACAGTTATCCTGAGGGCATTTAAAGATGAAACTGGAAGAAATAGATGAAAAACAGAAAAAAACTTGTAATTATTCTTATAACAAATTCTTTTCACCATCCAGAGATCATAGAATCAACACATTTGAACTCTAATACCATAGATCCAGATGTTATATATGAGAAAGTAGAAATGATGGTGAAGAAAAAAAATAAGGGTAAAACATCTGGACAAGATCAAGTATATGCAGAAGAAATCTGTGGTAGGAGTGACAAATTTGAGAGCATTGAGTAATTGACTCTCAAGGTTTATGAAAGAGAAAGGTATGGAATTTGTTTTTCAAATTTTATAATATAAGAGAGATGAATGAAAATTACTGACCCATATATGCTTACTTATCTATAAATTTTTTTATAAGAATAACTTACAAATTTTTCAAGGGCATCATTTGTGAAGATTTAAGGGGGGAACAGGAACACTTTTGAAAACAATATTCTACATCTGACTACATTTTTATATTTTCCAGTTGTCTGAAAGAGGTATAGATTACAAGATCATACTGAGCTTCTTTATTGTTGATTATAAAAAAGTATTTGATTTGGCAGAGGAAAATGGTACCTTTAACTCACTCCTACAAGATCTCTCCATAAATATGTCAAAATAATATAAGATTACTTGATAGCTGTAACAACAGAGATAACTTTCTTCAGCAACTGTCTGAATATTAATGCCAATGGAGACATGAAACAAGGAGACATTTATTCATTAAAGGGGTTTGCCACTATCTTGGAGAATATTTAGCCAAACAATGGATAAATCAACAAGGACTATGTAGTAGGCACAAGACACCGTGCCTGCGAAAGACAAAGATAAAACAATTTCTTGTAAACATAAAAATACACACAAAATAAATAATATAGAATAAACATAAAAGAGAGATTTCTTATACATGTTAATATTCTCTAAGTCTGGGGTGGGAAACCTGTGGCCTCAAAGCCACATGTAATCCTCTAGGTCTTCAAGTGCAGCCCTTCGACTGAATCCAAACTTCACAGAACAAATCCCCTTAATAAAAGGATTTGGTCTGTAAAACTTAGACTCAATCAAAAGGCCATATGCAAGGACCTGGGAGGTCACATGTGGTCTCGAGGCCTCAGGTTCCCCACTCCTGCTCTGAGTGTTTCTGTTTATAACATAGAGGTTAAAGGAACCTCAGAGGTCATACAGTCCAACACCCCTTCCCCCATTTTACAGATGAGGAAACTGAGACCCAAGAAGTTGTGACCTACTCATGGTCACACAGACAGTAGGAAACAAGACCCTACAGACTCCAAGGTCAGTGCTCTTTCCACATTGTTATGCTTTATTAAGTCCCATATCATTTCAGAGCCTTTTAAATGAAATCCATATGCCCTTTAAACAGTAATACTCTACACAGGTGAAAACAAGTGAATGGAAAAATGACTTGTGTAGGCAATAACGTGTACTTGCACAGATAATCTGAACTATGCATACATATGTAAACATGTATGCGTGTATACACATGTGTGTATATGTGTGAAATATACCCATCATATTACATATATATACTATATATGTACATACATCTCATGCACACATATATCCCTTAGCAAATATACTTGGACAGATACTGAGCTGGGCCCAGAATTGAACAGGAAGAGAATAGACTATGATCCCTTTAGGAAATAGAATAGTTCTTTTAAGCATCAAAATTCCTCTGGTGATGTCATAGGATTTTGAGTCATGGAATACTAGCGTTTCTGAATAATTGAGGTTGATATTCACCCAAAGGACAATGGAAAACACATGGTTGATTGGATCAGGGTGTAATGTTACAAAGAAAGAATTGTACAGGAAACTTGAAATAAATGCCCATTGGACATTTCAAACTGGATGACCTGAAGATATCTCAAACTTAACTTTTCCATAGCAGAACTCATTATTTTCCCTCTCCAAGTCTACTTCTCTTCAAAAATTATATATTCTGTTGAACATACTATTATTCTTCTAGTCTTCCAGGTTTGTACCTTTATCATCATCTTCATAATTTTTTCCATGTGGCTATGAATATCTTACACTCCTGCTTATGAAAATGACCTGTTCATATCCTTTGACCATTTTTCTATGGGGCATCTGACTTCTTTTCTCTACTCAGATAATTACCACCTTAGTTCAGGCCCTTACCACTTCTCACCTATTTCAGTAGCATACTAATTGGTCTCCTTGCTTCAAGTCTGATTTCATTCTATGCTCTAAACAACTGTTGAACTGTTTTCCTTAAGCCCAGATTTGACCATGTCAGTCCCTTACTCAATAAACCACAATGGCCCCCTGTTGCCTCTAGGCTAAAATATAAATTTGTTTGTTTAGCTTTTAAAATCCTTCTCAATCCTGGACCCAACCTATTTTTGGTTTTGATGTGGGGGACCTGGAAGATATTTAGTTACCGAAATGATTATGGGTAAATGGTCAGAGTGAGAGTTAACAAAGAATAGGAGGATAGGCCTGATAGGCAGATAGAATCAGAGTTAGGTTCTATTTCTGGTTCATATTTGCTGTGTGACTCTAGATAAGTTATTTAACCTCCCAATGGCTCCTAGGGAACTCTCTAAGACAACAAGTGGTGAATTAGTTGCAGTTCTGCATTGGTAGAGAGTGGGAGGAAGGGAGATATTTAGTAAAGTACATGAGTGTGTAGTAGAGGCAATTTCCTCACTGGGACTCCCCACATAATGAAATCATAGTTCAGCCTCCTCCACCTCTTCCTCACTGCCAAATGGGACAAAGAGTTAGTTTAGGGCTATAAAACTGGCAAATAATCCATGTAGGTGAAGACCAGTTTAGTAGGTGTGTACTAGGAGGGAAAAGTTGTTTTTGTTTGGAGTCCATTATGGAGTGGGTACTCCACCCTTAAAGAGAATTGTGATGATCTAAACTAGGCTTGGGGGAGCTTTAGTTAAAAGTTAGAGTAGAAAGTTTCTGAACTACTTAATTTCAGACTAGTTAGTTTCAATTCAATTATATTTTTACATTTCTGAGTCTGTAAATTCTCTTTTTTGCTGTAGAACTCTACCTCTCCTTCTCTTTCATATTTACACACACACAAACATATATGCAGGCACATATAGTATATATACATGTGTGTATGTGTATGTGTATGTGTGTATATATATATATATATATAAACATATATATATATATATACATATACATATATGTGTGCAATACATATAAAATTGAAATACTTTGCCAAGGGCTCAAGATGAGAGAGGGTAGAGTGTATAATCAGTGCAAGGGTAATGGTCTGGGAAAGATGTGATGGGTGAAGGGACTGGAGGTCAGGGAGAGAACTAAGAGCAGAATTAGGGGTTGTAAGGCAGAGATCACTCTCTCCCCCCCTTCTTCCTTCAAGAAGCATATCTCTTAGGAGATGACAACAGATTATGACCAAATAAAGGAACTTCATAGTTCATGAACATGGAAGCAGATGGTGGTAAGCCCAAGCATATGACCATCTCTGCATGTAGCTGAGGTGGACTGAAGGAGTAGGCCATGAGAAATTAGTAAGTTAAGGAACTGTGAAATTAAAGTTTATAGGAATATTATTATGGATGTTCAAGTATCTTTGTATGCAAGTAAGGCTTGGGGAAGGAGAGGAAGACTCTGAGCCAAGCACTGCTCTCACTGAGGAAGGCAAGACATAAGTAAATAAAAGCTACTAGAATCTTTATTGGGTTTTAAATATGAATTTACTCAATATGGTACCTCAAAGAAGGAGGAATCATTACATGAGGTTTGTAGAGGAAATGTCTGAAAGTGGCAATGGGAAGCAGAATATTCGGACTCTCCCACCATGACCAGTGACTTGGAGGGCATGAGGGAAAGCGTCAACAGTGCTAGAAAAGGGTGACCAAGGAATCTGTGCCATCGAGAAGGAGCCAGGTCTCAGAGAATGCAAGAAGATGGAAGGCTTAAGGAGGAAAAAAGTTTAACACGAATGTGAGTTTGTTACCCAAGAGCAAACATTACACAGAACACAATGGAAGGAATGGATAACTCTACAGTGGGACCTTGGGCAAGGATTTGGTTTGAAAGAAATGAGGATAAGAGACCAGACAGTGACAAAGAATAAGATTTCTATAACGATAGCCAGGGGTTCCAAATCATTGAATGGTGAGGGTTTGTTGGCATAGAGGCACATTAAACATTGAAGAATGAGTTTGGGGAGGTTATCATGGTAAGAAGCAGTACTTAAACCTGATCCTCCTGACTCAGCAAGGATGGTCCTCTAACCACTATCTCTTGATGCTTCTCTGTGGATAAGTGATGTGCTACTGAATTTGCTTATATATTTCCATACATCAAAGATTTATTATTTTCTTGGCATGGGAACTACCTCTAACATGCATGTCGCATATTATTTAACTTAGGAGATAAGTCTTAGAGAGTTACCTTAAATTTGAATAAGTTAACTAACTAACCCATGTTCACATGGTCAGCAAGTGCCAGATGGGGCATTTCTGACTCAAAACAAAATGTCCACAAGAATCTGCCTTTCAATATTTTCATAACACCTTCAAAAGGTTATGAATTTCTTTTTTTTCCCACTTTTTGGAGGGAGGAAAGTAGGACAATTGGGGTTAAGTGACTTTCCCAAGGTCACACAGTTAGTAAAGGTTATGACTTTCTACTAAGATTAAATGTGCGGGAAACATTTTATACATTTTATTCCAGACTAATATAGCCTTGCAGCCAGCACAGAGCAAGGAAATTAAAAGGATCATAAATGATATAAGCAATTACATTTAATCTTGCTGGAGCACATGAAAGAGAGGGTCATACAGGTCATCATCAAAATAACACAGGCTCGTGTTGGCTGACAAAAGGTCAATGAATTGGTCTGGAATAATGGAGTGCAATAGGATGAGGAAAAATTATGTCAGAGGAGAAGTAGTATACTGGTGAATTATCTATCTGACATGTGAAGGGTATATTTATTATGAAACAGGTAGATTATCTAATTGTTATGCTTTAGTGCATTTTCTGCTCCCCCTTCTTCCTCTTTTTAACCAGTCAGAAATGTGAATCATAGTATGAATGAAATGCTACTCTGGGACTTAGAGAGACTAGCTTTTATAGAACTCTGCAACAAAATTTGCAGAGTTTTTAGAAGCAGAAAGATGTTTTGAGATTGCAATGGAAAGAAACTAGAAAATGATGTGGTCACAAATCCATAATTTTAAACTCTATGACTAAGTTATTAGGATTTAATTGGAACTTTTAGTATGCGAATGATCTACTTCTCCCTCCTCAAAGTGTACTGTTCAAGGAATGCCCTCTCTCTAGAGCTCTGAATTTTTTTAACTTAGGGTTACTCTCTTTTAAATTTTTTTTCAACAAAAACCCATTTTTTCTCTACTTCTTTTACCTCCCCCTCTCCAATTGAGAAAGTAAAACAAAATTTTTATTAAAAACATGTTTAATTAAGCAAAACAAATTTCTTCCTTTGCTATATCCTTTTCCTTACCTCCCCAAATATGTTTCATTCTGTACTTTGAGTCTTTCACCTCCCTATCAAAAGATGGGTAGCATGTTTCATCATTCATTCTTTGGAGTTGTGGTTGGTCATTATGCTTAGCCAAGTTTCTAGGTCTTTCAAAGCCATTTATTTCTACAATATCATTGTATGATTTATTCTGCTGGTTGTTCTCACTTTACTCTGCATCAGTTCATAAAGGCTTCCTGGGTTTCTCTGAAACCATCCTTTTCATAATTTCTTATAATATAATCGTATTCTATGACGTTTGTGGGGCCCCTACTGGGGAAACACCATAAAGCACAGAAAGAAGTGAGATCCATAACTTAAACTTTGTGAAAGGTAGAAGCTTGGACATGGTGGCCTGTTAAAATCATTATTCAGACACTGAGTCATAACTCAGATAATGTGTCCAGTAACAGCCATAACATGAACACAGTGACTAGCTTGTGACCAGTACACAAATGCGTGTTTGGGCATTTACCCAACAACATTGACTTAATGCCCAAGCTTGAAGATGAACTTATTACTAAGCAGAAACCCCCAGATATTCACCAACCAGTAGTGGTGTGCTTTATAGGTCCATCTCCTTCTGTTTGATTGCTCTAATTACCACTGGGCTTTCTTGGGAGTCTTTGTGGGGATCCAATCTGTAGTCTGGCTGCCACCCTACACTGATGATTTATTAAAATCTTGGCTGGGATCCATCATTCTGCCCCAATGTAAGTAATCTAATTGAGTGAACTACTATCTATAATAAACATGGAGCTCCCAGCCTCTTCCTTTGGTATTGAACTTATCCTACTGTTTGGGGGGGGAGGTGGATTGGGGGTGGACCATGGATATCCCCGTGCAGGGTAATTCTGGACCTTATAACATTCTATGCCATAACTTGTTCACTCATTCCTCAAATTGGTGGGTATCCCCTCAGTTTCCAATTCTTTGCCACTTCAAAAAAAACTATAGAAAGTTTTGTATATCTTTGTTTGGAATTGTTTTGCTGAAGACTAATCTCTCCCTCAATCCAACCTTCCTCTTATTCCCCTTTCTCCTTTTCTTCCTGTTTCTCTGTTGAATGTAGTTCTGTATTCAACTGTTTGTGCATATTCTTCTTTTTTTTTGTTCAAGATGAGAATAAAGTTTAAGTGTCAGTTATTCCCCCTACTCTTTACTCCTTGTTTGTATAGATATCTCCTTGTGCATTCTGATTACGTGAAATATTTTTCACTAACCTTCCTCTCTCTCTTTCCCACTCCTTGTGTATTCCTCTTTCCCTCCCTTTCCATTTTTCTTTTGGAATCATCAAGACACAACAAAACCACTCACAGGCCTCTTTTCTAATTAGATTCCTTTTATGACCCTTGATAGGGCAGTCAGCTCTCTTTCCACTATGCTACCTAGTCTGCATCACCTATTATATTTACATATCAGAATTTTGGAGTAGATAGGATATAGTTCACAGGGCCAGGTAGAATCATCTTCTTTAGTTCAAATTTGGCCTCAGGCACTTATTAGCTGTGTGACCCTGGGCAAGTCACTTTACTCTGTTTGCCTCAGTTTCTTAATCTGTAAAATGAGCTGGAGAAGGAACTAGTGAGGGGCGGAGCCAAGATGGTGGCGTAGCAGCAGCAACATATCTCAGCTCTCACATAGCCACCCCAAAATACCCATAAAATAGGACTCTAAACCAATCCTAGAACTCCAAAACACACGCAAGGATACTTCCCACTAAAGTCAGATCGGCTATGAGGAACCATATAAGCACTGCGAACCGAAACCAGCCTGGCCTGAAGCCGCGGCTGTGCCCCGGGGGCGGCTGGTCAGGAGGTGCAGAGAAGCCTCTCAGGTGAGTGGATTAGCACCAGCTGTGAGTGGGGATTGTGAAAAGGGGAGATAAGCAGTCTGGCCGAAAGGTCTCCAGAGCGGAAAAGTGAAAGGCAGAGGTTTTGCACCCGCCTCCACGTTGTAGCTTCCTGCCCGTGGCCTGCAGACAGCAGGGGGACTGAGCGATTGTTTTCAGGCCAGTGCTC
>CM053591.1:75843642-75864460 GCA_028646515.1 Pseudochirops corinnae
ACACAGGCACTGTGGTTGGGAGATCCATCCTGCCCTACCGAAAAGTGACATAGGAGAGAATAGACTGGGGGAGGAGGGGACACACTGGGATGGCTGTTTTGGGGTGGTGGGTGGCAGAAAGAGGGGGAGAAAATATGTAAATCAAAAACTTGTGGAAATAAATGATGCAAAATATAATAAAATTAAAAAAAAAAAAAGAAGGAACTAGCAAACCACTTCAGTATCTCTGCCATGAAAACCCTAAGTGGGCTCACAAAGAGCTGGACATGACTGAAATGACTCAACGACAACAAACAACAACAAAGACCCTTGATAATGATAGCAAATTTTGGGAAGCAAATTAATGACTTAAAAAGTTGTGGCAAAACATTATATGACTGGAAAACTTCACCACGTTGAAACAGAAAGGTGAAAAGCAATGTACCAACTTTCTGTGTGTCTTTTTTTTTTCCAGAAAAGTAAAAAATACCCGTATCTCATCACCCAAACCTCTGTGCAATAGACACTTCTAGTGATGTAGGAGTAGGGATCAAGGCAATGTGTCAGTCAGTAGTCAAACTATGAAATGATAACAGTTTCTCCACAGGAGAATGGTTACATTAGGCTAGGGGCAAAAACAGTTGTTTTTTTTTAAAGATTGAAAACACATACCTGATGACGATCAGCATAAATTGCTTCCTTACCACTACTGTTATGTCTGCATTCTTTTCTTTGACCTTTCGCAATGACAGTTCTTCACAATTCTTTAATCATTTTTAAAACATTTTTTTTTTACTGCCTAAGGGCCGTGATGTATTTAGAAGTTGTACATTGAACATACCCTCATTTTTTTTCTTTCCTTTTCTTTTTTTTTTTTTTAGTACAAAGTTTTTAGTTTCTTTTTCATGATGTGGTAACTATAAAGTGATGGTAGATTTAAATCATTTTTTATTTTTATTTTATATATATTTTTTATTAGGGCCATATCTCCAAAAAAAACAAAAAACACAAAAACATAGACAAAAACAAAACCCTTAGGGTAATGTACAAGTTTCTGTATGTATAAAATCATGCTCTATTTTGGGAGAGCAGCCAATCACAATTGCTTCATGAATCAAGGTGTGAAAATGTTACGCATGGATTGATTTAGAAAATGGTTATCAGTACAAACACACAAAAAAAGAAATATACAGAAAAAAAGAAGAAACACAACTTCAAAAATTTTTCAGTGATGAGAATCTGCATTTGTATTTCAAGATAAAAAAGAAAAAAGAAAAAAAACTTGATGTAAATTCCTCCTTTTCCTCTAGCTTAATGAATATCATTTATTCAGTATAAAATCTTTATATGTTACACATGTTAAGAATAAATGTGCATTAAATCTTAAAAAAAAAAGATAATGATAGCAAACAGAGGAATCCTACCATATTGTAATGTAAACAGTTTATTCTTATTTAGTCCCTAATTATTGTTATTCCATGTTTACCTTTTTATGTTTCTCTTTATTCCCATGTTTATACTTCAAAGTTTCTACATAGCTCTGGTCTTTTCATCAGGAATGCTTGAAAGTCCTCTATTTCATTAGAGATCCATTGCCCTCTTCTCCCTCCGCGCCCCCCCTCCCCCCAGCCCCATGGAATTGTACTTGGTTTTGCTTGATAAGTTATTCTTGATTGATACCCTTTTCTTTCCTGGAATATTGCATTCTAGGCTCTCTTCTTTATCTTTTTTTTTTTTTTTTTTTAGTCTTGTCCTACTCTTTATGACCCCCTTTTATTTTTTTTTTTCGATCTTTTTGATAGAAACTGGTGTCTTATAGAGTTGTTGACTTCTATTTGGTCCATTCTAATTTTCAAGGTGCTCGTTGCTTGGGCATGGTTTTGTGACTCTTACGACAGGCTACTAATTCCCTTTCAATTCTTCCTTCTATATCTCTTGTTTCTTTTCCCATTTTTTCCTCTAGCACTCTCATGGGATGACATATGTAAAGTACATTGTAAATCTTAAAGTACTATGTAAATGCTAGATATTATTTCATTCATAAAAAACATATTAAACTTTCTTTTAAAAAACTCTTACCTCAACTCTTCTGGGAATTCTAGTTGAATTTGTACAGAGCTATGGTTTTCTTTGAGGCTTTGTTTATTAATGTTTCAGACTCACTGTCTTCTTCAGGGTTTGTGTTTGAGAATCCCTATTCTCATAATGGATTTTTAAAAAATAAAAACTTTTATTGTTTGCTCATTCTTCCAGCTTGCTTGCTGACTTCTGACTTTATATTAGGGCTAGGCTTCACACACTTCTGGAGGGAATGTCTAGGCTAATCCTGCTGCTCCTTTCTTGGTGTTATTTTATTCTAGGATATTGGGGACAGCTTAAACTAGGGACATATAAGCATTCAGTGCTCCCAACTTGATCCAACCAATATCTGGTTGCTGCCTTCCTGGTCTGAGCTCTGCAAGTTTCTGATATGGTTTTGGGTCTGAGCAACAGGTCTGTGGGATTGTACCTTTTGGAGTTTCAGTAGGGTACTGCTGGACTTCACCACTATCAGCCAGCTAGAAAACTCTTCTGTTTCTGAGTGACAGAACTGTAGATTAACCCTCTGTCTCAGATTTCTATCTAAGGCAGGAGATAGAATTAGTGTCTGAGCTAGATAGATGCTGTTCCCTTGTCTAGCCTCCTAGGAGAGCCTAGGGTTCATGACTACTCCTTACCCTAGAATGACATCCCTAGGTGAAGGTCCCTTCATCAGTTAGCCCTGGATCTATGACCCAGAACTGGGTGGTAAGCAACAGAGTTGCCAGTTAACACTGCCCTAGACAGGTTAAATCCCCTTCATTATGGATCTGGGACCTCCTCTTGCCCTGCAGCACAGTATTTCCCTGTGTCTGAGGCATATTTCTTTGCCATATTCTGTCTCCAGGGTCCACAGACCTCTCTATCTTACTATACCAACCAGGATTGGAAAAAATTCCTCACTGTAATTTTTCCCCCCTGGATTTCCTGATCAGGATTTGATCTAGTGTGTTTTTTAGATTTGCTTGAAGGAATTTGGGGAGGAGGGCAGTTTGCTGTTTTTTTTTTCCTGTTATCCCACCATTTTGGCTCTGTCTTCTTCTGGGATTACTCTCAAGGCAAAATTTAAGGGTGATACTTCTCAGAAATTCCTTTTTCTCATTATTAGGTTATGGAATCATAAGAAATATGCTATCTGCATTCAGAGATAGAACTAATAAATAGAAGTATGTATACAACAATTTTACATATATATACCTATTTGTGTCTAATGGTAGCCATCTCTAGGGTGGGGAGAGGGAGAGGGAGGAAAAAAAAGACAAAATACATAATAGCTTTGTTGAATATTTGGAGGGAATAGCCAATTGTACGTGGTAGATTTGCAGTTTCATGTGCAATAATCTTTTTTAGTGTACTATGTTAGGAAATGTTTGTTTTGTTCTGTGATTTGAAAATAAAACATTTGTAATACAAAAAAAAAAAAGGAAATTGAAAAATTCCCCTTGCCTCTACATAGTAGACTGGAGTTTAAGAACACTGTCCTTGAACTTGCTTCTTATGCTATACGGAGAAACATAACTTTTATGTGCTTCTCCAGGCCACTCCACCGTCTCAGATGCTTCCGTCTCCTGGACTAGGAAAGTCCACTCACAAGAATTCTTTTCTTAGGCCAAGTGAATGATAAAACTGTGGGCATAAGTGAGTGCATGTAGCCCTGTGCTCTTCTTCTCCAAAGTAGCCATCTGTCGTTCTTGAGGAGAACACTTTGTGGACGATCCTCCTCTCTCCAACACAAAGATTAATAAGGGACTAAACCCAAAACATTAAGACATGGAACTGGAGTGGGATGGGCACAGCGTTGGAACTTTGCTCCTGACTAAGAGTGTTTGTGTGGTACAATGGAAATAGTGATGCACTTGGAGTCACATAGCTTGAGTTCAAATTCCAGACTTACCTGCACGATTGTGGACATGTTACTTGACTTCCCCGGGTTTCAGTTTTCTTATGTGTAAAATGAAAGGGCTGGATTAGATGACCCCTAAGGTCCCTTCCAGCTCTCAGTTTATGACTCTATTATTCAAGCAGTACCAGTCTGATGGGAAGGGGGTTTTTCAGCAGCCCCAAGGTATCTTTGTCTTCTGGAAGGATTCCACACCATAGGCTAATACTATGAGTCTGGGAGGGGCTGGGTAAGACCTGTGGGAAAGTTAGAGATTTCCCAGAATGGTAGGGTGTTGCCCCACTGGCAAACCTAAGTTCCATTTCCTAAATAAGTTGGGTTTAGTACCACCATTCCAATATTGATATTATTAATGAGACATTCATTTGAATGTGGGTGCATGTGATGTGGTTACATGAGAGAGAAAAAGGCAAAACATAGTTAATATCCCTTTTGCCCTGTGCTTTGTGTCACAGAGAGGTTGGGGAGAATCTGGAGTTATGATAGCTTGATCTCTAGAATCTCCTTTATACAGCCCTGACTTCAAGTCAAGTTGAGCCAATATTTACTAAGTGCTTGCTCTGTGCCAGGCCCTTGACTAAGCAGTGAAGATACTCAGGCAACAATGGACTCTGCTTTCAAGGAACTCACAGTCTAACAGTCCCTTTATGCATTGGTTCTAAACCCAAAAGAAGCAAAATCTCTCAGGCTGAAATAATGACCTGATCTGGGGCTTGTAATTTGAACCAAATTACAAACATGGTTCATGTTCAAGAAGAATTATAAACTGATAAATGATCAACCTAAGGACTGAATTTGAATTGCGTGATTTTGACATGTTTAATAAAGACCTAAAAAGAATGCTTAATGTTCCAGGGTCTGGAGTCAAGAGAATTACGTGTAAGAGACCATTTATACTTTGGTATTACAAAATGAATGAAAAATGATGCCAAACTCCATTTTGTTCTGTAAGTAGCATTAACCCCTCCCCCCCAACCTTAATAAGCTACACCCTAAAATGAGTTCTCTTGGAAAAGAAAGAAAAAAGGCTACACATTGAAAAATAAATTCCAGAGGAAAATGTTGCCTAAATATGAATTTATACAGTATTGTTCAAGAATACAATACCTGAATTTATGAAGAATTCTGTTTCCCGCTGTCCAGAATAAGTGTGGAAATGACCAGATCGTTAAAATGTCTCTGTTGAATATGTCAGAATTGGGTTTTCTATTATTTTCACCAGACCATTAAAAACTCTGCTAGACTGAGTTGGAAAGGCATAGATTTATCAAAGAAGGACTCTGTCCTCAGATCTGAGGGCCAATCACCCCTTAAACTTTTAATATTAGTATGTTACAATATCACTAGTTTTATTGTCATGATGGGGCTTGTGTAGCTCAATGAAATCATGAGGTATGTGCTGTGCAAATTTACCCAAGACAGATGGGTCATAGTGGAGCGTTCTGACAAAAGTGACCACCTAGAGAAAGAAATGGCAAACCATTCTAGTATCTTTGTCCAGAGAATTCCATGGACAGTATTGGGCCTGGTGTGCTTTGGCCCATGAGATCACAAAGAGGCAGACATGACTGATGGATTGAACAAGAAAATGTTGCAATAAGATGTCTATTTCTTTGGCAACCCCTTTTTGAAATATGAAAAATTTAATCAAGTGATGGATAATCAGATACATGGCTTGATCAGATCTACAGGCCACATTATCATGATTCAAATGACCATTTTGGTATACTCCTTCCTGAGTAATTCAAGACTTGACCATGGACCCACACATAAACACCTAGGAAAGCAGACACAACCTTCAAAGTAAATAAATACTGAGGGAGAAGAGGACGAGTCCCAGGAAGATGCTGCTGAGTTTCTTCTCTTAGCTTTCCCTGATATTTCTTGCTAGAAATACGTAGAAGGTGAACTGGTCTGGCAATCATATGCCAACAGTGCTTGCAGAACTCAGCTGGGATATCTTAAATTCTTCTTCCTTCCTTGACCCAAGTAAGGCCAGAACATGCAGAGTTCAAATCCAGACAGTGTGATGCCTCAGTTATATTCCTCCACCCTTGCACCTGTTTTAAAATAATGGTAGAGGGGTCATAAGTAAGAGAGTCTAGAGGTGGGGGTGGGGAATTGAGACTATCTTAGAATCTGCAATAAAAAAGCATGCTTGATATTATTCTCCTTGATTCACAAACATCTGAGAATTGAGAGGTAGAGACCACTGATGTACTTCTTTTATAAATCTTCAAATATAAATGATAGATAAACTTAATTTTTAAATGTTCAATCCAAGAAATATTTATTAATGAGATGCAAAGCTCCATGATAGGTACTAGGAATGCAAAGACAAAACCAAAATAATTTCTGTCCCCACTGAACTTACATTCTACTGCGGGATATACCATATACATAAGTAAATTTTATCTATCTATCTATCTATCTATCTATCTATCTATCTATCTATCTATTTATCTATCTATCTATCTATCCATCATCTATCTCATCTATCTTATCTATGTCTATCTATCTATCTATCCATCTATCTATCTATTTATCTATCTATCCATCATCTATCTATCTATCTTTCAAATGAGAGAGTACTAAAACTTGGTAAGGCAAAAGACCTACTGTAGGAACCAGCATCTGATCAGTTCTTTGAAGTAAACTAGGTATCCTACATGATACAGAAGAGAAGGAAATGCATTCCAGACATCTAGGACCTCTTATGCAAAGGCATAGAGGTAGAAAGGCAAGTTTGACTAATCTAGAGAATGCAGGAAAGGCAATAATATGAAGTAAGTCTTGAAAGCTAGATGGGAGCCAGACTAAGAAGGCCTTGCTTTATGTGCCAGATGGATAAGTATGACTTTTATCCTAGAATCAAGAGGGATCCACCAAAAAAAATTTTAGTAGGAAGATGACTTGGTCAGATATGTGTTTTAAGAATATGAATATGTGGTTGTTTTTGTCCTTCATTATCAAAGAGGACCTTGCCATGACTTGCAAGTGAATTGGATTTGAGTGAGAGAGGGCTATACAAAGTCACTTTCTCCTACAGCCCACAGGTTGTAGGAAAACACATATTTCCAATGGTCTTAGGAAATGAGACACCACTTTTCTATCCATCTCCAGGCACGTCCGCCCACATGCAGATATGCCCACATATGAGTATTAAAGGGTCGTGGCATTAGGAAGATTGATAACCACTGTCCTATAGAGTCATCTGGGTCCATTGACAAGATATAGATCAGGATGACTGGAGATGGTCCTGAAAGAAAAGGAATTTGGAAGTTGTGCAGAGGATAGATAGATTGTTGAGAAGACAGACTGGAAATTGGGACACCAGTTAGGAAGCTATTGCTGTATCCCAGGTAAGAGGTAAACAAGGTCAAAATAGGGTAGAGATAGTGAGTACAGAGAAGTGAGTGGATGTGAGAGATATTATGGGGATAGGATTGATAAGATGTGATTAATTGCCATGTGGATAAGGGGGTTAAGGGAAAAGGAAGGATTAAGGATGACTAGGTTTCAAAGCTAAGCAACTGGAAGGATGATGGTACCCTTAGCAGAAACCGTAAAATTTGAAGGAAGGATGGTGTTGTTGGAAAGGCTCAATTCAGGCTGGTTCTCTGGTAGTTTAGGTCTGTGAAACAAAGCAAAACATTTATAGGGCATTCAACAGTTAACAAAAGGAGATTTGCTTAGCCATAGCATAAAAAGATACTCAGTAAGAAGACAGTACTTAGTTCAGGTAGACCAGCAACACTCTCCCTGGAAATGGATGTGGTTAGCAGAGTAGGGTATGGCTCAGTAATTTGCACAGTCTTGGGGCATTAGTTAAGTTTATGCCCTTAGATGACCAGGAAGTTAGTTGTCCTAAGGCCACCAGGGAGCTGCTTCAGCAGCAACATGACTGGAACTTGAGTCTCTTGAGCCAATCAATATTTTTTTTTCTTTTTGGAGGACAATTGGGGTTAAGTGACTAGCCCAAGGTCACACAGCTAGTTTTTGTGTTAAGTGTCTGAGGTTGGATTTGAACTCAGGTCCTCCTGACTCCAGAGCCAGTGCTCTATTCACTGTGCCACCTAGCCGCTCCTCACTACGTCACCTAGCTGCCCTGAGCCAATCAATATTGACGACAATTGCAATACCTTTTAAAGAAAAACTAGCCAACATCATGGGTGAGGATCTTAAGAAAATTTGGTGCAGTCCCCATAGTAGGAACTTTGGTAGATAATATTGCTTCAACTATAGACAAGTTTTTGGGAAACAATTACTTCCCTTTTGGACATTTAGGAATGTAGAGGGACAAATAAATCATTAGTAAATCAATCTGAATCACAAATTACATCAGTAAAATTACATTAGGATTTTATAAAAACTATTGCAAACAAGCACTGTAGGCACTTAAACATCTTTTTAAACACTGTGTTCTTTCCCATTGGAAATAAAAATAGAGACTGGCTCCTTCCTTCCTCCCTCAGCATATCTATTAGTAGTATTAGGAATTTCAATGTATGTGACTAGGGTTATAATAGGGTTGTAGGTCACCCAATGTACCTAGAATTTGGATTATGTCCAATTCAGTACCATTATGTCTGCTCAATAGCATCTAGGATGTATTTACTCATTTGTCAATGGATATGATACTTGCCATCAGAAATAGGTTGAATTTGTAATTTGCCAGCTATTTCTTTCTGAGACTTTTTGCCTGTAATTCTGATAGATGTCACCACAAGGCAATGGTATTTTTTAGGGTGGTTTCAGTCTAGATGGTAGACAGTTGTCTTAGAATCTTCTTGGGCTTTGATAGGCCAGCTTTGTCCTTAACTTGCCCTGCTCCAGGTTTTTGCAGCTTTCCCCCCTTCCACCCCAGACATCTCCAACTATATAATCTTTACTTAGGTCATCACTCTCACCTTCTCCCCATTAAAAATTGGGCATCATGGTTAGATATCAAGGTAGGATCAGGAACTGTAGCACCAACCTGATATTCACAGCACTGACAGTGATTATGAATATGCCAGCATAGTTCTGAATGGCAAAATATAACAGACTCTCCATATAGAAGACAGAAACAAAACACTTAATCACATACCAGAAAGCTGAATCCCAACATCAGAAAACTGAATCCTTCATGGCAACAAAGAAGTTAATACATCTTATCAGTGCTGGAAGCAACATCATCCCAAAGCCTTCCCACAAACAAACACTCACAAGCATAGCTGTCTCCTTGCCTGAGTCCTCTCTCTCCGTCTGCACTAATTTCTCTGACTCCCAGCTTCCTCTGGACTCTGCTCCACTCTTCTTGGTTCACCCATTCAGCAAACTCCTCCCACCACAGGCTCCATGTGATTACATTTGGTCTATTAAGGGGCAGGGAAGGTCTTCAAATTCCCTCAGGCCTATTAAGGGGCAGTGAAGATCTTCAAATTCCCATTCCCATTACATATGGTTGGATGCCAAGAGAGGATCATGTCTGTCTAATTATCTGCTTCCTTCAACAGACTTTTCTCCAACCACAAATACACCATTTTATACTTTCACTGACCACTATGTAATAATTGAAATATTCCTTTCTTCTGGATTCACTCTACCACCATCCCTTAGTAATGCCTCCTTATTTGAAGTCTGTACTCTTCACATTTATCATCCAATCCAGATCCTAGTGGCCATTACTTATCAACCCCAAGGTATACTCCTTCCTTCCTCAATGGGTTGATTACCTGCCTCACTGTCTTTCTCTCCACCATGACTCTTGCCCCTTATTAGGGGATTTCAACGTGCACATTTATATTCCTTTAAATACCATAACCTCTCTTATCATTCAGCCATGCCCTTCAGAGATTGACTAACTTTTCCAGGAATTAGGTTTTAACAGAAATGAGAGGGAAAAGGGTGGATTATAAATTAATAATTAGTTATTAATATAATAGTAAAATATTAATTTCTCTCAATATGGTACATCAGTGTAAATATATACACATTATATATTATGTACATATAAATATTTCTGTATAAATAAGTATTTTTGTTGTTTAGTCATTTCAATCATGTCCAACTCTTTGTGACACCATTTTGGGGTTTTCTTGGCACAGATACTGGAGTGGTTTGCCACTTCCTTCTCCAGATCATTTTACAAATGAAGAAATGGAGGCAAACAGGATTAAGTGACTTGCCCAGGGTCACACAGCTAGTAAGTTTCTGAGGCCAGATTTGAACTCAGGTTCTCCTGACTCCAGGGTTGGTACTTTATCCACTGTACCACCTAACGGCCATAAATTAATTTAGGTAATATAATTTTTACTATGTTGGTATAGGCTAAACATGAACAATGAATATTCTTCCAATTGTCTTTCCTATTTAATTTTTTGTTTGCTTTTTTTTTTTTTGGAGAGGGAGGGCAGGGCAATTGGCAGTAAGTGACTTGCCCAAGGTCACACAGCTAGAAAGTGTTAAGTGTCTGAGGCTAGATTTGAACTCCTGACTCCAGGGTCGTTGCTCTATTCACTATACCACGTAGCTACGCCCTATTTAATTTTTTTAAAAATTTATTGAGTTAAAAATATTGTCATTTCTAAAAGTCTTCTCTTTTCCACCTTCATAGAATATTCACTTGTAACAGTGGTGTATAGTTAAGAGAAACAATGCAAACAATGGCCATGTTTAACAATGTATGCCTCATTCTTCACCTATAATCCACCACAATTTTGTCAATGGAGGGTGGTGGTTATATTTTGCTACCAATCTCATGAAATCAGGACTACTTACTATACTGTACAAAATTCTGTTACTTTTCAATGTTGTATTCATTTACATTGTTGAGAGTACATTATTGTGGTACAGTGGATAAAGCTCTGGGCTTAGAAGCAGGAAGAGCTGAGTTTAAATTTAGCCTCAGATTAACTAACTGTTTGACCCTGGGCAAGTCATTTAACTATTGTATGCCTCAGTTTCCTTGACTGTAAAATGGAAATCATAATAGAATCTATCTCACAGTGTTGTTGTGAGGAAAAAATGAGATAATGTATGTAAGGCTGTTTGCATAGTGCCTGGTATATAGTAGGCACTTAATAAATGCTTATTCTTTCCCTGCTCTTTGCAAAGTGTGTTTCAGTGCTGTATAAATGCTTAAGGTGACATATAAATGCTAGCACTATTATTATTGTTTTTATGATATTTTTATATTATATGCAATACTTTATTATTATTTTTGTAATATATTTTTATTCTATATATTATATTTTAAATTTTTGTTTTTTTCTTAGTTCTACTAACTGGGTTTTGTTGAACTGATGTTCAACCTTCCTAAGTTTCTCTGAATTCTTCCTATTCATCATTTCTTGTGGTGCAATAATATCCCATTACATACATATACTGCAATTTGTTAATCCACCCCCAATCGATGAGCACCCACTTTGCTTTCAGTTCTTTGCTACCACAAAAAGCACTGCTGCTATAAATATTTTTGTACTTATGACTTTCCCTCTGTCTTTCATCTCTTTGGGATATATGCCCAGTAGTGGTAACTTTGGGTCAAAAAGAATATGTTAATTTTATTGTATTTTCTAGTATAGTTTCAAACTTTTCCAGTATGATTGGACCAATTCATAGCATCACCAACAGTTCATTAGGGTACCTGTCTTCCTACATACCCTTCAACTATTTTTGTCTTTTGTCATCTTTGCCAATCCGATCTTTCTTCAAGTAAAGTGTTTAAAACGAATGTATTTATTTAAGTCTTGTAGATATCTTGGGGGATTGACTTTCAGATGTTTTATGTATTTTATTACTTTTAAATGGAAGTTTTTCTTTCTATCCTTTCCTCCTGGTTTTCGTTAAGCCATCATGCTGTCTGCATTTGTTAAAGTTTAGATCTTTCTTTTGTCAGTTCTATTGCTAATATTTCTAGAATTATATCAAATAATAGAGGGGAGAAGGCCCCACATCTGATAGCATAATTGTTTCTTCTGCTTCTTTTGGGGATTGCAAAATCTGTAGTAGGCTTTATTCCAATCTCTCATCTGATAGATTTTTTTAATTTTAAAAATTAGAGGGAGCAACCAAATGAACAAACTATTGTAGGATGATTTGTTTTTCTGGTAATTTTTGTGCATATTGGCTTTATCAACCAAAAAAATCACATTTTAATTTTCATTATAACATTGTACACTGTACCATACAATCATTAAAATTTTAAATAAAACATTGTAAGCGGATATTTCTTTCCTGGAGAGGTGCTCTGGTGTTGTGCAAGAAAACCACAAGACACAAATAAAGTTATAAATGATTTAATTTTATGCAAACTATGGTTAATTCTAATTTGAAGAACAGAAGAAAAATAATTTCCTCAGTTTATTTTTTAATTGTTCAAGAAACTTCAGAATCTCGATGTAAAAAATTCTGGTTTTATAAATTCTGTGCTAGAAAAGAACCTAAGGTCCATTTAATTCTTATATTGCTGTGATGGGGATTAGGATAAGGTTAATTTCTTGGTCTAGTGCACAGCGTGGTCTTGGGATGAGCCAAGCTGATGTCCTGCTCCATTCCTGAGGCAGCTATGTGAATCATGATTCATTTTGGGTCAGGAAAACCTGAATCCAAATCTTCCTCAGACATTTACTAGCTGTGTAAGCCAGGGCAAGTCACTTAATCTTTTAGGCTTAGTTTTTCCATTTGTAAAATGGTGATAATAATATTTGCAAACCCCAGCTAGGATTCAGGGAACAGTTGGAGTAAGGTATAGGCTGAGAGTTTATGTATTTCTACCCTGGTTTTTAATGACGCAGGAGAATCAGAAGAAATGAGCTTGGTCCATCTTCTATTAACTGAATTGTATTTAATAGTGAGCAGGAAGAGTGTGTGTGGGGATTGTGAGAATAAGACCAAGTAAGCCTTGGAGAAGGGATGTCATGGGAGCTTGTTGAGGCTTCAAAATTCATTCTCCTTGAGTCTAAGTATTGTACATGAAGTTTAGACCAGGAAAAAAAACTTAATGATCCTAAGATTATATATTTATATCGTTATTTGGTTGTTTTTCAGTCATGTCTGACACTTTGTGTCCCCATTTGAGGTTTTCTTGGTAAAAACACTTGCCATTTCCTTCTCCAGCTCATTTTATAGGTGAGGAAACTGAGGCAAACAGGGTTAAGTGACTTGGCCAGGGTCTTACAGCTAGTAAATGTCTGAGGCTGAATTTGAACTCAGGAAGATGAGTCTTTCTGATGCCCAACCTGGTGCTCTATCCATTGCACTACCTAGTTGCCCCTATATTTTTTATTTATGGCTATATGTAGTAGGCATTGTTATGTGCAATATATATTATAGAGCTGGGGGAACCTTCGTTTTTATCACACCCAATAACTTCATTTTGCAGCTGAGCACACTGAGGTTCAAAGTAGGAAGGAGGACTTGTCTAATGTCACACAGGTGTACTCTCCTCCTTGCCCCATCACCCTCTATCTGGCCCCGTTCACAGAGAGTGGAGGAGGGTTAGAAACTTGCCGGTAACTTCATACAGTAGAGGAGTAGTTTTGGCATATGAGACAAGGAGGAGGCATGCCTATGACCCAGATAACGTCAGAGGCAGGGCAAGGGTGGTGGGGAGATGGCATTAACTTTTGAAGGTCAATGGGGAGAAACTGAGTGGTGATTGTGTCAGAGGCAGCCTACCTCTTGTCCTTCAGCTGTTTTCTTTTGATAAGCCTGTACTAACTAGGTCTCATACCCTTTGGGTATGAGCCAAGTCCAGAGACAAGAGTGAATGCCTGTGGAGCAGAAGGAGAAGGTGTGTCCAGAGCACAAGGATAAGCTGGAAACTCCCTTATGCAGCTTTTCTCTTTGAAGAGATTGGAAGTGAGGAAAGGGGAATCACTGATGCCTTTGCTCCAGTCCTTTTTAGCACGTTTTCTACTGTTGTTCAGTCTTTCTGTCCTACCTGTCATGCTACTGGGCTCACAGCTGCACATCTCTCCTATGGGACAGGAAGGGGGAATGAGCTCAGTCAGCACAACCAGATAAAATAGCTCTGTTCTAAATCTGAAACACAGCTTCTCAGACACACACACACACACACACACACACACGATTCTTAGGAATACCTTCACAAAGCACACAGATAAGGTGTGACTGAAAAAACATTGAATCTGGTGTCAGAACACTTGTCTTTGAATCACAACTCTGCTGTTTAAAACTTGTATGTCATGGTGGGGAGGGCCAGCAAGTTCTCACCCCAGCTGTCATATGAATTACCTAACACCACACATTATCTGGGTTATCAGCCTCAATTTCCAGATTTGTCCCCTTGACTCTGCCCCTTATGAGTGGTAGCCTAGATTCTGTCTCAAAATCTAGGTTTGCCATGAATAGCCCAACCAGACTATGATTTAGCCCCCATCCAAGCACTCTTTCTTATAGTCTAAGGCTGGCATAAATAGACCCACCAGATCACAGGCCTCATCCAGTTCCTGAAAGTCTCTCCCTTAATCCTACCCTACATACATTTTATTGAGATCATTTATGAAAGCATAGCTTTAAACAGCTCCTTAATCAAATTTTTTGAAATGAATTAAAACACAGAAGTGTGCATGTTAATGTATACATAAATACATTGTGTTTACACGTACACATATTGGCATGATATTTTTATATGTTTGTGTATATATGTATATATTCTTACACATACATATCTTAATACACTCATGACAATCCATACATGTATTTACACACATATACATGTGTATTTGTGTATGTGTACACTCCATACAATCCTTAGATCAGGTCCAATTGACTTTTATCAACAAGTATAGCAGAATTGGAATTAGAAGTGAATGAATGGGAGAAAGCTGTGTAATAAAGCCATACCTCTCTGAACACACCTGTTCTCATCTGATCTCAGAAGCTAAGCAGGGTCAGTTCTAGTTAGTACTTGCGTGGGGGTCACCTGGGAATACCAAGTGCTGTAGGATTTTTTTGGGTAGGTAGGTAGTACAGTGGATAGAGTCAGGAAGACTCCTCTTTGTGGGTTCAAATCTGACCTCAGACACTAGCTGTATGACCTGGGTAAGTCTCTCAACCCTTTTTGCCTCAGTTTCCTCATCTGTAAAGTAAGATGGAGAAGGAAATGACAAAGCACTCCAGTATCTTTGCTAAGAAAACCCCAGTACTCTATTCATGGTACCACCTCTAGGCACATAATTAATATCTAAAATTATTATTAAAAACTGTCTACATGTATGCCCTTGTAAAGTCCCTTAAAAAAACATAGCAGGGTTGAAATGACAGGAGGTGTTTTCAGGAGTAGGTTAACGACTGAGTCACGATCTGATTGGACTATTCCTACTGATCTTAGACAACAAGAAAGAATCTGTGCTATTGGGGTGGCTAGGTGACCCAGTGAATAGAGCACCAGCCCTGGAGTCAGGAGAACCTGAATTCAAATTTGGCCTCAGACACTTGAAACACACACACACACACACACACACACACACACACACCTAGCCATGTGACCTTGGGCAAGTCACTTATCCCCAACTGCCCTGCCTTCCCCCTCCAAAAAAAAGCAAAAAAAAAAAAAAAAGAATCTGGGCTATTCTTCATGAGAGGGAGGCAGAGGCAAAGAGGCAAATCAAAGCTGATGACAGTACCTGAAAAGAGGGTGATACTCCAGTCTCCTATGCTATTAGGTAATACACACAACAACTAGGATGAGAAAGTATTTGACAATGCATAGCCTGGTCCTTGCTACTGAATGGAATCAGGCACACTATCCATAGTCCTACCCTACCCTCACCCTCTGTGTGACATACAGGTATTAACTAGAGAGTCAAACCCTCTTCTGACACCAAGCTCTTTCCACTGTACCATGTTTTGTGTCTTCTTTCTTTCTTTTTTTTTGGAGGGGGAGGGAAGAGGCCAGAGGCCAGGCAATCAGGGTTAAGTGACTTGTCCAAGGTCTCACAGCTAGTAAGTGTTAAGTGTCTGAGGCTGAATTTGAACTCAGGTCCTCCTGACTCTAGGGCCAGTGCTTTATTCATTGCACCACCTACCTGCCCCTGATTTGTGCATTCTGTTGTGTATTTCTAGGAGTGGTATCTGTGTGTCTTGGATCATACACTTCTACTCTAGAATCCAGAAATAGCTTACAGAATAAGTGAATGAATGAATGCAGTACTTATTAAGTGCTTACTATACACAAAACATTTTACTAAGTGTTGGGAATGCAATTAGAAAAGTGCTCTCAGGGTGGCTAGGTGGCACAATGAATAGAGCACCGGCCCTGGAGTCAGGAGGACCTGAGTTCAAATCTAGCCTCAGACACTTAACACAAAAACTAGCCATGTGACCTTGGGCAAGTCACATAACCCCAATTGCCCTGCAAAACTCCTCCAAAAAAAAAAAAAAGAAAAGTGCTTTCAAGGAGCTCACTTTCTAATGGGTCAAGATGATACATATGGAAGGTTCCAACTGCAAGTCAGCTAGAAAGGTCCTTTGCACCTTAGGGTTCAGTGGCAAAGCAGATGGTAATGTCTCTTCTTCAAGATTATTTCCACTGATAAAACCACCTCCATTTCTGATGTTGAACTATTTGATGGTGCCAAAGACTTTGGTGACAAGAATTTTCTTTCCTGAATCTTCCAAGAATATGGCTGCAGCCCCTGCAGGAGTAGTTGTCAGGTTCTATCTCCTTGGGGGTTGACATCTGTCTGCACTGGGATGGATGCATTGCCATTCCGAAAGCTCTTGGGTTTAGGATTCTTTACTGTCTCCCTCAGGGCTTGAGGAGAGATAGTAATGAAGGTTGGGATGGTAACTTGACCTACCCATCACAGTCTGCCTCCTGTCTCTCCCCCAGGATGGCTTGCTACTTCATTGGGGCTGAGTCATCTGCTCTGAAAAATAATAAAACAGAGAAGTGGGTTTCAGATTTAGCCTAGAGATACTTATCCATTTGCATTTACCAAGACTATCCCTCCTTCCTGCCCCAAAGGAAGTATATCTATCTATGAGCACCAAGGCATGGACATAAAAATGGAAACAGGTAGAAAAGGAAAGACAACTGCTGAAACACAATCAGAAATATGGCGCTGATATGACTAATATGGAAATATGTTTTGCATGATTTCACATGTATAATTGATATCATATTTGCCTTCTCAGAGTGTGGGGGAGGGGAGAGGGAGGAGGGAGAGAATTTGGAACTCAAAAATATAAACAGAATGTTTAAAAACAAATAAATAATGAATATTCTAAAAATATTAAAATAAGAAATATGATGCTGAAAAGGAATGGAGCAATGAGAGTAGCAGAAATCGTTTTCTCTCCTTATTTCCCATCTTCTCAAAGAGGGAGGGAGAAAATGCCTGTCAGAGGAAACATGCATGAGGCACTATCTCTTTCATAAAAAGACATTTTATTTACTGAAAGGACCAGAAAAGAACATTTGCATGAAGAACACACACAATCCCTGAGACGTAAGTGCTTGAAAGATACACACAGACTGGGGAGGACCTGAGTGAATGCATGCCCCTCAAAGACATACATACTTATTGAAAGCAGGGATGGTTGCAAGGATGTTTTCAGGGTTTTGAAGGACACAGCTCAAAAATTATAAATCAAAGAATGGCTTGGGGACTAATTGTATTTTGTTATTGTTTGAGTTATACCTGATAGAACTGTGGATTTTGGGTTTCTCAGCCTGAGTTAGAGATTGATCATGGAAAAATGCTGATTTGAGGCTTTAGAGATGAACTCATAAAAGGAACCAGATGAGAAGAGATCAGAAGAATGGTAAAATTTAACAAAAAACTGAAGAGCTGTTAAAGACAGAATAGAAGCAGAATAGAGACTATCCACAGATGCTTAAAAGCAGAAACCGCTCAGGGACTTGATTGTGTTTTCCTCTACTGCTTTCTCTGGATAGAGAGGAAGAAACTTTCCAGAGCCCAGAAAGCATAACTGAGAAGCTTTGCAGTTCTCTGGCTTACAGAAACTGTTGTCACTGAAATAGGCAAAGACTGCTTCTCTGCACAACCAAGGAAGCAGATCTGTAAAGCTGTAGACCCTAGGTTTAGGACTACTATTTTACTAAACGTATACTGCTTCAGTGGTCCAAGAGTAACAGAGATGAGGCTCAGTCCAGCAGGAGAGAGAAAAGGCTCAAGAGAAAATGCGATAAATAATACAGACTATTTCCTAAAATAGACCACTGGTTTCTGGATCTGAAATTCAAAGTCATGAGTTGCCTTGGATCCATGGGTTTCCTTACACATGTGACTCACCTCTAGGTTGCTCTAAGATTGTGCTCCCTCTCCCCACTACTAACACTGTGAGCTTCGGAGGAAGAGTATGACCCAGGTTTATTGGAGGACTGTTATTTTTGCTAATTCATGCTTTTTTGCCTTTTATTCAGTAAATGTTATGTTTTTTTCTTTTCGTTTAGTAAATTGATACCATTGAGATTGATTTGTGATAATGGGAAGCATATCGATGGGGGTTCAGGAACCATAGGGATGCATAGTAGACATATGTATCTACCCATTCCTGACACCCACACACCATCCCTAGGATCCTGAGAGTGAGTAGTAGTCCTAGGGTTCTCCCTTTTCCTGGAAAACCCCACAAACCTGCCAACATGAATTGAGGTAAATCAGCCCAGAGAGAGAGAAAGAGTCGGAAATAAGTGCCATTTTGGACATCATGTATAAGAAAAACAATTCCAATGTGAATGAATTGGTACAATACCTGTGCTCTACGTATATAGTAAGGAAGGAAAATGTAACAAGCCCCTATCAAAATAAAATCAAATTGAAACTCCTTATGTAAAGATCTTTGGATATCAGACCAAGGTCAAATCACCTACCCTGTATTAGGGATGTGAATTTGATGGAGTGAAATTGAAATCTCCCTTCTTTCCCTCTTCCCCCCCGCAGAGATGATGTTATGAGTAGTGTGACATCTTATGGCAGGAGTAAAATTGGATAGTGAAAGCAGAGCTTTCTTTTTCTGAAGTATTCGATCTGTGTGTTATATTAAGTCTCTCAAATGTACCCTAGTATCACTAATGTTTTAACCTGGGACAAAACCAGTTGAGCAGGAGGTGAAGAAAAGGTGTGTCATGCGTACAGTTATGCTAGGAGAGAGAGAGGTCTAGCCCTTTCCCCAGCAGGTATTGAGGGGAGAATCTGGGGGTAGTGGCTACACCACATAGTGGTGAGGGCTTGAAGAGATTCAAGAGGTAAGACAAAGAGAGCAGTTGTGGGGAGGAAGCATGACTTCCAGAGAGGAATGTCCCTGGATGAAGTCCCATTCCCTTTTATTTTTAAGAAATTTACCTTCTTTTTCATTTAGGGAATAAAACAAACATTTCCATGACAGTATAATAAAAAAGATGATTGCATGTGAAACTGCAAATCTAATACGTACAATCTGCTATTCCTTTTAAATATATAATAGTTATCATGTAAATTTCTTTTTTCCCCCTTTCTCTCTACCCCCTGGCCTTAGAGATGGCTACAATTACACATAAATAGGTATACGCGCGCACACACACACACACACACATACACACACATACACACATATATGTAAAATCATTCTATACATACTTCTATTCATCAGTTCTTTCTCTGGATGCAGAGAGCATCTTTCTTCATATGTCCTTTATAATTAATTTGGGTATTTATCATAGTCAAAACGACTTATTCATTCAGAGTTGTTTTTTTTGGAGGGGGGAAGGCAAGGCAATTGGGGTTAAGTGACTTGCCCAAGGTCACACAGCTAGTGTGTCAAGTGTCTGAGGCTGGATTTGAATTCAGGTCCTCCTGACTCCAGGGCCACTCTATTCACTGTGTCACCAAGCTGCCCCTAAAGTCATTCTTAAAACAATATTGCTGTTACTACATACAATGTTCTCTTCATTCTGCTCATTTCACTTTATGCTGATTAAGACTTTGGATCAATTTGACAAGGATTGGAGAAAAGTAATGCTGGCTGAGAAATGAAATGAATAACTAAATTAAGTAGTCTTTCTTTTCTAAGTTCAGTAAAGGTTTAGATATACGTTTCACGGTGATTGTTTCTTAAGCCTGTCTCTCCGCTTACACAACTACCACCTCTGTTTAGCCTCTCATCACCTCTTGCCTAGATTATCACAGCAGCTTCCTAATAGGTTTCCCTGACTCAAGTACTTTACCATTCTGTTTCATCCTACACACTGTTGTTACCAGTCATTTTCTTTAAGTGCACATCTGACCACATGACTTGCCTATTTAGTCAATTTAGTGGCTTCCTATTGCTTGGAGGATAAAATAAGAACTTCTTTGTTTAGCTTTCAAACAAAGTCCTAAACAATCTGACCCCAATCTATCTTTTAGCCTCATTGGACATCACGTTGACTCCCGCCCTCTGTCATCTAGTCAAATGGACATTTTTTTTCTGTTCCTCATACCTGACACCCCTTCTTTGATCACTCTGCTTTCACACTGTCTGTCTCACTTGCCTGGAAGTACATTTACTTTCACTTCAAGAGACTTCCTTCTTTCAAGATGCAGAATCTTCTACATGAAGTCTTGGCTGATTCCTCTCCAGCTGCTAAAGGCCCCCTGTCCTAAACTATCTTGCTTTTACTTACCTTTATTTACTTGTATTTATTCACTTTATATTCATGATGTATGTTGGGTAGCTAGGTGGCTGCGTAGATAAAACACTGGCCTTGGAATCAAGAGGTCTCATCTTCCTGAGTTCAAATCTGGCCTCAGACATTGTGTGACCCTGGGCAAGTCATTTAACTGTGCCTCAGTTCCTCACCTGTAAAATGAGCTGGAGAAGGAAATGGCAAACTACTCCATTATCTTTTCCAAGAAAACTCCA
>CM053591.1:75864960-75881872 GCA_028646515.1 Pseudochirops corinnae
TTGGCAGGCACTGTAAATATGCCAGCATAGTGCTCAGTTGCAAAATATAACAGATTCTCCATATAGAAAACAGAAGCAAAACATTTATTCAGACACCAGAAAACAGAATCCCCAAACAACAGTAGCAAAGAAGTTAATAAGCCATAATGGCACAGAGAGCCATAGAATCCTTTAGACTCCCCACAAACCAACATTTATTCACAAGCCTGTCTCCCTGGGGTACATGCTCTCTTTCCCACTGTCAAGTTGCTCTGACTTCCAGCTTCCTATGGGTTCTGCTCCACCCTTCAGCAAATTCCTCCCACTACAGTCTATCAGGGGGCAGAGTATATTTTCAAATCAGGCGATGTCCTCAAATTCCCTTAGACATATTAAGGGGCAGGGAAGATCTTCAAATTCCTATTACCAATGAAGAGGTGCTGAATGGCCTATGTAATATATTTTGGGGTGATTTTATAATTTTATTGTATTGTTGTAACTTCAGTCTTGTGTATGTATGATCAGTTTGTGAAATCAGTTTAACTCTGTTTCCTTCCCTCCCCCAAGCTGTAAAGCATTAACTGTTTCCCCCCTGCCCCAGCCTAGAGGTATTTCCTTTCAAACCATTAACTCTTCATTCAAGGTACTACCTCCTTTTGTCCTAGCAAACAAAACTCATCTACTTGCAAATCTGGATGGGTACATCTCATTTAATTTGGCCTCAAATCCACTGGTTGACATTATGACGTATCAGGGCTAAAACCATACCTCTAAGCCCTGGCGCCCTGCTGTTTGTCCCAGTGTATTATGGGTAAAACACATGTGCAGTTGATGTCAAGGGTGCATGTCCCTTTAAGTATTAACCACTCCCTGGTCCCTCCCTAACTCCACCTTTGTACACCTCATTAGCCTAATGAATCTGTGATTGACAGTTTTGTCTCTTTAAATTCTGTATCACTATCTCCTGCCCTTGGCAGGATTCCCCTTAATTTTCTCCGGCCCTCTGACAAGCATAATAAACTTTTATAAATCTGCCAAAGGACAGCTGAGCCTGTAATTTTTTTCAGACGCCGAACCTAGAAAGGATATCTCATTAGAAATCCCCCAAAACCTATCCCTCATCACCATTACAGTGAGGTGATCAGATTTTCTAGATACATTATGAAGTGATTTGCAAAGAATTATACTTTGAACTCTTCATTTCTTATTGTAATTTCTCTAATTTATTCTTCCTATCTTCCTTGAAAAATTTCTGAAACTATTTCAAATAAAAGCAGAGAGGGCAGGCATCCTTGAATTTTACTTGATTTTAGTGGGAGTAATACTAATGTTTCTCCATTACATATTACGTTGACTCTTGGCTTTCTATTACATTAAGGAAAAACCTCTCTGTACCTATTCTTGTTAGTAGGTTCTTTTTAAAAATCATAAATAAATCTTCAATTTTATCAAAGGCTTTTTCCTAATCTATTTGTAGAATTTTTTTTTTTTAGAGTTTTAGATTATATGCTTTTTAAAGTTCACTGTTTTTCTTGTGCTCTGTCAGTCATATCTGGTACAAACCCTGCCTGGTCATGAAGAATAATTTTCTTAATGAGTCACTGTGTCGACCATTTAGCTAATATTTTAGTAGTATTTTTGCATCTATGTTCATGAAAGAGCTTGATCTAAAATTCATTTTTTAAAAACTGTTACTTTTTTGTGGTTTTAAAATTAACACTATATTTTCTCCAAAACTGGCATTAGATAATGTTCCAGCTTTCTCTAATTGGAGGCATTATTTGTTCTTGTAAAATTTAAAGAGCTCTGCTATGCATCCATCTGGACCAGGTGTTTGTTTTGTTTTGGTAGGGCAATTCTTTTTATTATTTGTTCCTCTGAAATGGATCCATTTAAATTATTAATTTCCTTTGCTGTCAGTGTTGCCAATTTATATTCCTAGAGATAATGATCTATTTCCTTAAAATTACCTAATTTATTAGGGCATAACTATATATAGTATTCCCTAACAGAATCCTTAATTTCATTTGTGCTTGTTGTGATCTGTCCTTTTTCATTTGTAATTTTGCTGATTTGTATTTTCTTTTTCCTTTTTAAAAATTAAATTTCCTAATGGTTTGCTGAATTTTTTGATCTTTTAAAGAAAAAGCCCGTTTTTACTTATCATTTAAATTTTCTTTCATCTTCTATTTATTTCTCCTCTTTTATTATCTTTTTTCATGCTTTCCTTTAGATTACTGTTTTTTTTTTTTCGTTTCCTAGGGCCGTTAGATGTACACTTAATTTATTATGTTCTCCATTTTCTTTCTTGCTAATGCAGGCACATAGAAATAAACATTTGCTTAAGGCAGCTATTCATAGACCTGATAATGAATGTTCTACTATATACCTGGGGCATGGATTAGACACATGACAGAGAACCTTGTAGCATTTGATACATCTGATGTCTGCTACCTGCTTCTGTTGATTCGCAGGAGCACAAACTATACTGCAAGAAGTATTGCTAAAGATTACAAAGACTTGAGTCAGTGAGAAACTGTACAAACAAAAGGAAGCAACACAGTTCCTGCTCTCAAGGAGTTTTCATTCTAATAGTGAAACATAATACATTCAGAGGAGTGGTAGTCTGGAAGAAGTAGTTTTGGATAGGAAAGTCAGAGTGATGGTGATTGGAGCCATGTGGTAGTTAATTGACTAATCCTTTCCAAGACTGGTAGTATTGATTATATTATTGGTCTCAGAACTAGAAGTGAAAAGAGGGATTCAAGAGGGAAGTAGGTATGAGTAGTGGCATTACATGAGATTAGGTGGGAAGTAATATAGTAGGTTTGATTCTGGGCAAGATAAGGTCAATGACCAATACTCATAGTAGGAGCTTGAGTTCTGTGTTGGAGGTAGAACCTGCCATGCAGGACCATGGAAGCATGAAAAGGGCCAGGAAGTGGCTTAGAGTAGCTGGGACCATGAAAGTTCTTTCTTTTTCCTCAGGTGTGTAGCAGCAAGCATCCTACCATACCCAGGATGGCTGCTATCACAGGTTCTTTGATTTGTTTTATATATATATATATAATAAATTATATATATAAATATATTATATATATTTATATATAATATAATATATATAATATAATATATTATATAATCAAATATATATAAAATCAAATATATATAATCAAATATATATATTTGATTAAATATACATGTTTATGTGTATATATATACATACATATATATATATATAGACACACACATACACGCACACACACATATAAGGTTCACTTACTATAGGGGGAAAAGTCAGCACCCTTAACTTTAGAAAATACAAACAAAAATTATAAGCAGACAAAAAATACAGACAGAGAAAATAACACAATTCATCAGACCAACAGACAGGGCTTCTAGCTGTCTGACCATTAGATACATACAATGTTAGTTACCAGAGAGAGAAGCGCCAACATCTGGGTTTTCAAAGCTGGGGGCTCAATGACTGCCCAGAGTCTCATCTGGCCAAATCACACAACTCTTCCCACAAGTGAGCCCCAAAGCAAAACCTCATGTCAGGGTATAGATATAGCCTTCTCCAGGGTCAGAAGACATCACAACCTTTGTGACCCACTGCCTAATTACACAGTAACAAAAGGTGTGCCTTCCTAAAAACAAGCCTTCCCTAAGCAAGCTTCTTTTGTTGGGCTCCAAGTGAGGCCCATTAAGGGACAGGGAAGATCTTCAAATTCCCTAGGCCTATTAAGGGGTAAGGAAAATCTTCACATTCCCTTACCATTACAAGATGTTATACTGAAAAGGTAAGGATCAGGAACTTTTTAGAGCCATACCTTCAGAGAAGAGGCAAACCAGTCTAGTTTGGGCTCATTCTCATTAGCAGTAACTTCTCCTTATCTGACTGTTTGAGGCCTCCTCCTTAGTTCCCTTTGGCTATTTGCAGAATTACAAATAAACAAATTTCTGACTTATGGTCCTACCACATGTGGGAAACACAGAGCCAAGACATTGCTCCTGAGACCCATAGTTGAATAGACTGTTTCCACAGGCTGACTTGAGCAGACAAAATGGGAGAAGACAATCTGCAGGTATGAAAGGTCATTTACTGGCTTAGTCCTACAAGTATTTCTCCTTGAACAACTAACCTTATTTCTCAATACTAACTTGCCCTAAAGGAGTAGAGTTAAGAAATCAAGTAAGGTCAACATTTTCTGGGCTTTCCTCCCACTAGACTTTATTGACTGTGTGTCATATCAAGGAAAGGAAGCATGAGGAGGTGAATCATCTTTTCTAATTGCTTCCTCTTTGCCCGTCAGATTACTTCAAGCTCGTCAATTTATTTCCCATCCTCGAAAGGTTAGTGTACTAATAGTAAGATCTGCTACGTCTGTTTCATGAAAGGCTCTTCCTTAGCTCATAGGAACTTGTTTTGATGGCTGCCCCCCTGTACATCATGGGGAGTGGGGGCACGGTTTCCCCAATAACTGTGGTCCCATTTCCTCCTGTCAAGCATCCCTGAAGATGAATTAGAAGTTATGACAACCGTGCATCATCAGCAACGATCACTCTGGACTCTCTCCTCTCTTCCCGTATCCGGTCACCAAGTCCTATTGATCCTTGGTACATAATGTCTTTCACCTTCATTTCTTTTCCATTTTCACTGTCAGTGTCTTATCTTAGGCCCACATTTCCTCACACCAGCATTATTTTAATAATCTCATCACCATTTTCTAGCCTGTTTCCCTTTCCAGTTCATGCTACATACGGCTCTCAAATTAATCTTCCTAATGTCCTCTTTTCAAAAGGCCCTCTGTCAAAAAACAAACAAACAAACAAAATCTTTAGTAGTTTCCTATCACAAAGTTTAAATCCCAGGGAGAAGATTCTGGGAAGATGGTGGAGTAGGTCAGAAAATTCCAGGCTCTCAAGATTTTCCCCCATAAAAGAGTTAAAATAGCACCTTAGGGGGAACAAAATGTGGGTGGTGATAAATAAGAATAGGGACATAACTGGGGTACTCCTGGAACAATTTGAGAAGACTAGAAGAAAAATCCCAGGATGCAGTTTGGTCCCTCTGAAGAGTAAACACCTCCAGCCTAGGTTCCATTTTAACGACAAAAGGCAAGTCCTGGGGTTAGTTGGTTTGAGGGGCTGCCTCTGTCCCAGCCAACTAGAACTTTTACCCCCGGGATAGTGAGGGCAGTTGGGCATTTGAATCTGGAAAGATCCAGGGAACCTTAGCTGACAAGGAACAATAGACTCAGGTGTGCTGTGAAAAGGGGTGGGGGCAAGAAGGAACCAGCACATGCCCATGAGTGTAGAAGCAGTGGGGCAGAAAGTCTCTGCCTATGGGCACTTACAGGACATTGGATGTTTGGCTTTGGTTCCAGGTTAGAGGGGAGAACTGAAGATCTGGGGTGAGAAGCACCATTTCTCACACCTCACAGCTAGAGGTGCTTACAAAAGTTAAGTTATTGCCACAAAAAATGCACAGGCAAAGGAGAAAAAAATCCAACCATAGAAAGGCATTATGGGAATAGAGATGACCAGGGTTCATCTTCAGAGGAGGATATTGAAGTAAAGAAACCCTTAATGAGTAACATCAAATGGACACCTGCCCAAAAAGAATTCATAGAAGATTTTTAAAAAGACTTTAAAAGTCAAATGACAGAGATGGAGGAAAACCAAATAAATCAAAAGAATAATCCAAGAAAAACACAAAGAGTATGAATGGAAAGTCAATCAATTAGAAAAGGAGATCCAGAATCTTTTTTTTTTGCTTTTTTTTTTTTGGAAGGCAATTGGGGATAAGTGACCTGCCCAAGGTCACACAGCTAGTTTTGTGTGTGTGTGTGTGTGTGTGTGTGTGTGTGTTAAGTGTCTGAGGCTGGATTTGAACTCAGGTCCTCCTGACTTCAGGGCTGGTACTCTATTCACTGGGCCACCTAGCCACCCCTGAGATCCAGAATCTTAAGGAAGAAAATGACACCTTGAAAATTAGAATTGGGCAAAGTGAACCCAATGAAATTATAAAAGATCAAGAAATGATTAAACAAAATATGAATGATGAAAAAATAGAAGAGAAAATAAAATATCTTATAAGAAAAACAATAAATTTGGAGAATAAATCAAGAAGAAAAAATATAAAAATTATTGGACTGAAAGTTACAATAAAAAAAAAGAATCTTGATACAAAAATACAAGAAATAAAGAAAATTGTCCTGAAGCAGTAGAATGAGGAGTAAAAGTAGAAATAGAAAAAATTCATCAACCACCACTTACAAGAGGTCCTATGAGGAAAACTCATAGGGATATCATAGTCAAATTACAAAACCCCAGCTCAAGGAAAAAATATTAAAGGCATCAAGATTAAAACAAATATGATGGTGCCAAAATTAGAATTACATAAGACCTAGTAGCAGAGACATTCAAGTACCACAGGTCTTGGTACTCAACATATCAAAGAGCAAAAGAACTGTGGCTCCAGCCAAAAATGTCATACCTTGCAAAGTTAAGTATTATCTTGAATGAAAAAATGGACATTTGATAAGCTCTCAGACTTTCAAGACTTGGTTTAAAAAAGGTCCTGAACTTACTAGAAGATTTGACATACAAGAACCAAGAGGCACATAACAAAGACTGATTATATACATATATATATATATATATATATATATATATATATATATATATATATATATGATGCATATCTAAGATTCTTGCCAATAACTGGGTAGCTCATAAGAAAGATTGGGGTAAACTTGAGTATGATATGAATTTTAAAAGTAAAACCACTTAGGAACAGCTTAAGAGTAATTATTTTATACAAATGAGGTACAAGAGGAATAACTGATACAGAGGAATTAGATGGGGGAGGAGGGCTGGTAGTTCTGGTAACCTACTTTCATTGGGAATGGGTTTAAAAGGGAACAATACATATATATTTAGACAAGTATAAAAGTCTTCTAAATTCAGAGGAAATAAAATGGTAGGGGCATAGGGAGGGAGAGGACAAGGGAAGGATCTTTAGGGGGTGGGGGAGGGAATAGGTAAAATAGGGGTATAGAAGGATGTTTAGATTTATAGGAATGGGAGGATAGGGGGTAGGCAAGTCATAGAAGGGCAAGGCAGTGGGTAGAAGTAAAGTAGAGGAGGCAAGAGGAATAGGAAACAAGAGATATGCACAAACATAAAAACAAAGATCAGGAGTAGAATAGGTTCGGGAAAGTATATGTCTATTTTGTATGTATATATCTATATGTATATATCTATACATATATATTTATACTTATAGAGAAACATATCTAAACTTTATTATAGCCTGGGGGGGGGGGATTTGGGGGAAGGGAAAAAAAAGAACAAAATAAAAAAGTGCCTAACAGAAAACAAAAGAAAACTCACAAGGAAGCAAAGATGGACAATTCTCAACACAAGTATTATTTACCATATAGACTTTCTTGAAATGAAAATTTCTTGTTACATGTTTTGAATCCTCTCTTATGTTCTGCTATGCACATGACATGCTTTTTCCCCCTTTCTAAGTTTGTATTTAAATTACAATATCTAAGTTTATGACATGTTTTTGTTTTTTTTCTCTATTCTATATTGTGTTCTGGTGTTTGAATCTAAAATAAAATTTTGAAGAAAAAAAAAGCTTAAATTCCATAGGCTCACATTCAAGAACCTCTACAATCTAGCTCCAAGGTACTCTTCATATTTTTTCTCCCAATATTCCCCATTACTGGGTTTATATTCCAATCAGTTCAGTGTGTTCATAGATGGAGGTTTCTCCAGAGTGAGAAGGGAGCTGGAGTAGATAAAGAAATCTAAGATAGTAAGTTGAGCTGGTAGTGAAGTGAATATGTCTGGGGCTCTCCATGAACTGGATGATTGGACCTGACTGTAGGGACTGGGGCATAGGAAGCCATGTGCATAGAAGAGAAGCTGAGTTAGGGCCTGGCCTATAGGGAGAACTATATAAGGATTGTTGATTGAATAAAGGTCATGGCATAGTTGAAGGTACATTAGATTTAGAGGATATATAGGGGGTTCAAGGAGGACTAGCATTGCTGGAAGAAGGACTTGCAGAATGCTTTTCAGGGCTGCTCATCTATGTTTAGTGTCTACTTGGCAATAAACTCTCATCTGTGGTTCTAAGAAGCTGTAGCATGTACAGCAGCCACATTTGGTAAATAGTCTTGGCAGATGTGCTAAACTAAGTTGAAGGTAACCAATAAGTCTCAAACCTGTTGGTAAATTAGGAGGGTATCTACCCCAAGCATGTGTAGACTGCCCTCAGGGGAATGGGCAGATGAGAAAAATTTGTCCCAACATCCATGAAAACAGCTGAAGCAGGCACAGTAGAACACTTAGAGCTTGGTCAGACATTGAAAATGCCAGTTATCCACTGCATCCCAGACCATTGTCAGCCATCCTGACTTTTGTCTTGCCACTGGACTTCTATGGCTCTGAAAGACAGATCAAGGCTGATGACTTTGTGCAACTCTGCTCTACTTAAATCCAATTCACGCACCAGTCAAGACATCACCGCATGAAGTCATCAGTCCTCTTTGAAAACAAAGGACAAAACAATAATTCTAATCTAATTGGGAAAAAAGACCACATATATAGGGGAGAGGCGGCCAGGGAAGAATGTTATGGGCAGGGTAGTCCAAGCCTGCTTTCAGCTGCCTTCATGGAATTTGAGCAAAGTGTTTTCACCTGCCCATTCTACCTGGAGGCAAATCTTCAAAATACTTGGTGTAGACACCCCCCCTAACTCACTGATGGATTTGAGACCCTGTAATGGCAAGCAAAGAAGTACTTAGTGCCTTGTTTCAGCTATTTAATTATTTAGCACCTTGTTTCAGTTCAAGTTTCTTTTGAGCCTTGCCCATGATTGTATCAAGTCTTTGTTAACAAACAGAACTTGTGAAACCCACAGTGGGAGGGACTTGCCAAAGACAGGAACAGGAAGGATGTAAGAGGTGAGCAGAACAGAGAGAGGAGCCAATGACCATATATAAGGAGAAGCCCAAGCTGGGAAAGAGCAGAATTGAGAAGAGAACACTTGTGGTGGCAGCACTCTGTTTGTCTGTTCTATGTTGATTTTTGTTTGTAATACTTTGTACAGAAGCCCTGGAACCTTACTGGAAGCCTTGAAAGAGGATATTCTTGTTGTCTGTTTATAGAAGTCCTGGAAGAGAGTTTCAGAGGTCCTGGGACTATACTGATGAGTTGCGTTGAGTTGTCAGACCTTGTTTGTGGGTCTGTAGTGGTTTCACTGGCAGATAGTGAATTGACGATGGTGCTGGCAATGTGAATGAATGTTGTTTTGGCTCTGTTAAGCTTTGTCTTCCCAGAAACAGAAACTACAAAGGACTTGAGATGGACTGGACACTGTGAACTTCAATATGGAACTGGATGAGGAACTGAACAAGGAGCCGAGAGCTGCCTACCTGTGAATCCAGGTAACATTTGGGTAGATTCAGACAGAAGCTGGACCCATGGAAAAAGAACCATGGAATTTGGGAGCCAGCCTTGAGTCAAGATGAAAAGACCTCTTCTTGGGTCCTTAATGCTGACTGAGATCGTGATTTACTGTGGCCTAGGGGAGGGAGAACTTTGTACTCTGTATCTTGTACCTCTTAAGGATGATTGAGTTAAGGATGATTGGAAACTATTCTTCAATCAAGAAGAAAGAAGACTTTTTGACTGAGAGATTAAGACAATGTGACCTAGGGGTGGAGAACTTTGACCTTTGTACTTTGTGCCCCTTAAGGAGGCTTGCTCCTTAAGGATGATTGAGTTAAGGACTTACTGTATGATTATTTTTTGTTTAAAGCTATGTGGCCACTTCAGTGATAAATTGTTATGTTATAACATTGTGAATGCTGTACTTTGGTTTCTGTGAGTTTTGCTTTAGTTTACTGCAGAATAAATAGAGAGTTCACTATATTGTATGATCAGAGCCTTAGAACTGTTCACAGCACCAGTCCTTTGGAAAGCTGCTAGTGCTTAGCTTTACATTGATTACTCTCAACCCAATTTAGCCCATGTGCTAAGATGTGGGTTATTTATTTATTTACAGGGGGTGGCCGCTATGCATGCTACAGATTTTTGGAGCCATAGGTGAGACTTGGGTGACTGGTGGATACCAAAGGTGGATGAGCAGCTCTGAAAAGGCCTTGGCAAACCCTCACATCAGAGGTGCTAATCCTCCCTGAATACTCCATAGACCCCATTAGATTAGAATATTTGTATTCCAGGTACTTTCTAGACACTGTGCCTGGCACAGAGTAAGCACTTGTATACATTTTCATTCATTCATTCATTCATGCATGCATTCACTCAGAGGCATTGTATAGTCCATTCTAATTCTTACATTGTTATTTAACTCTTTACACATATGTGTCTTATATCTTTAACTAGATTGCAAAGCTCTTAAGGACGTGAACCATATCTTATACAACTTTGTTTCTCCTATAGTAATGTTATTATTATAATCCTTATTAATAATATAATGCATTATTATATAATAAAATGTAATATTGATAGAATTGTTATAACAATAACTTCATAATAATAATAGTATAATAATGCTCCTGTACACAGGAACTCAATAAACATTTCTCTAATATTATCCATTCCATTTAGTTCCTTTATCTATTTCTGAGCTCTAGGACTAAAAAGGACATGAAAAACTTAAAGAGAATTAGGAAAAGAGAAACAAAAAAAAATAAGAAAATGAACTAGATTGACAGGATCATGACCCATACAATTGTTAACACAGAGCCATCTACAAGAACAATCATCTAAAATATAAAATTAATATGATCAGCACTTTCTCAGAATATCATTTGTACTAGAATTAGTTCATATCACTGGGAGAGCAGCTTGCTATGTGGCCTTCGCCCAAACAAGTGTTCCCAAACCAGCCATTTCTGTAACTTGGCCTGCTACATGATTTCTAGTATTATCTCCCTATCAGGTAAGTAGGAATTGTAATACACAGACCTAGTTTTCAGAGGTAGGATCATAGATATTTCCATAGCAATTGGAACTCAATTGCCTACATCCTAAAATTCTTTTGAAAAGAACTCTGGCTCAATTAAGAATGCAATTAACTATCCCTTTATAGTCTTGGCCTAGAGCAAGAGAAGACAAACGTAGCTTAGGTGCCAAAAATCCTGGTAAGTATAATTCTTAGGGGAACTGACTTTGCTAGCCCAAGGTAAAACAGTGACATAGGGAAGGTTTCTTTGGTGTCTTTCCCCTATTAGTAGAACTGTAATTAGGTGAGGTGAAAGGTTCAATAAAAACTTAGGGTGTAAAAATTTAACACATATACTTCTTTAGCAATTAATAGCCTCAATACACATAGACAAATACATACTACACACATGCATATGAAAACACTGTATATATGTGTGTGTGTATGTGCATGTATACCTATATTTTTATCCCTCTTTCTCTTTCTCTACCTCACTCTCTCTCATAGTTGGCAACTAGGGGGCCCAGTGATAGAGTATATCACAAAGACTCATCTCCCTGAGTTAAAATCTGGTTTACCAGCTGTGTGACCCTGGGCAAGTCACTTAACCCTATTTGCCTCAATTTCCTCATCTGTAAAATGAGTTAGAGAAGGAAATGGCAAGCCACTCCAGTATCTTTGCCATGAAAACCCCAAATGGAGTTACAAAGAGTCAGACAGACTGAAAAAAATTATTGACTGAACAATAATATATTCTTGTAAACAATTTTCTCTCCTACTCAGTTTACTCTGCCATAATTCTTGTATTATTTTAGTATCATGAATTACAAAATTGATCATATTACTTGTGCTGGACAACACAAATTTTAAATTATCTCTCTGCTCATCAGCTCCACTTTCCATCTGCCTGATGCTTCCTGCTTCCTAAGTTACTCACCCCTATTTTCTCCTGTAGGTATCTATGCTGTATCCCAATCCTCTTCTTTATTACCTGTCAATCCCTACTAAGGTGTTAACTAATATGAAAATGTTAGTTAAAATTATAACTCCTCCCTGGGGCATTAGTTATAAAAAGGGAATTCATAGAGGTGGTGGAATTAAAATGTTTGAACCATCTCTCAGGAGGCAGTGGAACCTTGGATGGAATCCTGGCTCTGTAACTATGCATGTGACCTTGAATAAGTCATGTACTCTCCCTGGGCCTCATTTCTTCATTCGTACAATGAAGGGAGGATGGTTTAGATGACCTCTAAGGTCTACCAGTCTGTGATTTCATGACCCCTATGATCATACTTGTGAAGATGGGCTTATGCTTTGGAACTGTAGAAAACATCAGTGTCTCACTACATTCCCCTTCCTTCTACCATCACCTGGTCCCTGATACTTAAACTATCTTTATCTGTAAATTGAAGGGGTTGGATTAGATCCAGGTGTCAAACTTCTGAGTTTTGAGGTCAGAGTTGAGAGAGTAGGTTCAGATATGAAAGAATTCTCTTAGAGGATTTTCTCCTAACCAAGGGGAACTTTATTGATGCAAAGGCAGTGGGCTAGCCCTGGAAGAAGGATTAGCAATTTACAGAGGAACAGAGGCTTGTTTTTATAAGGACAGGATAAGGGAGACAAGGGAAAATTTATGACCCAGGATGAGGGAGACAAAGAATTTTGTGGTCCAGGATAAGGGGAAAGGTTCATGGTATTCTAAGATAAGAGGAAGAGACTTTAGGTCACCCAGGCTCAGGAGAGGCCTCACAAAGTACTAAAAAAGCAACTCTTAATATTAACTCTTAGGGCACTTTGTATCCACATCATGAGTGCAGTCTGAACCAGATTAAAATACAACTGGGAAATGCTTAAAAAGATAAAAATACAATACAATATAGATAAAGTTAATTTGTGATTTTTTAAGTCAATATGTGGCCAATGGGAATATATTTCTATTTTACTTTAACACAACTGGACTAGATAGACACTGAGGCCCTTCCAGCTCTAAGTTTATTATTCTATGATTTTCTATGATCCATTAGAGAATTCCTAACCATTGTCCTACTTTGGGGGCAGGGAAGAGGGAAGGAGAATGGAGAATGACCTATAGGTAGTCACAGCTTTTCCTTTCTTCCCCTATTCCTCTCACATCAATTTAAAAAAAAAAATTGACCGCTTCTTATCAATAATAAGTGCTTTATGAGTTACAAAGTACTTTATCAGTATGTCATTTACTTGGATTCCTAAAAAGCAAAAAGGATATTCTTAGTCATGAATTTAAAATTTTTTCCATAGTCACAAAATTTGCTTTTTTGTTGTTGTTTTAGAACTCTACTACTTCAACAATAAAGAGTTTTTCTTTTTTCCCCCCCCTTGATTTCATCAAATTTATTGTCAGATTTTCTTAGTCAAACTTGTCAAACTTCTTGGAGCGGATAGAATACATAATTGATAGGGAACTGGTTAAAATAAGGAAATTGAAATTAATCTCCCTTTCTAAAAAAGCAGATTTAAAGTACAAAGTCCTTCCCATATTCATGTGCTGATGAGATATAATCATGTGTCTTTCATATAGATATACATTCATATCAAGTAATGCATTTCTGTGATATCCTATTTCATTTTTGTTCATCTGATTCTTCTTTCATGGAGCTATTCTTTGCTTGCACATCTTATAAGGCCTCTGATTTGGGTACTATCAAAAAATTTTACAGTTCAATACTGTATGTATTAAGAAAAAACCTAGAGGATAGAATATTAAAATTCCAGAAATACATGAAGCATTATGTGATATGCTAACAGTTGCACTTTGGTAGTTTCTCAAGGTACCCTCTATTTGACATATAAAAGCATAAATGTGGAAAATGCTTTGGGCATGTTACCACTTGGTTAGTGATGCCATTTGGTTTCTGGGTCCCTCTTCTTATAAACACCCTTGTCTCCTCTCTTCTAAATAACCAGTAACAGGGGAAAACTTTGCCCACCTGGGTGGCTTGTGTATGCCAAATGGGATGCAAGTGCCAGTTTAATGCTGTTTTCTATGGATTCCAGAGAGTTAGCAACTTTCTGTTGTTCAGCACTTTTCTCTCTTTATGGGAAGGTGTTGACTCATAGTCATCACCAAATGTGTTGATTTATAGAACTATAGAATCAAAATTTGCTCTGAGCTCCCACCCGCTGGTTAAAGCCCACCTCCTAGTACCAGTCTTGCTATGTTTCAGCGATTGTTCATTGTGTGGTCCTGGGAGTTGGCTCAACATGGAAGCAAACACATACTTGAATGCTACACATAATTAGTTTTTACTCAGCATAGAACAAAAAAGCAAATAAATAGTGCTTATAACAAGAACATAACATATAACAAAACAATAAAACATTTATGTTGGGTTGCAAGCCTGATACTCTCTGCAAGCCTGGAAATTTTTCTAGTCAAAGGATTGAACTGGACCCAGGAGTTCAAAAATATGAAAAGTTTGAGTTTTTTTATCCCCATGGTTGTGCCCCCTGTAAATGTATAAAGTTATATAAGTAATCTACTTTCCATAGGATAATTGACTTAGTAGTTGGAGAGATAGAAACTGGAGAAATTCTGGAACTGGGACTCATGACATGGGAGTGTGGAATTCAAGACCTGACACAAAGTCAGTACCTCTCCCAGTCTTGGTTATGTGCTTTCTCTGTTGATTGTCAGTTGATAACTAGCTACCCAGACTCAACCAAGTTTTAGGAATGAGTAGTTACTGAGATGGTATGGTAAGAACAATTGGTAAAAAAAACACTTTCTCCAAACCAGGGCATTCTCTTTCACACTTTCCTAGATAATCCAGGGGAAAGTGGGCTCAAGTTTAGAGCACATGTGGCAAAGAAGGGTAACTCACAGCTCCCCGAAATTCTTTTTTTTCTGGAAGCTCTTTTCTCCCCTTCATGGGGTTTTCATGAAGTCCAATTCAATTCAAACATTTATTAAGTACCTTCCATGTGCCAAGCACCATGCTAAGTTCTGGGTATACTAAAAGAGGCAAAAATCCTTACCTTCAGCGAGCTTACAGTCTAATGAGGGAGGCATCATGCAAACAAATATATAAGGCAAGTTACATGCAGGATAAATAGGAAATGATTCAATGAGAGAAAGTACCGGGATTAAGAGGGGTTAGGAAAGACTTCTGTAAAAGGTGGGAAGCCAGGAGAGGCGGGGGGGAAAATTAAAAACTCAAAATCTTCTGGAAGTGAATGTTGAAAACTAAAAATAAATTAATTGGTAATATATAAAAAAAAAAATTCAGAGAGGTCAACTTGGCACAAAGGAAGGAGAGCGTTCCAGATATGGGAGGTAGAGAAAATACCCGGAGCTGAGAAATGGTGGGTCTTGTTTGTGGAACAGCCAGGATGCCCGTGTCACATGTTAGGAAGTAAGGTATAAGAAGCCTGGCAAAATAGGAGGGGGAAAGTTTATGAAGAGCTCTGCATGCCAAAGAGAGCATTTTGAGTTTGTTTCTGGAGACAATAGGAAACCACCAGAGTTTAGTTGATAGAGAGGTGATATGATCAGACCCATATTTTAGGAAAATCACTTTAGGGGCTGGAGGGAGAATGTTCTCTGCCTCCCTTCATTCCTTCCCCTAGCCATTGAAAAGGCAAAAAAATAGAATACTCATTATACATATGAAAATTATGCAAAATGCATTTCCACATCATCCCATACTGCAAAAAACAAAAACAAATCAAGAAAAATAAAGTGAAAAAAATGAGAAGCTGTCTTTCTTTAACTTACCTAATTTGTCCCTGGCTCCCTATGCAGGCATTGTTGAGAGTCATGTCTGTTCCAGACATAGCGTTAGTATGCTTGTCAGAAGTCTGGATCCTCTGAGCCGCCAAGGTTCACAAAGTCGGAAAATGGGTTGGGTCTGTCATGTAGCACAAGACTGAGGGATGAGAAATGAATAGTCCAAGTATTACACTGATATCCAAGAAATGTTAGAAGCCCTAGAAGAAGACCTCTAGCAACCAGGGCAGATCCTCTATGCCATTTGTGGGAAGAAAGTGACAAAATGAAATAGCCTAGGAAGTCGTAGATTGGTTGCAATCCTTGCCAGCTGGGGGAGTATCCATGTCAACGAAATCTTAAGAAGGTAGGAATCACACTTGGAGGATCATTAAAAAGATTCATGAGATAATTTTTATGAAGTGCTTGAAGTTCCACCAGACAAAAGTCCTATGTGAAATGTTCTTGTTATTTATTGTATATTAAATTTATCTCCAAAATGAAAATCCTTGAAAAAATTTCTGATCTTTTCAGTAGGATAAATTCCTGGGTAGGCTAATTATATATAACATATGGTCGCAGTAGAGACAGTCCAGGTTTGTAACTACATCAGAGGCCCCTCAAATGTTATCTTCTTTGTCACTGTCTCTGACTTCTCAAACTATGAAAGTGCCTGATCTGTGTAGAACTCTGAGGAATGAAGGTAAGGAGAGCGTGGAGTGGATGTTTGAGGACTACTTCAGTAAGAAGATTATTCTTGTGTCAGTGCAATTTTCTGGGGACTTTAGGAAGTAATAGGGGAGTTACAAGCTCCTGGATGATTGTAAAGTTATTGCAAGGGGCTGTAATATTCACTTTCAGAACTATTGTCATATGTTAAAGGCTAATGAAGATCTATCTTCAGCTGACTCCTTATCTGTCTCTCCCTTTTTTTTTTAAATTTTATTTTAGTTTGCATCATTCATTTCCACAAGATTTTGAGTTACATATTTTCTTCCCCTCTTTCCCCCACCCACCGCCCCAAAACAGCCATTCCAGTGTGTTCCCCCCTCCCCCAGTTTATTCTCTCCTATGTCACTTTTCGGTAAGGCACGATGGATCTCCCAACTGCAATGCCTGTGTATCTCAAGTTCCAGTTGGATGTAGTCAATAATAATAATAATAATAATAATTGCATATATATATATATATATATA
>CM053591.1:75882372-75918994 GCA_028646515.1 Pseudochirops corinnae
TTCATTGGGTTAGGAAACTTTAAGGTGAAGAAACTCTCTCTACTGATGTAGGTTTATACTTTCTCTGTAAGTTAAAAGTCTTGGAGAGTTGGCTAGAGCAACTTGACCAAAAGGCACAACAAATTTAGTGACACTTAAAATTATTTTATATTTTATTAATTACAATGATAATTGATATAACAATATACCATTAACACAACAGTAATAATAATTGATACAAAAACAATAGTAATGACACATATGACAAATAGCCACACTTATATAAGGGTGGGAGTAAAAATCTCCCCATCCCAATTAATAGATTGTAAACACTGAAGGCCAGGACTGTTAGATTGAATAGAGCAGTCAATTAAAGGTGCAAACTAGGTGTAAAAAAGTTCTTAATTAATTTGGGAGGAGCAATCTTCATCATGGGATGAAAGGAAATGATACCACTTAGGAAATATTTTTCAATTTGCTAAAAAGAATCAGTTACTATTTAGGACTATCTAGAACATAGAAAGTCAATTCAGAATTGTCAGAGCCATAGGCAAGTTTTGAGATTTTCTAAGGTCAAGACTTGACCTCTAAGGAGGCAAGTACTTAAACCTGTACCTGAGGGCAGGTGGGAGGTGGGAGGAATAAGCCTAGAAGGAATGTTACCCTCCCCACTTTCCCCCTTGATCACGTTGTTGGAGAGAGTGTATCACCAGGAACACAGCAAGGACACTGAAGGATTCAGAAGGATGTCCATCTGAGGGAGGAAGTAGTTTCAAGACATGAGACCTCTTGAATTAGGACCCTGCACAACTGAGAATTGTGTTTATCTTTACATCATACATATTCTCTATGCAACTGCCACACAACCATTGTATTCTTCCCCTGGATTATGTAGATCCTTGTGGGAGAGTGTGGCCCAGGATTTGGGGGTGTGGGGGAATGTTTGGTACCTACTTCTCTTATACCACTTTAATAAATACTCTTTTTGACCCACGTGTGCAAAAATATTTATAGCAGCTGCTCTTTTTGCGGTGGCAAAGAATTGGAAATTGAGGGGATGCCCCTCAATTGGGGAATGGCTGAACAAATTGTGATATATGAACATGATGGAATATTATTGTTCCATCAGAAATGATGAGCAGGAGGACTTCAGAAAAACTTGGAAAGACTTTCATGAACTGATGCTGAGTGAAGTGAGCAGAACCAGGAGAACATTGTACACAGTAACAGCAACATTATGTGATGAATAACTTTGATAGACTTATCTCTTCTCAGCAATACAAGGATCTAAGACAACTCCAGAAGACTCACAATGGAAAATGCTAACCATATCCAGAGAAAGAATTATGGAGTTTGAATGCAGAGCAAAACATGTTATTTTCACTTTGTTGTTTGTTTTTTTCCCCTTTCTCATGGTTTTTCCCTTTTGTTCTGATTCTTCTTTCACAACATGACTAACGTGGAAATATGTTTAACATTATTTTATATTGCTTAAATTGCTTGCTGTCATTGGGAGGGGGAGGGAAGGGAAGGAAGGAGAAAAATGTGGAACTTAAAAGCTTACAGAAATGAATGTTGAAAGCTATCTTTACATGTTTTAGCAAAAGAAAAAAATTAAGAAAAAAATAACCTTTTCAAAGTGTCTATCTTATTCATAATCAGAGGAGCATACTGATGGGGTCTCATGAAGAAAGGTACTAGAAACTCCATCCTCTCAGTATTGCTCTTATATTGTTGAGGAAAGAAGTAGGCAGCTGATCTCTGGAGAACCCAACCTTTTAATGCTAGTGGGAATTAAGGGAGTAGCCCTGGAAGGTGTTTTACACACATACATATGCTAGATGTACTATTTATTTGGTCTGTAGAAGGCATATATGCTGTTTATTATACTGTCATGCTGCATGTTTTATTGGAGCTAAATAAAGATCAAAATGAAAATGCTTGGTGCCCATATGGATTTTCAGACTCTAAAATGAAACTTCAAACCCATCCCAAGGGGCTGGGATGCACAGATTGAGAACCACTGGATTGATTAGGTTTCTAAGGTACCTTTCAACCCTGCAGTTCTGTGTCTTGGGAATTAAATAAACTAGAATTATCTAATTACTTAGATCATAATGTGTACAGGGTGCAGCAAGACCAGCCACTTTTTTTAGTTCAGCCTGAGGATAGAGAGCTAGACAATATACTCTACCTTCGCTAGTATGGAAAGAAGGGAAAAATATGATCAGTTAAATTTTTTCTGCATTAGAGAGCTGCTTAGAATCTGGTGAGCCTACCAGAACTCAATTTAGTGAACCATGCTCCTTTCTCAGCTGTCTGCAGCAGTAGAAACAACTGAACAACATTTAAAACCAGAAATGATTGAATTAAATATTTAAAGGCCAAGTACAATCAATACAATATTGCTGGTGTGCTTCCTTTTAGTTATTTCTGGAGTTTGCTCTGAATATTTAATTGAACTCAAACTTCTAGGTCACTCAAAATATATCTATTTCAGGCTACCCCAGAGATAGAGATTTACTGTACACTAGAGTATAATCACATTACCAAAAAAAACCCTGCAGTTTTTTAATGAAATTTTTGCTTAAAGACAATGTTAGGATAAGGGTCACTATTTATGTGCTTTAAAAAGTCTGTTTATAATACAAACAGTATAATTTTGCTTGAACAATCCCTACCCCAGTATTCAATGTCATTCACAATCTGTCTCAAAAAATATTTATGTCTATGAATCTTCACCAGCAAGTGGAACAATACATATCCTTAATAAATGATTGTGGAATGAATGAATTATTATAATGCTAAGAATACCCTTAATTTCCTAAGTATAGAGCTTTATAATTTGGATTTTCTTAAATCTAGGTGGTCCTAAATCTTAGAGTGGAATATGCATTAATGTTCTTGTCTCCATTAATATGGAAAACATTTTTTTTAAAAACAGGGGATTGATTTAAAGCGAAAGGATTTCATGGTGTATTTTTATTTATTATAGACATACAAAAACTAGAAATCTAATTAGGTGTTTTTCTGTACTTTAATTTTACGACAAGGAACAAATAAGTAAATATGATGGCATAAGACTTTTTTTTTTTAAAGCAACTTTCAGGGAATATTATAGGGTCAATACCAATTCAGCCCAATCTTCTTATGCTTTCTACATTTACAGTACTGTAACTGATATTTGTGAATATGATCACACACTGTAGGATTCCAAAATGATTTTTTGGTACTACATTTAATGTCATTTTTAGTGTTAAATGCATTTTATTATGTTTCAATTCTTTGACTTTTGAGAGTCTATTTTATATGTATGCATGTATATATATACATATGCATACATATACATATGCATGTGTGAAGTGCAATTAATGTAACAGCTAGAAAACTGGTCTTGGGGACAAGAAGACTTGGTTCAAGCCCCACCTCTGGCATATGTTGGCTGTGTGATTTTGGGCAAATTGCTCAACACTACTGGAGACTTAATGTTGCTAAAAAAAAAACCATCGTGTTGATTTGCATTGACAAATGAAGTTTTCTCTCCTTGAGTTCTTTATATTGAAGAAAGAACAGGTTTGGATTATATACACACATAGTCTATACTTACACACACACACACACACATGTCTATGTGTGTAAACAATATATATTTTCTAAATCTGTATGTACAAATACACATTTTAAAAATTGCATTGATGTGGCAGTAAAGGAAATAGAATCCTAGACTTAGAAGAAATCTCAGAAGTAATCTACTCCAACTCTTAACCAAAACACAAATTCTGTTTACAGAAATGTGTGTGTGTGTGTGTGTGTGTGTGTGTGTGTGTGTGTGTGTGTGCTGGCGTTTCCAGGCAGGGCTAGTTGACCATTTGTCAGAAATGTAGAATGGATTCTTACCCTGGGCAAGGGTTGGATGAGTTTAACTTTGGAGGTCCTTCTAAATCTGGGATTCTTACTTTTATGACAATTCAATTCAACAAGCATTTATTAATTGTTTACTACTATGTATGAAACTGGGTGATAGGGATACAAAGATTTTTAAATAACCATATCCTACCCTCAAAAAGCTGATATTCTATTGAGATATACAATATGGACACAGATAATTAAATACAAAGTGCATACAAATAACACAAGGTAATTTCCAGAGAAAGAGGGCATTAACATCTGGAATCTCTTACAGCAGCTATGTTTTGAAGGAGGCTGTCAGATGGAGATAAGGAGGGAGTATATTCTAGATATGGGAGACCACCTGTGTGTGTGTGTGTGCATGTGTGTTGAGTTGTTTCAGTTGTATCTATCTCTCTGTGACCCCATTTGGGGTTTTCTTGGCAAAGATATAGAGAAAGCTATGAATGCCAGGGAGGACTTTGTGTTTTATCCCATAGATTATAGGAAGTCACTGAAGACTTATGAGTAGAGATCTATGCTTTAGAAATATCAATTTGAGGAAATGGAAGACAAGCAGGAGACAAAAAGAACAATTAGGAGATTATTGCAACATTCCCTCTCACGTATTCTCTCCCTCTAGCTGAAACAGACTACTTCTTACTCTCTGAATCTGTACTGTGCTGCTCACATTGGCATGCCTTTGCTCATGCCTTTTCCTTTTGTTTTATGCCATTCTCTTTTCTTTATCTTTGCCAGGTAATACACTACCCATCAGTTAAGGTTTAGCTTATAATGCCATTTCCCCCATAAAGCCTTCTTGATCTTTCCAAAAAGAAGCAAATGAATGAATGAATGAATGGACATTTTTCTAAGAATATAAAACTAATTGGTACAGTAATTTCAATTGCCAAATTTTTGCTATTAAGGTTAATGAGATCTCTGTTGAAGGTTCTTAGAAATAGAGTCATTAAAAAAGGCCTAGAATCTCAAGGGAAATATGGGAAAAAAAACTATAGAAATGAAGAGGGAATAGCAGACTTAAAAACTATATTATAAAACAGTAATCATCCAAAGTACTTAGTACTGGTTAAAAAAATAGAAAATTAGATCAGTAGATCAGTAGACAAGGAAGAATCAGAAACAATAAAAATGAATAACCCAGTGTTTGAAAAAAAAAAAAACCCAAGAGCACAAATTATTTGGGAAAGGATGCCTTCACAAAACAATGTTAATTTTGGAAATGTCCAATAACTGTCCTGAACGGACTGCTGTGCCTCTTTCTGTAGTATTTAGGGAGATATTGAAATCTTTGCCATATGGACTAGTTGAGGCTATGAGAGGCATGAGAAAAAATAATATTTGGGTCTACCAGGTCCTGAGAGAACTAAAAGAAGATAAGATACTGGATTTGGAATCAGGAAGCCCTGGGTTCAAATCCTTCCTCAAGCATTTACTAGCTGTATGACTTCATTTCTCTGTGCCTCGGTTTTCATATCTGTTAAATGAGGGGTTCTCTTCCAGCTCTAAAGTTCTAAACTTTAAGAATTGGGAATATGGACAAATGAGTCAAATGTACCCTTAGTTTATTTACTCTGGACAGCAAATATTTAACTGGCAGAGAGGTAATCAAGGAGTAATATGTTGAAAAGAATTGTTAATGGAAACAGAAAAATCAATTCACTCAGTAGATCATAAAAGGAATGGTTCCACCCTCTTGCACCCTCTTGTACCTTTTCTGTTCCATTCTGCTGATTTGTGTGGTCTCTGGAAGCCTCTCTCTTGGATGTCCCATTAGGATGGGGAAGCACTCCACCCTCTCTGTGTACCACCCCATGACTATGGCACCTGCTTATATGTGGCAGTGAGCACATATGCTGACCTATGAGATTTTGAGGCTAGTCCTCAAGTATCTGGCTGACTCTTTTGCTTTGCGTTTCTTTCCTTGTGCACAGCTGACTGAATAAAGCCCCTCATATAGACCTTCCTGACTTTGGTGGCTACTTTATAGGTTGGAGACATCTGGAGTAAAAAAGAATTCCAGATAACTGGCGGTAAGCAGGAAATGCTCTCTGAAGCTATTAAAATGCTTCTCAGAGAATGACCACTAACAGCCGGATGAGCTCAAACCATGCCCTGACTTGCCAGAAATTAATAAGGACCTTTAGGCTGTTCATAGAGAATATATAGGCAAGGTAAAGATGAAATAGCTATTTAGAAGTCCCACAAAGTGTTTCATGTTTTAATGCTTTGACTGTCAACCTGCTGAGGGAGTATATGGGGTGTTAAAAGTTTCTATTTCAAGTTTGTCTTTGTAAATGTGAGCTTAGGAGTCTTGTTCTTTAAACATTTCTTTTGTTTTGAAGGAAATAAATAGCTGTCCTATAAATGATCTGCTTTTAATACTGAGTACTCTCATAGAAGGACTCCAGGATAGAGGTATAAAGAACCAGAAATAATGAAAAAGAGCCTCACTTCTCTCCTTAAAGTACACTGGGACTCAATACAATCTATCCACAATACAACGATTCTAGAGATGGTAATCTGTGATAGTAATGGCTTCAGTTTTTCAGTTTGAGATGCTTTCCTTTAAGAGGGTAAAGATGCTCTCCTTTGCAATTGGTTAGTCCAAGGGATTAGTGCTTGACTGATTAGCTTTATTTCTTAAAGCCTTAGACATAAAAGCTCAGCCTACCAGGACTGTCAGTACAGTGGAGGTTAGTAGAATTCTTTATTTCCCTGGGTGATTTCTTTCCAACCTAGTATTGCTATTGAGGTGAATGTAAAGGCAGAATGGCGGAACATCTATTTTGATTAGTGACTATTCTTTTTTATCTCTCATGGTAAATACATTTTTAAAATTGAATTTTATGGTCCACAAGTATTTTATCGTATTCTGTTTACAGACTTAACTCCCTGGACTGACATAAAGCAGATCTCTCTCTATTCTGGACACATAAATGGAAGAGGATGTTCCAACCTGACTGGACTAATCATAAGCATGATATATATTAGAATGTGATAAATACACAAATAGTACCAAGTGCTGTGAGATCAGATGGCTCCCTCTCCCAGAGACAGAAAGGCAACATCTCTTCTTTCAGATATATATGTATTGGAGGGGGAAAGGCAGGGTGGTTGGGATAAAGCCATGTGACCTTGCCCAAGGTCACATGGCTAGTAAGTGTTGAGTGTCTGAGGCCAAATTTGAACTCAGGGCCTGCGCTCTATTCACTGTGCCACCTAGCCGCCCCAAATGGATAGAATTTTAACAGGCACAAATGACTAGGAGTCCACAGGATCTTAGAATCAAGCCATTTGGTCCAATTGATTTTTGACTGAAAATCCCTTCTATCACATCCCTTCTACACAAGCAGTCATCTTTTTCTACTTGAAAATGTCCATTGAAGGGGAGCTTACTCCCAAATCATCTTAACATACCTCTAATTGTTGGGAAGTCTCTCCTTACATGGAGGTGATTACATTGTTATAGGCATAGAGAAATGATGCTATGAACAAGAGAACATGGGTGAAAATTGTGGAAAAGTTGAATTTGACAAAGATTTATTAAGTACTTCCTATTTGCCAAGCACTGTGCTACGTAGGCACTAGAAATACAAACACAAAAATAACAGCTTTCTTTGTTCTCAAGGAGTTTACATTCTACTGTATAAGTTCAGAGAATAGCAAATTGTCCAGTGTGAAAGAAGCATATGATATGCCAAGGGGAATAATGTGAGATAAGGGCATAAGGTAGGTGGGGGCTAACTTGTTGGAACTCTGAACCCCAGGTTAAAGAGAACTGGATTTTATCTGGGAGACTGTGGGGACCCAATGAAGGTTTTTGATTTGTAAAGTGATATGATCAGAGCTGTGCATTAAGAAAATCAATCTGACTGCAGTTTGTAGGATGCATTGGAAAGAGACAAAGTGGGAGGTGAACAGACTTGCCAGGGGGCTATTACAATACTGCAGATGAGAGCTAATTAGAAGTCTTAACTCAGGTAGTGGCAGTGAAAATAGTAAGGCAAGGATATAATAATGAGATATTGCAGAGTTAGAATTGGCAAGAGTTGGTGACAATCTGTGGAGAGAGAGGGAGGACCCAAAGAGGCTTTTAAATCAAGGACTGAGTGTTGGTACCATTAATAAAGATGGGCAAATCAAAGGAAAAGTCAAATTTATAGAAAAGTTGAGTTCAGATTTAGAGCTGGAAAGGACCTCAGAAGCCATCTAGTTCAGCCTCAACATTTTACAGATGAGTCTTAAAAGTGATTTACCCAAGGTCCAGTACAGCACTCTATTTATTCTGCAGTTCAGTTTTAAAAAGATTGAGTTTGGGAAGCTAGTTGAATATCCCAGTATAAACGGCCAACAGACAAGAGAAAAGAAGGGGCCTGGACCACAGGAGAGAGATTGGAGTTACAGATATTGAGAGGCAATTATATAAGAGGATTACTTGAAGTGGAGTAGCAGTGGCCAAGATCAGCAAGGGAGAGGTTACGGAGAGAAGAGAAAGGGTCTTAGTGGTGTTATCTCTGCCCAAAGGCAAAGAGGGTTCACAGCTATCCCAGTTGTGTTGTGTAGCAAGAGTGAGTGATGGATAGTACACTGGTATCTAGAAGTATTAAATGAACCAGAGGAAAGTCTTCAGACATTAGTAAATCCTACATGGAGAATTTCTGAAAAATGAAAACCGGACTAAACCAAAAATGTAGCATTGTGAATTCTGGCTCCCTCTCCCAGAGACAGAAAGGCAACATCTCTTCCTTCAGAATTTGGATGAGAAACCTCAAGGGGTGGGGTATCTCTTTCTCTACTGCCATCGGCTGAATCCTCTCCTGAATCTGACCCCTCTTCCCCCCACCCACTCAAATTTTTAAGAGATCAGTCACTGGGGTCCCAGTTCCATTTAACCACTTGACATCAGTTAGCTTTTACAAAGGGATATTTACTTTAAAAACCTAGACACTGACTTCTCTGACTTCCTTTAAGTACTAAAATCCCATCTCCTACAGGAAGCCTTCTCTAATCCCTCTTAATTCCTAGGCTTTCCCTTTGTTAATTATTTCCTATGTATCCTGCATATAGTTTACTTTTTATACATCTGTTTGCATGTTGTCTCTCAAACTAGATTGTAAGCTCCTTGAGGGCAGGGACTGTATTTAGCTTCTTTTTGTATCTCCAGCTCTTAGCATAGTTCTTGACACATAGTAGGAGCTTAAGAAATATTTATTTATATAGCAAGAAAAAATGTACAAGTAGTTTCCCCAATATCTCTGAGGCAATTGTTCAGTTGTGTCTGGCTCTTCACGACCCTGTTTGGGGTTTTCTTGGCAAAGATACTGGAGTGATTTGCCATTTTCTTCTCCAGCTCACTTTACAGATGAAGAAACAGGGTTAAGTGACTCGTCCAGGGTCACACAGCCAATAAGTGTCTGAGGCCAAATTTGAACTCAGGAAGATAAGTCTTCCTAATTCCCAGTCCAGGGCTCTTATCTTCCCCCTCTGAGGAATAGTCTCCCCTTTACCACATTAGTCTCTGGAAGGAATAGTTTCTATATAGTTTTTATATAGGTTCCATTAAGTTCATGCCCTTTGGGTGAGTAATTCCACTCGACTGGGATCCCAAAAGTTACTTTCAAAGATTGTTCCTTGTCTCTTGGGTATTGATACTGCACAAAACCTAGTCTGGAATCTGATTCCTGGATTCCTCTGTCTCATTCTCCTGACTCTTGAAACTTCCAAGGTTGGAGACTTTATTCCTTTGCCTAAATGGGAAAGAACAAATAAAAATGTCAAGGATAGAGGCCTGTTTCTTGAGGCCACATAGCTTCAGAGAACAGAGGATCCGAAGGCTTTTCTCCTTCAGTATAGTCTTTTACTAGATGCCATAGATGGAAGAGTCATTGAGCTCCTACAGCTAGAAATGAAATAAAGTAGAAATAGTTGAAACTTATAGTCTCTTTCAAATGTCTCTGAAGCCAAGCAAATAGCTCCCTCTTTGTTAGGTGATGAGTGAACTAGGACCAGTTACAGAATGCCTACACATGCAGTTTCTCCAAGGCACTTTTCTTCCATGTCATCATGATTCTCCTAGAAGGAAGCTTCCTAGGGTCTTCCACATGGAGAAGTTGCATTAGCCAAGCAAGTTAATGGGTCTGCACATTTACTAAGACCCTATTATATTAGAATTCTGTTACAGAATGAGAAAGAATGGTTGGATTTCAATCCATGTACATGGAAGGAATATTCACATTGATGAGTTTACAGAGCCATCAAGTGTCCAAGTTACTACTTGAAAAAGTCTGTAAGGCATACAAAGAATAAGACATATGCCTGCCCTTGAACAGTTACAAACTAGTTAGGGGAGCTAAAAGTTTTATGGGAATAATTACAATCTAGTAGTGAGCTGAAGACACGGAAACAGTGTGACATTGTGGAAAGAGAACTCTATTTGAAGTAAGAACACTTTATTTCTAGTCACAGCTTTGCAACATATGACCTTGGGCATTGCACTTAATAATGCCTGTCTTGATTTTCCTAGTTGTAAAATGAGATCATTGTATTCTAAGGTCCTTTCAAGCTTGACAATTCTATATTCTAGGTTTTGATAAGAAGGAAGAAGGAGAGTTGGATCCAAAACATTGAGAACTATTCAGCGAAGGAAGTCTGAGTAAGGGGCCCTTAGCACTCAAAGTCAGTTAGCAACTTGGGAATGAGGAGATGCCTTGACAGGGAGGGGATATTGAAAGGAAGCATGGGAAGACAGTGACAACACACTTTACTTAGGGTAAACCTCCTTATATGAGATGAGCAGTAGGGTCTCCCCATATGAATACTGGACTCAGACTCAGAAGACTTGAGTTTAAGCCTTGGCCTTCTTACTAATTGTTAACTAGCAAAACTCTTCTCATCTCTTGAGTTTCAATTTTCTGATCTATAAAATGGAAGTTGTAATCCTTGGACTACCTCCCTCAAAGAATTGTGAAGATCAAACAAAACAATATTCTTAAAGCATTTTGTAACGTTATTAAAATGTGAGTGCCAATTTCCCACACTGGTAACTCTATCTGTAAAGCCGATTGAACCAGATGTAGCTTGAATAAACTAATCTCTAAACTGGGATTAGATGAAACTTTACTATCATGCCAATAATGGATGGCATGATTATAAAACAAAGAGATGGGCTTCAGGAGTCATGAATCACTAGCAATTAATGGCATGTCTTTTTGGCCCTAGGTAGGTGTATTATCCTGCCTTGTTTTAAAGCTCAAGGTTGTTTTGACAAGTTGTCTACCTGTTGCTTGTCTACATTTCTCTGTGTGAATAGAACACAATTCTAAAAAATTCAATCAGTAAGACACATAGCAGGCCCTCCATAAATACTTGTTAAGGGAAGATAATGGAGGAATTTTTCTATCTAGTTCTTAAACCAATGGCATTGCTACTACTTCAAGGTACTAATATGCTTTAACTGGAATGAATGAATGAATCAACAAGCTTATACTAATGGCCTGGAAATGTTCTAGGTATTAAGGATGCAAAAACAATAAATGAAGCAATTCTTGACCTCAAGGACCTTTCACTTTGTATGGGAAGACAACATGTACAATATATACACCTGAATGAATTTTGAAGGAAACCAAATGTTCAAGAATAAGTGGTTTTATTATTGCTTGAGAGAAAAACAGAATGTCCTATGACTTGAGAAATGGTGTTCCCTTCCATTGAAAGAGGGGCTTTTCACTTTTTTGTGTCTGTTTTCTGGTTGTATTTTATATTAGATTTTTCTGTATTTGTATTACATTGCCTTGCTAGGAGATAAACTCCCTAAGAGCAGAGTGCTTGTCTTATCTAAACTTTGCATCATATCCACTATCTTTTAGAGCTCTATACATGTTTATGGAATGAAGATATAAAAATGGCAGGAAAGGGCAGAATCATTAATGCAAAAGAAAAACAAAAAACTTGTATCTAAAGACAAGAAACTTGTTTTACGGCACATGGAAAATCTCATGGGGATATTTTGTCTTGCTTCAATCTGGAAATGGGCAGTTATTCATCAACACAGCATGAGAGGTTAAAGAGCATCATGCCACCTCCTGTCTGCAATAAGACTATTTTTGGTTGGAAAACTGAGATCTCACATCTGCTACCATCAGATGACAATATGCCTTGAAGGAAAATTGTAGGGATAATTGAGTTTTTCCATTATGATGTCTATATTAATTCGTGCACACTGTAATTAGACGAATCTCCCACTTCCTAGCTATTACTCAGTTTCTCGGTGGAAGATGCCCTATTATTAACTTTCTCAGCTGAGAAGCTCATGGTGTCTTAGAAAAAAAGGCAAATGGTATTAAGTTTGTGTACCATTGACTCACCTGGTCTGGTAATTGAAGATTTTTTTTTAAAAACTCATCACTTTTAGAGATTGAACCCTAAATTCTATTTTTTTAAAAAGGGAGAGGAAATCTCCTTCAAACATCTATTCTAGTCTCTTTTATTATAACTTATCAAAGTAGTTAGATATTAATTCCTTGATTCTGAGGGTAACAAGGTGAACACTGGACTGACCTTGGAAAACATTGTCCTAAGCAGTCAGTTACCTTACTTCCTCTTGTACCTTGCCAAATTTCCTAACCCATTCATTTCTTTTCTCCAACGTCTGGCACCTCTTGTAGGTAAAATGAAACTTGGAAAATTCTGGCCTCTTTGAGAGGAAACTTAGTAGGACAAATGCCTACATTGGCACAGGGTTGAATAAGTTCCACAATTTTTGTATTTTACAGATGGAAAAAGTGGGGTCCATGAAATTTGAGAGATTGAACCAGTCATATGGTAGGTCACAGGTAGAAGAGAAATTACCCATGTCTATTTATCTCCAGGTCAGGAGCAGCGTGGGATATGATCCTTGTTATCTAGGTATCTTCTGTAACCATGTCTTTTGGCCAAAGAACAGACTACATTATCCATTCTTGGCATCTAACCATAGTGTTGTTTTTTCATCTGGTGCCTTATAAAATTTCATGGCTTCCCAATTTCCCATATCGAGCTGCTCTCATTCACCTTTAATCATAATTATAGCTTATGTTGCCTCAGTGAATGCAGAGTTTATTGGACTGTACAGGATATTTCTACCCTCAGGTAAAAAAAAAGTCCTCTGGTTTAGCTTCTATTTTTAATACCTTGCATTTATTTGACACTTTGCTTTGAGAAGCCCAAGCATTTTTCAGACATCATCTAATTAATCCTCCTAGACAGGTGTGAGGCAGGTATTATTATCCTCATTCTACAAATGAGGGAACCAAGCCTGGAGAATTTTCAATGACTTTTATAAGGTCTCCTGGGGGCTGTAGAGAGGTAGGAGATTTTGTAAGGTAGCTGGGAAGAGAGTCGGTATTTTCTGATTTGAGATGCTATTCAGTGACCAAGGTAAGCAGACACCTGGATTTACGAATGGTGGAGCTTCATTAAGTAACAGTAACTCATTCCAATATCAGTTTAAGATGAGGTAGTTAGTATAGCTATCCCTAATTTAATTTTACGGATAAACTAATTTTAAGCCTCTTGCCCTGGCTCACATAACTAGAAAGAGTCAGAGCTAGAACCCATACCTAGATCTTTCTGACTTCAAGTCTATCAGACATTCTACTCCACTATTCTAGAACATAAAAGAATCATAGAAAGTTTAAATCAGGGACTTGAAGACTCTAATCTCTTCATTTTACAAATGAGGAAACAGACCTTGAGAGGTCTATTGGTCATGAGTCCATTTTTAAGTTAAATTTTTTTTAACTTATCAGGCATTTTTTTTTCTCCCTCTCACTTCCCCTTCTCCACTGGGGGGAAAAAAAAAAGGAAAAACAAGACCCCTGTAACAGATGACTAGGCTTGTCAAGCAAAACAAATGACCATATTGGTCATAAATATATTTGTACACACTCACAGGAAGCCAACCTGTTGCTGTTGACCTCACTAGCAACCAAAGCTCTGGGTCCACTTATGTATTCTTTCTCCAGATGCAGAATGAATACAGAGGACTAAACAATCAGTCATCCAGGTAGATACAACTATCTCCTTATCTATGGATCTCCTTATCTATCTATTGGCTAAAAGACAGGATTCTTGGCTAAGAATAAAAGACCTGGTTTTCAATCACCTCCCTCAGATACTATCTGTAAGACCCTGGGCTAGTCACTTAAACTTGATATTCCTTAGGCAACTGCCTAGGACTCACCTATTAAAACAGTTTGTTATCTTGGGAAGATCACTGACACTGGAATTGAGGGGACCTGGGTTCAAATCCTACCTGTGACTCTACCTGCGTGACCAATGCAAGGGTGTGCTGGAGCCAGTGGGAACCTGGAACATTCACAACTCAAAAACTGGCAAATGCTACACATCTGGGTTGGACTTTTGTTGATTGTTTCAACTTAAGAACATAATAGAGAAAATGTGAATAATGCAAATTAAACTTAAAAGTGTGTTGTGCCTATACGTATATTTATTTCCCCCCTCAGAGAACAGGTCATTAAACGTTTCCTAGGACACCATGGGCAGGTCACTTAACCTGCTCGTCCTCAGCTTCTTCATCTGTAAATGAGTGTTTGGATTTGATGGCCTCTGAGATCCTTTCCACCTCTAGATCTGTGCTCATGGATGAGTCGTAATATACTTTGTTAGGGGGTATTACCACACAAGGATACCTGATGAAATAATAGACATTTTCCACATATATGTATATAAGTAAAAGTATATATCTTATACATGTGATACCATAAGGTGCATTATATATATACAACTAGAGATGGCTAAGTGATATAATGGGTAAGAGTACTAGAATAGCCTACAGAAGGCCTGAGTTCAAAATCTGCCGCATACACTTATTAGTTGTGTGACCCTGGGCAAGACACTTAACCTTTCTTAGTTTCTTCTGTAAAATGGGAAAAATAATAGCACCGACTTTCCAGGGTTGCTGTGAGGATCAAATGACATCACATAAACAAAGTTCTTTGCACACCTTAAAGTTCTATACAAATATTAGCTATTATTTATTATTATTATTATTACTAGTAGTAGTAGTAGTAGTAGTAGTAGTAGTAGTAGTAGAAGTAGTAGTAGGAGGAGGAGGAGGAGGAGGAGGAGGAGGAGGAGCAGCAGCAGCAGATTGTCTGACTGGAACATCTTCATCCATGCTCCCAATACTGGTATTACTGAATGAGAAAATTATCAGGAAGTAGACTTCCACATGCGATCTCTCTTGCTTAAGGACTTAATGCATTCAAAACTAAGGCAATTAATTTCTTCAGTTCTCAGTTCCCTCATTTGTAAAATGAGAGGTTAGTAGATGACTTGTGAAGTACATTCCAACTCAAAATCTATGAGCTTAGAGCTATGCCTTGAATAACTATTCACATTCTCTTCTCCACACTTAGACTCTAATTGAGACCAAGCTTCTAGGTGCTCCAAGAACAGGTAATTGTTATCTCACATTTCAGGTGCTGTCTCTGTCTCTGTCTCTGTTTTTCTCTGTTTCTCTGTCTGTCTTTCTCTGTCTTTCTCTGTTGATCTCTCTCCCTCTCCCTCCCTCATTCCTTCCTTCTCTCCCTCTTCCCCTCTCCACCCCCCCCCCCCCAACTCTGCCCCTTCTCTCTCTTCCAATCGTTAAGATTACTTTTCTTCAATCTGATTCAACCCTCCTGGCTCACCCTTTCCTTTCAATAAAACACTGATACACTAACATGCCCAGTAACTTGTGTATACTGCCACACTTCCTCTAACACTGTGTCCCCCTATAAATGAGCAATCACAGGTAGCTATCTTAAACTCTCCATTAGGGGCAAGGCCCCAGACTTGGTCTTGGGTGGCAGACATCAGAATATGTGACCTATGATAGTCAGGCACCATTACTGGACCCATTCATGCATGTAGCCCCTCAGGGACGAAGATACCAAATCCCTGGTCCAACTCCACAAGAGAGTACTCAAATGCTTCACATGAAGTAAACACCCATGGACCCTAAAGGTTGAGTCTATGCTACTTAGCTGTTCCATCCTAATACCCAGACTCCCTAAAGCTTCCAATAATCACCATTGGGTGTAATCTCAAGGGTACACCAGCAGCCTTGTGTAGCACCAATGCAATATTCACAGTGCCAACAGTCACTATAAATATACCTGTATAGTGCTCAATTGCAAAATATAAGAGACTCTCCATGCAGAAGACAGAAATAAAATATTCAGACACCAGAAAACAGAATCCCCAAACCAGTAAACCAATTCCATCATAGTAGCAAAGAAGTTAATGCACCATAACAGCACAGAGAGCCACAGAATCTTTTAGACTTTCCACAAACCAACATTTACTCACAAGCCTAACTATCTGCCTGCCTGCCATCCTCTCTCCTCCCACCATCTAGCTGTTCTGATTCCCAGATTCCTGTGGGCTCTGTTCCATCCTTTAGCAAACTCCTCCCACCATAGGCTCCATGTGATTACATTCAGCCTATTAAGGGGAAGAGTTTATTTTCAAAGCAGGAGAGGTCTTCAAATTCCCATTCCCATTACACCTTGCCACTTAAATATCCTCATTAGAAACACCAAGAGGTGAAGTCAATAAGTCAAAGTCAGAGCAGCTGTTCATAGCAGCTGTAAGACAGTGGAAGCATCTCAGGGCAGTATCCTGGGATCCTAGCAATCTCTACTAATACTGTCTTCTACTTCTCCACCCTGATGACATGTCTTTCTGCTCATTGTTCTAACAATAGCAATCACAAAATTACATTTGTCAATAATTTTAATCATTTTGATTATTGAAATTACACCTCAGTTCATGCAAGACTCCTCCCAACCTGTCTGGGTTGTGGCATTTCTGTCTCCCTACTGAAATAAACTTCTTTAGTTTAGGCTAAGAATCTGGAACAGGCTTGAAAATCTGTGTCCTTTGATAATTTTTATTTGTACAGATTAAAAAATATTTTGGGAAAAAGAATCTCTGTTGTAATTTTCTGTGTGATCTGAGTCAAGGACTAGTCCACTCTAAAACTAGAACCAGTGGTCCCCTCCCACGCAGAAACTTAATCATTAATCAGGTCTTAATGGTAAAGCTCCAGACTTGCCACTGTCTCTTTAATGTTTTTTTTTTTTAAATTGTTAATCATACCTTCTCCTGGGGCAACTAGGTGCAACAGAGAATAGAGCATGGACCCTGGAGTCAGGAGGACCTGAGTTCAAATCCAACCTCAGACACTTAACACATACTAGCTATGTGACCTTGGGTAAGTCACTTAACCCCAATTGCCCTGCCTTCCCCCCTCTAAAAAGACAAAAAAAATACCATCTCTCTAATGTTAATGACAATTTTATTTAAGGCGGGATAGGTGACTGGAGATTTATTGAGGTATAGTAGAAGTACTGCTACCTATTGAGTCAGAGGACCTGGGTTCAAATCTTAAGTCTTCTATCTGTTTGAACAAGTCATAGAAGTTTTTGGAATCAGTAGGAAAATTCATATGTGCTGCTGTAGGTACCAAAGGTGTCTGAAGAACTATGGATTCTTGTAAAACAACTAGGAGCCTTCATATCTGTGACTTCTGAAGTCTAAGGATAGTTCCATGGAGACAACATATGATATTTCCCAGGATGCATAGCTAACATTCAAACTATTTCCTATGTAGATTTTTCTGTGCTTTGGAGGAGGAGGAGAGAGAAGGTATTGATTACAATCTTAGATTCAAATAAGAAAACTGAAACCCAGAAAACTTCAGTGATTTGTCCAAAGTCAAATAGGTAGAGCATTCTGGATTCCATGTCTCTGGTGGCATTATGCTGCACCTAGGGGACAGGTTAGCTTTGCTGGAACTTGATGAGAACAATCCATCCCTATCCTCCCTATCTAGTCTTAAGTCAGAGCAGGTGACATCATTGATCAAGTTAAGTAATTAATGAGTACAACAGGCTCAGAAACTTTCCATTTTAAGTGTGTCTAGACTGCGGTGGGAATCGCTGCCCCAAAGGTCTCTTTTTGTCTCTTTGTCAGAGACTCTATCTGTCTCAGGACTGATAGGTCACTTTAATCGTTTCCCAAGACACTGCAGAGGTTAAGGGCAAGTTACTTAGTATGAAAATGACAAGTTGGAGCAGCCAGATGGTGAAGAGAATAGAGTGCCCAGAGTGGAGTCGGGAAGACTTCTCTTCCTGGGTTCAAATCCAGACACTTACTAGTTATGTGACCCTTGGGCAAGCCATTTAACCCTGTTTGTCTCAGTTCCTCATCTGTAAAATGAGCTAGAGAAGGAAATGGTAAACCACTCGAGTATCTTTGCCAAGAAAACCCCAAATGGGGTCACGAAGAGTTGGCCATGAATCAACAACAACAAACCTGGGATTATTGCTTTCCCGCCACCTTAATTGATTGGTGCCATGACCCACCTGGGGACTTCTCTTTTAAAATATACGTTTGAGATATTGATTATGAAAGGAACTCTTAAGGGAAAGTAGTCCAAGATGGAACTGAGTGGTGTCTTTTCTGGAATATTTATCTCAAGCAGTATTTTAATGTATTATGATTTTTTTCCTCATTTAATATTCCTATAAATGTTACCTGCAACCTTCTTGGGGCAGAGAGAGTCGCATCAGAAGGCATGGGGGACTCAGACAGTTTGGACAGAAATCTTTTCAAATATGTTATTTATATTAATAATACTATGTTGATAATTAGTATAACTATAATATGTTATCAATACTACCATGTTATTAATATTGAATAACCTACTTGGAAAGAGAGCTGTCCAAACTGGCTGAGTCCCCTGTGCCTTCTGATGTGACTCTCTCTGCCCCAAAAAAGTTTCAGGTAACATTTATAAGAATAGTTTACAAGGAAAAGATTATAATTATTATACTCTTAATAGTAGAAAATATTAATATGGAATTTATATGAATTATTATAATTTCATATTCATGAGAGAGCTATTAATACAAAGCAAGAGGCATGAAGCAAGCCTCTCTTTTAACTAAGTATTGGAAACACAATCCCTTCAGCTGACTTCTGTTACTGAAGTGGTTCATTTAGCTTCAAGAGAGCTTTGGATACATGGAAAAGGACTTGCAGTCCAGCGACCGAAATGATTACAGGTCTGGCCTCTGTGACTTCCATCAGTCATTGTTACCTAGCAACTGAAAACCTGAAATAGTAGAGGGAAAGCTGAGATAGATACCTAAAGAGATGACAAAAGGAAAGAAGCAAGTTTGGGAGGCTAGGACTGGAGAGAAAAGGGACAGAAGAGACTTTATCTTAAATGTCATGTGAACTAAGAAATGTGGGAGTATTGGTGCTTCCTTACCTCTTTCCACCCCCGCCCTGGACCCCATGAAGCTTTCATCTTATAATGTCTTTCCTGCTCACGTGTGTCTTCCACTTAATCTCTTTCAGACTCAGTTTTCTCATCTGTAAAATCGGGATAATAATAGTACCTGCCTCACAGGTTAGTGTGAAGATCAAATGAGATCAAGTAAGCGATTCATTCTCTATCTAAATGCAAATTATTTTTATTATTTTTTCACCCCAACTGGACTTCAGTTTGGGTAAATGTTGTGCTCAGGATATTAGATATAACATGTAAGTAATGAAAGATGGAAATATTGGCAGGAGTGAAGAGGGCTAAAGGTGACAAGTTTGGGGGTTTTTTTGTTTTTGTTTTAACCTGTTCTGTCTCCGAACACTTTCTTTCCTCACTGTGCTGAACTTACTGCCTGTGTCATAGGTTTGCTGTGAGAAAAGCATCCCACAAACCTTATGTAAATGTGAAATATTATTCAATTGAATCAGTGTGGACTGAAAAGTCCAGTAATATTGACTCACTGAAGTTCACCTGGCCATGCCAGTCTTACTGTTCCCTTGACTAGCCCTAAGGGAAAATTGCAAAGGAGAGACAAAAGTATATGCACTCTGCACCCTTCCTCCTACCCTTTTCATACCTGCCTTCCTCACTAGGCCCACTTTTGTGATTCAGTCTTGTGTGACTCTTCCTGACCTCATATGGGCTTTACTTGCAAAGAGTGGTTTGCCATTTTTCTTCTTTAGATCACTATTGATGAGGAACTGAGGCAAACAGGGGTAAGTGACTTGCCCAGGGTCACACAGCTAGTAAATGTCTGAGGCCAGATTGGAACTCAGGAAGAGGAGTCTTCCTGGCTCCAGGTCCAGCACTCTGTCCACTTTACCACCCAGCTGCCTACTGTCCTTTCCATTAAAACCTGTCTTCGGCTAGCTTTCAAATTAGAAGAGAGTGGTTAGACTTATACAGGTATAAATGATTGATAATGTTCAGTGAGTTGTCCCAGCCATGGGGTATTTGCATCTTATTGATAAACTCTGAAAGGCAGCAGCTGCCAGCAGTGATTAATCATAACCCGGACTTATCATCCAAGTTCTCCTGGAGCTGGTATCAGTCAGGCAGACATAGGCTGGGCAGTAATGATAACATGTGTGAAAAATAGAGTGCGGATGGAGGATTAGCAGCATATTCGGAGTGAGTCCTGATTCCTGGTTTGAGTTAGATTAAGAGAATGAGGTTAGTTAACATAAGTGTCAGTGAGTGTCAAGACCAAATCAGGGAGTTCCTGGATGTGTGAATGTAGAGGTATAGCCAATGGTGAACCTGATGGTTTGGGAGCCCCTGAAGAAGGTGGCTTGACCAAGAGTGCTATACAGCTCAAATGAGATAATGGATATAAAGCACTTTACAAGCTTTAAAACGCTATATAAATTCCAGTTCTTTATATATCATCGTTAGTCTCCAGTCTCCAGATCTCCAGTTTTGTGATGACTTCATTTCCTGAGCCTTCTTAATGGACTGCTGCTGAGCCCAAACAATAATTATTAATTAATATAAGGGTTTTCTAGTAAATGTTTAACAAATAGGCTCTCCAAGAAAAAAAAAGCATGCACAAATACTTTTAAACTTAATCTGCATTATTAAAACTTTATTGAGTATACACAATAAAAAAAATAATTTGTAGTGATTGCAGATTTCTGAGGAGCAAATACACTGAAAATTTAGCAATGACCTTTCGCTGGTTAGAGCCAGCTCTAGTGTATTCCTGGGCTTAGGTTCTGGAGTTGATGAAAGATGGAATTGGTTCTTCAAAAGCTGAACTTATCTGTCTATTGACGTACTTCTGTGGGATAACAGCTCCATTTGGTGGTGACAGGCCTTGGCAGATACAGATATCTGACTGTTAAAGCTCTTAGTCACTAGTATTTAGATAGAGAAAAGAGAGTTAGGAGGGAGAAGTCAATCGCCTTGATTTGGATACAAGAATTTCAGGACTATCAATACCGTGATAGAGTCAAGTCCTCTTTTTCCCTTTCTCTCTCATTGTCTTCTCTCCTCTCCTCCATGTTCTTAAAGAATGGCAAGGATAGCAGAGAATTTAGGGGAGTAGTTATGGGGGGCTACAGCAGACTGGCTCGTTTTGAGTAGCATCCTTGTCTGGGAGGGAGTACAAAGACCATTTCCTCCCTTTATATTTCTGAAGTAGAAGAGACTAACTGAATGTGAGAACAGGTTGTCTTGTGCAGAGCTCATATGGCTGGGGACTGATTGGTATTGGCAAGTAGCCCAACACTAACACCATAGGTCATGCCATGGTGGTTGTTACTGGTACAGAACCCAGAGACACTTTATTTATGAGTGCATCTAGGACTCCCAGAGGAGAGACTGCATTTGCAGAAATGGATGAGAAGGTGAGGATGTGGTTAGATATTCCCAGGACATAATCATTTTGAAATAACCTAGCCCTTTGTTTTTATTGTTTGGACGTGAAAAGGTCAGGGTAGTTTGCATTGCACAGTCAGGCCTCAGTGTGAGATTTGGCCAGTCCCACTTCCTCAGATTAAGCTATAGGGGAGAAACAGAGCTTGCACAGTGTTTGACACATAGTAGGTACTCAAAAAGGCTAGCTGATTGTGCAGAAGAATGTCCTTACAATGCTCTTTTAATAACAAGAACCTGAGTTCAAGGTCATCAGAGCAAGAAGGCTAATAATGCTCAAAATATGACTGTGGGTAGAATAGTTTGATATCTCCAGGTCCCAGGGACAGGGAGCATTTAAGAGATGCCTCCAAATGTATCTCAGCAGAGCACTACCAGTACTTTTAGTCATACCTACTAGTATCTGAATGAGGACTGAGGCTTCAAATATGCTTGAACACGAAGAAGATGGAGTTGCAGTTGCTGAATGTGGCAAAATGGCAGAAGTGGGAGCAAGAGAGAATTTGTAACTCAAAATATTGTGAGGTAAAGCCTGCTCTTAGTGCAGAGGTTCTTAACCTTTATTGTGCCATGGACCCCTTTGGTAGTCCAGTGAATCCTATGGACTTCTAAAGTTTTAAATGCATAACATAATCTATATAAGATTTCAAAGTAAACAAATTATATTTACATGTAATTATTAAAATATTAAAAAATAAATTTGTGATGCAATAATGAATATATATGCTTCTTTATTAATATATTAAATAACAGGACATTTAAAATATAGAGAAGTTTGAATTAGAGGCATTTTTGTGGCACAGTAGATAGAGTATTGGTCTTGGAGTCAGGACGACCTGAGTTAAAATGTGACCTCAGACACTTAATAACTGTGTGACCTTGGGCAAGTCACCTAATTCTCTTTGCCTTAGTTCCTCATCTGTAAAATGAACTAGGAATGGAAACGGCAAACCACTGTAGTATCCTTGCCAAGAAAACCTTCAATGGTGCCATGTAGAGTCATATACAACTGAAAAAGACTAAACACACACACACACACACACACACACACACACACAAAGTTAAAGTGAAATTTTATTTTGCAAAGACATACCAGTGTGAAGGTTATTGTTGCTTAGCCTGAATAAGAACATAAAACTGGGGTGGTCTTTGAAAATGTAACATGTATGTTATGCTGGGTATCCAATTGTTTTTTGTTTTTCGCTTTGATGACTACCAGTGTTAAACATTCCAATTTGCAACAATATCCTTTTTTTTTTTTTCGCTTTTTGGAGGGGGGAAGGCAAGGCAATTGAAGTTGTGACTTGCCCAAGGTTACAAGGCTAGTAAGTGTCTGCAGTTGAATTTGAACTCAGGTCCCCTGACTCCAGGGCTAGGGCTCTATTCACTGTGCCACCTAGCCTCCCCAGCAACAATATACTTTTACAAAAGGAATTAAAGCTTCCCTAACTCATCTAGAACACCAAAATAAAGTTCTCTCATGGAAAACCAGCATTCTCTAAGACCTTCTGAGTCAGTCTCCAAATGTAGTACATTCATTGTCTTAAGATCACTGAGTTCATCTCTGCTAGGTCAGCATCTTCAATACAGTTTATACCAAAAAACGAAGGACTGTGACTCAATGAATCAGTTTTAATGGCATCAAGACAGAAATAACTTTCAAAAGCATTCTAATTATCAAAGTATTTACAGGTGTTTGCAGATGTCTATTTTCAAAATAATTGACAGCAAATTTTGTGTCTTAACTCCATACTGGTAAATTACTTTCGTCAGCATTTGAAACTTGGCAAGACTGACAGCTTCTCATTATGTTCGTTAACGCCAGTGAAATTATATAATATATAGTCTTCATCATACTTCCTTTTCTTTTACATTTCAACTTATATTTGGTCTGTAAAAATAAGATAAAAAAGTTAAAATAAAATATTTTGGTATTTTTTGAAACTCTCATGTGGTTTTAAGTTGATAAATCTGCGGAGAAATAAGTAATTTGTACATTAAGATTTTGACACATTTTTATAACTAAATAAAATAAGGTAAGTTTATAATGTATCCAAAACTTTAAAAACTTTTAATGCTTTGGTAGACATGCAGACCACAACACTACCTCACAAGTTGTATCTTTCTAGATATTCCAGAATTCAGCGGTTGCTGCCTAGGGTGTTCTGTAGGTTTCCTTTCCTTCCTAGAAATAATAGCTTTTATTTCTGATATCATTCGTAATCACCTGGAAAGGTTTACATTTTTTTTCAATGAACAAATATCTATTTTTCCCTCTTGCTTCCTCCACACTAGGAAAAAATATAAAATCAAAATTTAGTGTGCAAATATGCACGATCAACGTCCAAAAATGTGTCTCCTCCTTCATATTTAGTTTGTAATTTCTGTCAGGGGGCTGGTAGCATTCTTTATCATTGGTCCTCTGGAATCATGGTTCATCATTACACTGACCAGAGTTCTTAAGTCTTTCCAAAGTCATAATATAAATTGTTCTCTGAGTTCTGCTCATTTTATTCTAAGTCAGTTCATCCAACTCATCTCAGGTTTGTCTGAAACCATCTCTTTCATCATTTCTTTTTTTTTTCTTTCATCATTTCTTACAGCACAACTGTATTCCATTCCATGTACGTACCATGATTTGTTCACTCATTTCCCAATTGATGTGTGACTTTCTCCACTGCCCCTAGCGCCCCCTCTTTAGTTTACAATTCTTTGCCACAATGAAAAGAGATCCTACAAATATTTTTGTACTCGTAGGACCTTTTCATCTTTTAGTTATAGGCCAAGAAATGACATTTCTGGGCCAAAAGGTATGCATAGTTTCACAACATTTGGGGTATAGTTCCAAACTGCTTTCTAGAATGACTGGAGCAAATCACAGCCCTATCAGCAGTATATCAATGATCCTATTTTTCCTTAGCCCTTCCAATATTTGTCACTTTACTTTTTTTGACCAAAAAAGTCCTTTTTGCTTATCTAATGGGTGTGAGGTAAAACCTCAGTGATACTTTAATTTGCATTTCTCTAATTATTAGAGTTTTAGAGCATTCTTTTTTAAATAGCTGAAATTTCTTTCCTTGAGAACTACTTATTCATATCTTTGACCACATATCAATTAAATCAAAGAATGACTCTTATTCTTATAAATCTGAATATGTTTCTTATATATCTTGTAAATGAGATCTTTGTTAGAGAAATTTGCTGAAAAGTTTTTGCTTCCTTTCTTAGTTGCATCGGGTAGAGTAAAACATTTTTTAAACTTGCTGAATGATTTTTAAAATTTGTAGTATTCTCATAGAATATTAATACAAGAACACAATTTTACAACATACTGCTTGTGTATACTTTTGTTTGTTAACACAAATAATGTACCAAAAGGTCGTGCGAAAAGATACAAGAAAGAACCATTCTACTCATAGAACTTATATTACTGTGCATGACCCATATCACTGCAATCTGTTAGCAACAGAAAGTTGTTTTAAGTAACACATTTCAACAGTCTTCTCAACTATCAGAGGTGCTTGAACTTGTCTGATTTATGGCACTAACCCTTCTCCTGTCTGAGTTACCAAACGCCTTTTGCCTTAAGGAGAATTAAGAATTCTCATTCAAATTTTTATTGTCCTAACTTGCAAAACTTTAACACTGAAAATGCCTCACTTTTTCATGTACTGATCAACAATTTTAGGCAGCAGAGAGCTGCAAGCAAAGATAAAGGGGCGGTTAGGTGGTGCAGTGAATAGAGCACCAACCCTGGAGTCAGGAGGACCTGAGTTCAAATCCAGCCTCAGACACTTAACATTTACTAGCCATGTGACCTTGGGCAAGTCACTTAACCCCAATTGCCCTGCCTTACCCTTTGCAAAAAAAAAAAAAAAAAAGAAAGTAAAGCTAGATATAGATAGAAAGTAGATATTTAGGTCACTGCTGTTTGAATACACTTCCCCTTCACTGGTGACTGAATGACTACTGGGTGTAGAATTGTTCACTACTTGTCCGGCTATATCACACCAGAACGTGTAGATAGGAAAAATTTGATCATGATCATGTGAGATTGAGCAGTGGTCTCATTCATTACCACATCACTTTTGAAGTAGTAATTAATGTAAATGATATTTTGAGATTACTAGGACAATTCTAATGTGATATGAAAATACATGATTTCTGTTGGTGACAAAGTTGCTAATGTCTAATAATACTGTAATGTATGACTAATATTCATAATTAAGGGAAATCCTAAATTTCAGTTAGAAGTTAGTGAAAACAAAGATGTGTTTTTTTAAAAAAAATATGTTTTTGTTTTTTGTTTTTTGGAGGGGAGAAGGCAGGGCAATTGGAGTTAAGTGACTTGTCCAAGGTCACATGGCTACTAAATGTTAAGTGTCTGAGGCTGGATTTGAACTCAGGTTCTCCTGACTCCAGGGCCAGTGCTCCATTCACTGTACCACCTAGCCACCCCCAAAAATATATATGTTTACAATCTCCCCAAAATCCATCCACAGACTCACAAACCCCAGGTTAAGTAAGATTATTTTCACCTCTCAATTCTTCAACCCATCCTCTACATAGCTGCCAAGTCACTAAACTTCATGTCTGACCGTGTCAGAAGTTTTTAACATTTTTTTTTTTTTTAGCAATTTTTTGTCACCCCTAAGATAAAATACAGACTCTTCTGTTTGGCATTTAAGCTTTTTCCTCAACTAGCTTTAGGCTGTCTCTCCAGATTTGTTTCCTGTGAGCTCCCTTTCATGGGCTTTACATTCTAACCAGAATGCCTTATTTATTGTCCCAGGACAGGACAATCTAGGACTGACTCAATGCTTTTGTACAGATTGTCCCCAACGCCTGGAATGCTCTCTGTCTTCATCTCTGACTCTTGTGGTCCGTAACTCCCTTGAAAGCTCAGCTTCAAGTGTGGTCTATCAATTAGTAGTGAAGTACCAATTACGTGGTAGACAGTGTACTAGGTTTTGAGGACACAGAAAGAAAAACTAAACTATCCTTGATCTCAGAAAGTTTACATTCTATTGGGGGACACATGTACCTATTTAAGTAGGGTTAAGAGATTTTTTGTTTTGCTTTGTTTTGTTTCTTCTTTCTTGTCATTCATTCCATTAGTTATAATTCTTCATTACGACTTGGCTACTGTGAAAATATGTTTAATGTGAAGGTATATTTAGAACCTATATCAGATTACATGCTGTCTTGGGGGCGAAGGAGAGAATGAGAGAGAAAATTTGGAACTCAAAAACTTGTAAAACTGAATGCTGTAAGCAAAAAATAAATTTTTAAAAAAAGATTTTTTTTTTAAAAGGAGAGAGGTGAGGGTATAGAAATGGCTTTATGTAGAAGGTTTAATCCTTTCCATTTATTAATGTTTGCCACGGTCCCAAAATGATGTTATATTTATTTGTAAGGTACTGTTCCTTTAAGGTACTGACTTTTCTTATGAAGAAATCGAGAGTTGAAAGGGGCAGAAAAAGTACTTTTGTGTAAAGAAAAACAACTGGTACAGACAAACAGGTGAATAGTTTAATACATAAAAGAAGCAATTAGAAAACCTTAGTTTTTTTCTTAAAAAAAAAAATACCCTACCGAACAAACAACTACTAAAACCAGTGTGTAAAGGAAAAGTTTTCAGATGAGTTTTCAGAAGTTTGGGACAGAAAATAAACTGTGACATAAATATGAAGACTTAAATCACCTTGCATGGCAGCTAGGTGACATAGTGGATAGCATGCTAGCACTGGAGTCAGGAAGATTCATCTTTCTGAGTTCAAATATGACCTCAGATACTTACTAGCTGTATGACCATGGACAAGTCATTTAACTCTGTTGGCCTTAGTTTTGAGAACTGTAAAATGAACTGGAAAAAGAAATCGCAAACTGTAACACCAATGCAATATTCACAATGAGGAGAGTGACTGTAAATATGCTGGCATAGTGCTCAATTGCAAAATATAACAGACTCTCCATATAGAAGACAGAAGCAAAACATTTATTCAGACACCAGAAAACCAAAACCCCAAACCAGAAAGCTGAATCCATCACAGTAGCAAAGAAATTAATACACCGTAAAAGCACAGAGAGTCACACCATTCTTTAGTCTTTCCACAAACTCACAAGTCTAACTATTTCCTTGCCTGAGTGTCCTCTCTCTCCCACCTTCTAGCTGCTCTGACTCCTAGCTTCCTGTGGACTCTGTTCCATCCTTCAGCAAACTCCTCCTGCCATATGCTCCATGTGATAACATTCACTATTCACCTAATAGCACATATGCTATTAGGGGGCAGAGTTTATTTTCAAAGCAGGGAAGGTCTTCAAATTCCCTTAAGTTTATTTAGGGGCAGGGAAGATCTTCAAATTACCATTACCATTACACAAACCACTCTAGTATCTTTGCCAAGAAAATTCCAAATAGGATGATGAAGACTTGGTCATGATTGAAAAATGACTGACCAACAAAACAAATCATCTTGTAAGAGTTGTAAATTGAGGCTTCATTTATATGTGAACAATTTTTATGGTTGTTCCTCAGAAAACTGCCTGTTCATATTCTTTGACCATTGATATATTGGGCAATAGTTTTTATTCTTATAAATTTGAATATATTCTTTATGCATCTTGGATATGAGTTGACTTTTATCAAGTAAATTTAATGTGAATATTTTCTCCCATTTACCTATTTCTTTTCTAATTTTAACTTCATCGGCTTTGAGCAAAACCTTTACAATTTTCTGCAGTGAAAATGATCAGTTTTCTCTTCTGTGATCCTCTATATCCTTTGGCCATGAATTTTTCCTCTATCCATAGTTGTGAAAGGCATTTTCTTCCTTTGTCCTCTAATTTATGATGTGATTTTTTTATATCTAAGTCATGCATCCATTTGGAACTTCTCTTGGTATATGGATTGCCTCAGATATTTACTATCTGTGTGATCTTGGGCAAGTCACTAAATCTTTCTTTGCCCCAGTTTTCTTATTTATAAAATGGAGAGTCCATAGCATCTGTGATTACTTATATCTCTACATCTATGATGCTTTGCTAAGAAATTACAATAGTCAATGATTGTGAGGTTATGGAAAAACAGGCATACTAATACATTCTTAATGGAATTGTTAATTTCTCTAATAATTTTAGAAAGCAATTTGGAATTATGTTAAAAAATGACTAAAAAGTTCCATCCCTTTGATCCAACAATCTTACTGCTAGGCATCAAATCCAAGGAGGCCAAATACAGGAAGAAAGGTCTTATTTGCACCAAAATATTTTTTAGTGGTAGCAAAGGTATTTGTGGTAGCAAAGAATTGGAAACAAAGCAAATTTCCAACAGTTGAGAAATTATGGTTCGTTAATGCAATGAAATATTATTGTGCTGTAAGAAATAATACTTACAAAAAATTCAAAGAAGTGGGTCTTTTTCCCCCTTTTATCCTTAGATCACTGGAGAGGGAAATAGATTCAGAAAGAAACATAATATAAATATAGTGCTTCCTAGTGTTACCCCTCCATCACTTAGGATATGCTCAGGAAACATTCCAGTCTTATGTATTGACTCTCCCCTTTCCCTTTTGTAGAGCCTGCATAGATAACCTCTGACTGCTCCTTGTTGGCCATGATGACTCAGGACCTTGTGTTATGTGATGGCCCAAAGGGTCTGGCTGCTGAGCCAGATCTCTGGTGGCAATATTAAAGGAGTGACCTACTCCTCAGGGTTCCTCTTCCTGCTATCTTTGAAAAACATGAGGAAAGAATGGGCTCCCTGGACGTTGGCCTTGTCTAATGTGCTACCCAACTCTAATACATGACCAGATGTGTTGCTTGAGACGGGGCTCACCTCCCTCTGCTGTATTTTTTTTCCTTTGCAGAAGGCCTTATGAGATCTCTAATGGCAGCTGGCATCTTTCCCCCCAAACATCTAGGTGAGTGGGCTGGTGCCTGATACTAAAGTAGTTGTGGTGGCCACAACATTAGATGACAGAATATAAGGGAAAGAGTCTCTAGCAGAAAGAGACCACTAGAAGATCACGCTAAGTTGCTTTAACCAGACAATACCAGTGCAGAAGTGAAATGTAAAACGGTGAGTCAGCAACCTTGCCAACCCTATTTGCGTTCCATTGATGCTTAAATATTGGCTCCCCAGTTGACAGTAACGATAGGCATAAGTGAAATTACTGAATTAGATTCTAATTGTCTGTAATATGTATTTGGATTTCTATGGCTATCACTGTTTCTGTGTGGGAATAAAGAATGTGTAGTATACTTAATTTATGTTGTATATTTGCTACCTCTTCCACTCTCCTCTTTGTGGGAAACCTAGATTAGTATTTATTATGAACCTATTCCCAAAAAATCCAAGGAATTCTACTGAAAAATCGGGTAATCTCAGGACAACTAAACCTGGACAAATTATGATGGCAGCGAGGGACGGAGATTAGTTCAGACTGCCAGCCCCACTGATTTTGTTTAGCCACTGTGCCAGGTGGAAATGAGAGATCAATAAAACTAAAACATTTGGGAAAAGAAAGAAAAAAAGTCAAAAGAATACTAATTCTGAAGTTTCCTAGTCATATGACCTTAAGCAAGCCATTAAAATGCTCTGGGTTTCATTTTCTGCTGCATTCAGCCTTCCAGGGAGGGCATTCATTGTTCTTTAAAGCATTTCCGGTCTATATGCTTAGCTTTGCCCTGCCTAGTGAGGCCATGTGGATGTGAAGCTCCTTGAGGGCAGGGACTGTTTAGTCACCAGTTTGTAAACATCAAGCAATACTTTTTGATTGACTGGCTTGTTTCTGAAATCACAGAACATTACAGGAGGAAAGGACCTTGGAGATTATCCAGTCAAACACTTTCATTTTACATGTAGCATGAGATCCTTTCAGAGAATTTTCATGTTTTCATATTATTTTGGGTCTTTCAACTCCAGGTGTCACAAGGCTATCTAGTACCTGACCAAGAGTGCTGTTGATATGCTTAGCAGCACGTAAGATTTGAAAAGGAGACATCATTAAAATCTTATGAGAGGGGGCTGCTAGGGGGTGCAGTGAATAGAGCCCCAGCCTTGGATTCCTGAGTCGGGAGGACCTGAGTTCAAATTTGGCCTCAGATATTTAACACTTAATAGCTGTGTGACTTTGGGCAAGTCACTTAGCCCCAATTGCCTTGCATTCCCCCATCCAAAAAAAAAAGTCTTATGAGAAAGAATCTGGATAAAATCATTGTTCTAATTGAGGCAAACCAACTGCCTCACACATAATCCAAAAAAACAATAACCCCAAAAAACCAAAATCCAAAAAACCCCATAAAAATCAGACCAGGCAAAAACTGATCAAGAAGCCCAATGAGAAACCATGACAAGTGAGTTCTTACACCTCATAACTGATCCAAATGTTAGCCTGAAGTCTACAGGTAATAGGGATGGGAGCCACCAGTAAAATCGGTGCCTGCATGCACTCAGGCAAAACATAGTCAGCCTTCCAGAAGCCTATAGGCTTGGAAGTAGCAAAAGTGAATGAAATGGAAAAATGATCAGAATTATCAATGAGAAAATCACTTAATTGGACCCATAAATTAAGGATAACACTCAGGCACCTGGTCTTTCTTAATAACAGGTTGATTTTTTTCTCCATTAAAACAAAATATAAAACATAGTTTGATTTGTTATAGTGAAGACAGTGTTGTTAACTTAAGCAAGCCCTAGAGTTGGCAGACACCCATAACGTGAACCTTAGAAGCCTGATAGGAGGTCAGCCACAAGTACTGGCAGGGTAGCTCTCAGTCTATGGGAGCCTAGGGCACCCAGGTCCCTAGCACTCTGTCCTGAAATGTCATAGAAGGTCCTAAAGATCTAGCACTTTGAACCTTGGGAGACCTAACTTCAGAAGGTGTAGATAGACACAAGAACCCAGGTGAACCAAGATGAGATCAAGAAGGGTTGACCATTCCACCCGAAAGCACAGTAGGGAACAGAGCCTCACCCTCACACAAAATGCCTTATGTAAGCCTGGAAAATGGCAGAAAAAATGAGACATCTAGAAGCCTTGCCAAGCAAAATAGATCTTGGCTACATAAACATTCTACCTTGATCCAAAATTCAGCATGGAATAGGATTATCTGGCAAGAATAAAGGCAAGAAATAAAAAATGAAATAGGATTCAGTTACGTGGGAGCAGCAACTGAAAAAGATAGATCTCTGGTTCTCTATATATTTGCAAGGAAGACAAGGCTAAACTTTTTATTTTTTAACAATTGTTATTTCAGTTGATCTTCACAACAACCTTAGGAGGTAGATGCTATTATTGTCATCTTCATTTTACAGTTGAGGAAACTGAGGCAAACAGAGATTTAAGTGACCAAGGTCACACAGCTACTAAGTGTCTGAGATCAAATTTGAACTCAGATCTTTTCGGGTCTAGGCCCAATGCTCTACCCACTACACCCGGTGAATCAAGGAGACCATAAGTTCAATCTTATGATGATTAAACCACTTTGACCTTGTCTTCCCCACCTCCCTATTCTACGTGCAATTCATGAAAGCTTAATATTTAGTGAAAACTAGAAACACAATCTGTCTTTTCCATATGCCCTTATAACTGATTTCACTTTTCACTCAATCAGAATCTTTGAATAAAAGGAAAATGCTACTTGTGATTCTGGTCTTGGCAAAAAGTTTTAATTTGCATAAGTAATTGACAACTTCTGGCTACAGGAGTGCCAAAGACAGACTAACCCAAAATGCAACATGCTAAAAACAAAAGCCTACTTTTGAATGAAATGGAAAAATAATCAGAATCATCAATTAGAAAATCACTTAATTGAGCCTATAAATTAAGGGTAACACTCAGACACCTGGTCTTTCCCAGTAACAGGTTGATTTTTTTTTCCCCATTAGAACAAAATAAAGCATAGTTTGATTTGTTATAGTGAAGACACTGCTGTTAAACTTATCTATGGGTTAGGCAAATTCTTGTTTTAAGTTTAGTTTTTAATGAATAAAGATTTTAATTAAAAGAATTTGTCATGTCCTATTCTTATGCTTCTAAAACAAAATATTTTCAATTTTTCACTTCCAGGTCCTAGCTAAATTTCCCTGATGCTCAAATATATATATATATATATATATATACATATGTGTATATGTATATGTATATGTATATGTATATGTATATGTATATGTATATGTATATGTATAGATAGATATAGACAGATGTAGAGATATATAGATATACACACGTATATATGTACACATACATACATATATATGTTTTATCTATCTATCTATTTATATATCACTCATCTCTCACCTCAATCATGCTCTCAGATTCAGAGTTGCTGAGAAAAGTCTCCCCACTCCCTTTTTTGGTGTATAATCACTGAAAATATTTCTCAAAGAGGACTATGACTAGAATCTAGAGACCTCAGTTTGAGTCTTGGCTTTGACACTTACTTGTTTTCGTTGTTCACTCTTGCCTGACTCTTCATGACCCCATGGACCATAGCACACCAATATCGTCCATGGGGTTTTCTTGGTATTTCCTTCTCTGGTGGATTAAGGCAAACAGAGGTTAAGTGACTTGCCCGGGGTCACGTAGCAAGAAACGTCTGAGGCCAGATTTGAACTTAGATCTTCCACCTCCAGGCCCAGTGCTCTATCCACTGAGCTACTTGGTGCTTCCTGGCACTTACTAGGCATTAGTACGTCAATTCACTTTTATGAGCCTCCTTCCCTTCATCTGTAAAACATGGCTATTAACACTTGTATTTCCCATCACCATAGGGTGTTGTAAGACTCAAGATGACATGATATTTTAAACTGAAATAATGCCTTTGTGACACCCTGTATATAAAGTGATATGTGAACTTTAAAGTACTATGTAAAGAGCTGCAATTATTATTATCCTTATTGATCTATAATATGAAAATAATAACACTTTCACTGGCTACCTCACAGGTTTGGTGTGATGAAAGCCCACTGTAAACCTTAAAGCACTACATAAACATGGGCTATTATTGTTATTATTCTTATATTTATCATATTCACTCTCATCTTCATTATCTGTGTGTCTGTGACAGAGTGTAGTACAACTGAAGATGCTATTATCTTAGTTGCCAAAGACAAGCAGTGGTATACACCAGTACCAGCTGATGCCAGTAGTTCCAGAGAACATAGGCAGTAAGAAGGGAAAGGTCACAATTTTTTCTGCTTCTCTCTTTTAGCATCGATTATTCCTAAAACAATTAGGGACGTCACAGATAAGCTCCTTCCTCCCTGTTGGCCCATCTGGGTTGAGATGAGAGGGCAGCACTAAAGTCAATGGTTTCGCTCTTTCCGTTGAGTGGAGATAGAGGAGGGTACGAGGGTAGTGAAAAGGTACACTTCCTAGTTTCTGGCCAGCTACCCATTCTGTTAAGTAAAATAAAGCAATCTGTAGACATTCAGGTAGGGATCGAGAAGGAGGAAGGGAGGGAGGCAGTGGAGGGAAATGGCTGATACACATAGGGTCTGAGTGCAAAAACTACATGGACAACGTGTGTCTCTGAGCAGAGGGCTCCATATGCACAAGTTCATCAGAAGGCTGTATCTCACTCACTGATGACCAGCAGATGGTAGCAGAGAGCAAAAGAGGTGCCCAGCTGAGATTGGCTTTCAGCAATGCTGATGGTCAGGGGTCAACCAGCAGAGAGAAGTACGGCAGAGGACCCCTGTTTACTGGAAAACTCCAACTTTGAAGAGTAGGCAGCTTACCTGATGACACCACTCCAGGATATTGAAAGCTCTGCAGTGTTAGTGATAAAATTTACTTTCTTTTTCTTTTTGAAGGCAACTGGGGTTAACTGACTTGCCCAGGGTCACACAGCTAGGAAGTGTTTGAGGCCTGATTTGGGCTCAGGTCCTTCTGATTTCAAGACCAGTGCTCTTTCCACTGCACCACCTACCTGCCCTTTGCAATTTACTTTTTAAAAAATACATATTTATAGGGACAGCTAGGTGGTACAGTGAATAGTGCATGGGCCCTGAAGTTAGGAGGACCTGAGTTCAAATCCAGCTTCAGACACTTAACACTTACTAGCCTTGTGACTTTGGGCAAGTCACTTAACCCCAATTGCCCCTCCAAAAAAAAGGCCAAAAAAAAATAGCCCTAGAAGGTAGAGAATAAAGGCATAATTATAAGATATATGTGTGTGTGTGTGTGTGTGTGTATATATTTTAGTTTTCAACATACACTTCCACAAGATTTTGAGTTCCAAATTTTCTCCCCATCTTTCTCCTCCCCCACCCCAAGAATGTGTGTAATTTAATATAGGCTCAATGTAAACATTCATATTGAACATATTTTCACCTTAGTCATACTGTAAAGAAGAATTAGAACCAATGGGAGAAACCATATGAAAGAAGAAACAAAAAAAAATAAAAGAAAAAAAAGAGAGCAAATAATATGCTTCAATTTGCATTCAGATTCCATAGTTCTTTTTCTGGTTGTATTTTCCGTCATGAGACTTCTGGAGTTGTCTTGGATCCTTGCATTGCTGAGAAGAGCTAAGTCTATCCAAGTCAGTCATCACACAATATGGTCATTACTGTGTACAATGTTCTCCTGGTTCTGCTCCCCTGACTCAGAATCAGTCCATATAAGTCTTTCCAGGTTTTTCTGAAATCTGACTGCTCATCATTTCTTATAGTATAATAGTATGCCATTACATTCATATAAGACTTGTTCAGCCATTCCTAAACTGATGGGCATCCTCTCAATTTCCAATTCTTGGCCACCACAAAAAGAGCTACTATAAATATTTTTGTATATGTGGGTCCTTTTCCCATTTGTATGATCTATGTGGGATATAGACCTAGAAGAGGTATTGCTGGGTCCAAGGGTATGTACATTTTTATAGCCCTTTGGGCCTAGTTCCAAATTGCTCTCTAGAATGGTTGGAACAGTTCACAACTCTACCAACAATGCATTAGTGTTCCAATTTTCCCACATCTTCTTCGGCATTTATCATTTTCCTGTTTTGTCATGTGAGCCAATCTGATAGATGTGATGTGGTACCTCAGAGTTGTTTCGATTTGCATTTCTCTAATCAATAGTGATTTAGAGCATTTTTTCATGTGACTATAGATAACTTTAATTTCTTCCTTTGAAAACTGCGCATTCATATCCTTTTGACCATTTATCAATTGGGGAATGACTTGTATTCTTATAAACTTGACTCAGTTCTCTATATATTTGAGAAATATAAAAATAAATAAACAATAAATCTTTATCAGAGACACTGGTTGTAAAAATTCTTTCCCAGTTTTCTGCTTCCCTCCTAATATTGGTTGCATTGACTTTTTTTATGCAGAAACTTTTCAATTCAACGTAATCAAAATTATCCATTTTGTATTTCATAAAGTTCTCTATCTCTTGTTCGGTTATAAATTCTTCTGTTCTCCAGAAATCTGACAGGTAAACTATTTCTTGCTCTCCCAGTTTGCTTATAGTATGAACTTTTACATCTAAATCATGTACCCATTTTGACTTTATTTTGATATATGGTGTAAGATGTTGGCCCATGCCTAGCTTCTGCCATATTATTATCCAGTTTTTTCCAATAGTTTTTGTCAAATAGTAAGTTCTTATCCCAGAACCTGGAGTCTTTGGGTTTATCAAACAATAGATTACTATAGTCTTTGACTACTGTCTTGTGTACATATCCTATTCTACTGATCTACCATTCTATTTCTTTTTTTTTTTTATTATAGTTTGCATTATTCATTTCCACAAGATTTTGATTTACAAATTTTCTCCCCCCATTTCCCCCACCCACCGCCCCAAAACAGCCATCCCAGTGTGTCACCCCCCCCCCCCCCCCAGTCTATTCTCTCTTATGTCACTTTTCGGTAGGGCAGGATGGATCTCCCAACCGCAGTGCCTGTGTATCTCAATTTCCAGTTGGATGTAATCAATAATACTAATAATAATTGCATATATATAT
>CM053591.1:75954971-75967700 GCA_028646515.1 Pseudochirops corinnae
ACAGTAGTAAACCTAGTGTTAATGCCAGTGAATACACTTATACAGTTGTAAGGATTGAAGTTAAATCTTCCATCTAAAACTGTAAATGATATTTTTAATGAATTCTGATTGAAGAGTTAACCAAGTAAGGGGAAAATTAAATCTGAAAGAATTCTAGATGTTTAAACAGTAAATGATTGCTAAAAGGCAAGAAGGAAACAAACATTTATTAAGTGCCTACTATATACTAGGCACTGTGCTAAGCGCTTTATAAATATTGTATCATTTGATCTTCACATCAATTCTAGAAGGTAGGTGCTATTATTCCTTTATTTTATAGTTGAGAAAACTGAAACGTACAGAGGTTAAGTGACTTGTTTAGAATAACACGCTAGTAAATGCTTGAGGATGGATTTGAACTTGGGTCTTCCTGACTCTAGGCCCAGTACTCTTACTACCTTGCCACCTAGCAGTTTTCCATTTAGTTATAAAAATAGAAAATGCAGTGAAAAACTTGGGAAAATTTGATTCTTAATGTATTTTTTATGATTTATATTGTGTTATCCATGGGAATTTTACTTATGTGATAATGCTTTCTAGTCAGTTTGTTGTGGCATAAAAGCTACAGAAAAAAAATACATTGATATCTTAAATAATTCATGTTTATGGAGCAGATGTATTATTAGTGGAATACTTGTCAAAGAAAAGGTAATATTCTATATCTTTGTCCTTTAACCAAACATATGGTTTCCATAAGGGCTTAGATATTTGATTCTAACTTATCTGGGCCTTAGGAGAACCTGGCTGCCAGGAATACTATCCTTTTAGCGTCCTTCTCTCCCCCTCACTTCCAACCCCGTCCTGTCCCCCAAGCTAGCTGAATTAAGGATATGTCACAGTCTCTAACAGCTGTTGTTTCTGATATTAACAAGCTTGATTTAAGTGAATGAAATGAGTTTCCTCTATGAGGAGCTCTCTATTCTCCATGTTAATTGTGAATTTTCATACTTTTTATATGAATTGCCGCTAGAGTAGTATTGGCAGGATTGTGAGAAAATTTGCTGAGAAAGATTGTGACCATTGGTGACAGAGTTCTTTGATACCCAGCTGTTGTGCTAATGAATTAGATTGGAGCCATTGGCTACCTGAATAGTGGCAAATATCTCCACAGCTAAATGATTCCCCAGTCCAGGTTTGTAGTGCAGTAGATGGGCAGTGGGGTCACGTGAATGTGAAAGCCTTAAAATTGACTACAGTTGTTATGAATTTAGAAAACAAGAATTACTGATTCATCTGTTAGTGAGTCATGGTTTTGATGATATTTAGAGTACATGTATTATGTGAAGGACCAAGGTAAAGAAATAAACATTAAACCCTCGTTCTGTTGTGTATCTAGTAAGGATGGATTATTCCTTCTAGATCTGATGATAATAAACATGAAAAAGGCATTGTAATCTCTTCTTTTGTCTTCAGGTAGCAATTCAGAAATGAGCCCCTCAATAATATGCAAGGTGATTGTGAGCAACTAGTGTCCTTTACAAATTTATATTTTAGAGCTTTATGGCTCACATAGTACAATACATGTTGGAGCACAGCTGAGATAAAAATTTGACTAAGATCAAGATTAATTTTATGGAAAGAGAAGTTAGCTAGCTGCCACATTTCCTGTACATTCATACTTATATACTCGTTTTTATTTGGACTCAAGAATAAAATTTACTAACTGAAATATGTATCTTGGACTTTCCTTGACCTAATTGTGAATTAGAAATCATTTATCTCTAGTGATGAAGACTTTGAATTTGAGGTGATAGCCTCTTTTATTTTCGGACAGTGTAAGTCATTAAGTTTTTTATGTTCATTTGTATCCTGCTTTCCTGTATCTAATGTTGCTGGAAGTAACACAGAGTAAGTCTTCTCCAAATGACAACCTGTCAAATGTTAGTATTTGACATGTATAGTTAATAGAAAATACTAGGGTTACAGTTATAAAAAATGGGCTTTAATTCACCCCTGAGGACAGATCACTTAACCTTTCTGTGTAAAGCAGCTCACTAGGATTCATCTGCTAATTAATGGGTGGTGGTAATCTTTGTTACTGGAGGGAATTCACATACAAAGTCATAATAAGTGAAATGTTATTATTTGGTATTAAAATATAAACGCCAATCAACTTTATGGCATAATATATAGAAAACAAGTCTGAGGGTTGGCAAGATGTGATTTCAAGTCTTGCTTCCCTCTTTTACATACTGACTCTCTGACTTTGGGCAAGGTGCTTCAATTAACCTCTTAGGTACACGCAGGCAACTCTCTAAGGCTTTAAAATTTTTTAACATTTTCTGATTTGAATCAGTGGGATTTCCTCAGTAGAAATTCTTTACAGGAGTAAAAAATTACAGGTGTGGATTGTTTAAAAAAAAAAAGAAAGTAAATAAGTTGTTTAAAAGAATCACATGCATCAGAAAGTATAAGTTTATTTTCTCCTAAATTAGGAAGTGTAGTATATTGCATCTCAAGACTATTTAACAAATCTAGACTAATTTGAGTAATAAGTTAATATAATTTCCAAAATATTAACACGGTTTAATATTTTTTGTATTTAGTAGTAAACTACTAAATTATTCTACCCGTGCAACAAACACATTGCCTATTTTGTGCATTATTTTCAGCGTGTTGCCATAGTCATATGCTTTAAGAATATGGCCAATAGTAGACGACAAAACCTACCGTTTTGTTAATATTTTTGGTTTTATAAAGGTAAAGATAGTAAGAATAGCTAAAAATGATATTAAAAACTGATTTTGGGGCGGCTAGATGATGCAGTGAATTGAGCACTGGCCTTGGAGTCAGGAGGACCAGAATTCAAATGTGGCCTCAGACACTTAACACTTACTAGCCATGTGACCTTGGGCAAGTCACTTAACCCTAGTTGCCCTGCCTTCCCCCTCCAGAAAGCAAAAAACAAAAACAAAAAAACTGATTTGACTAAAATTTAGCTTTCTAGTTTAAAAGTTTTAAATCAGTTTTGTTACTTTTTTGTGTAAAATATGTTAACATAGTTTTAACTTCATCACCATGAAATAGGGCATATAGCTTTTAATTTGTGGATTTGAAAAACTAAAATAACAATAGCTTTATGTATAGGCTATATAAGCATTATGTATACATATAAATATGTATATTTAGAATCTTACCCTGGAATCAGGGGGACGTGAGTTCAAATGCGACCCCAGATACTTGACACACTTACTAGCTAAGTGACCTTGGGCAGTCACTTAATCCCAATTGCATTGCCTTCCCCCCTCGAAAACTCTCTCTCTCTCTCTCTCTCTCTCTCTCTCTCTCTCTCTCTCTCTCTCTCTCTTTCTCTCTCTCTCTATAGTCTTTAAAGTGCCTTCCTTTCCCTAACCTTGTGAAATAAGTAGTTGAAGCATGATCTTTTTATAGAAGAGGAAACTGAAGTTCAGAGAGGTTAATTTAATTTCCCTTGGTTATGTTATTAGTAAGACACCAAGCCCTTGATTCTTTCCACTGAATCGTTAAGTTGATAATTTTTAGTTGAATTCTTCAGCACTTTGTATCAGGGCCTTCTTTTTTGACCACTCAATCTTCTTTGCTAGATCCTCATCAAGGTTGCTCCTGGTAACATATATGAGGTGTTCCCCAAGCCTCTGACCTGGGCCTTTTTTTCCCTATATGCTATTTTGCTTGATGATCTCATTAACTCCTGTGGATTGAGTTTCCATCTTTATGTAGATGATTCTCAGATCTAAATGTTCATCTCTAACCTAACTCTTGACCTCTGGTCTTGCATCTACAACTGCCTCTTGGACATCTTGAACTGGAAGTCCAATTGATATCTTAAATACAACATGTTCAAAACTGAAGTCATTTTCATTTCCCCAGAACCCTCCTCTCTTCTTGACTTTCCTATCATTGTCAAGGGCATCATAACCATCTCAGTCACCTAGGCTTTTAACCTACTTGTGTCCTACCTAGACTCTTTACTCTCTCATTTCTCTCTCCTACACACCTAAGCTGTTGTGAAGTTCTGTGGATTCTGCCTTTGCAACATTTCTTGTACATACCCCATTCTCTCTTTTGCCACTGTACCCTGATACTGTAATTCTTCTTTGTACTGTTACTGCTGCCAAGTCTCTATTTGTTAAAAAATATTTATTTATCTTTTGTTTTTATATTGCCTAATTTCCCCTGTGTATCATTTCCTCCCTGAGAGCCATCCCATCTGACAATGACTTTTTTAAAAAACAACAACAAAAAAGAGGGGGACAGAGCCAAGTTGGCAGAGTAAAGACAGGGACTCACTTAAGATCTCTCCCAAGCCCCTTCAGATACTTGTAAAAAACAACTCTAAACAAATTTTAGAGCATCAGAACCAGCTAAAAGACAGTGAAACAGATTTCCAGTCCAAGACAACCTGGAAGGTCGACAGGAAAGTCTGTGGCACTGGGCTGGGAGAAAAATACAGTCCAGTGCAAGCCATGCCAACATGGACCCATGCCCTAGCAAAGCTGGAACAGACCTCAGGGGACCAGATCACAGGCAGCTGTGGTGATTTCCAGACCTCTCAACCCATAAATGTCAAAGACAACTTAGAATGTTGGTAGGAAAGGAAAAGACCTGGGTGACAGAAGAGCATAGTTCAGCACTGGTCCCAGCACAGTCCTGGGGCAGCAGCAGCATTGTGGCTTCTGGAGCTCTTAGCCCACAGAGAATAAGGGAATAGAACAACTGATCAGAAGGAGATAACAGGGTTCTCTTTGTTAGCACTGAGGCAGGACTCTGTTACTTTGCCCATACTTGGATCTGGGTTGCAGTCCTGGGGCAAGGAGGAGCACTGGCATAGCAGAACTTGTGACAGCCATGGAGAGAGAAGCTCTTCTCACAGTTCCAGTGCAGAAAAGAGTACTTGTGGTCACTCACTGACCAGAGAACAGGCCAGGAAAGGAGTAAACACCTCTCCTTAGATCATACCACTTTGGAAGAACTGAAAACTTACAGGTCCACAAACTCCTGAAACTCGGGACAGTGTGCCCTGCTCATTGGAAGCAGAGTCCTACCTTAACAAAGATTTAAAAAGTCAAATAATGGGCTGGGAAAATGAACGAACAGGGGAAAAAAAACCTCAGACTTTAGAAATTTATTTTGGTAACAATGAAGATCAAATCATACATTCAGAAGGAGATAACAAAATCAAAGCTCCTATATCCAGAGCCTCCAAGAAAAGTACGAATTGGTCTCAGGCCATGGAAGAGCTCAAAAAGAATTTTGAAAATCAAGTAAGAGAAGTAGAGGAAAAATTGGGAAGAGAAATGAGAGTGATGGAAGAAAATAATGAAAAGTGAGTCAATAGCTTGGTAAAGGAGACCCCAGAAAAATGCTGAAGAAAATAATACCTTAAAAAACAGACTATATTAAATGACAAAAGAGGTCCAAAAAGCCAGTGAAGAGAAGAATGCTTTAAAAAGCAGAATTGGCCAAATGGAAAAGGAGGTCCAAAAGCTCACTGAAGAAAATCTATGTAAATAAGAATAGAGGAAGGGGAAGCTAATGACTGGTTGAGAAGTCAAGAAATTATGAAATAAAGCCAAAAGAATGAAAAAATAAAAGACAATGTGAAACATCTCAGTGGATGAACAACTGGCCTGGAAAAATAGATCCGGGAGAAATAACTTAAAAAATTATTGGTCTACCTGAACTCCATGATCAAAAACAGAACCTAGACATTATCTTTCAGGAAATTGTCGAGGACAACTGTCCTGATATTCTAGAACCAGAGAGTCAAACAGAAAATGAAAGAATCCTCTGATCAGCTCTTGAAAGAGATCCCAAAAAGAAAACTTCCAGGAGTATTATAGTCAAATCCCAGAGTTCCTTGATCAAAGAGAAAATATTGCAAGCATCCAGAAAGAAACAGTTCAAATATTGCAGAAACACAATCAGGACAACACAAGATTTAGTAGCTTCTACATTAAGGGATTGGAGGACTTAGGATATGATATTCCAGAGGTCATAGGAACTACGATTAAAACCTAGGATCACCCAGCCAAACTGACCATAATCAACGAGGGGGGAAAACTAGACATTTAAAGTGAGGTAGAGGACTTTCAAGCGTACTTGATGAAAAGACCAGAGATGAGTAGAAAATCTGACTTTCAAATATAGGACTCAAGAGAAGCATGAAAAGAAGCAGGAAAGAGAAATCATAAGGTACTTACTTATTAAAGTTGAACTGTTTACATGGAAATATATTTGTAACTCATGAGACCTTTCTCATTGTTAGAATTTAGAGGGAATATATATAGACAGAGGGCACAGGATGGATTGAATATGAAGGGATGATATCTGAAAAGTAAAATTAAGGGGTTAGAGAGGAATGTACTGGGAGGAGGAGAAAGGGAAAAATAGAATGGGGTAAATTATCTCACATAAAAGAGGCAAGAAAAGCTTTTACTATGGAGGGTAAGAGTGGAGAGGTGAGAGGGAATGAGTGAACCTTAATCTCAGCTGATTTGGCTTAAGGATAGGGAATAACATACATACTCATTTCAGTATGGAAATCTGTCTTAACCTACAGGAAAACAGGGGGAAGGGAATTAGAAAGAGGTGTGTATGATAGAAAGGAGGACAAATAGGGGAAGGAGTAATTGGAAGCAAACACTTTGAGAAGGGACAAGGTCAAAGGAGAGAATAGAATAAATGGGGAGTGGGATGGGATGGAGGAAAATTTAGTTAGTCTTTCATAACATGACTGTTACAGAAGTGTTTTGTGAGGAAGGGAGAGAATTTGGAATTAAAAGTTTTAAAAATGAATGTTAAAAATTGTTTTTACATGCAATTGGGAAATAAGATACATAGGCAATGGCGTATAGAAGGGGAAGAGAATAAGAGCAGGGTGGATGTGATAGGAATGAGGGCAGACTGGGGAAAGGGTAATCAGAATGCACGGTCTTGGAGTAAGGGGAGGGGAAAGATAGGGAGAAAATTTGGAACTTGAAATCTTATGGAAGTGAATGTTGAAAATGAAAAATGAATTAAAACAAAGAAAAAAAGAAAAAGATGAAGGAGAAAATCAGCATAACTTTTTAATACATTAAAATAAAAATCTAACAATATATGCACTCCCATAGACACCTCCAGCTCTGTCGAGATGGTATGGAGGGATGTCTTCTCATATACAGTCTATGGGATCTTGCTTGCTTTTTGTAATTTTGGCATCATTCATTATCAGTTATTTTGTGGTTCTTTTTATTTACATTGTGATAGTTACTGTGTATTTTGTTATCTTGGCTTTGCTTATTTTATTTTGAATCAACTTATTTAAATCTTCCCATGTTTCTTTCTATTTATCATATTTGTTGTTTCCTATAGCGTTGAAATATTCTTATATTGTTGAAATATACTGTATACCGTACAATATTCTGTCTATCTTTATTATATACCATGACTTGTTTAACAATCTGATAATAGATGAGGATCTACCTACTTTGGTTCCCAATTTTTGCTACCACAAAAAGAGCTTCTGTAAATATTTTGTTGTGTATAAATGAATGAATGAATGAATAATAGAATGAATGAATAAAATCTATGTTGTTTTTTATTAGTAAACCCCCTGTCTTATATACTAGCTGCAGAATCTGAGTCAGAAAGTATTGACATTTTAGTCACCTTATTTACACAATTCCAGATTACTTTTTAAAATGTTTTGACTAACAGTTCCACTAGGAATGCATTTCTCTGTTTTACTTTTTCGCAAATTTTTTAGGGGTTGACTATTCACTTCTTTTATCATTTCTGCCTATTTGCTGAGTGAGTTAAAAATCCTCAGGGCTTTTGTGATTTGCATTTGTCTTATTATTAGTGATTAGGAGTATTCTTTTATATTTTTGTTAATAGTTTGCAGTTCTTTTGAAAACTGCTTGTTCATAGCCTTTGATAACATGTCTTGTTGGGGGATGAATTTTGTTCTTATATGTTACTCCTTTTTTGTGATATAGCCATAAAATTAAAAAAAAAAACCCACCTGAATCCTGAGTTAGAATGTGCTATGGATATTTTCCAAATTCAACTTAACCAACATTTAGCTCCTACCAGGTAGAAAAATATAGTTTATTGTTGCAATTAGCAAAGAAAAATGAGAACTGGACTATAAGGATGACAGAAACACTGATTATGTTATTATAGAGAAGTTTAACTAAGGTAAATCTATTGCTAAAACAAGAAACCCAGAAAGCCCTTTTGTCAGGACATGGTTGACTTACTTGCCTAGAAGAGTGATTTGGTGGCCAAAGGTAAATATTATTTTAAAATAATTTAGAATACTTGCTCATAAAAATTTTAAAAAGGATGATGGATGATAACGAGCAGTATATCCTCATAAAGGAGAGAAAAGCAGTGGAAGATAAAAAAGAATTTAAAACTTGGCAGCTGATCACTTAATCAAAGTCATCTCAAGGGCATTTAAAAATGGAAGTAGGAGTACAACAAAAAGGAGAAAAATGAAAAAAATCTCTAAAGATAACTTTTCACCATATCAAGGACAGTAGAACTATTATAGTTGTACTTTAACCTCACAGTTCCAGATGTGCTTAATAGGACAGGTAGGAATGGCACTTAAGAAAACAAAGATGTAAAAAACATCCAGATTATTTGAAGCATATAAAGAGGAGATGCAGTATTCTTTCCTCCCTTCTAAACCACCTCCCCCTTTTGTGGCCCTTCTCCCCTCCTACTGCCTGTAGGATATGATTGATTTTTATACTCAGTGTTATGTCTTCCTCGAACTAAGATTGATGAGAATAGATCTCACGCGGTTCTCCTCTCCCTCCCCTCATTCACTCTGTTATGATAAGTTTTATGTCTCTCTTTGATAGAGTCCTATATTTAACTGGTTGTATTATTCCCTCCTTGCACCAGAACCAGTGAAGGAAAAGCTCATATAATGGTCACCTTTCTCCCTTCTTTCCCTGTACTATATTGTTTTTATGCCTCTTTATTTAGCACAATTTACCCTTTTCTGCTTCATTCTTTCCTCTTCTTCCATTGCAGTCCCTTAATAAGGATTTTTATCATCATTTTGCATAATTTATACCCATACCCTCTATTTATCTATATCCCTTTTAGATGTTGCCGTACCTTGTAGAGTTCATGATATTAACAGGTATCAGCTTCCCATATAGGGATGAAATCAGTTTGCTCTTGTTAAATAACAAGGTGTGTGTGTGTGTGTGTGTGTGTGTGTGTGTGTGTATGTGTGTGTGTTTCCTTATTTACTTTTCTATGTCTCTCCTGGGTCTTGTAATTGGAGGTTGAATTTTCTATTGAGCTCTGGCTTTTCTATCAGGAAGATCTGGAATTCTGTTATGTCACTGAATGTCCATCTCCTTGCCTCATAGATTATGCTCATCTTGCTGGATAGGTGATCCTTGGTTGTAGCCCGAGCTCTTCTGCCTTGTGAAAAATCACATTCCAGTTCCTCCGATCTTTCAGTGTTGAGGCTGCCAGATCCTGTGCGATCCTCACTGTGATTTCGCTATATCTGAATTGTTTTTTTCTGGCCGCTTGTAGTATTTTCTCCTTTACCTGATGGTTCTGGAGTTTGACCACAAAGTTTCGTGAACTTTTCAGTTTGGGATCTCTTTCAGGAGGTGTCCTGTGGATTCTCCTGATTTCTATTTGGCCCTCTGGTTCTAGGATCTCAGGATAGTTTTCCTTGATGAGCTCTTGGAAGATACTGTCCAGACTCATTTTTTCATCATGATTTTCTGGTAGACCAATGATCTCAGATTGTTTCTCCTGGATCTGTTTTCCATGTCAGTTATTTTTCCATTGAGATATTTTATCTCTTTTTCTAATTTTTCAGTCTTGATGTTTTGTTTTACTGATTCTTGGTTCCTCATAGAGTCATTGGCTTCAATTTGGTTGATTCTAGTTTTTAGCAAATTATTCTCTTCAGTTAGTTTTTGAAGCTCCTTTTCTATATGCCCAAATTTCATTTTTAGTTCACACATTTTACTTTTTAAGGAGCTGTTGTCTTCATTGCAATGTTTTTCTAATTTTGCAATTTTGTTTTTATAAGAGGTGTTGATTTTATCTTCTACCTCCCTAAGCCGGATTTCAAAGTTCTTTTTGAGCTCATCTAGAAATGCTTTCTGTGCCTGAGACCAGGTCATAGTCCCTGTTAAGGCTTCAGCTGTGGGTGTGGAGTCAATGCTCTCTCCTGAGTTTGAGTCTTCCCTCTCACGGTAGTAGGATTCCAGAGTCTTTGTCTTTGTCTTTATAGCCTGCTTTCTTCCCATTTTGAGGCAGGACCTTAGCCATGCCCTTCCTCTGGGGTTCCTAAGCCTTTACTGCTTAAAATTTTCCTCTGCGGCAATAATTTCTTTGTTTTTGGGTCAGAGGCAGGGATTGGAGCAGCCAGGGTTCACTTTGTCATCCTGGTCCCTGGAAGTTCAGGTAGGGGGGTTTTAAATTTCCTAGCTGTGGATGGGTAGTCCTGGGAGTAGCTGCTGCCCCTGCGGCAGGCCCTGCCTTTGTCTCTTACCCAGCTCTATCCAATCCCTGCCCTGTGGTGATAGGCCTGGGAATGGCCCTTGTGGTTGGTGGATCAGCAGGTCTCATCCGGGGGCTACTCAGCGTGTGGCATGGTGTCTGGGGCCCTCTCCGAGACACAATGTTCTTGAAGCAACACAATTGTGCTGTGATGTGGATGAAAGATACTAGAATTCTCAAAAGAATATTGAACTGAGGGCGGAGCCAAGATGGCAGAATAAAAGCAGGAACTTGTCTGAGTTCCTGCTCCAACCACCTCTTATACCTGTAAAATATAACTCTAAATAAATTTTAGAGCTACTGAACCCACAAAATGACAAGAGAGAAATCTTCCACTGTAGGCAGCTTGGCAGGCCTACGGGAAGGGTCTATCACATCAGGCAGGGACCAAAGTGCAGTCCTGCGTGAGCTGTGTGGTCCCAGCCCCGACCGGCTGCACAGAACAACCAGGGGCAAACTTCAGGAGATTGAATCACTGGCAGCTGTGGTGGTTTCCAGACTTTTCAACTCAGAAATGCCAAAGAGAAAGTAAAAGATCAGTGGGGAGCTCTGTTGGAACCTGGTGACAGAAGAGCACTGTTCAACCCCTGCCTCTGGGGTGAGAGGTGGTGGAGGCTGCAGCTGCTGCCCTGTGGCTTCCTTCAGAGCTCCTGGCCTGCACATTGTAGGGGGCCCGAGGACCAACACTCTTGCTTTGATCTGCTTGGATCTGGGTAGTGGTCTTGGGTGGTGGTCCTGGGATGAAGAATGCCAGCATACCAGAGCTTGTGGTGGCTGTAGAGAAGGTGCCCTCCTCATAGCTCTGACAATATTTGCAAAACCCCCAGCAATTTGGGACACAGCTCTCTCCACTCTGGAAGCAGACTTCTACCGTGGCAAAGAGCTCAAAAGTCAAGTAAGTGGCTGGCAAGCTGAGCAAGCAGAGGAAGTGCAATCAGACCATAGAATCCTTTTTTGGGGACAAAAAGGATCAAAACGTGGAACTAGAAGAAGACAAAGTCAACATGCATCAAAAGCTTCCAAGAAAAATATGAATTGGTTATAGGCCATGGAGGAGCTCAAGAAAGATTTTGAAAATCAAGTAAGAGAAGTATAGGAAAAACTGGGAAGAGAAATGAGAATGATGCAGCAAATCATGAAAAGAGAATCAACAGCCTGCTAGAGAAGACCCCCAAAAATACTGAAGAACACCTTTAAAAACAGACTAACTCAAATGGCAAAAGAGGCCCAAAAAGGAAATGAGGAGAAGAATGCCTTAAAAAGCCAAATTGCCCAGATGAAAAATAAATTTCAAAAACTCACTGAAGAGAATAATTCCTTCAAAATTAGACTGCAGCAAATGGAAGCTAATGACTTTATGAGAAATCAAGACACTATGAAACAGATCCAAAGAAATGAAAAAATAGAAGGCAATGTGAAATATCTCATTGGAAAAACCACTGATCTGGAAAATAGATCCAGGAGAGATAATTTAAAAATTATTGGACTACCTGAAAACCATGATCAAAAAAAGATCCTAGAAATCATCCTTCAGGAAATTCTTTTTTTTTTTAAATTTATTTTTAATAAATAAATTAATTTATTTTCTTGTTTACATCATACATTTCCAGGAGATTTTGAGTTACAAATTTTCTCCCCATCTTTCCCCTACCCGATAACTCAAAACAACCATCCTATTGTATAACCCTTTCCCCAGTCTGCTCTTTCCTATGTCCTCCCCCTTGCGCCTCTGACTTTCTGGTAGGGCAGGATGGATCTCCCTACCACAGTGTATTTTAATTCCCAGTTGGATGTAGTTAATAATAATAATAATTATTATAATATATATGTATATATGTATATATATATCTGTATATACACACATATATATTTTTAACATTTGATTATAGAACTTTAAATACTAAATTCTTTCCCTTCCTCTCTCGTCACCCACCCCCACTGGAAGGACAAGCAATTAAATATAGGCTGTACGTGTGTTAATTACACAGAACCTCTCCACAGTGGGCATATTGTGAGAGACTGATTATATGTCCCTCCTTCCTATCCTGCCTCCCCCTTGTTCTGTTCTCTACACTGTCCCTGTCCCTTTACAGGAGTATGTACTTCCATCAGCCCTCCCCCAACTCTGCCCTTCCCTCCACCATCCCACCTCTCATCCCCATCCCCCCTACTCTC
>CM053591.1:75968200-75987366 GCA_028646515.1 Pseudochirops corinnae
CCCCCCCCCCCCACCTTGTTTGGACAAGGACAGCGCTGCAACCTTTTTCAGTATGAAGCAACTTGGGAAGCTGAAACCCTCGTCCCTTGCCCCAAATGAATTTGTGTCTTCTCCGTTAAGGGAGGAATGATAAGATCTGGGATGCTTTGTCGTAACCTCACTTTGTAGAATCTCACTTGTGTTCAGGTACCTATGTCAGTTTGTAATAATCCTGTCCAATTGAGCTGTAAAAGTCACACTTTCCTTCAGCCATAAAGGCATTAGTTCCGCTTCTCCCCTGCCCTTAGCCTCAAAGTCTTTTCCCAAGCTAGCAGTAGGTCTGTTAGATAGCTTCCCATGAATCAATCACTCAAGTATTCTTAGAGAAATACAGAGTCCCTTTGTTCTTAGTGGCCAGCTGCTTAGGAACCTTGAAAAGCACTATCAGAAGCCAACTCACTCCTAAGATGGGACCTCTTGAAACCCTTAATCAGTCTAGCTTCCAAACTTGGCACATTAAGCCTATCCTCCCGACCACCACCATATTGGACTTACATCATTCATCCTTGACCAGAAGTTACCTAGTGATGTGTCAAGGCAAAAACCACACCTCCTCACTCGCCCCCTCCCCAATTTTTCCCAATGACTTATGGGCAATGCGTCTGTGCAGTGAATATAGAAAGTACATGTCCCTTTAAACCCCAAATCCTCCCTAACCCCTCCCAAACTCCACCCCCCCCACCTGGCTAGCATAAATTAACCCTTCTGCCTTGGGGCCCTCAGCCCTCCCACCCCACCCCCCGGAATCTTTTGTTCAGTGGTTGGACTGCCCGCTTCTTGCAAGATTCTAATAGAGACCCTTCTCTATTCTCCTTGAGCTGTCTCCAAGTGATTTAAAATCTTTTTATCACACACATAAAGGTGAGAGGAAAATTCATTCTCAGCATATGAACCAACAGTGTAAAGACATGAAGATATGAAATTAAGTGTCATGTTTGAGCAAGAGTAAGGTCAGTTTGGCTGGACCACAAAGTGAGGGAAAGAGAAGAAGACCAGAAAGGTAAATTGTGGTCAGGATGTGAAGGGCTTTAAAGGCCAAAGGAGTTCATACTGGATCCTAAAAATAATGAGGAGTCAGTCGAGTTTACTAAAGTCCAGCGACAGGAGACTCCTATAATAAGTATAGTAATGATATACTGAAATGGTTCCTGTACTTTAGAAAAACCACTTTCGCAGTCATATGAAGTATAGCTTGAGGGGAGACTTGAGGCAATTAGGAAATTATTATAATAGTTATAGAAGAAAGCAAATGAGTTAGTAACTCAGCAGACCAAGAGACAGGACATAAGAATAGTAGCTGAGTGAGTGAAAAGCAGATATCATGGAGATAGAAACAATAAGATCTGGCATTTACTTGACATGCGGGGTGAATGAGAATAAGGAGGCAAGAATGACACCAAGACTACAGACTAAGGTAGTCACTATTCCCTGAAAATAAATAAAGAAGTTAAAAAAAAAAAAAAGGTGTGTTTGAGAGAGTAAGGAGATGGAACTCTGTTTTTAACATTTTGAGTCTCAAACATCTACAAGACAGTCAGTCTATAATGTCTGATAGGCAGTCAGTGATGTGGGAATGGCACTGAGGAGATTAGGTCTTGTTATACTGATCTGGAAGATATAAAGAAATGAATTCTTCTGAACCATTCTCCAGGCTGATCTATTTGAATCTGCCATTTCATTCAGGAACAAAGAAAGTAGAGATGCAATCAACAGTTCTTGGAGCTTGGTTGTGAAACAGAAGGAAGAATTAACAAGACCTAGCCATCACCTTTCTTAAAAATTCCCTTCTCTCTATTCCAGTCTGTGAGTTTATCATCTGAATTCAGAATACAACTTTGCTGCCCCTTATCCAAAGCATTGGTGAAGGAAATACAGACATCAGCATAATACTTAAAGCACATCATAAAATGTATCTGATGGTCCGGTACTTAGAAATCTGGCCTAACCTTGACTAAAGACTTGCCCAAGGTCAAAGAGGTAGTTGGAGCTCATACTAGTTCAAGAACAGAGGTCACTTGAATCAACATTAAGTGTTATTTACATCATACAGTCCTCAAAATAGAGCTGAGATATGGTTGAGAATCTTAGCAAAACACTGGCATTAGGAAGACCCTTCATTCATGCAATAAAGATTTATGGTTGTATGATTATACAGAGCTTGAGGACAGCAACAAAGGGCCACGGTCTCTCTAACTTCTCTAAGTCTCCTTCCTACACTTACTCTATGCTCAAACTAACATGAACTTACTGCCAAGCTGTGTATATTTCCTGCCCTTTCCTACCTCTGGACCTCTGTCACACTATTCTCTCCCTGCAAATAGCATGCCCTCCCCTCCAACAGCTGAAATCTCATCCACGCTAAATGGTTCCCTCTCTCCCATGAAGCCTTCTTGGGTACCCTTAATGGATCATGGTCTTCGCAACTTCATATCTGATCTACATAAACTCATGTAACTTTTTTTAATAGTAGCATCAGAGTCTGGTTTAGCGGAAATTGACGTATTTGTAATAAGGAATTCTTGGTTCATATTCCAAATCTGATCAAATTTTGATGTTTTTTTTCTGCTAGAACCCACCAGGAAATGGCATAAAAGTGTTTAAGGGATGCAATCTGAATTAGTCAAAATGTATCCACATTTATCCTTGAAATATTTAATACAAAATATTGTATTTCTATCTGTCTTATTTGTGTATGCAAGGATGGTGTCTTTTCTATTCTTTCTATCTCTCTCAGCACCTAGCACAATACTCTGCATATAGGCATTTAATAAGAGATGGTGAGATGATTAAGTGGAAACTGGAACAAGAAGCAGAGTAGCCTGCAAGCTAAAGTAGCCAAGGGGCAGTTTGCATAAAAATGGGGTTTGTAATTATCATAATTCCTGAAGTGGAAGTCAAGGTCAGGGTCGAGGATATCACGCCAAATTAAGAAGATATGCAGGTTTTTCTTCTGAGTAGATGGATTACTTTCAGAATTCAGAAGTCAAAGCTACACAAGAAGGCACAGAAAGAAGCAGAGTCTGAGCATTTAGGCAAAGATCTGAGTTTAAATTTCAAATACTGCAAGAGGAAATAAGTAAGAAATGGAGTTCAGACTGAGAGAATGGGAAAAGACCTGGATCTCTAAATCCAGAAGAAAGCAAAACAGCAGCAAAGTATTATTGCTAATTCTAAGCCGTGGATTGTGTGACTTCTACTCTGACTTTAAGCAATCTTCCTATTGTGGGCAGACAAAGGACAGCAAATCAAGGAACGATTCTTAGGTGCTAGTGATTTTTCACAACAGGGTTAGGTTCTTTAAATCCTCAAATTTCTAAGGGGCCCACTATATACCCTTACATTCTAGACAACTCCAAGTAATACCTGGGGGATTTTCATGATGTAAAGGTTGCCTCTCAGAAATACACACTTCATCCATTTTTTCTACTTTTAATGTCACCACATTTTTAGTAATGATTTGCATTATCATGATTTAGCAATTCATTGCAGGTTTAGAAAAACTGTAGCAATATATCCTTACTCACCACTTGTATCTGCATCTCTTCTTAATCTAGTCACATTACGAGAAACAGTGTTTGGCAGGCCTTTTGAGGTAGCGGTTTGTAAAGAAGGCTGATTTGCAGTTAATGTCCATGCCAGACGTGACCCCAACTGCTGTCGAAAGCAATCTCCTACTCCCGTGGTTTGATAAGATTGTCTAAAAAGATGAAAACACATTCTACACTTACAACTAATCAATAAATGTACTGAAAAGATAAAACAAGAGGAAAATTCAAAAAAAAATTAGTTTAATATAGGAAATAAACTTAACTTCTAGATTAAGACAGTTGATCTATAACCCAAAAATTGCCCAAAATCAGCTGTTCCAAAGTAGACTCTAGGATTAAACTTCCTTGGCATTCTTCAAGTTGGAGAAAAAGGAGGGGACATAGCTTTGATGAGATTCCCAGCCTAATACCAAACCAGCCACCAGAGTCCTAAACATAAGCCCCATGAGAGAGAATGTCTTAATTACCTAAGTATCTTCCTCAGCAACTAGCACAGTACTTTGTTCACATTAGATGCATAATAAATCATTGCTAAAATATTCTGATTTTGAGCCACATATTAAACATGCCAGATTATCTTGTGCATGAAGGAGCAAATATTTAAAAAGAGAAATCTATTTATTTACTTTAATAAGAGAAGTCTTTTCTGTACCTATATGAAAAAATCATGCAGCTGATAGACATTTGTCACCTTTGCAGTGTACTGTACCATTCATTTGTCACTACCACTCCTTTGCCTGTGTTAACATATAGAAAAAAATAAAAATATGGTGAAGCGATTACTATCTTATGCCTGTCTAGCACTTACCACAATGCCTGACATATAGTAGACTCTTAATGTTTACTGACTATCTCAGTTTGAGAGATCCTGAAATTCTTTTTATTTTTAATTTTCATTCTTAATACCCAGAAAGTTAATTTCCATACACACAAACACAAAAAGAAGACTCTGAATGAAACCATGATTTTTCTTTTCATAATGCTTACTTTTAAAAGCATATTATAAATTCTACATGTGATTTTCCAAATTCTAAAAATATTCCAAATATTCCAAATCCAAAAAAGAGTGGTCCTCTTTTATTTATCATCACTATTGCTAACCCTTAACTCTTCTCCCAATTAAGAAATGAGGCTAAAAAAAACTTTTGAGTTAAATAAGGATGGCCAAGGAAAATGAATCCACACACTGGACATATCCCAAAAGAAGTTTTATCTTTCTGCACTTTCTGTACTTCTCTGCCAGGAAGTGGATGTTTCATCACACATCATTTGACAACATGGCTGGTCATTGCTTTGATCAATTCTTAAGAATTTCAGAGCTGTTTATTTTTTTTAACATGTTGCTGAGATTGAATAAACCATTCTCCTGGTTCTAGTCACCCATCTTGCAAAGGATTTCTAATTTATATTGTACAGGATTCTCTGAAATTATCTCTTTCATCATTTCTTACAATATATAAAATTCCATCAAATGGATCCCAGAATTTGGCCATTACTCAATTACCAGAGAGGAAATCTAAGGCCTAACCTCATAAATTCTAGTTCTTTCCTTTATTTTTTTCCTTTGTACTATCTTCTGAATTAGGGAATAGGTTTTTCTTTCAACTATTTCATCCTGGTATCTTCTCTCTTAATCTCCTCCCCAACCTTCTTATTTCTCTACTGAGCATGTGAGTTGTCTGTGTCCAGTTCAGAGGACTGTGAGGTTCCTGTGATGACTGCCCCCCTAACCTTTCTTCCATGTTTGTATATTCTTCTCACATACTCCAATTATGGAAATTAGCAGGTTAGCTCCTTCACATACTTGTGGAGTTTTGAATATTTAAATGTTTCTGTTGCTTTCTGTTTTCCATTTACCCTCACTTCTTTTTGCCTTTTTAAAACCCTCAGAACAAAACCATTCCAACCAGAGGGCCTGTTTATTTAACACCCTCAATACTCTAAAGACTTTAAGGTTCAGATGGGAAACTTGCTTCTTCTTATCTCTGTATTAGAATAGTAGCACTACACCAGCATAAGGTTCCTTCCAATAGCTCAGATAATTTACATTTTTTAGGTGTCTCGGGATTTCTATTTGCATTTCAAAATACTTATCCAGTTTTGGTGTTTTCATCATCAAAGCTTGAAAATCCTTTATCCCATTAAAGATTCATTCCTCCTGACTCCAATTTATCCAGCTCTGCAGGGTAATTTATACTTAGTTATAAGGCTGAATCATTGGTCTCACAAAACTCAAAACCTGGGATTCCTCTTTTAATCCTTGACCTTTACTCCAAATTCACACACTGGTGAATGGAAATTGAAAAAAAAAATCTTAAAAACAGGCTGATAATGGATTTATACTGCATAATCTCACCTGAGCTCATATTCCAACAAAGAAATGATAGTCCATCCCCCTAATCACATCACCCATCCACTGACCAGGGCAGCTATTCCAAACCTTTTCATCCTACCTAAAGCCTCCCCATGCCACCCCACCATCTCACTAAACAACACATCTCATACTTCACTGAAAAACAGAGGTCATTTACTGAGAGTTACATTATTTGAGAAACCCGTTCCACCATAGTCAAGTCATATCCATGCCCTCATACACCACCCCTTCTTACTGCCCTAATAAAGAAAAAGTTCTTAGAAGTTATATGTTTCCTCTTCCCATACAAAAATGTAAACTCCCCTTCTACTCATCTCATATCACTGATGTCTTCCCCCACTCTCCTCCTTCAGCCTCCTCTCTCACGAAGAGGTGTAGTTCTCCTTGGCCAAGGCAAACACTTCCCTATGCATCCTCAATCCTATCTTCTCCAGCAGACTTCCTCTACCATCCCCATTTTTTCTCTAATCTTCAATATTTCCCTACCTATTAGTTTCTTCCATAACACCTATAAACATAGTCTCTCCAGGCCCTGAAAAACTCTAACTTAATTCAATTATTCCAACTATCATCCTATCATCCTTTACCTGCCCTACTCTTCTCAGGTACACTCCTTGACAGATGCATCTACAACTACTTCCACTTTTCCTCTAACTCAATTCTAAAGACTTTGTAGTCTGGCTTCTGACTACTACTTTATTCAAATGAAATTGTTCTCTCCAAAGTTACTAATGATGTCTTAATCGTCAAATATAATGTCCTATTCTCATTCATTATCCTTCATCTCTCTGACTTCTGACAAATTAGATCATTTCCTTTTCCTGGATACTCTCACCTCTCTAGGTTTTCATGACACTGCTTCTCTTCTAAACACTCTTGTCCCTAGATATATTATATCTTTTGATGATACCATCATCTCCCAAGGATTCAATTTTCTTTCCTATGAAGATGTAATAGTAATGAAATTTGAAGCTCCTTTTGTATTGCTAAGCTGAGAGGTACTCAGCACTGAGTAATTAATCAAGCCTCTGTTAAAGAAACAAAAGGTATGAGCCCCTATTGCTCATGAAACAGAAAGGGGTTGGCTCAAACAGGAAAGAGCTAATGCTCTGTATGTATATAAGGAGAAGTCCCTGCTGGGTCAGACAGATCTTCTTGGAGCAAACTTTGTGGAAGCAGAAGCTGCTGGGGCCAGGAAGACTTAGGAAGAAAGGCCCCCCCAGGCTGGAGAGAATGATTTTGATTTTGGGAACCTGGGTGAAGTGATTTTGATTGTGGAAAACAGCTGGAGCTTCTGCTGAGGTACTGCTGATTCCAAGGGCCAGCCAGAGCTTCTGGAAGCTGCCGAAGACATTCAAGGGCCAGCTGGAGCTGCCACAGACTGAGGAAGTATGACTGTGCTAGTACTTTGCATGAACTTGTTTGTGGCTTTGTTAAGCCTTAACTTCCCAGGAAGTTAAGAGACTGTGAAGGATTTAAGGTGGACTGGATGCTGTGAGCTTCAGCTTGCAACAGGAAGTGCTTGGAAAGCTAGAACAGGAAGCTCCAACTTGGAGAGCTGGACCAAGACCTGGGAGCTGTCTGGCTTTGAACCCAGGTGACATTTTGGTGAATCCAGATAGGATCTGGGACCACGGAAAGGGATCCAGGGAATCTGAGAGACCACCCCAAGTCAAGCTGAAAGAAGACTTTACTTGGATACGGTGTACTGACTGAAAGACTGTAATTTACTAGCGATCTAGGGGTGAGGGGCTTGTGTATTTTTTGATGACTGAATAATGAATGATGAGTGAATAGCAATTGATTTGTAACTTGGTGTACCCCATGAGTGGAGTACTTTGACTTTTGTATTTTGTATTCCTGAAGGCGGCAACCCTCCTTAAGGATGATTGAATGATTGAATTACTAAATGACTGTTCTTTGTTGAAAACTTTGTGACCACTGTGGTGAAAACTATGTGGCCATTTTAGTGATAAGCTGTTGTGAATGCTGTATTGTGATTTTCTGTGATAAGTTGTAACATTGTGAATGCTGATTTTCTATGAATGTTTTGCTCTGATTTGTGATTGAATAAACAGTGTTCACTATACTGTGTAATCAGAACCATGAAAAGTTGTTCACAGCAGCCATCCTCTGGAAAGCCGCTCATTCATGGCTTTACAGAAGATGATATCACCATCCAAATATCCAATCCTAACCTTTCTCCTGACCTCTATCAAAAGCTTTTTTATACATCTCAAACTGGTATCTTAATATACCTCTCAATTTAGCATGTTCAAAACACAACTTACATTTACCTCAAAACTTTACCTCTTCCAGGGAAGTTAGGTGGCACAGTGAATGGAGTATCAGCCCTGAAATCAGGAGGACCTGAATTCAAATCTGACCTCAGATACTTAACCAGCTGTGCAACCCTGAGCAAGTCACTTAACCCTGTTTGCTTCAGTTTCCTCATCTATAAAATGAACTGGAAAAAGAAATGGTAAACCACTCTGATATCTCTGCCAGAAAAACCACAAGAAGTCACGAGGAATCAGATACAACTGAACAACAACAATACACTTATAGTTTGGCCAAACCATATTAGATTCTGTACCAACCCTTTACTTTACTACCTTTCTATTTCAAGTGTCTCTTGTATACAAATATTTTTGGATTCTGGTTTCTAATCCATTTTGCTATCCACTTCAGTTATATGGGTTGGATCCTCCCATTCACATTCACAGTTATGATTACTGTGTATTTAGCTTCCTCCCTATTTTCTTTTGTTTATCCTTCTTTCTCTCTCCTCTCACCTCTTCTCTCCCATTTCCCTACTGAGTAAGACAGATTCCTATGCTCGAGACAGTGAGAGTATACATATGTTCTCTTCTTTTGGAACCGATTCCAATGAAAGTAAGGGTTCAAGCACTGAAGCACTGCCCACCTCAATCTCCCCCCTCCCACTTTCTGTTCCACTATAAAAGCTCATTCATTTGAACCTCTTTTATGTGAGATAATTTTCTCCATTCTTTCTCTTGTTCACAGTGTATCTCTCTTTCTCATTACTTTTTTTTAGGAGGGGAGAACTATCCCATCAGAATTAACTCACATCCATGCCCTCTATCTGTTTATATATACTTTTTAACTGCCTTAATATTGACAAAGTTCTTAGAAGTTACAAGTGTCCTATTCCCACACAGAAATATAAATATAAAATATAAATATTTTAACTTTATTGAATCCTTTATAACTTTCTTGTTCACATTGTTATGCCTCTCTTGAGTCTTCTGTTTGTCAAATTTTCTATTCAGCTTTGTTCTTTTCATCATTAATGCTTTAAAGTCTTCAATTTCATTAAATGTCCATATTTTCCCCTTAAGGATTATACTGAGTTTTACTGGGTTAAAATTTTTGGTTATAATCCTAGCTCCTTTGCCTTCTATGATATCATATTCTAAGCCCTCTGCTCCTTTAACAAGGTAGCTGCTCAATCTTGTGTGATTCGGACTGTGATTGTATGGTATTTAAATTATTTCTTTCAGGCTGTTTGAAAAACTGTCTCTTTGAGCTGGGAGCTCTATCCCTGGGAATTTTCATTTTGTGATCTTTTCAGGAGTTGATCAGTAGATTCTTTCAATTTCTATTTTCCCTTTGGATCCAAGGTATCTGGGCAATATTCCCTGACAATTTTTTGAAATATGACGTCCAGGCTGTGTTAACCAAAAACAATATCACAAGTCCATGAGACGTGCACTGCAACTGGATTTATTAAAGGAGAAAAGCATATGCCAAGATGCCTAGCAGTGCAGGGAAAGTCTTGTTATTTAAATTACAGGGAAAGGGGGAAATTATAGGGGAGGAGGAAAAGAACTAGTCCCCTCCCAAAGAGTAGGGAAAAAAATCACAAATAAGTAAAATGGCAAAATCAGCAATTTCTCCCTTGGGAATGGCCAGACTACAAAGATATGATATGATGGTCTGTTTATCTACAAGCGTCCCAAATGCAAAAACAAATTCTCAGTCTGGTAGAGACTGACTAGCACCTGTCTTAACTTCCAAGGACACACAGGGAGACTAGCACGGAGTACAAACAACAAACTGTGTCAGCTCAAGAGGGCTTCCTCCTTGACACATTTAGGGCCTCTGGTATACTTCAGGTTCAGTGTTTCTGGGAAATATGGCAACTGAAAAAGACATGTTTAGAAAACCCCTTTACAGCTGTTTCTCTGATCACAGCTTTCAGGTAGTCCAATAATTCTTAAATTATCCCTCCTCAATCTATCTTCCAGGTCAATTATTTTTCCAATAAGATATTGCATATTATATTCTATTGACATTTTTATTATTTCTTGATGTCTCATAGTCGTTGGCTTCCATTTGCCCTATTCTAATTTTTAAAAAATTATTTTCTTCAAGTACAATTTTGTACCTCTTTTTCCATTCAGACTATTCAGCTTTATAAGGAACTCTTTTCTTCAGTAAATTTTTGTGCCTATTTTACACTGGGCCACTTCTGTTTTTTAAGACTATTTTGTGCCTCTTTTGCCAAACAGTTAATTCTCTTCTCATGATTTTCTTGCATCATTCTCATTTCTTTTCCCAATTTTTCCTCTACCATTCTTATCTCTTTCTTTAATTCTTCCAGCTATTCTTGTTGGGTTTGGATCCAATTAACATTTTTCTTTGAGGCTTTATCTGTAGCTGTTTTCACACTGTTGTCTTCTGAGTTTATCTTGGTCTTCCCCAACACTGTAGTAGGAGTTTCTTTTGGTTTTTTTGCTTTTTGGAGGGCAATTGGGGTTAAGTGACTTGCCCAAGGTTACATGGCTAATAAGTGTGTCAAGTGTCTGAGGCCAGGTTTGAACTCAGGTCCTCCTCACTCCAGGGCCGGTACTCTATTCACTCTGCCACCCAGCTGCCCCTGTAGTAGGTTTTTTAAGGTCAAATTCTTTTTTGTTGTTGATTTTTACTCATTTTTCCAGTCTATTTCTTGACTTTTAACTTTATGTTATAGTTATGCTCTGCTCATCTTAGGGTAGAGTGGCACTGTGCCATGCTTCAGAACTTTTCATACTGCTATTTTCAGAGCTAGTTCTGAGAGTTTGCAAATTTTCAGTACTTCCAAGGTGGTGTGATGCTGGGAGAGATATGGTCATTACTCTTGTGGTCTACACTCTGGTCTTTACCCAGGAAGGGTAAGGAAAGACCTGGTCCCCTGCAGACACAAGTCCTAGTGTTCCTCCTAGCCTTGGAATTGATAACAGGGTACCCACTTCCTTGTGACCATCCTCCAGCATTCCTCTCCACCCCGATACTGCCAGCAGAACCATATATGGGCAGTAGATACAATAAGTGCCAGCTGAACCCAGTGACAGACAAAGGGCCCCCTGCAATCTCTTTCTGACCAGCTGCCTGCCCTCTTAAACCCCTCAGAGCTGAAAGCTCCCAAAAGTTGCTGCTGCTGCTATGTTTTGTCAATTCTGGACAAGTTTCCACTCTGTGGTCAATAATTTCTCCTGACTAACTCCTAAGTTTTCATAGACTGGGGAAAAAATAGACTCTGATCTTTTCTTGGGTCTATGGCTCCAAATTTTAATTGAGGCACCATTTTAAAGTTTTTCGAAGGGAATGTTGAGGAGAGAATTCAGCTAGGTTACTTTTAATCTACCATCTTGCCTCTGTCCCAACTGTACTAACTTTCTAATAACAGAAAAAGAAACCAGTGTCCCTTCAGAACCTTAATATTTTCAAAGGGTATTGAGGAAGTTAAATAAGAAAAACATTAGTCCTATGGTGAAGTAGTTTTGTGCAAAGGGTTTTAACAAATGAAACAGGAGAATAAAAAGGGATACACTAGAGCAGAAAGAAGGCAAAAGGGGAAGACTTGATATTTCTCATAACTGGGGTGAATGAGATACAAAAGTGAAGGAAGAGGTGTACAACTGAGCTTCACTCTTATCTGAAGTACACAAAAGTGTTGAATGGCCAGAAACATAAACACACACACACACACACACAGCAAGCACAGAAGTAGTTCATACCTTGTTTCAGCTATTGAATTAACACCTTGTTTCAGTTCAAGTTTCTTTTGAGCCTTGTATCAAGTCTGTTTAGAAGCAGAACATGTGAACCCCACAACTTGTGAACCCTAGAACTCATGAACTCATGAAAGAGGAAGGGGAGGAGCTAATGACCAAAAAGGAGAATTTCCAGGCTTGAGACAGCAGAACTGAGAAGAGGACTCTTATGGTGGCAGGCAAGAAGGAGAAAACTTGTGGTATCTCAGCACTCTGTTTGTCTGCTCTGCCTGTGCTGATGTTTGTTTCTGATACTTTATACAGAAGCCCTGGGATCTTACTGGAAGCCCTGAGAGAGGATTTTCTGGATGTATGTTTATAGAAGTCCTGGAGGAGAGTTTTGGAGGTCCTGGGACTTTACTGATGACTTGTGCTGAACTCCTGGACTTGTTTGTGGGTCTGTGTTGACTTCTATGTTGATGATTTGTGCTGACCTCTTGGACCTTGTTTGTGGGTCTGTGTTGATTTCTACGTTGATGATTTGTGTTCAGATCTCAGACCTTGTTGGTAGGTCCGAGTTGATTTCACAGGCAGATAGTGAATTGATGATGGTGCCAGCAATGTGTATGAATATTACTGTGGCTCTGTCAAGCTTTGTCTTCCCAAAAACAAGAACTGTGAAGGACCTGAGGTGGACTAGAGACTGTGAATTTCAATATGGAATGGGAACTGGACGAAGAACTGGACAAGGAGCTGGATAAGGAACTGGGAGCTGTGTGCCTTTGAATCCAGGTGACAGCTGGAGCTGGGACCATGGAAGAGGAACCATGGAAGCTGAGAGCCAGCCTCAAGTCAAGTTGAAAGAAGACTTTACTTGGATACTGTGTACTGATTGAGAAGATTATGATTTATTGTGATCTAAGGGTGGAGACCTTTGTACTTTGTGACTGAATTAAGGATTTTGTAATTGACTAAATGAGTGTACTTTGTTTAAAACTATGTGACCACTTTGCTGAAAACTATGTGGCCATTTTAGTGATAAGTTGTTGAGTTATAACATGGTGAATACTTTATTATCATTTTCTATGATAAGTTGCAACATTCTGAATGCTGTAACTTGATTTTCTGTGAATGTTTTGCTCTGATTTGTTATTGAATAAATAGAGTTCACTATACTGTGTAATCAGAACATTGCAAAGCTGTTCACAGCAGCAGTTCTCTGGAAAGCTGCTCATGTGTGGCTTTACAACACACACACAAACGCACACATTTAGTATATAAATGCAACAGACTTAATAGGGAAACAAGTAAGGAGAGGGAAAGAACGTGTTTATGGGGAAGATAATTCTGGGAAATGAAATGACAAGTAAAACAAATTTCCTGATCCTGAAAGCAGAATTAACCTGGTAGAGGTGGGATTGTGAGGGAGGATGGGAGAGAGAAGGGGGCAGGGAAGGGCAGAGAAATAAAGGAGTGGAGCTAGAGAACAAGTATTGATATAACACCTACTATGTTGCCAGACACTGTTTTAAATGCTTTACAAATACCATCTCATTTGATCCTCTCAACAACCCTGGTAGGGACGGAAGAAGGGAGGTGATCTTACTATCCCCATTTTACAATTGAGGAATCTGAGACAAACAGAGGTTTAGGAATTTGCAGACTCATGCAGCTTATTAAATGTCTGAGACCAATTTTGATCCCACGTCTTCTTGACTAGACATAGCCCTCTACCTACTAAACTCCAAAGCTCAGAAAAAAGAGATAAAGAAAAAACTGTATCGTAATGGGGTACCTGTCAATTGGGGAATAAATAATTTTGGCATATAAATATAATGGTATATAAATAGTCTATAATATAAATTAGGTATGTAAATATAATATAAAATATAATGAAATGTTATTGTACTGCAAGAAATTATGAAAGAGCATTCCAGAGAATCCAGCAAAGTATGAACTGATGCACAATGAAGTAAACTCAGAAGAAAAACTTATACAAGGAGGACAGTGTAATGATAATGGGAATCTGAAGATCTTCCCCGCCCCTTGGCCCCTTGATAGGCTTAAGTGACTCTGAGAACCTTCCCTGATCTGAAAATATACTCTGCCCCCTAATAGGCTGAATGTGGTCACATGGAGCCTGTGGCGGGAGGCTTGTTTTTCAGGAATGCCTACACCTTGTTACTTTGTTATTGGGTAATTTGTCAAGAGGACTGTGACATTCTCTGACCCAGGAGAAGGCTACATATACCTTGATGTGAGGTTTTGCTTTGGGGCTCACTTTGGGAAGAGTTGTTTGATTTGGCCAGATGAGACTCTGGGCAGTTGCTGAGCCCCCCAGCTTTGAAAACCCAGATGTTGGTGCTTCCCTCTCTGGTAACTGACCAGGTATGGATGTAATAGTCAGACAGCTGGAAGCCCTGTCTGCTGAACTCTTATTTTTTGTTGTAACTTCTGTTTGTATTCTCTGAAGTTCAGGATGCTGAGTTTTTCCCCTGAACTAGGTAAATGATACATGTTTGACTGATTAAACTAAGATTGTAAACCTATTTTTGAGTTGCTTTCCTTTAGAAAAGCAGATCTAAGAACCTGTGATAGCAGCCACCCTGGGTATGCTAGGGTGCTTGCTGCTACAGACAGTAACATGGTAAAAAAAAACAACTCAAAGCTTAAAAAATATGACCAAAGTTCAAATCTACCTTCAGACATTTAACACTTACAAGCTGCGTGACTCTGGGCAAGGGTCATTTGACCTTGACTGCCACTTAAAAAAAAAGAGAAAGAAAATATGGCCAAAGAACTGACCAACAGTGTCATCAGCAGTGCTATGGTAAAGCACAATACCCTCCCTCCTATTACTTCAAATTCTCATTCTCTAAATTTTTTGGCTGGCATCATGTTAAACAGAATGGTTTACTAATACTTAATTATTATGATGATTCCATGCCATATCAATATGTGGTCAAACTGTTACAGATAATACTTCACAGACCTTAAAAAGGGCAAAATATCTAGAAATACGTATACAATTTGCCAAAAATACTATACTAGTAGTGCTGATATTTGCTTTTAGTAACTGCTTTAGGTTTAATGGTAGCAATAAAATTTGTGAATACCATGATATAAAAATTTGTGATAACTTTTAATTTGTAATTTTATTCAATTTAATATATATTGATTTATAAGGATTTACTATCTACTTAGTACTGAAGAATGATTTACTTAGTCTCTACACAAGATAAAAAGATAAGTCAGATACTGACCTCATAGAAATTGCAACATAGTAAAATTATCAAAATTTTTCAGTTCATATTCCATAATACCATACAAAAATTTTTAATGATATACTGTTAGAATATTAAAAATTAAGCCAAACCCAGGAACTATATGAAAACAATTATAAAACACTATTCACCAAAATAAAGATAGATCTAAATAGAAATAATAATTGTTCATGGGTAGGTCAAGCCAATATAATAAAAATTTAATGCTACTCATATCCAAAGAAAGAACTGATAAAGGGAGACAGCTAGGTAGCACAGTGAAAAGAGCATGAGCACTGGAGTCAGGAGGACCTGAGTTCAAATCCAGCCTCAGACACTTAATACTTACTAGCCATGTGACCTTGGGCAAGTCACTTACCCCAACTGCCCTGCACTGCCCCCTCCAAAAATTAAAAAAATATTAAAAATTAAGAAATGATGTAGTTTAAATACAGATCAAGGCATAGTTTTTTTTACTTTATTTCTTCTTGAGTTATTTTGTCTGTTTTACAACATGGCAAATATGTTTTGCATGATATCATATGTATAATTAACATCACATTTCTTACCTTCAAAATAGGTAGGAGGAGGAGTGAAAGGGAGAGAATTCAGAATTCAAAAAAAATTTAATGAATGTTAAAATAAATAATAAATTTTGAAATAAGTTTAAAAAAAGAATGAAATAACAGGAAAAATATTGGTTGGTATTCACAAAGAACAGTGATTAACCCTGAGACTTGATAATGCATTAAAAAGAATACTTGAAAATAGTATTTCCCTCACTCCAATATTATTGATTTTGAAGAATAAACATGATTTTATTTTCTCTGTAAATCACCACACAGTAACTGGTATTGTTTGGTAAAGTCTGTTTTTAAATTGAATCCTTGAACAATATACATTTTTGTTAGAAAGTAAATAAATATTCTGAAAACTTGAAAGTGGAACAAACTTCTACTTAATATACTCAATGATCTAAAAGTAACTTAACATATGAGGACTCTCAAAGACAAGTTGCCTAAATAACATATTTTTTGGTTCACCACCAGAAAACCAAAGTTTAAGTTTGGATTTACCCTGGAAGAAGAGACTGTGGTGTTGGTACTGGACCATTCAGAGCATACATGCTTATGCTGCTAATTCCACTGCTTCCCATATTGCCAGAATTTTGTGCAGACTGGGTATTCCGATCTTGGTAATTCAGTGGGAGGCTCTGAGGTCTGGCATAATAGTAAGGAGTTGAATGGGCATCTCTTGGTAATGCCTGAGCAAATAGTGTGGCATAACTAGAAACCTTAAAAACAAAAAAGCAAAATTCTAATTTAAAACATAGTAAATAATTAACATTTTCTTCAAAATATTTGCTGACAAAATTCAGATTCCTATATTCTTTCCATTTGCTCATTTGAGTGTTTAGTTTGCTAATAAGGTAAAGGAATTGTTAATTCAAATTCAAGTAAGCTATACATAAACTGGCGAAATTTTAACAAGATGTTTAAATTCTACGAATAATTATGTCAAATAGCTGAATGGTGGAAACACTTACTTACCAGAATGCAGGCAACCATAAAACTCAAAACATAAAATCTTTTTTTCAATATGGTCTAGTGAAATTTGCATGCTGTAAAATACCAAAATCCCAAATTGTTGTATTTGAATATTCTAATGGCTTCTAAAGGGTATAGGGCAGCGAAAGTATATATAAAAATTACATATCTGCAAATATCACTAATGTAATATAGATTATGACCACAATGACAAGTCTTAGCTACCAGATTCCTAAAGTGACCAAGTATAGAGTAACAGAAAGAAGTAGATTAAGAATCAGGAAACAATGGTCTGATACTATCAGATGTGACTTTGGGCAAGTTAATTAACCTTTCTGAGCTTCAGTTTCTTGATCTAAAAAAAGAAGGAAGGCTGATTAGAAGTCCTCAAAGTTACATCTGACTCTAAAAATTCTGTGATTTTAGGATTGATTAATGTCCTATACTCTCAAAATATATCATTCAATTCAAATTCATTAAAAAGTAAGTAATTCATTAATGGATTATGGTGTCACACAGCAAACCATGTGTACATTTAACTGGGTAATTATATCAATTTGGAAAAAAAATTTAAATAAGAACTGATTATATGGCACATTACAGCATATTTCATATACATTATTTCCTTTGTTCCTGAAAACAATACTATGATGCACTATTACTAGCTTCATTGTACAAATGGGGAAACTGAAGCTAAAAGAGATCAAGTGACTAGCCAGAGTCACACAGCAAGGAATAAAACCTAAATCTAAGTCCAGCATGCCATCACCTTTACTTGTATGTCAAATTATAAAGGTAGCTTTGATTTTTTTTTTCAATTGTAAATTTCCAAATTTTCCATGAATTGAGACTTTCTACTTTTTTCATATACTTTTGATATCTCCACTTCTTATTTGTTTACACTATTTTAAATTGGTGTGATCATCTCCCTTTGCCCTTTGATCATCACCAAAAAAAAATATTTAATGGCTCTTTTAAAAGACAACAAGAAGCTGGACTAACATAAAAACATTTACCTTATTTGGTTGCTTTCGTGGATCTTCACTGAGACTAAGCAGGAGGTAGAGTATTGACCATTTATTTTTCAAAACTCCCTATTAAAGAGAAATAATTAAGATCAATAAATTTTTTTAAAACATCACAAAGAATCTCCTCATAGTATTATTTTCCTGTACCTCCAAACTATTATTTTCAAAAACAACTATTACATCCAAACACATAATAAAATTGCACAAAGGCATTCAGTTCCAAATATTTCAAGTTCTTATGTATTAGAAAAAGGAGTTATCATTACTCTGAAGATAATATCCTTTAAAGATCAGCAATATATACCCTTATGACATTTTTTTCTCAAAGCCCTATAATAAAAATAATTTTTCATTGATCACCATACCCTTGAAAAAGAACAGGTCCTTTCTATATCTGACAACTTTTTAAAAAATCAACTTTCTAGCTTTCTGGCTATATAGAAGGTAAAATGATTCTAATACCTGAATAACATTTTCTTCCCTTTCCAACCACTTCCTTCTTACATCATACAAATTAATATTCTAAATTTTTTTTAGTATTAGAAATACTGCTCCTATACTGCAGTGCATCTTGTAAAATGGGGAGGAGTCTAAACATCTCAATTTTTATTGTGAAGAAGTAGTCAGGTATTATGCAATAAAAAGAGCACTAAATTTAGCATCATATGACAGGCTCACATCCAAGGCAATGCCTCCTTTTTTTTTAATCTAAATTGTATTTTTTTTTTACTAAAACACTCCAAAAGTGGGCATTTTCTTTCATACAGGAGGTCACAAAGAAAAGGTTCTTTGTGAAATCATGAACCTCTATCAAATCTCTTGCTTTTCTTAAAGTATGTAGCCAATTCTATACATTATTTTCAAAACTATCCTGCGTATCCTAATAAAACTATCACTTCCTTCTAAATTTCCTTTTTTACTCTTCTGTGCATTTAAAAAAATTGTTTACAGTGGCATCACTATTGCTAGTGTGTAGGATGAAGCATGGTCTCTCATTTGCTAAAGTATATAGAGCCTTTGGCCTCAGGGCCATAAGGAAAATAAATAAGAGAACTGGCTCTAAGCTGTGATTAATGAGACTTGCTGTTTGAGGTAAAAGGCATTTGGGACCATAACTAAATTTAGTTTGGAGTTTGAATTTGGGTATGGTTGCCTGCATACAGTGCCTGCATCAAGTGCCACAAGCTACTCAGAGGGAGTGTGATCCTATACTGTTAACAGGTGGAAGTCAACATCTGTTAAAGGACAAAGGGGCAATCGTAGTCTCAACTAGGATGGGACCCCTTCTGGCTCAGCTTACCCATGAAATTCCTTTGAAAAGGAATGTTTCCCACCTATTCCTGAGTCTAGCTGTGAGGTGGTATCAAT
>CM053591.1:75987866-76017015 GCA_028646515.1 Pseudochirops corinnae
AATTTCTTCAGTCAGGTTGTTGACTCTCTTTTCATGATTTTCTTGCATCATTCTTATCTGTCTTCCCAATTTTTTCCTCCACTTCTCTCATTTGGTTTTCAAAATCCTTCTTCAGTTGATCTCTAGCTTTTAGGCAGTCTTCATGTTTCTTGGAAGCTTTTGGTGTGGGAGTTCTGACTGTGTTGTCTTCCTCCCGTTCCCTGCTTTGATCCTTCTTGCTCCCAAAGAAGGATTCTAGAGTTTGGTTGCTATTCTTACTTTGCTTCTTTTGCCTGTTCATGGTTGCCCAGTCAATGATTTTTTAGCTCTGTGGAACTCTGCTTCCATAGGGGAAAGCTCTGTCCCAAATCGCTGGGGTTTTCCCAGCTGCTGGAGCTTTTAGGAGGCTACTGCAGCCCCTACCAGCTTTCGCTCACTGAAAATGCACCCCCAGGACCACCACCCAACACCACGATCCGGATCCAGGCTGCTCAATGCAAGAGCACTTGGCCTCTGAATGATCGCTTGGCCCCCTGCAGTCTGCAGGCTGGGAGCTCTGAAGCAGCAATGTGGAGGCTGCAGGGCCTCCACTTCTGCTGCTTCCTTGCCCTGGACGCAGTTTGGCCGGACCCGCTTTTCTCTCCCAATTTTAGCTGAGTTCCACTGACCTTTCACTTAGTCCTTTTTCCTTATGGCTTGATAATTCTGGAAACTTTCCACAGCTGCCGCAGATCTGCTCTCCTGATGCTCCAGCTGCGGCTTGGCTTGGCTCATCAGGCTGCCCATGGGGCAAAGCCGCAGTTTCAGGCTGGGCTGGTTTTGGCTCCCAGAGCTGAGATTGTCCTTTTGAGCCGAGCTGCCTTCAGCAGGAGATATATCTGTGTGCATTTTAGAGCCCTAGAATTTGTTCAGAGGCATATTTTTTGGGTATTTGATGTGGCTATGTGGGAGCTGCCGTATCTTGCTGCTCCTACCAGTTATGCAAAGTATACTAAACAAGTCTAGTTGTACTATTTGTGCAAATCTATTTCATTTGAATGAGTTTTACAGGGAACATCAATGCAGACACAATGGATCATCACGTTATCATCACACCAAAGAGAATAAAATATGACAGGGATTTTGATAGACAGGCAAATCTGCTTTATAGTATTCAAAACTGTAATGATAATGGGAATCTGAAGATCTTCCCTGCCCCTTAATAAGTCTAAGGGAATCTGAAGACCCTTCCTGCTTTGAAAATAAACTCTGCCCCCAATAGGTTGAATGTAATCACATGGAGATTGTGGTAGGAGGAGTTTGCTGAAGGGTGGAACAGAGCTACAGGAAGCTAGGAGTCAGAGGAAGCTAGACAGTTAGAGGAGGATAGGATACTTCTGAGAGAGAGAGAGATAGACTAGTGAGTAAATAATGGTCTTGTGTTGGTTTGCGGGAAGGCTAAAGGATGATGTGGCTATCTGCTAAGTTGTGATGCACTAATTTCCATGTTGCTATGGTGGATTCCATTTCCCAGTGTTGGTATCTGGTTTTCTGGTGTCTGAATAATGTTTTACTTCTGTCTTCTATATGGACAGTCTGTTATATTTTGTGATTAGGCACCTTGCAGGTATGTTTATAGTGACCAGAAGTGCTGTGATTATTGCACTGGTGCTACATTTGGTGGTGAGGATGGGATCATGAAATATTGGAACTCTGGCAGAAGGGAGTCAGAGGAAGAAATGGCTATCCCAGGATGGGTGGATTTACCTTGTTCCTCACCAGCAAGAGAGTGGTCTAAAAATACAGGGCTTTGTGAAAACTGGTACCTGAGGTTACAGCATCTACATCTAGAGATTTAGAAACATGTTCGCAAAGAATACCAATAAAATCTGGGAGAGAGCTGGAGGCAGTGTGTAGAAGGGTTAGGTTTTACTAATAGGCTACCATATTATGTGTAAGAGCAGAGACAAGCTCTTACAAGAGAAAATTCAAATGCAAAGGGAATTGGCTGTGTTACAGCTTCCAGGCTGGAGGGTCTCAAGAGGTAGAAGAGAGGGTTGTTGTGAATTTGGCTCAGAAAAAGAAGCAAAAAAGTAATAGGAGGAAAGTTAATACAGTTTTGGTAGAGACAGAGTCAAGTTGCTATGACGACTGCCAGGAGAGTGCATGTATACAAAGCGATGATGCAATGTTTCATTACCAAGGGCAGAAGCTCACCCTATACTGAGAAGAAAGCAGTAGAATCAGGGAGGCCAAACAGAGTTTAGGGAGATAATTAAGGATTTCACTCAACAGGAGATTACTGATACATTAAGCAGATTCGCCCAAAGGATGGGAGAATCACTAGTGTCTTGGATGGTGAAAATCAGTGATAAAGGGGCTGGAGGAGTATGGGTACATAGTGTGGACTGCTTGAAATTTATAGCTATTTGTGAGAATCCTTTGTTCTGTAAATGTTTAGAGATTTTCACATGGCAGCAGATAAAAATAAAACCTATCTGTTAGTTTTAGTTGCCAATGGATGCAATAAAATATGTGGCCTAGTGGAGACAGATCCTGGTATTCGCTTAGAGACTGCATGAGAAAGTCAAAAGAAGCAGTGAAAACTGCTATCACGGTTGGAGGTGTAGATACATATCATGATATCCCCTTAGTAGTTCCTCATAGAAATATGGTGAAGACGGCTCCTCCTGCTTATAAGAACCTACTTCTGACTCTACTAATTGGTGAAATAGGACATCTTCTTTCAGAGGTGCTGGATAAGATTTCACAGCTAAGTGACTTAGGAGAAATGTGAAAAAGATAAATTTCCTCAAGAGAGAAAAGTAAATGGCCAGCAGATTCAAAGTCAGAATAGACTGACAAGAAAAGAACTGTTTATTGCTCTACTGAGAGCAGGGACTGATTTTGGAAAAATTAATGGTATTTCAACTAATGAACTATATAAAATGTACTGAGAAAAGGAGCTAAATATTAGATGGAATAGGCAAGTGAGAACTGCCCCTACATATGTTCCTGAACCATTGTATTCAAGTTCATCACATCTTCGGGGAGAACAGGAAATTGGCCAAGCCCCAGCTGAGATTAAAGAAATACACAGACAAGATTGCAGACCCCACATCTATCTGACTACATATTAGAAAAATGGATCAAATATTGAAACCAGGGCATTGATCGGTACTAGGACGGAGGCCTCCCTTATTTATGGTAACCTCAACAAGTTCAAGTATGGAACTCCTATTACCATCATAGGACTGGGAGGGGCTGAAATAACAGTCAGACAAGTCAAACTAAAAATGAAAATTGGACAATTACCTAAGAAAGAATATGTGGTTATTATTGTACCCATTGTACCCATTCCTGAATACATCACTGGAACAGATATGTTGAGAGGTATGATTGTGAATTTACCTGAAGGAAGATGCCAATTTGCAGAAAGGAAAATAAGAATTAATAGTTTTAGAGGGAAAAATTAAAAAGAACCCAATCACTTTACCTGAACCTTCTGAGGTAATTACTTTAAAGCAGTATCGTGTGCCATGTGGGCAAGATGAAATTACCAATACTATAAAGGAATATGTTGAAGCAGGAGTGTTAGTCCCTACAACTACACAATGGAATATCTGGAACAGCAGCATACAAGGGGTGAGAATGACAGTGGATTATAAACAATGGAATAAGGTTGCATTCTCTCTTGTATGCTGCTCATCCAGATAGTATCACCTTAATAGAAAGGATCCAGAAATATGATGTGACTTGGTACAGTTACTGATTTAGCCAATGCTTTCTTTACCATGCCAATAGATTCAAAACAATGGGACCAGTTTGCTTTCACTTAGCAGGGCAGACACAAGGATATCTGTATAGCTCCATTACTTTTCATAGGATCCTAGCTGAACATCTGGATGAATTAAAACTATCTGGTGTACAGCTACTACCCACTACACTGATGATATTATGATAAAGGGAAAGAAATGTAAAAGAAGTAGAGAAGAGTTTGATGCTTTAAATTGAGCATATGAAAAGCAAAGGGCAAGAAATCAACCCTGCAAAGATTTGATCAAGCACCAGCTCAAAATGTAAAATTTTGGGCTATACAATGAAATAAGGGACTGTGAGAGATTCTCCTGCAAGTCAAAAAGATTCGGGATTTCCCTATCCCTACCAATAAGAAAGAGGCCCAAAAGTTTATAGGATTATTTGGACATCGGAAACATCACACGCCGTGTCTGGGACAGATTTTGAAACCCTTATATAAAGTTACTAGGGAGAAATATGAATTTGATTGGGGACTTGAGCAGAGTAAAGCTTTTGAAGAAGCCAAAGCTGCTATACAATTGGCCCTGGATTTATTGCCTATGCAAAATGGTCCTGTGGAATTACAACTGACTATACAGGATGAATATGCAAATTGGACTTTATGGCAAAAACAACAAAACCAAAATGTACCCTTAGGATTTTGGTCTAGTAAACTTCCTTCTCTGGAGTTCAATATGCCCCTTTTGAAAAGCAGCTCTTAGCTACATATTGGGCTTTGGTAGAGACTGAACAACTGACTCTGGGCCATGAAGTGATATTAAGGCCCAGAATTCTGATTATGACCTGGGTAATGAGTATCCCAGCTTCTCACAGAATCAGACATGCACAAGAGGCCAGCATAATTAAATGGAAATGGTATATTCAAAATAGAGCTAAAACATGGTATATTCAAAATAGAGCTAAAACAGGCAAAAATGGAGTTTCTGCTCTACATGAATCCAGATCCAACACACTGGATACTGAGGGAAATGATACATCCCCTGAACAAAAGCAACAGTTGGTATAGTCCTTGGTAAAATGGAGAGATGGATGTGATGGATTAATTGAAGAATAAAAGAAACATGCATGGTTTACAGATAGGACAGTAAAATATTTGGGCCACAAAAGACACTGGAAAGCAGTAGCCTATGACCCATGTACTAGGTAGACTTTGCAAAGTACTGGGACAGGTAAAAGTAGTCAATATACTGAACTTATGGCAGTATATCAAGCCACTGAAACAGAACAAGGAAGACAGTGTCATAGATTTATTGATTCATGGGAGGTACCTAACAGGTTAGCTACATGGATATCCATGTTGAAAAATCAAAATTGGGAAATTCATGGTAAACAAACCTGGGGCAAAGAATTATGGGAAGATATATAGGACATATTTTTGGTTACTGATTTGTCAGTTTTTCAAGTAGATGCTCACGTGGCCTTCACCACAAGACGATGTGAGTACAATGCTCATGCTGACTGACTACCAAAAATTGCTACTCAACATACCATCCCTACTCTGACACCAACTGATGATCCCGTACTAGCAAAATGGGTTCATCAAATGGCCAGTCATTTCAGGATCCAGGCCTGGGGGCACAAGATCAAGGTATCAGTAACTCTCATTCATTGTTAAAACAAATAGGAGAGGAATGTCATATATATCAACTGGAAAAGCAACAAATTGTTCCTTGGGTAGTAACTGAGGAGATAGCAAGGGGAAAAGTTCCAGCCCACATTTGCCAAATAGATTATACTGGTCCTCTACAAGATAGAGGATGCAAATGTATATGTATTTGTGTTGACACCTATTCAGGTGTATTAGTGGCTTGTCCTTAAAAGAATGCGATCCAGAAAAACACCTGTAAAACTCTAGATTTCATAAGTCTATATTATGGAACCCAAATGCACACTAAAAGTGACAATGGGTCGCATTTCAAAGGTAATAAAATGAAGAGATATTATTAAACAATACAGAATGCACATACCATATTCCATATTGTCCACAAGCATCTGGATTAATTGAAAGAATGAATGGATTACTGAAAGAACAGTTAAGGAAGTTAAGTTCTAATAATTTGTATCAACATTGGAAAGATAATTTATTCACTGTTTTATAGAACTTGAATAATAGACCACTGGAAGGAAGTACACATCTAGCCAGAATGATGACCCCCAAATCTGCAAATTAGAAAACAGCAGACACATACGATCCAAAGTATTGAGTATTGGACTGTGAGGCAAAATGTCCCAGCACTGTATCCAGGAATACCTGGTTAGGCAGGACAGGACTTAAATTATTTAGAGGACTTCTGGTTGGATAGAAAAGAAATAAGAAAAATATCTATTGGAATATGTATGAGAATCCCTAGAAATCATTTTGGATGGATATTACCTAAATCAGGTTAAGCAGTTCAAGGAATACATGTATTAGCTGGAGTAATAGACTGTAATTATCAAGAAGAAATTATTATGACATTGCAAAATTTAGGTGAAGAACCTATGCAGTTTTGTTTTGATAGAATAATTCAAGTGATTATTTTTCCTTGTGAAACAATACCCCTTGTGAAAAGTGACCCTCCTTGTGGTGGCTAGGTGGTGCAGTGAATAGAGCATAGGCCCTGCAGTCAGGAGGACTTGAGTTCTAATCTGGCCTCAGACACGTGACACACTTACTAGCCGTGTGACTTTGGGCAAGTCACTTAACCCCAATTGCCCTCCAAAAAGCTAAAAAAAAAAAAAAAAAAAAAAAAAAGGTGACCCTCCTTCTGAAATACCTAGCAGAGGAACTGAAGGGTTTGGTTCTACTAACAGAATAAAATTAGGAACTAAAGTATGGGTAAAGTGGAAGCTAGATGATGTTCCAAAGGCTGCGGAGATTATAGCATATGGGAAAGACAATAACCTAGCTGCTGTTTATACAGGAGGAGATGACTGCCAAATTGTACCTTTGACTCATATATTGTACCATGAAATAAGCTATGATAGTGAGTTCATGGATTTCAGAAGCACAACCAACCCTATATTTCTCTCTTTTTCGCTTTTTTTCTGTTAAACTTCTTTGTGAGATTTGTTTCCTGCAGGCTTGGTACCCTCCACCTGCAGATACCTTATCACTTAAGCCACCTCCTGTCCATGACTGTGATGTGCCACTCTTGGACCTGGGGTCGACCAAACTCTGGATGCCAGTTATAAAGAACTGACTTTTCGAATGGGACCTCTTGGGGCAGGGACAACTATAGAGAAGAGAGCTTTGCCTCTTAACCCAAGATTCTGAGCCCCATTCATTAAAGGGAGGGACAGATGAGGTGCTTGTACCCAAGCCTCCACCCTAAGTTATTATTTTGTGTGCTTATTTTCTATTATCCCTGTTATATTTTGTTGCAAAGTTCTGTTGACACAAGTTACCCCACCAGTTATCCCTATCATTAATCTATGTAATGAAATGTATTGTTTATGCATTTTTGCCATGTAAGGGACATGAAATATTTTGAGGCTGAATGTAATGGGAATGGAAATTTGAAGATCTTCTTTGCCCTTTAATAAGTCTAAGGGAATTTGAAAACCTTCCCTGCTTTGAAAATATATTCTGCCCCCCAACAGACTGGATGTAATCACATGGAGCCTATGGTGGGAGGAGTTTGCTGAAGGGTGGAGCAGAGACCATAGGAAGCTGGGAGTCAGAGCAAGCTAGACGGTTGGGAGGAGAGAATGCTTCCAAGGGAGATGGATAGGTTTGTGAGTAAATACTGGTCTTGTGCTGGTTTGTGGCAAGGCTAAAGGATGAGGTGGCTATCTACTACATTGTGGTGTATTAACTTTTATGTTGCTATGATGGATTCCGTTTCCCAGTGTTGAGATTTGGTTTTCTGGTGTCTGAATAAATGTTTTGCTGCTATCTTCTATATGGAGAGTCTGCTTTATTTTGTGATTAAGCACCACGCAAGTATATTTGTAGTGACCATGGGTGCTGTGAATAATGCATTGGTGCTGGTACAAGAACCCAAACTTATCAAAGGCATATTAAAGTCACTGCAATAAGTACAGTAAGTTTCAATATTTATGTATACATACTCTATACTTCTGTATCTGCTATATGGCAAAAATAAAGTTTATATTATAGCCACTCCTCAAAGATGAATTGCAAAAGGATGAATTACAGTTGTTTTGAATTTGAATTTGCTTGCCTTTATTTTAATGACAATGAATTTAATCTTTAAAATGACATTACTTACTCGATATTCAATATGTTGATGTGATATCTAAATATCCCATGACCAAAACTTTTAGCAAGAATGTCATTAGATTTATTCCTGTTTATGATTATGGCAAAGGCTTTTAGAATGAAGCTATTTTCAAAGTCCATTCATAAAGATTTTTCAGGCATAGTAACTCTCAGAAACCATGATGGGCTGCAATTTGTATAAGTATAAAGAGTATCCACACCAATGAAGTCACAATGAAGTGTGATTTCAAACCATACCTCAATTTCATTTTGTTTTTTCTTTTCCTCAAACTGCAATCTCCTCTGTAGCTCTTCCAAAGCAGCTCTATATATTGCATCTTGAGCATTCTGAAGTGCAATAATTTGATCAAATACAGCCCGAAGTTGATTTAAAAGGTCCTGGGAAATTAAGAGATTCAAAATTTCATTTTTAACTAGCAAGATCAACATATACCACTATTTTTTTCTTTTTTTAAAAATATCAACATAAAAAAGAGAAAGCGAGAAAAGGCAAATCAATGAATTTATTACGTAATTTTGAAAATCACCCCAAAATCCCTCTAATAAAATGTTAAACATTAATAAAATCGCAAGCAAAAAAATTAAATAGGATTATATTTTAAATAAATAAAACACATAAACAGCTAGCCTTATTATTTTAAAGAGACATACACCAAATTGTATAAAAAATTAAAAAGGAGAATTTAAAACAAATAAGAAATAAAGGAAAATATCAGAAAATATTCTGCCAAATTATATGTCAACAAAATGGATAACTCAGATGAAATGGATAAATATCTACAAAAACATAAAATACCCAGATTAATAGAAGAACTAGGTTTAAGTACGCCATTATCAACAACAAAAATTAAACAAGCGACAAATGAACTCCCAAAGTTAAACCTCCAAGACTAGATAAATTGACAAGTAAATTCTGTCAATCAAAGAATAATTAATTCCAATATTATACAAACTGGGGAAAAAAACCACACACACAACTAGAAACAATTTGTTATGCCAAACTTGAAAAAAAAATTATTTTATTAACATAGGAAAAAAATGAAATTCAAATGTAAGAAGAAAAGGATAGAGGTTCAAGGGAAATAATGAAAGAAGTAAGAAAGAAAGAAAGAGGCCTAGTAGTTCTAGATCTCAAACTATATTACAAGACAGCAATCATCAAAATGATTTGGTACTGGTTAAAAAACATATTAGGTATACAATATTCAGAAGCAAATAACCCTAGTACTTAGTGTTTGATTAACCCAAAGTGTCCAGATATTGGGATAAGGACATGTTTTTATGACAAAAATTGCTATGAAAACTGGAAAGGACGCTAGCAGAAATCATGTATAGATCATCATATGCCAAGTTAAGGTCTAAACAGGATTTCATCTTTTATGACTGTCATGTATCTAAGAAAATTTGGAAGAGCAAGGGAAAAAATATCTTTCACAACTATGAATAAGGTAAGAGTTCATTCAATAGTTTAAAAAATTTTTATACAAACAAAACCACTGCAGTGATAGCAGAAGAAAAACAAGCAAGAGGGAAAAGATCTTTGCATCAAATCTCTTATGCAAGGTAAAAAATAAGGTCTTTTATCTGAGATATACAAGGAACTGATTCAAATCATGAGAAAAAGACCCATTCCACAGTAGCTAAATGGTCAAATGATATGAACAGGCAGTTTTCAAAGGAAAAAAAAATCCAAGCTATTAACAACCATTTGGAAAAATGGCCCAAATCACCAATGATTAAAAAAAAAAAAAGCAAATAAAAAACAACTCTCAGATTTCACCTCATACCCATTACATTGGCAAAGATGACAAAAAGCAAAAATGATAGTTATTGTAGAGGCTGTGAAAAACAGGCACTGTAAATGGAACTGGGAAATGATACACATAACTATTCTGGAAAGCAATTTGTAACAATGCCCCAAAAGTCACTAAACTGTGCTTTCCCTTTTATCCAGTGATATCATTACTAGGTTTAAACTTCAAAGAAACTGAAGAGGAAAAAGAAACATATATGCAAAAATATTTCTAGTATCTCATTTTGTAGTGGCAAAAATCTGTAGACTAAAAGGGTGCCCATCAATTAAGGAATAACTAAACAAATTATCATATATTTATGTAATGGAGTATTACTGTACTATAAATAATAACAAAATGGATGGTTTTAGAGAAACCAGGGAAAAACCCAAATGAAATGAGAAGACTGAAGAGAATCAGAAGTGCAATGTATAATAACAGTATAAAGAAAAACAACCTTGAAAGACAACTCTGATCAACACAATAATCAACTTCTGATAATGAAGCATGCTACCCCTTCTACTGACATTGTGATGATGGAGTCAAGATGTAAAAGACCAAATAAATACATTTTTTAACATGGACAATGAAGAAATTTGTTTTTGCTTGACTATACATATTTTATTACAAATGCTTTGTTTTTCTTTTTGTGGTGGTTACCAACACTACCCACATCCCTCATCCTAGGGAGTAGAATGGCTTACTTAAACCTCGTTCTTCTATTCAATCTGGGTATTTTATGTTTTTGTATATAACTGTATAAAAAATTAAAAAGGAGAATTTAAAACAAATAAGAAATAGAGGAAAATATCAGAAACTATTCTGCCAAATTATATGCCAACAAAATGGATAACTTAGATGAAATGGATAAATATCTACAAAAAAAAAGAATAAGCGAGTCACTGAAGCAACTTCTTTTTTTTAAATGCATATAGGATGGCATGACGAAGAAAAGAATCACAAATAAGATACAAATTACAAAGTGAACTTATTACATATTTTAAAAGAAAAGATATATGTAAATATCATAAAAATAATAGAGCCACAGTTTCATATACGATCTTCTTTTCTATTCTACTATGTGTATGGAAATGATTTTATCTGGTTTTTATTAAGTTTAGAATTTTTAAAATTATAATACACAAAGGTAATATAACACTACTCAGCTAAAAGCAAAAAGGAATTATTACTTCTCTACAGGTAGAAAATTACTTATATGAAGTAAGCAGAACCACAAAAACAATAAAGACAATGACTACAACAATTTAAATAGAAAGTATCAAAATAAAACAATTAAAATAAAATGCTGTGAAATCCTAATGGACAAGCCTGGTACCAAAGAAGAGCCATGAGAAGGTATTATTTCCCATTACTGAAGAGGTGAGAGACTATGGGTTTGGATCACTGCATGTACCAACTTTTTCAATGTGTTGGTTAGCTTGGTTGAACCCTGGGCTTTCAGACATCTATACCTGAAGGGAAATGTTCTTAAGTTCACACAAAGTCTTTAGCAAATAAAAAGTGTTTTGTTGCTGTTGTTTTAAGAGCTCAGATATTTTTGGTATGCCCACCTCTTTTTTTTTTTTCATGGGTTGGTACTATATAATCCTCATAGTTATAATGCCCGCAGCTTCTTTAAAGGTACAAGAATAAATATGTCTCATCTACAATTCTGTTACCATTTGGGAGTGCCAAGTTACTACTGTGGATATTTCATATTTCCTTTTTGTAAGAGATTCTAATCTTAAGGGATGAGTATTCATTTTATGAGTATTTTATCAAAGAATGTAGGCTTAAAAGCTATTTATTCAATTTTGAACAACAGAATATAACTGTTTCACCTAAAAAACAGAAAAGTATTATTGGTTGCCATTTTACTGCTACTGTGGCACAGAGATGATCCTAAGATCTCAAAGCTGATGCCTGAATCCCTCAGAAATATAACTAAGATCTGATGGCGTATGACTAATAAATGAAAGTTAGCTGATACATCTATGTGAGCATTATGCTGTGGGTTGCAGAAGGAAATCATGTGGACTGGATCAGTAATGGGTCAACAGTATGCATTAGAGAGGGGTTTTAGTACATTCAGAATTGCAACAAACACTATCTTCCACCTATACAACCCATACTTTTGTACCAACAGCTATAGGAGAAGCTAACATAATTTTCAAAGCCTGTGATCTTTCAAAATCTCTGCTTAAGATCATGGGATATAGAGTTGTAATTAACTTTTGAGATCATTACTTAACATACCTCTTTTACTAAGAACAAAACTACAGCCTAGATAGGGAAATAGGCTAGATAAGAGCGGAGGTAAAATAGCATTATATATCAAGAAGATACACTATGTGGAAATCCTCTAACGATAGTGGGGAGGCATACTGGAGAGTACTTGGCTAAGAATCAATAAAAGGAAAAAAGAAAAGATATTGTGGAGATGGTATATTACAAAGCACGAGGAGTAAAGAAATAGGGTTATGTTTTCCTAAGCAGATGAAAATGTTGGTATGGAGATAAGTTAACGTGGTGATGAAGCTTCAATTATCTGGACACTTTTTCTCAATTACAGTCGAGGCAGTCAACAAATTCTTGTCTTACTGCTAATTTTATCTTTCTGGAGGCAGAGTGGGAGCAAAAAGGCAATGCAAGTAAAAGGCTATAAGCTTGATTCTGATCAATAAGGAAGAACTGGTTGAAACAGAAATGACTGAAACTATAGAAGGAAGTGACCACTCCATCTTAGAATTTGTGATAGTGAGGAGGTACCCAAGATAGTCTGATTCATTTGCTAGACTGTTTAGGGCAGAAGAAGGTAAAAAAGGATACTTAGGATCCCATAGGCAAATGTGGTTCAAGATGGATGAAATGCTCTTAAGAATGAAATTTTGACAAAATGAAGATATATTCTATTAAGCAAAAAAAAGGAGGAGTTGTTGAAATGTGCCAACACAGTGGCCTCAGTGACCAACTCCAACTTTCAAATTATAAGTATGGAATGCAAACAGGTATGTGAGTATCAATTCAAAAGAATGATATTATAATTATAATAAAGAAGGCTAAAGCACAAGATGAGCTGAGATTTCCAACAAATGGCAACCCAAAGGAGCTCTTTAAGAAAATGTTAAGGTCAAGAGAAAGATCAAAGTAGCACTAAAATCAACGCTGGAGTGTCTGTGGGAGGGAGGAGATGGCAAGGAATGGGAAGAATCTAATGGAAATCAAAAAGATATTGAACTATTTTTTTCCATTTTTTCTATCAAGTAAGCAGCAATTATTAAAGGCTTATTACGTACTAATCACTGTGGTACGCACTGTATCCAAAAGAATGATCACACTGGAAAGGGTATAATGCCTAAGACAGGAGGATATACTACAAATGTGCTTAGCAGCCTTCAATAAGTTAAGAAGAACTATATTTCAAGTTACTGAAATGTGTTGATGTTAATGTTACTGCTGAGTCACTATTTATGATCTTTTTTTTAAAAATGGAAAAGAAAACAGGTTTTGAAGAACTGTGGATGGGCAAAAAATATTCCTATTTTCAAAAAAGGGAAGAAATTAGATTCGTCAAAATGGAGAACAGTAACCTTGACTTCATTTCCTGACAAAATTCTAGAATGCATGTCTGTGATCACTTTGAAAGAGAACAAACATTTCATTCATCTTGATCTGCATCTTGAAAACACTTTGAAAGTAATCACTACAGGCTGGGACAGATACAATAAAAATAACCTATGCTAGGATAATCTCATTATACTTTTTTTGGATAAAATTACTGGAGTAGATCAGGAAAAGGTGGTAGAGTATACCTGGATTTTAGCAAACATTCTCATGACATCTTTTTGAACATATAAAGATGTCAGTCAACATGTTTCAAAAATTCTGAAATTTTTCTGCATTCATATTCTATCTAGAGGTAATCTGTTAGTTAAACTACTGGACTAGTTTAGTCTTGTATCTTAAGAGATTCAGAATCAACTTGAGACTTATCTTTTCTAGTCACGAATTTAACTGTTCCACTGATTTCTGCTGTATTTCTGAGTCAAACCAACTGTGCACAACAGAGATTTCCTAAAGGCAGGTCACTATATTGCTGTGAAGGAAGACAACCTTGAGTTATAGAATTTCATTCCAAAATTTCATTTCAAAATTGTCTTAAGTTTTCAATTAACATGTAAGTATATGTGGCCAGAATATTCCATTCTCTAAATCATGCTAGATAACTGTACTATATTTTAGAGAATCTAGGTAAGATGAGCAACCTAGAAGAAAACTAGCTCAGCAAAACAGACACAGTGACTAAAATAATGTAAATGGAAAAATGTAAATGGAGAAAAGGAGGGAAAGAAGGGATAGAGAAATAGAGGAGAAAAAGAGAGGGGAAGGAAGGAAGGAAGAGAGGTAAGAAGGAAGGAAGGGGGAACTGGAATGAATAAGACCAGCCCCAAAGAAGAGATAAGAAAATATACTACCCTCTTTTCTTTGCAAAAAGTAAGGTACTTTTGTTGGTGGAATAAAGCATATTGCTATATTCGGCTGATGTGTTGGGTTTTTGCAGTAACGTTTTTCTTTTTTTCTTAGGCTTTGTTACAAGGGATGGCTCTCTGGGAAGAAGGAGACATTTGTGAATGAAGGTAACATAAAAAACATACTAAAAAATTTTAAGAGACCTGGCAAAAAGTTTTACAGTATGTTTTTTTTTTTTTGCATGTATGCATTTAGCCATCTTAAAGATTATCTTCCTCCCAGTATGATGCCTCATCATGGTGAAGAGATGACACTGTGCAAAGTCTGGCAAGTCCTATACCAGAAATGAAAAGGTTTCAAGAACAAGCCTAGTGAGAGACATAATATATGTCTCATCAAAGCAACCTAGCCAAGTTCTGAGAGGCCTGTTATTAGGGTAGCTGTAGGGTGATGAATTGCTTAGCCATAGCAATTCATAAAGACTGTCATTAAGGTGCAGAGGGGTTTTCAATCTGTTTTAATGGAGGAAGTAACCACTCTGACATAATCACAGATCTTTGGTGTAGATATCTTAACCAAATTCTAAACTTCTAATCCCTATATCAAAAATGTTGAAAATGAGAGAAGATGGGAAGATGTAGATAAGGCAGTCATCAAAAGAATAAAAATGCAATCTGAAAATAAATATCTTCTATAACATGGAAAGAGTTCTGGATGTCCTCATATTAGCCTTCTAAATTCTGAGACAGATAACATTTTGTTTTGTTCTAGTATTGTTATCATAAGTTGTTTTGTTCTAGCATTGCCCTTCCTAACTCAAAACCATCTTTGATGATTAATCGGTCTATCAAAGAAACTAAACTTAAAACATCCCTTTTCTATTTTGAACAATATAATAGCATATTATTATTAAACTTAGGAGATGAATAGGTATTATTCTTTACCATTTTAATACCTATTTTACACATTTTAGAGCACGTTCAGTACTATTGTTCTGCTGCTGTTCAGTAACAGTGTAACTTGAATATCAAACTTTAGTAAAAATGTTTTAATTATTGTTAATGTAGCTACACAGAAGTGATTCCTACAATTTTCTATGTGGTACAAATCAAGGAAAGAAAGCATCATCCACATCTTTTTTTTTTTTAAATCTGAAATTGTAGATAAAAAGCCTTACTCTGGAGTCGCTGTCCAGCAGACATCTAGAGATGATAGTGTCCAAGAACACCTCATGAGCTGCAATGATGTGATCCAAATCTTGAGCCTGTTGGACTTTATTCCAAAGTTCATCCCATGAACATTCAAGTACCTTGGGGGGTAGGAAGGAAGAGGGAAATCAGAACTGATTGAGTTGCACACTCTCTGACCCTTTAAATCAGATAAAATAACACTTTTTTTAGATACTTATGTCAATTAGCACATCTTATTTGCTTAAATAAAAAAAAAATTGTATTGTTAAATTGTACCTCAAATGTAATATAATACTGCATTTGATGAATGAAATGGACCATTTCTGATGCCAGAATGTGACATTGATGCAGCACCCCAGAGAACTCTGTAAAAGAAGCCAAAGAATTTATATGTTAAACACCAAACTCAGATGCACCTAAAATCAGCACTATAATGTCCTTCTCCCTTATATGTCAAGGAATCATAAGCTATCATGCTACCCTGTTCTACAAAGAGAAAAGACCTCGCTATAATCAATTTATGTGGAATACAAGTTAAACAATGGCTTGACCATCTAATCAAGCAGTATCACATGATCCCTTAAGACCAGAAGTATTGTTTCCCAAGTCTAAAAGATAAGTGAAACAAAATAAAATTACATATAATATTTAGTTATTAAAATCTTATACCAATACCCTCCAATTCCTTGAACAAACACTGTCCTTACTTCATAGGTTCGTTACAATTAGTATACCTACTGTGCATGAAACATTTACTATTCCCCTAGCTATTTGGAAATAAAAATGACATTTCTTCAAGGAACTGAAAAATGACCTTGCCACCTGAGAGAAATATGAACCTTTGAAACAGGTTAAGGATGAGTTCAGAGTCTGCTTTTATTCTTTATACGATTATAAAACCATCAAAAGGTTTGAAGGTCACCACTGAGCAGCAGTTCTCTGCTCACCACTGTTAATTTCTGGTACAAAGACCATAACAGCATATTATGTTACACTAAAGTATGTAATGGATCAACTCAAAGATAAACCCACTAGAGTAATAATTACAAGAAAATGGGTCAAATTTGACATTTTTAAAAATCCACCTGCCCAATTCCTTTTTTTATTAGCTAATCAAATAGTATATACTTATATTTTTTATAAAGTGTTTAAGAAATCATTGTCCTATTATTTTTCTAACATTACTACATAACATATATTAAAGTCAAAAAGAAGGTTAAAGGAACCAGTATATCAGTTGTGATTCTGATTTCACAGGTAAATTTTAATACTTAAATTTCAATCTGACTTCTTAACAGCTACATATATATACAACTAAAGTATGAACTATTAAAGCTATTAAAAATATTTGTGATTGTTAATATATCCTATTTTAAACAAGCTTTCTGAAGGAAGTGATTAAGATTACAGAGATGTTGGTGTGCTGATAGTCTGAGTTTTGTGTGTAGTCAACAAGAGACATGGTCATTGGAAACCCTCTGTTTATAATCTTTGACAGATAAACACTGAGACATAGGTATAAAAGTATATATTCAGAACTCTATAAATATTCAACATACACAAAGACAGAATAATAAGACTACACACATATTCTTTGTACAAAATACAAATTGATATTTATAATCTGCCTATTTAGTAAAACAAAAAAGTGAGGCAAGAAGGAAAGGAACATCACTTGACTTCCAGTTGATTAGGCGTCACAGAAAAATGTAGAATTGTTGAAGATCCTTACAAGACAGAAAGAGGTTGATAAAAAGAAAGTTATTTTATTCAAATATGTCTAAGTAGGTATGGATATATCTAGTTAAATGAAGGCATAATCCAGAATTAATGACCACTATATTGGTTATTTTCAAGAGGATTATTTTTTTTTTTGAAGTGCTTCACAGAATCACAAAATGTCAGAGACAGATGGCATACTAGAGATCACCAACATACTACTCTCATTTTCCTAGCTTAGGAAAAATTAAAACATTAAGAGGCAAAGTGACTTATCCAAGATCAGTAGCAAAGGCAGGAACAGAGCCTAGTCTTCTTGCTTCTAGGTCAGTGATTTTTCACTACTACAGTTGACTCCCCTATTAAAACCAGAGGGGAAACACTTTGTACCAGCAATTCGAAACATTTAAGAAATTAATTACTTGGGGAGAAAGGTGCTAATTTTAGTATTCAGTACTCAAGATTTTTTGATATGTCATAATCCGTAACACAGAGCCCACTATCCTCTAAGCATATAGGTATGCCCACATAATGTTGCCCCAACCTGTGTCATTTAGTAAATTACACTAGTGATGATGACCAAAACCAACTCATGAAAGAAGGCACCCAAAGGATTTGACTGAAATGAACACTTTACAAGGGCAGTTAAGTATGTAGTATGATCATACCTTTGGAGTTATTCCTTCTCGTTTAGTATATATTGGTGTAAGAAGGTACTGGTTGCTAACATGTAATGTTGTTGATTAACAAAAATTTCATTATTCACCCTCTACTGAAACACTGATATTAAAATGTTAATCAAGTACACCTCTAGGGAACCATATTTTTAACACTTTTATATCCAGAAAATGTGTTTATCTCTATCTCTATCCATGACAAAACTTTTCCCGTAATTCCATGGTGACTCATATTTTAGGTTTCTTTGCTTCTATTATAGTCAATAGTTTTTAGTTTCTCTTTTGGAGCAATTCTAACAAATAAGAGTCAAAACAGCAAAATCTTCTTCTGACCTAGTTAGTATACACTTCAGTCAAAATTTCTAAAATTTCATCTCCAAGGTTCTTCAAGTCTAGTGCCTTTCCTTTTCTACTTCTATGAGGAACTGAATACAACATACATCTAAAAAAGTAAAAATGGATCCTAGTAAGTCACAACTTCTGTTCTATGAACTCTCTGTTCTTCACACCACTTTGCTACCAGCTCCTCTGAGTTACTTATACTCATCCTTTTAGCTAAAAATATGTTTTGGGGGGTTTTTTGTTTGTGTTTTCATGCTTTATGGAGGGGGAAGGGCAGGGCAATTGGGGTTAAGTGACTTGTCCACGGTCACATGGCTAGTGTTAAGTGTCTGAGGTTGGATTTGAACTCAGGCCCTCCTGACTCCAGGGCAGGTGCTCTCTTCATTGTGCCACGTAGGTGCCCCTAAAAATAGGTTTTTAAGAGAAAAATCAACACAGACTATAGAGCACAACCCATAAGACTATTTTAGATGTTCCATAAGAAAAAGGTGTTGCAAATTTAGGTGCAACAATTCATGAATTCATGCCTAATTTAACTATTCTAATGATTCCCCTTTTCAAAAGCTATGATAATCAATGTTAATTCAGCAATATATTTATGTTTCTTGTGAAACCATTTCAAAATGTCACGCACTAATAATACATTTTCTAGGAATATGCCACTTCTTGGGCCAAAACTTCTTCTCAATTAAGAATATAGGGAACATCTCTAATGTTACATTTGTAAAGTAAAGTGTCTACTACTGATAAATTTAGAGTTAATTTGTGCAGATATGAGCAAGAACAAAAAATAAATCTGATAAAATATGTCATATCAAAGTACTGACACAATATTTTTTTCCTTAAAATTCACTTAACACTTTCACCAATGTAAGAAGTCAGGTAAAAGCTACAAATTACCTACATACAGTTAATAGTTTAATATACTGTCACATAATAATTCCTAGAAAAAAATCCATTTCCATACCATCTCTTAATCTTCTTCAGAAAAAACCCTTCCAAAAAATGTTTTAAGTTTATATTTAACATGCTAATTTATTTTATAAAGAAAAGGGTCCAAAATACAGGGAAATCATGAGCTCTCTGGGCCTCAGTTTCCTTACTGATAAAATTATGTGATTTTAATAAATTAGCTCTGATGATCTTTAGTTCTAATTTCTACAACAAAGCTACCTAATGATATTTGGGAACAATTATTATAGCATGAGAAGTACAAAAAAAAATTATCCAACCAACAAGTAACTATGCCTTATATGCTACTAACTTAGCATAAACTTGAAGATTTAATTCTATATGGAAAAATGCGGGGAAAAAAAAGAGATGTTTCTTTTCTAGTTCATTTGATTGTCAAGAGATAGATACTAATACTCATTTGTAATTCTCTCCTGCCCTCTAGGGGTTGCTTAAAGAACTTCAAATTTGTGAGTTTTTAAACATTTCAGTCAGTCCAATATGTCCTATGTCACATTTTCATTGCTGATATAAAATCTTTGTTTTCACATGTAATTTTCTCTTATTTTGATCCACAACGCTTTTAAAGTACAAAGCAAATGCAGGCCGATCTCTTAGCAGATATAAAAAAGTAAAGGTTTGTCCTTAATATATTTATAATATGAATTTTAAAAAAAAAATTGATCAAGGACCCAACTTATTTCCTTTCAAGCTTCATCCATCATCCCAGACTACATGTGAGCAGAGTGTAAAAGTTGAAGGGAAACAATAACTTTCCCAGAATTACTTATTGATAGAACTTGAAGGTAGATTCAATTTAATGAATATTCATAATATCTACTATGTTCAGACACTGTGAGATCAGTTCAAGTCATGTCTTAAAAGTTTCAAGAAAAAGATTTCCAGGGAGGCATAGCCTAGATGGCAGAATAAAAGCAGGAACTTGCTTGAGCTCCCACTCCAACCACCTCCAATACCTGTAAAATATGACTCTAAACAAATTTTAGAACTACAGAACACACAAAGTGACAGAGAGAAACAAATCTCCTCCTGAAGGCAGCCAGCAGCCTGACAGGCTGACAGGAAGGATCTATTGCACCAGGCTGGGAGCCGAGCACAGTCTTGCATGAGCCATGCTGTCCTAGACCATGGTAGCCCCACCCAGTGGCAAAGACCAGCTGGAGGAGATTTCAAGAGAGTGAATTACTGGCAGCTGTGGTGGCTTCCAGACTTTTCAACCCATAAATGCCAAAGAGAAAGTAAAAGGTCAGTGGGGAACTCTGTTGGAACCCGGTAACAGAAAAGCACTGTCCGACCCCTGCCCCTGGGTTGAGGGGTGGTGGAGGCTACAGCTGCTGCCATGTGGATGCCTCCAGAACTCTTGGTCTACAGATCGTAGGGGGCCCAAGAACCATCACTCTTGCTTTGACCTGCTTGGATCTGGGTCACAGTCTTGGGTGGTGGTCCTGGGGTGAGGAATGCAAGTGTGCCACAGCTTGTGGTAGCTGTAGAGAGGGCACCCTCCTCATAGCTCTGACAGCATCTGCAAAAACCCCAGCAGTTTGGGACACAGCTCTCTCCACTCTGGAAGCAGAGTTCTACTGTGGCAAAGAGCTCAAAAGTCAAGTAATTGGCTGGCAAGATGAGCAAGCAGAGGAAGCGCAATCAGACCATAAAATCCTTTTCTGAGGACAAAAAAGGATCAAAACATGGAACCAGAAGACAACAAAGTCAAAACTCCTGCAACAAAAGCTTCCAAGAAAAATATGAACTGGTTACAGACCGTGGAGGAGCTCAAGAAGAATTTTGAAAATCAAGTAAGAGAAGTGGAGGAAAAACTGGGAAAAGAAATGAGAATGATGCAAGAAAATCATGAAAAGAGAGTCAACAACCTGCTAAAGAAGACCCAAAAAAAATATTGAAGACATAATACCTTTAAAAATAGACTAACTCAAATAGCAAAACAGGCCCAAAAAGCCAATGAAGAGAAGAATGCCTTAAAAAGCCAAATTGCCCAGATGGAAAAGAAATTTCAAAAACTCACTGAAGAGAATAATTCCTTCAAAATTAGATGGGAGCAGATGGAAGCTAATGACTTTATGAGAAATCAAAATACTAAAAAACAGATCCAAACAAATGAAAAAGATCTCCATTCCAGAAAGTTCTCCTACAATTATCTCCCTAAAGTATTTCAAAAATACACTTTAAGTATATTGTTGAGGACAAAATAAAAGGTTAAAATGGATAAATATTTCCTCTATTATGTAATATCTCCTTTCTAATACAATAAAAGCTCATTAGCTTAAATTCCATTAGTTCAAGCTGTGTCAGTTGGGCAACTTTTGTACTATATGAAGAAATATTCTACTAGGTAAATTAGTAACAAAACAAGTTTCCTAGGACATATTTTAACTTACTTATTAACAAGACAAATTGTTTTTAAGGGTTTTAGCAAAGTTTAAACAAATGGATATAACTTGTTATAAACAAGTAATCTATTTAGTAAAATATATTTACCAGAACTTGTAGTTGGAAACACTATTAGTACTTAATTTAAGTTAGTCTATATAGCTGAATTAAATAAAACTTTGAAATAGTCAAACTTTTCACTAATTCAGAATATTTTTCCCCTCAATTAGTATAAAATTAAGTTTCTCATTTATATTCACTTCTCAAGTGAAATTATAAGATGATCAAGGCTCTGAGATTTTTAGATTTTACTCTTCAACATTCTGAATCATTTTTATAGCCCTCTTCTGAAATATGTGTAACTTCTACTGAACTTGCTTAGTACAGAACAAAAGAATAATGCAATAAAAGTCTAAAGCAAGGAGGTAAAACCATTTTACAACTGTCGAGTACTAGTAGGAAAACAAATTAGTCAAGAATCATACACAAAAAAATTAATCTAGATAATTCTCTAATGAAAATATAAAACATTTAATTTACCTACTTTTTAAGAAACTCTTACTTCATTTTTTCATTATTGTCAGGAGTAGAGAAAGAAGAAATTAAATAAAGTAGAAAGAGAGTAGGAAAAGTATTGGAACAGTAATGAGCAAAAGGAAAAGAAAAAGTCGTAATAAAGTATACCACACACACACATACCCAGAGGGAGAAAAAGAGATGAAAAAAAGGTTAAAAAAAAATAGGACAAAGGAAAAGACTGGTATATAATAGGTTATAAGATCACAGACTGGTTTATTAGCAATTTGAATTTGAGAGTTAACAGTTATCTTCTACTGCTCATTAACTGAGTAAGATGTCAATTCCATTTTAAAATTATTAAGTGACTACTATGTGTAGGAATTGACCCATCAGAGGAAGGGAAGAGTGAGGAAGCTACAGTGGTATGGTAGAGAAAGTCTTGAGAGTGAGAAACAGAGTCAGGAGAAGAATTAGAGAACAGGAGATAATAGAGCTAAAAAGGTCTGCTGAGGCCAACCAGTCCAACCCCTCATTTTACTTTTACAAACACGGAAATTGAGGGCCCAGCGCAGCTAAGTGAATTGAATCACGCTGGTAATAAGCATCAGATGCACAATTTGAAAACAGGTCTTTTGACTCCAGAGACATTGTTCTTTCCATTACATCCCACTTCACCAGAGATTTCCATGAGATTTTCCATATTACCATGAAGACTCAATAAAATCAAGCCAAGGTCATGGTGATAAAAAAAATATTTTTTTCTTCTAATGGCCTCTTCTCAATCTTCATCCTTCTTGAGTGCTCTATAATATTTTATATTGTTGATAATATACTTCTGCTGGGTACCTGCTACAAGTTCCTTCACAATTTCCTAAGTTTCTACACAGTTTCCCTGGTGGATCCTCACCTGTAAAAGCATACTAACCAAGGATGACTCATAAGCTCTGTTCTAGGTCCTCTTTGTGAACTCATTAGCTCACTCAATGGTTCAAATATATCTCTATTCTGATTCTCAGATTGATGTGTTCACCCCTAGTTTCAATACTATGCTTTATCAACATCACCAGCCGTCACTAAACATTTCAAACTGAATGTCCCATAAGAATCTCAAACTCTTACAAGTCCAAAATGAATTACCTTTTCCCCAAAACCTGAATGTCTTAATTATTTTATCCTCTCAGTCACCTAGATTTGCTATATTTCTCATCTCCTAGCCTTTATGCTGGTAGTGCCTCATGCTTAGAATGCTTTCCTACATCACTTCTGCCTCTTGGAATGTGTAGCTTCTTTCAAAAAAAACCAAAAACCTAAATGCCCAAATGTCAATCTCTGCAGGAGGTCATTCCTGGTCCCCCAGCTTCTATTACTTTCCCATCTCAGGTTACCTTCCATTTATTCTATATTCATCTAATATTACTTAAATACGTAGTGCTTTCCACATCAAAGTGTAAGCTCCACAAGAGCAGGGATGATTGTCTTTTTTCTTTGCATCTCTAGGATTTATTAACAAAGTATCTAACACATAATAAATATTTAATAAATGCTTGTTGACTAGTTGATAAATTAAGATATTTTTTCGCTTGATGTCTCGTTTATTTTTTTTCAAATGTATAGGGATCAGTGTGAGTCTAAAAGCACCTTTGGTGCTGAGGGTCACAGCCCAGTTGCTAAAGCTCACGCAACAGTTGTGAAAAACCACTCGCCTGATGAGCCGCTGAGATTGGCTGGCTCAGCCTGTCCTCCCATTGGTCCATCCCTCCAGTGCATGTGGATATCATGCTTTAATCATGTACCTCTACAGTATATAAGGAGGATGCTACAATACAATAAAGGACAGCTGCTGTACACTTCTCTCTCACCTCTGGTCTCTTCAGTCCCTCCTCAGAATACAGCCTAAGGCTGGCCCTCAGGCTACAGAGTTAAGAAGCTGCCTTTTCAGCTGACGCCACAACAGTTGGGCAGGGCAGATAAAAGAACCTCTCAGGGCTGAAAGAAGGACCCCAGAATCACGCCAGTGGCCTCCACAGGGGGTATGAACACCTCTGTTTGCAGAGAGGCTCCAGGAGAGGATACCCGAGTAATTGTGCGATATCTGGGAATCGACAAAGCCTCGGAGAGCAGCGAGTAAAAATGGGACAATATATAGGCAAAATAATACCAGGGGAGAGAGAGGTTTACAGGACCTGTCCCAAGGACAAGAAAGTACGGGGCATCAATTTCACAACTTACCACCCAGTGAAAGATGCCTTTGGAGGAGAGAGAAGGGAGGTTCTAACGTTCCCTGCCTGCATTCAAACAGGCCCAGCCCATCCTAGCAAAGGTAGCCCAAGCAGGGATTTGTCCTCGGAGAAAGAGAGGGATCCGGCCACCCATGCCTGCTTGCAGAGACTCTGGGCCTATAGAATTAGGCAAAAGTCAGGTGAATCAACAGAAAGGAGGAAGGGATTATAGTTGTGAAAACTCCCTCAGGGTGTAAGAGAAAGTAGTACCAAGCGCACTGCCTGAGAAAAGCACATGTAAAATAGAGGCAGGGTGCTGGCGCTGGCAGAGGGTAGAAAACAGAACTATGGCTACTAGAGTTCCCTCAGCTGTCCTGGGCACGCTCTGCATTAGAAAAAACACTAGAGAGGGCCCGAGAAAAAGGGGATATGATAGGCGGTTGGGAATTCTTCCCAGTTATTGAAGAACCGGACCCTTTTAATCCTGGACAGATGAGAAGGCAGCATGAACCTCTTCCTTTTAAGATTCTTCAACAACTGAAAGACGCGGACTCTAAATATGGCCCTACAGCTCCCTTTGTGCTATACCAATTGGATAATATCTCAAAGTTCATTCTGTGTCCCAATAATTGGAAAGCATTAGCCAGAGCAATATTAACCCCAGGACAGGCAGTTTTTTGGATGGCCAAGTACACTGAGCAATGCTGCCTCTGGGCCGCTGAGTTGGCGCCTGGTGCACATATACAACTGGTGTTTCAACAACTTTCAGGCACTGGTCTTTCTACAGATACAGCTCAACAACTGGGCTATACGGAAAAGGCCTATTTAAATATCTCTAATTGTGCTTGCCAGGCCTGGAGCAAGATACCTGTGGCCAAAGAGGACAAAGAAAGTTTTCACAAATTCAGCAAAAACCAAAAGAACCTTTTACTGATTTTGTTGCCCGAATGCAAGAGGCTATGGCTCGAGCCATAGGGGATGGGGGAGGCACTGAAAGAATGTTAAAAATCCTGTTAAGAGAATGCTAACGCTGATTGTAAAAGGGCTATGATAGGGCTCTGAAAAGATGCCTCCTTAGAGGAGATGATTCAAAGATGCAATAAGGTGGGCTCTCAAATTTATCAGGTAGAGCTCATGTTTTCTTTCCTGGCAAACCAGGACATTATATAAGGGAGTGCAAATACAAATTAAAGGAGGGACCGGTAAAGGGCTCCAGAAGGTAGTCAAGGGAGACTCAATACGCAATGACCAAAATGTGGCCAAATGGGACACTGGGGTTCTGAATGTAGACAGAGAAAGAACCAGGGAAACGGGTTTGGGGGCCCCTCGAGAGCCTTGCAAACTCAGGTGCTTGTTGCCCAAGAGAAGCAGGCACCACAGATGCCCAAGTGGAGGGCTCGCTATGCAGCCTTGGCAGCACAGCAACCATCAGAATTTCCTAACTTCGGAGTTTAGACTACTTTAGCCTTCCCCCACACAGTGCCGGTGAAGTCCCAATTCAACCTCTCACAGGGTTTTTTCCCCCTTTTCTCGTTATTGCTCCCCCGATACATATTCTATGGCCACTCTGGTTGTTAGAATAAATCACAAAATCCTCAACACGGTCCTCCTTTTAAATACAGATGCTGATTATGCTTACATCAACAAAGGAGCTCTCATAGCTCAAGGCATGCTCCTCAACTGCAGCATATAATAAGTGGAGGAAACTTTCTTCAGGCAACAAATTGAACAAAGCCTATGATGACTGAGATTAGGAGGGAGAGTATTTTCTGGCCTGGTCAACACAGGGGCCGACAGGACAGTATTCCCCACACAGATGTGGCCTCCTGAATGGGAATCTCTGCCAAGTGAGACCCAGGTGGCTGGGGTTGGGGGAATTACCTCGGCATATATTTCAAAATTCCAGCTGAAGTGGGAGGGAAAGGAGGGGACTGTCAAACCACTAATTATCCCTGGCCTCTCCTTCATATTATGGGGCAGAGATATCCTCAAAAATATGAATGTCAGGATCACTACGGATTTTTAGGTGGGGTCATTGGGGGTAAAAGAGGGAGAACAGCTCCCCGCATGTCTTGGGACACAAATGAACCTGTGTGGGTGGACCAATGGCCCCTTAACCAAGAAAAGCTGACCACCCTCCAAGACATAGTTATGGACCAGTTACAAGCAGGGCATATACTGCCATCATTTAGTCCTTGAAATTCACCTGTATTTGTTATCAAGAAAAAATCAGGTAAATGGTACATGTTGACTGATTTGAGAAAGGTGAATTCAACATTAGTTCCAATGGGTACCCTACAAGAAGGCTTACCATCTCCTAATATGATACCAAAAGGCTGGCCCATTTGGATTATTGACATTAAGGATTGTTTTTTTAGTATATGTCACATCCTGATGATCGCAAGCGTTTTGCCTTTTCTGTTCCCACCATAAATTTTCAAGGCCCCTCAGCACGATATCAATGGACTGTTTTACCCCAGGGAATGAAAAATAGTCCAACTATATGCCAATGGTATGTTGATTTTGCAGTCAGGAAGGTTAGAACAACACTCTCCAATGGAATGCAAATACACTATATGGATGACATATTGGGAGCCCATCCTGAGAGAGAAAGTTTAGAAAGCATGCTAACAAGCACTTACTCATGAGCTGAACTGTTTAGGTTTTATTATCTCTCCAGAAAAAATCCAAAAACACCCCCCATTCTCTTACTTAGGATTTGAATTGAATCCCTTGACTGTTAAACAGAAGGTCCCTATGCTCCAATGGCAACAGGCTCAGACTCTGAATGATTTTCAGAAACTTATAGGGGATTTACAATGGCTCCAAGCATGAACACATATACCTAATTCTTTGATGCAACCTTTGTATGATATATTAAAAGGAGACTCTAGGTTAGATTCTCCACGATTCTGGAGCTCTGAGGCAAAAACAGCCTTTCAAACAATTATGGAGATGCTGGAACAAACAGAGACTGTCAGGTGAGACCCATCAGTTGCAGTGGAAACTACACTGATTTTGGCCCCCCAACCCTATAGAGCTATACACCAAAACAGAAGAATTATTGAATGGGTATATCCTCGGTCCCAAAATAAGAGAGTGTTAATTACCTATTTGGACCTAGCTTCTCAAGTAGGTCATAGACTACTATATAGAGCAACACAAACATCTGGCCGTTTACCTATTGTGTGGATCAATATATCCAAAAACACACTTGATTCATGGATAACCACTCAACCAGGTTGGGTAGAACTCTTAGCTGTGGGAGATCTCGGAGCAGGCAGCATCCTTCCAACCACACAAATAAGAACAAACTGGCAATGGGTAGAACCAAAAATAACCTCTTCTGAACCAGTGGCAGGGCCGAATGTGTTCACAGACGCCACTTCCAATGGACGCACATCTCTATATTCCTCTTCTTTAAATATTACAAAGGTTTTTCACACTCCATACACATCTACACAAAAGAATGAGCTTTTTGCTATAATCCAGGCTCTTTGTATCCCTAAGGCTATTAATATTATTTCTGATAGTGATTATGCTTGTAGTGCCATAAAAGGCATAGAAAGCGATCCTAAAGAAGGGCTCAACTGATATCACAGAGCTTTTCCTCCAGGCCCAACGGGCTGTTCGAACTCCTGCACATCCATTTTACATTCTTCACGTACAATCTCACACTGATGGCCTTGGCCCCATTTTTGAGGGCAACAATAGGGCTCACTGCCTATTGACAAACGTGGTTGTAACTGACCCTATCACCCAAGCCACCTTTGCCCACGGAAAATTCCACATGTCAGCTCAATCCCTATGCTGCCTTTTTAACCTTTCCAAAGGTAAAGCCCGAGCCATTGTAAAACAATGTACTGAATGTGTGCCATTTCAACCTCCTGCTTGCAAAGGAGTGAACCCTAGAGGGCTCAGTCCTAATGACCTTTGGCAAATGGACGTCACTCACCTCTCAAAGCGTAAGTACTTGCTTGTCACTACTGACACCTTTTCAAGGTTTCTTATGGCAATGTTACAGTCTGGGTAGGCCAGTAGGCATGTCTTTAATCACTTATAGCATTGTTTTGCAACACAAGGCCTTCCACAGACGATAAAAACTGACAATGGTTCTGCCTATACATTTTCTGCCATGGCCAGTTTTATGACTGAGCACGGTATTTTACATCTCTTTGGGATCCCGTACAATCCCACGGGACAGGCCATGGTGGAAAGAGCTAATCAAACCATCAAGGATTACCTCAAAAAACAAAAAAGGGAAATTGGTCCAGGCCCTGTGAGACAGGACCATATAAATAAGATAGTCTATACATTGAATTACTTGAAGTTTGATTCTGAGGATCTCACACCTGCTATGCGCCAATTCTGTAGAGTCGAAAAGACCAAAATGAAGCTAGGGCACTGGAAAAAAAAGATGGCAGTGGTGGAAAAGTAATGTATAAAACACCCACAGGTAGTTAGGAAGGCCCCTCTTCTCTCATAACCTGGGGGCCAGGGTATGCTTGTATTTCCACAGAAAAAGGTCAACAGTGGGTTCCTGCAAAGAGTGTCTGTGTTGTCTCTGAACCAGTTGTAGAAGAGGAATAAGAGGAGGAGCCTGTCCCGACAATGGTGGAGACCACGCCAGCAGCAAGGGATGTGGCTGCTGGCTGCTGCCTTCACCACGCTTGCCATCTCACCACCTTCTCATGCAGAACAACATAGCCAACCCATTACACTGCTGGCTCCATCAATCAAGCTAAACTTTACAGGCCATGAATATCATGGGAATGGGTCTCCATCAGGTCAGCACGTACGGCTTGCAGGGGATGCCCTTCAATGCCTCATTTCCCCAGCATACGGGGGGAAGCTCAGC
>CM053591.1:76024290-76046953 GCA_028646515.1 Pseudochirops corinnae
CTAGGGAGGCAACTCCCGTCCTCATTGGTCTGTCCCTACCCTGTTCCCAAACAAAAGATTCCGGTCTGCCCCCAGCCTGCTCTCAACAAAGGTTCTGGTGTGCATTCCAATACAGAGGTAAATAAGTGAGGCAAAGAAAAAAAAAATAAAATCCCCTCTGGGGAGTATTCACTCGAAGGTCTCCCTATTCAGCTAGATGCTTGGGAGGAGAGCATGTATCTGAGGGAGACAGATAGACTTGTGAGTAAATTTTGCTTTGTGGGAAGGCTAAAGGATGCTGTGGCTCTCTGTGCTGTTGTGGCTTATTAACTTCTTTGCTACTATGATGGAATTGGCTTACTGGTTTTGGGATTAGGTTTTCTGGTGTCTGAATAAATGTTTTGCTTCTGTCTTCTATATGGAGAGTCTGTTGTATTTTTCAATTGAGTACTATGCAGGTATATTTATCATGACTATTGGTGCTATGAATATTGCATTGGCACAAAAAGAGTTACATAAGAGTTACGCTAACAGTTGTGCTGTGGGAAAAGATGAATCAAAATTTACCTTGCATCTTCTAGACACATTTATATCTCCATAGGTTGCTCCTGGAAACTGGGAATATGATAACTCCAATAGTAAAGAAAACATTCAGGGAGAGGATAATATTTTTTATAAGATATGATCTAATTGGTAAATGATAAGTATACAGTTTGCTACCAAACACCTATATGAACCAGATTTTCTTGTGCATTATCACATGTCACGCTAATTCCTCAGAGTTTTACTCCAGAAGCTCCTTTCTGCTCTGTGATTAGCTGTCCTAGGCTTGATACACTGAAGTTAGCAGGGAAGTAAAAAGTATTATAAAACTAGAATTTTGGAGTCATCCTATAGTTTGGGAGGCCCCTCAGGCAGGGCCATGGTTCATTCTTGGTTGCAAAAAACCACCAAAGGTTCATGAGCAGCTATATGTAAGTGGGGAATTTCTAACATTGGTTCAAAGTCAAACACTTGCATGTGTGTAAGTTAGTCTGAGGTGCCCTCATAGTTATTTTGCTAAAAATTTCATGAAAGAAAGCTAAAGTCCTCATTTCCTTAGTCATCTCTGGTTGATATGATAACTGTTCTTCAATTCTCAAAAAAAACCCACTGACATCTAGACCTTCAGAGGCACATAGCACCTGTAGGAAGTCCATTTCCTGATTCATCTGAAGCCTGAAAAATCTAAGACTATTGAGGTGGTATGTATATCATTGTCATTCTCTTCCTCATTTAACTCTTTTATTCCCTCTCTGTAAGAAAGAAAGCTTGGGAAATTACCATTTTCTGACTTCCTAGTTCTTTTCTCTAGTGGAAATAGCTTCCTCTAGAATACGAGAGATAAATCATTCATATTTCCTAAAAAAAAAAAATTTGGAGAGAAAGTTCATATGCATTGCTGTAATCGGTCCTCCCTCCCACTCCCACTCCCCACCCCTTATTCAATTCAACATTAATTAAGTAATACTGGAGATACAAAGAGAGAAATTCACATACCAGAAAAAGTACTTTTTGGAGTAAAACATTCCTTACCTGTCTATCTATGAACTCCATGTATCATATTCAATAGAAATTTAATTAATAAAAAAATGTACCTGCTTCTTAATGAATTAGAAGTTAACTTTCTGCCTCCTTTATTTTTCTTTTCGCCTTTTTTTTCCTCTCCTTAGATTATGGAGCCCTTCCCAAGGAGGCAAAAGTCTTCATGAACCCGGTAATGTGGCAATATGGAAGCAAGACATGCAGCACCACTCTCTTCTCCTCTAGCAATAGAGGAGAATTGCCCAATTCCTTGGGCAATATAATGCAGTTTTATAATGCAATTAATTCACAATAAAGCTGACCTGATGCATTGATTTTATCAGCTTCAAGACCACTGAAAAGTGAGCATCAGTTTCCAAGAGGATTTGTACAATGAGCCAATATCTATGCTCAACTGGATGGATGTGAATGACTCGGTGGATAAGGATGGCCATCTCATCATCACTACCGGGAAAACAACTCAACAAAAGTCCTACTGATAGTGAACCTGTGGCATTATATTTTTTGTTGTTTGCTGTTTGTCCTTCATTCTTGAAGAGGACCAATGACATCATAAAGCTGATGTCTTGACTTGCAAGTGAATTGGATTTAAGTGAGGCAGAGTTTTGCAGTCATCAGACTCACTTTCTCCTTCAGAGCCATTGGAGTCCAGTGGCGAGACTTAAGTCAAGCTGACTGGCGATGACCCAAAACATTTTATTTGTATGTGAGTGGAAGCATGTGCTGGTCATTTAAATTATTCTGTATATGCTGCACTGACAGTTGCATTATGGGAAATTATGAATCAAAATTTACCTTGCATCTTCTAGACACGTTTATATGTCTTAATCAGAAGTGTTATTTCTAAAATGTGAAATTTTTGTGGTGGATGATGTGTAAAGAGTTTCTTCCCTCTCTCCAGGCTTTTACTATATTCCTTTTTTTTTTTTTTTTTTGCTTTTTTTTTTGGAGAAGGGAGGGCAGGGCAATTGGGGTTAAGTGACTTGCCCAAGATCACACAGCTAGCAAGTGTTAAGTGTCCGAGGCAGATTTGAACTCAGGTCTTCCTGACTCAAGGGCCAATGCTCTATTCACTGTGCCACCTAGCCGCCCCACTTTTACTATATTCTTAATAGCTATGCTTCTTTCCTCATAATCACATATTCCAGTGGGATCTCGTTGATTTAAGAAATCCCTACATTGAGGCAGATTACAACACACCTGTGCCTGCTCATCCTGTGAAACCCATGAAAAAAAATGCATTTTCTCATGACAGATAAAAATGACTACTGTAGATATTTACCAAAGAATTTCAAGGTTGTAGAACCCTTTTAAGGGGTTTTCCAGTTCCTCTTTCTGTTTTCTGACAGAGTGACGCTTGAATCAACCCTAGCAGATTAGAATTTACTACGTATCAGGATATATCCAGGAAAGGAATTCATTTCCACCCTTAGCAGTTTATTCCAGGATCTAACAATTCTCCTTGGGAAGAAATTCAGTTCAGTTTAGTCCAACAACCAAGTCTTTATTAAGTGTCTATTAAATGCAGAGCACTGTGCCAGCTTAGGCTCCAGGGATATAAAATGAAATATGACATAGTCCCTGTTTTTAAAGGAGTTTAGCTAACATATACACAAATAAATTGAATAGTTCCCCCTAATATATGAGACAGAAGTATAGTGTATAGAAAGCTGATCTCAAATTCAAGAAGATTTGGGTTCAAGTCTCACCTCTGACAATACTTATTGAATTACTCTGGGCAAATCACTTAAATTCTCAGGGCTCTGAGCAAGCCTCTAATTCAATAAATTAAAGAGCAGTTGCAGCTCTATGTTGGTAAAAGGCGTTTCTTCACTCAGAGATCCCTATACCAAAGAAATCACACAGCTAGTTTTTTTTCCTTCTCCTCCCCCAACTCATAGACACAGACAAAGACACATGTTTTTGTATATACACATGTTTATGTACACATATGTATTTGTTATGCATTCATGTGTCTATGTATTATTCTTTGGGTATTATTATTGGGTATTATTATTCATGGGTAATGCCTCTTTTCTGTTAGTCTCCCAACTTGCACTGGCCCTTGTAAGTCCAGTCCCTAGAGGAACCTCTACAACTTCTGGTTCTAGGGGTAACCTTGTAGGTAATACTAACTAAATGACCCCACCAGTATGCTTTTATTGACACCAGCTAGTAGATTCAATCCCCTCCTGGTTCCCTGTCTTGTTGGGACATAGTGGCTTTAGTAGCTCAATGAAATTATGAACTATGCTGTTCAGGGTTACTCAAGATAGAAGGGTTATGGTAGAGAGTTCTGACAAAAGATAATCTACTGGAGAAGAAAATGGCAAGTCACTCCAGTATCTTTGCCAAGAAAACCTCGTGGTCAGTATTAAAATGTTAAAAGGTAGGACGTCAGAAGATGAGCCCCTCAGGTCAAAAGGTGTTCAACACATTAGTCCACATTATAGTGGAGGACAACTACAAGTAGCTCTAGTACTAATGAATGGCTGGGCCAAAGCCAAAAGGAAGCACAGCTACAGATGTGTCTGGTAATGAAAGCAAAGTCTGAGGCTGTGTAAAGATCAATGTCACATAGGAACCTGGAATGTAAGATCTGTAAACCAAGATAAGCTGGATGTGGTCAAAGAGGAGATGGAAAGATTAAACATCAGTGTCTTGGGTGTCAGTGAACTCAAATGGATGGGAATGGGTAAATTTAATTCATGTGATCATTACATATACTGCTGTGGGCAAGAATTCCTTAGACCAGTGGTTCTCAATCTTCCTAGTGCCGTGACCCTTTAATACTCATATGTGGTTGTATCTGCATGTGGGTGGACCCACCTGAAGACGGATAGAGGAGCGGTGTCTCGGTTCCTAAGACCATCAGAAATATATGTTTTCCGATGGTCTTAGGCAACCCCTGTGAAAGGGTCATTCAGCCCCTAAAGGGGTCGCCACCCACAGGTTGAGAACCACTGCCTTAGAAGAATGAAGTAACCCTCATAGTCAATAGAAAGGTGAGAAAAGCAGTACTGGGATATAATTTCAAAACAACAAAATATTATCTGCTTGAATCCAAGGCAAACCATATCACTCATGTTGTCCAAAGAGGCCAAAGTTGATCAGTTCGACAAGGATCTATAACATCTTTTAGAAAAATCACCAAAAAAAGATGTCACATTCATCGTAGAGGATTGGAATGCTAACATAGGAAATCAAAGCATCATTGGAATAACAGGCAAATTTGGCTTTAGAATACAGAATGAAGCAGGGCAGAGATGAATAGAATTTTAAAAAGATAACTCATGGTCATAGCAAACACTCTTTCAGCAAGCCCCAAAAGATGATTCTACACGTGGACATCACCAGATGATCAACATCAAAATCAGATTGATTATATATTTTGCAACCAAAGGTGGAGAAGCTCTATATGGTCAGTTAAAACAAGACCTGGAGCTGACTGTGGCTCAGATCTTGTGATTATTATTGTAAAATTTGGACTTGAAGTGGGGAAAACCATCAGACCATATAGCTATGAGCTAAATAACATCCCTCGTGAATATGAAGTGGATGTAATGAATAGATTTAAGGGATTAGATCTGGTGGATAGAATGCATGAAGAACTGTGGACTGTTCATAATACTGGACAGGAGGCCACAACAAAAAATGTTCCAAAGAAAATGAAGAGCAAGGAAGCAAAATGGTTGTTTGATGAGATTATACAAATAGCTGAGGAAAGAAGGAATGTGAAAGGTAAAGGAGAAAGATAAGCCCAACTGAATGCAGAATTCCAGAGAATACCAAGGAAATATAAGATTTTCTTCAACAAGCAATGCAGAGAAATAGAAGAAATCAATAGAATGGGAAAGACAAGAGATCTCTTCAAGAAAATTAGAAATATCCAGAGAATATCTCATGCTAAAATAGACATGATAAAAGTCAAAAATGGTAGAGACTTAACAGAAGCAGAAGAGATTAAAAAGAGGTAGTAAGAATATATAGTAGAACTATACAAGAAAGATCTTAACATCACTGATAACCACAATGGTGTGGTTACTGATCTAGAGTCATACATCCTGGAGGATGAAGTCAAGTGGGCCTTAGGAAGCATGGCTAACAAGAAGTCTAGTGGACATGATGGAATTCCAGCTGAGTTATTTAAAATCCTAAAAGATGATGGTGTTAAAATGCTGCACTCAATATACCAGAAAATTTGGAAAACCCCACTGTTGCCACTGGATTGGAAAAGATCAGTTTACATTCCAATCCTAGAGAAGGGTAATTCCAAAGAATATTTAAATTACCAAGCAATTGTACTCACTTCACTCACCAGCAAAGTTATGCTTAAAATTCTGCAAGGTAAGCTTCAGCAATAGGTGAACAGAGAACTACCAGAAGAGCAGACTGGTTTTTGAAGACTCAAAAGAAGTAGAGACCAAATCGTCAACATACACTGGATTGTGGAGAAAACAAGGAAGTTCCAGAAAAACATCTACTTTTGCTTCAATAACTACACTAAAGCTTTTGACTGTGTGAATCATCAAAAAATGTGGCAAGTCCTCAAAGAGATGGGAGTATCAGATCATCTTACTTGTCTCTTGATATGCAGGTCAAAAAACAACTAGAACCCAACAGGGAACATTCATTTAAGACTGGAAAGGGAGTAAGACAAGGCTGTATATTTTCACCTTACTTATTTAACTTATATGCAGAGTACAACATGCAAAATGCCAGACTGGATGAATTAAAAGCCAGAATTAAGGTTGCCTGGAGAAATATCAACAATTTCAGATATGTAGTTGGTAGCACTCTGATGGCAAAAAGTGAAGAAGAATTGAGAAGCCTCTTGATGAGGGTGAAAGAGGAGAGTGTAAAGACTCAAAAATCATGTAAATAGTAATGGCAGCCATGAGATTAAAAGGCACTTACTCCTTGGAAGGAAAACTATGCAAAATCTGGACAGTATACTAAAAAGTAGAGACATCATCTTATTGACAAAGGTCTGTGTAGCCAAACTATGTTTTGTTTTTTTTTCCAGTAGTGATGTTTGACTGTGAAAGCTGAACTATAAAGAAAGCTAAGCACAGTAGAAACAATGCTCTTGAGTTGTGGTGCTAGAGAAGACTTTTGAGAGTTCCCTGGACATTGAGAAGATCAAATCAATCAATATGTTAGGAAATTAATTCAGACTTATTCACTCAAAGATCAAATACTGAAGCTGAAGCTTAAATGCTTTGACTACATAATCAGAAGACAGGACTTATTGGAAAAGACCCTGATGTTGGGAAATATTGAAAGCAAAAGGAGAAAGGGACAGCAGAGGATGAGAAGGATAGATAATATCATGGAAGCAATGAAGATGACCTTGGACAGACTTTGGGAGATAGTGGAGGACAGAAGAGCCTGGAGTGCTGTGGTCCATAGGGTCACAAAGAGTCAGATATGAATAAACAACTGAATAAAAAAAACAACAAGCAGATACAATTAATGCCTTAAAGAGAGATGTTCAGATGGGATAATAAGAAGAGGAATTGCCAAGCATTCTACCCTCAGACCTGGGACACATCCTCCCATAAACACACATATATAGTCCCAGGGAGTAGGGTAGAGTGGGCATGAACATAAAGTGTGATTATACTGAGGCCCATGTGTAGGGAACCATGTGACCAAGACAACTCATAACTCTAGAGTCAGAAGACCTTGATGTTCTTTCTCACTCTTGTAGAGTCCTCACATAATTCACTTCAAGTTGATATATCAGTTTTGGCAGATAAGTTGTTCTACTGTTCAGCTGGACTTGGTCTGCTTGGACACTGGACTTGTTTGTAAGGCCGTGGCATCCACACTGGGTAAAGTGATCTGATAAACTCACCAGGCATAATCTTCAATGGGTAGCTGCAGTTGCCACCACCTCCATCCTCAGGCTCTAGAGGGTGTGACTGGACTCTTTCAGGTAGAGCATTGCAATGTTCTTTTTACCTGGAGTGCTACTGTGCTCTTAGCCCAGCTTTAGCAGAAGCCCCAAAAAGGTTCCCTCTGGACCTCAGCTTTGAAGTTTGCAATGCTTAGGAAGGAAGTAGCAAAGACAGAGCTTCTCCTCTTCAACAATTTTTCTTGGTCGAAAGCTAGGTTCCCTCGTTCATTTCTCTAACTTATGTTGACCACTCCAGTAAATTTCACAATTCCTGTTGGATCTTACAATGAGTAGTTCAAGACAAAGGTACTTGGGCAGGCTATACTCTGGGGCAAGCTTATTGCCTCTGTTGGCCTTTTCATATGCAACTACCTTACTCAAGGTCTTCAGAATCCTTTCAGAAGTGTTCATTTATACCTGAAAGGAATATTTATACCTTTACATTTCTTTGTCTCTTTCTTTGTCCCATAGGACTTTCAACATTGCTGAAGTCTAAACGGGACACATTGTATTTGTGAAGTATGTATGTATGCATGTGTGTGTATGAATATATGTTGTTGTTATGTATGTGTGTATTGTAAACTGAAATCAGTTCTGCACAATAGTGGTTCTTAAAGTGTGGTTGAGAGACCCCTGGGGATGCCCAAGATAGTTTCAAAATTTTCATAATAATGCTAAGACTGTAATTTCTAATACAAGAAATATCAATAGACATAACACACATTTGGGGTCTTCAATAAATTTTAAGAGTAAAAGGATACCTGAGACCAAAAAGTTTAAGAAAAGCGTTAAACAATTTCCATTTAGCTCTCCTGAAAACATCTTGCGTATGGATTGTACCACATGACTTCTGAAGCCTCTTCTAAGTCTGGCATTCTTTGATCGGTGATGAAGAGTACCATAGTCAAATAAATATGCATTTCCCCCCTAGATACCACATGACTTTTGAGGGTTCTCCTGTCTTTCCCTATAAAAGCACTTGACACACCAGTTTTTTGGCTATGAAGGTGGTCCACTCAATAACTCTGACTCCAGTTTGAGACCTCTATTCTCACTCTGCCCTCCTGGTCACTGGGAATTATTGCAGTCATAACAGCCCCTCCCCATCAATGCACCATATGCCTCCTATAACACAGAAACAGGAAGCCACATGAGTCAGGGAAATATCAAAAATATTCCTTGCATTCAGAGCAGTTGCCTTCTCTCAGGATAACACCGCCCCCCCCCCCCAAAGGTCAGAGTCCAACAGTCACAATGGAACAATCTAAGAACCATTAGTGCCACAGCATGAGATGTTCTCTAAATGCAAAATTATAGGGTAAGGAATGTTCAGTCAGTCCAGCAATCTGACTGGCTGATCAGCTCTGAGTGCTTTATAATGACAACGCTAAAGAGTCAAAAAGTGAGGTTGTTTGTCTGTAAATGAAGGTTTCTCATCTCCTCCACTCTCAGAGCATTTTTCTATTGCTACACATAGATGAGGAACAGTTACTGAAAAGTTCAAATTTTAAACTGGTCAGAGACTTCTATGTTATAGGGAGCAGCATGACTATGGTGCGTGGTGGGTCTGCTAATATGGAGACTGGCTGGTAGGAGGATCCAGGGGTGCAATTGCCATTTCTCAGAAATCACCTCTTTTCAATCACGGAGAAAGAGTGCTTCTAAGCAAAGAGAAGAGAGATAGGAGAGAGTGCAATTCAATTATTTGCTAGTTGTTCAGAGATGATACCTATGAATCATGGGATCACAGGATTCCGGAGTTGGAAGGGATGGCTTGGTGGCTTAGTTAAAACTTCTAACTCTGAGTCCAATGCTCTTTTTATTTTCCTCTTCTGGATTTCTACAAATTGGGAACCAAGATATCTTCCTAGTCATCAACCCACTAGGAGTACTGTTAGTTACTACTAACATTAGTTCTGTTATAATGCTTGTTTTGAAAACTGAATTTATTCCAATGCTAAACATATATTTGGGAACAATTTGAGAATAACCATAGTTTCTAGTTTGCTGAAATAGTGAGAATAGAAATGCACCACTTCATTCATAGGCTACAACCCTACTGACGCCTGCTTCCACAAGAAAATTTTAGGTCTTTTTAAAGGTAAAGTACTATATTTATTATATATCTCCTGACATGGTAGGAGCTATAGTTGGAGGAGGGCTAGTTGGCACCCTCCTCCACCTTCTGGTATGGCCTCTGGCCACAAGGTCTCGAGTTGCAGCTTGTCTAACTTTCCTGATTTTGCAGATTGCAAACCCAGATACAAACTGAACAGCAGCCCAAGAATATCCATGTTCTATCCATGGATATCACAGCCATTATTTTCATAATATTTATGTGTCTCTTAACCATTTAACATATATAGAACTGTGCTACTGTTTTAAAATTAGATTCTATCTTTTTTATGAGTCACTGATGAAGTTTTTGAGCATTGTGCCCCCAACCCCATTTTCCCCATAAGTCTTGTGGTTTTAATTGTGTATCACAGGATTTTTTTTTGGGGGGGGGGGGATACATATGTTGTATTATAGCAGAACTGATTGTATGTGCTTAGCAAGAAGGAAAATAAGCATTGGAATTCTCAACAAAAGAAAACTGCTTCATTTATTTAAAACTAGATAAAGTAAGCTTAAAAAAGAGGAAAAACTCAAGATCATCATGCTATTGTTTTTTTTATAGCTGATACTAATGAGATTTGATAAAAGGAGGCAACAAAAGAATATATGGCCAAAGAAGATGAATGTTGAGGATATGCAGTATCTTCTACCAGAGTGTGTGTGTGGAAGATTTTTGGCAATCAAAGAGAACCTGAGAAGACCTTAGCTTAAAAGGGGCAAAGTCTCCCATTGCATCCTTGGCCACCTCCAGTCATCCTGATGAATATCTGGTCACTGGACCCAGATTGCTCTGGAAGAGAAAGTGAGGTTGGTGACTTTACACAGCCCTCCCTCCTTTAAATCAAAGTCAATTGTAAGTCATGTCATCATATCCCTGATGTCTTGGTCCTCTTCAGGAACAAAAGACAAAGCACACACAACCAGTTTCCGTGAAGGAACCTGTATCAGCAAGCACCCTAGCAAACCTGGGATGGCTGTTAGCACAGGCTCTTTGATCTGCTTTTCTAAAGGAAAGCAACTCAAAATGGGTTAACAGTCTCACTTTAATCAAACATATATCATTCACCTAGTTCAGGGGGAAAAGTCAGCACCCTGAACTTGAGAGAATACAAGCAGAAGTTACAAGAAGACAAAAATGTAGAGAGAGAAAATAGCACAATTCAGCAGACCGGCAGACAGGGCTTCTAGATGTCTGACCATCACATACCTACATAGTTAGTTACCAGAGAGAGAAGCACCATCATCTGGGTTTTCAAAGCCAGAGGGCTCACTGGCTGCCCAGAGTCTCATCTGGCCAAATCATACAACTCTTCCTATAAGTGAGAACGAAAGCAAAACCTCAACTCAGAGGTGTATATAGCCATCTTCAGGGTCAGAGAACATCATGACTCTCATGACCCACAAAGTAACAAGGTGTGAGCCTTCCTGAAAAACAAGCCTCCCTTCAACCAAGCTTCTCCTTTTGGGCTCTGCTCCACTTGTCAGCAAATTCCTCCCACCACAGGCTCCATGTGACCACATTAAGCCTATTAGGAGGCAGAGTATATTTTCAAAGCAGGGAAGGTCCTCAGAATAATTCCCTTACCATTAAAGAACCTGAAAGCTATCTGTCTCTCCGTTGCTGTTTTTTAATTGCATGGGTGAAATACCTTATACCACAAAGACCGTGAATTGTGTGGTCTTGTCTTTATTAGGTTCAGAAAACTAACTAGTGGATGTCATCTTCAAGAGAGATTTTAAGAACTATGCTCATCTAATTATAAGTCCCATTTTAAGTCAAATCCCTATATAACAAAGATGATTTCAAAACCCTGGTTGATGGTCAAGTTATTTAAAGCCATATCAATGCATCACAATTCATTCCAGTTTATCAAAAGAACTTGGGTGTCACTTAGTGGCATTTTCTTGGTGATCAAAAGAACATCTTTAGCAACTATGAAGTATGGTTTCAAATTCCCATAGCCATAGCTATTTTAATCCTAGTGATGGAAAGCTGGTAACCTGAACTTCATTTACTTAGCTGTCTTGGATGAAAAATGTTTTTACTGGAAATAGGTTAGTGTTTCGTCTTAGTTATGCCCTGTGAATAGACTTGAAAAGACTTTGAAATCTCATTAATTTATGAATTTATTATGTGCCTATCAGGTCCAGAGCATTCTCCCAGACACTGGGGGAAAGAGGAAACTTTACCAAGTCACTTACATATTTTATGGAGATCACAGTCTAATAAAGAAATGATATATAAACAGATAATTATAATATATAGCATTACATTGTAAGTGCATTAGATAGTTATAAAATAAAATTAAAAAAAAAAACTACCTAAGGATAGGAAGGATAACCAGCAGGGATCATAAGAGGGGGAAGGGAAAGAAATAAGCATTTATGTTATACCTGTATCATGTCAGGCCTTATGCTAAGTGCTTTTATAAATATTATCTCATATGATCCTCATAATAACCCAGTGAGCTAGATGCTGTTGTTATCCTTACTTTACAGTTGAGGAGACTGAAACAAGAAGAGGTTATGTGACTTGCCCAGGGTCACATGGCTAGCAAGGCAAATTTTGAGCTCAGGTCTTTTTGACTGCTAGACCCATTTCTCTCCACTGTGACAATATTTGCCTAAAAGAGGCAGATTCATGAAGAGAAGACTTCATGGACAAAGTGGTATTTTGGTTAGGAAGTAATTCAGCAGAAGATGATGGAGAATGGAGAATATTGCTGATGTAGGGCACAGCCTGAACAAAGTCCCTGAAGTATGTAAATATATTGTTGATCTGGGGACAGAAGAGTCCAAATTCCCTTCTATCTCTGACCCTCTATGATTTTACGAGTCTAGAGTGTATAGAGAAGTATAACATTAGGCAATGTGAAAAAAAAGTCCCAACTTGTCATATTGTGGAGGGCCTTGAAAGCTAGGCAAAAGAATTTGAACTTTTCATCGGTAGGCAAGTAGGGAGCTATTAAAGATTTTAGGGTAGAGGAATGATTTGACTAGATTAGTGTAAAAGAAAAAGTATTCTGGAAATGGCACAAAAACTGGATTAGAGAAGGATAAAAAGTAGAGGCAGGATCATATTACCAGATGGATGGTACCAGTGCCTTGTGCTGGTATTAAAAAGAAATTTTTATGTTTGGGCCTTTTGCCCTGATAAAAGAGGCAAAACCCAGGAGAGAGAATTAAAAGGGAATTTATTATAAAATGTCAAGATAGAAACATGTTGGTGGGCTGATCACTGAGGATCAGCCTTGGGGATTTGAACCAGACAGCTTTTAAAGACAACCTTTCATAATAAGAGAAAAACAATTCAGATAGGTATATGTCTTCGAAAAGAAGATTGGTCATTGAGTCTTGGCTCCTTCCCAGTTGCCACATCTTAAGGAAATGAAATTTGAGATAAGGGAGATGGGATGAAAGCTCATGTGACTATGGCTAAATGACAAGTAGGACCAGGGCATCAAAAGAACAGGCTGTAAACTAGCTGACACATCCCTTAACAGAGCGTCTCCCAACAGACTGATTAACAAGTACCAGGAAGGCAAGTCAGACTGGAGACAATGGTAGTTGCTACAAAAATTTCAGTACTTGGATGGTGTGCATTGGAATAAAAAGGATAGGGCAGATGCAGGCAATATTTCAGATGTGAAGTTCACAAGACTGAGTAATTGGTTAGTTATGATAGGTGAGAGAGAAGGAACAGTCAAAGGTAATCCCAGGATTGTGAGCATGGGGAATTGGGTGAGTGGCAGTGCCTCAGACAAAAATACTGAAGGCAATAGGTTTGGGAGGGAGGGAATTGATAACCTTAGCTTTGGAAATGTTGAGCTTGAACTGCCAGTGGGACATTAGATGAAGATATTTTTTAAGGTTTTAAATATGCCATTCAGGGACAGCTAGGTAGCTCAGTGAATAGAGCACCAGCCCCGGAGTCAAGAGGACCTGAGCTCAAATATGGCCTCAGACACTTAACACATACTAGCCTCGTGACCTCAGGCAAGTCACTTAACCCCAATTGCCCTATCTCTCCCCCCCCCCCCCGCCCCCCCGCAAAACAAACAAACAAATAAATGGCTGAATAAATAATTAAATAAATATGCAACTCAGAAGATGGGTCAGGGCTAGAGACAGATCTGGGAGTTATCTAAGTGGAGGTGATAGTTAAAGCTGTTGGTTATGAATGTTATAGCCAAGCAAAGAGAAAAGAGAAGAAACCTTTTAGGAATATCCATGTTGCAGTTTTGGTAAAAAAGATGAGAATTCAAAGATAAAGAGCAGGAGCAAGGAAGGAGGGGAACCAAGAAAGAGCAATATCCATGAAGCCAAGGGAATAAGATTATTTAGAACTGGATGGTCTGTTGATGTTGGTTTCTGGAGAATAGCTAAGAATGTTAACCACAATCTCCTGTCTTTCCATAACATACCTTCTTTCATATTTACTAAACCTCTTTTATTTATTTATTTTTATTTTTGGAGGGAGAAAGGCAGGGCAGTTGTGGTTAAGTGATTTGCCCAAGGTCACATGACTAATATGTGTTAAGTGTCTGAGGCTGGATTTGAACTCAGGTCCTCCTAACTCCAGGGCTGGTGCTCTATTCACTGCGCCACCTAGCCTCCCTTTACTAAATCTCTTTATTGTCATTGTGACATCTATCCTTCCTATTCTCATATTCCATCATTCCATCATCATGACCTTTATCTCTCTACCCAGCTCTCTACCTAGCTCACTCTCTACCTAGCTCTCATCAACTTTTAAAATCAATTGATAACCACCATGTTAGCATCACTTGACCTATTTGCATGAGATTAGTGACTAGTCCTTAACTCTGGGCAATCAGAACCATTCCCTTTTCTGGCATCCATTTTTATATTTCTTAATATTGCTAAAGAAAGCAATGAAACTATATTGCCTCAGGTTGCTAGGCAGTTATCTTTATCATCATAATTGACATTATACCACTTTAAATTTTGGAAAACATTTTACATTCCTTATCTCATTTGTTCCTCACGACCACAGGTATTATTAAGAGTCATATAGTTAGTAAGTGTTCCAACTCAGCTCTTACTCCTATCTTCTTTATCTTTCTGAGTTAATGTACAATCTTAGTCAAGCCCTCATGGCTGCTCAATTTTATTAATCTCTCATCAACTTCCCATCAAAGCCCCACAGTGAATTTCAGGCCCTTTAAAAGTTCCTCAGAACTATTTTCAGCTGTTAGGTACCCAGTGGATGGGATGCTGGACCTGAAGTCATAAAGACCTGATTTCATATCTAGCCTGATTCCATGTGAGGAGGAGGAGGAAAAGGAGGAAGAAAAGGAGGAAAAAAAGGTGGAGGAGAAAAGTCAAAACTTCTGTCTGCATCAGTTTCCTCATCTGAAAAATGGGAATAATGACAACTACCTTACAGTGTTGTTTGGCAGATAAAGTGAGATACTATTTGCAAAGTGTTTGGTAAACCTTAAAGCTCTATATAAATGGCAATTGTGTGGTCAAAGGATATAAGCAGGTAGTTTTCAGAAGGAGAAATCAAAGCTATAAACAGTCACATGGAAAAGGTCTCTAAATGACTGCTGACCAGAGAGACGTGAAACAGCTCTGAGACACCACCTCACACTGCTCAGGCTGGTTAACATCACAGAAAGGAAAAATGATAAATGCTGAAAGGGATGTAGAAAAATAGGTGCACTAATTCATAGTAGGTGGAGGTATGAACTGGTCCAACCAATTTGAAACTATGTTCAAAAGGACTATAAAATTGTGCATACCCTTTGATCCAGCAATGGTGGTATGAGGTCTGTGTCCCAAAGAGATCAAAGAAAAGGAAAAAGGACCTATTTGAACCAAAATATTTATAGCAGCTCTTTTTGTGTTGACAAAACTTGGAAATTGAGGGGATGCCTATTAATTGGGGAATGACTGAACAAGTCGTGGTATATGATTGTGCTAGAATATAATTGTGCTATAAGAAATGATGGGCAGGATGCTTTTAAAAAAACCCTAGAAGACTCACATGAAAAGATGCAAAGTGAAGTGAGAAGAACCAGAAGAACATTATACACAGTAATAATAATATTGTAACAATGATCAACTGTGAAAGGCTTAACCACTTTAACCAAGACAATAATCCAAGGTAAATCCAAAGAGCCCATGATGAAAAATACTGTCCCTCCCCAGAGAGAGACCTGATATACTCTGAATGCAAATTGAAGTATATACTTTTTTCACTTTTAAAAATTTTTTGGGTGGATAACATGGCTAGTATAGGAATATGTTTTGTATGACTTCATATGTATAATTGATATCACAATTCTTACCTTTCCAATTTGTGGAGGAGTGGCAAAAAAGAGGGAGAGAATTTGGAACTCAAAATGTTTTTTAAAAAGAATATTTAAAATAATTAATCAATTGAGGGGAAAAAATGCTTACTGTAGTGGTTGTTATTGCTTCATTTCCTACTTGATTAACGGCAGTTAAAGTGATTTTTCTAAACTTTTGGTCCTCAAAAATGAATGAATCTCTACTAAGTCTTTCATCCTTCACTCTTATTTCAGAGACTCGTAAGATTCAGAGTTGGACAACATTTTGGGATAATCTTGATCATCTTATTTTGCTGAATGGAAAGGTGAGTTTCAGAAAAATTAAATGAGAGAGCTGGACTTCGATTTGGAGATGTCATGAGTCAAATCACATTCCACTCCAAATCTACCAATGATTCAGGGAAAAAGTCTGACTTGCTACAGTTAGCCCTCTTCCTTATCATTCCTATTAGAAAGAAAAAAAAAGAATTTCGTTCTTACTTGAGTAGAAAATCCTTTCTTCTCTAGAAAAAAATCAAAGTCTTGAGACCATATTATCAATATCTAGTCTTTACATTATCATTAACATGATTTTAAATTTATAGTTACCTGAACTTTTTAAAAGTGTTTCAAGGATGGATTCTATAACTGACATGTTGCTCTTTGAATTTTCTGATAAAGGCATATGTTTTTCTGTGGGGGAAAAATAAGCATAATTATCAATCCTCAACAAATAATTAGGGTTTAATTCCAAAACACTTTTGTTTTCAACTTTAGAAAGCTATTAACTCAGCCAGAGCCCAGCTGCAATGCCTTATTGTAAGGGTTAGAGATGGCTATGGTCAATCATTTTTTCAAAATGGGAAATCATTTCATGGTATGAATAAATAACATCCTTAACATTACACAAAATGTTTAAAACAATTCCAAAGTAATTGCAAACCCAGGCTGTTGAGAGAAATAATTCATTTAGATCCCTGCTCCATTCCAATCAAAATTAATCAGCTTAATATTTTACATAAGTCACATAGGGATAATTAGATAAGGTAGGTTCTTGTACTAGGCCTTTATCGTAGGCCTCAGACTTTATTCCAACATTCACCACTTGTTTACCGGTTATGAAGTTCACTTGTGCAACCATAAGAATGTTGACAAAGAGATCTTCATCCTGTTTTGTTCGAAATCTATGTCCAAATCCAGTGTGGGTAGGATGCCTTGATTCTTTGGAAAGTCCCCCAACTTATTTTTGTACCTCCAGAACACTCTCTTGTCTAACATGAGCAGGTGACCTTCTTATGACCACTTTACTCAGCAGAGTTGACCCTTGTCTTGCCCATCTTGTGACCACCCATGTTTATGCATCATTTTTGGCCTTCCTGGAGGGTCAAGAAAAAAGTCTATCCATTCAATGGGATTCCATATTTTACTTTATTCTTGAGTATCCACATATCAAATCCTATAGAAACAAAGTCCTAGGGATCAGGGGCATCTGAAATTATGAGGAAGATCTGAGGTCTACTCCATTGGAGGGAGTCATGGACCCTTCAATAAAGTGCTATTGGCTTGGAACTCTGCCTCAGTGGGTTTTCTTGCAAATTGGACAATTTTAGACCCATCACTGTACAACTGTTTTATTTGTATTGTTGTAAAACTGTGGTCCCACTGTTGTCTTGTTTCATATTGGAGTGGATAGGTAGGTAGGGCAGTGGTTTATGACATATAAAGCACGAGTTTTGGCATGAAAAACTGGATAATTTTAATCATGTTGTGTCATTTTTCTGAGTCCCTTCTCCTCATCTGTAATTTGAGCATAATACCTGCCTAACCTGCCTCCTTATAAGTATGAAATGGAAAAATGTTATGTGTAAGTACTTTGTGTTGGGAATCTGTATTTTGTGTAGACCCTCCTGGAGGGTCAAGGGCAAGGTCTATCAACCAATGAGACTATATTTTTAGTTTGCTTCATCTGTATTGTCTGTGTACCAAGTACTGGAGGAAGGGAGCATTTCAGATAATGAGGAAGATCTGAATTATACTACATTAGAGAGGAACCATAAAAACACTTTAATAAAGTGTTTTTGACTTGGAAAAAACAAGAAAGTACTTTGTGTAGTACTATACAAAAATAATTATTACTCTTTTTGAATATGTTAGCTTTTCTCTGTGTATACATTTTGGGAGCTCCTGTCATTAAACTAAGTACTTAATTATATATGATTATTGTTTTCCAAAGGCCTTAGCAGTAAGAAAATAGAGAGTAAGCAGGGTATGGAGTCTGACATGTCCTCTGACTTGAGTCTCTCCGCATTCTAGCCCCTCGGACTTCAATTCAACAAGGTGGTTGCCTTGATAACTGGACATTGATTGGAACTACTTGCCAGGTCCTATACCTTTGCTGATCTATCATTATCCTTCTTTCCACTTAGGCATATGCCTTACGGGGGGAGCTAGTTTGTTGTTACATGTAACTGGATAGACAGTCCCCTTTGGCGTAAGCAAATTGGAAGATTCAACGGAGTTTGGTTAGGAACACCTTGGATCTGATGATAACTCTTGGGCCTAGAATTGCATCTGGGCAAATTGTGAAGTAGGATAAGTTTGAGTCCAGAATCCCAGACTCCTCCTTTATACCCCTTTCTCTCCTTAGGGGTACTGTCTTCCCTCTTCAGCTGCCCATTGTTGGAGTGTTCTCAATGTAGCAGCAGGACCATGGACTTAGTATACAGTTTAACCTAGATTCAAGACTAGATAACTATTATTTATGGTCTGGGAGGTCATCTTAGTTGGGAAAGGAAGGCAGTAGGTATTTATAAAAAACCTACTGTGTACCAGGCACTGTGCTAAGAACTTTTGCAAATATTGACTCATTTGATCCTCACAACAGCCCTGGGAGGTAGGTGTAGTTGAGGAAACTGAGACAATCTGAGGTTAAGACACTTGCCCATGCTCATGCAACTAGTAAATCCAGCTGAAGCTGGATTTGAACTTGAGTCTTCCTGACTCTAGGCTCAGCTTCCTATCCTCTATGTCACCGGCTGCTTTGTTTCAGACAATTCACTAGACTTTTCTGTATGTTGGTTTTTTTTCATTTTTATAAAATATGAGTCACATTTATATAACTCGCCTTCCAGGTTGTGAGTTTCAAACAAAAAAAGGTAGATAAAACACTTTGTATGAGTAAACTCTCTGGATTAATAAATGAACACTCAGACAAAAATAAAGTTACTGGTAATAGCTTAACCTTAGCTCTCCTCCCAATAAAATTTACATATTCAAATTTTTAACCTAAGGGACTGTGTAACACAGGCATCTAAGAGATGGAAGAGAGTTAGAAATCCTACTCTGTAGGTATTTTGCTACTTCATCTATTTAATAATAAGCAATTTAGTATAATACTGCTGATGCTGAATATGGTAATCATAATAAGTAACATTTCTATAGTGCTACAAAGCTTACAAAGTACTTTATGTATATCACCATGTTTGATTGAAGATAATACTCATTAAGAATAGAGACTGTTTCATTTTTAAGCTGTTGTGCTGAGCACAGAGTTAGAAAGACTCATCTTCCTGAGTTCAAATCCAGCCTCAGACCTTTATTAGCTGGATGAGTCAAATCTCTTAATTTTGCTCTACAATTTAGGTGGGATGAGACCCTGGGTAGGGGGCTCTTATGTAGTTGTTTTTGGTCACCAGAAAATAGTATTAGAACTCACATTTATGCAGAGGCCAGTTTGAGTAAAAGACACCTACTTTCTCACGGGAATCTAGGAGTTACCTCTGGGTCTCTCAGTCCCAAGGCCACTGCAAGCACTCTTTAGAGATAAGGGGGCGCTGAGACTCACAGTGCAGTGGTTGTTCTCAAGGATATTTTGAAAGAAACCTCTCACTTGTTGGACAGTTGCTGACATCACTGGTCTGGAGTCTCCTCATTGGCCCTCACTCCCGTGCACGAGGTGGTCATGCATGAATCATGCTAACCTTATGGTAATATATTAGCTTGCCTGCTTACTGTGAGTGGCTATGTTGGAATAAACTACGAGCTGCAAACATCTCCTGTCTCTGGTCTCTTCAATCCCTCCCGAGAGCAACCCAGGGCTGGCCCTTGGGTCTGCAAGGTGTGTGTGGCCACATCACTTTTATATTAATCTTCCTATAATTGTGATTAATACTAACAAAAATTTTCATTCAGAATGGGTCAAGTTTGTTTCCTTTTAGATAAATGTGCTTTCATTTTTTATTGATGATCCCTTCGCAGAATCAAAAAAATAAGAAAAAGACTTTTAGGAATCACATGATGTAATGGCAAGCAAAGAAGTAGTTAACACCTTGTTTCAGCTATTTAATTATTTAGCACCTTTATTATTAGCACCTCAAGTCTCTTCTTAAGAAATAGAACTTGTGAACCCCTGTTGCTGATGCAACAGGAAGGGGCAAAATAGGGAGGAGCTTAATGATCATATATAAGGAGAAGCCCAAGCTGAGAGAGGAGAACTGGGAGGAAGCATGGCTGTGGTGCTGGTACTTTGTCTGTCTGTTTTGATGTTATTTTATCAGATTAGTCTGCTGATAGACGATGTTGCTGTTGTTATAGAAGCCTTGAGACCTTACTGCTTGTTCAGAAGCCCTGAAAGAGGATTTTCTTGTTGTATGTTTACAGAAATCCTGGAGGAGGGTCTTACTGATGTTTTCAGAGGTTCTGGGACTATACTGATGATTTGTGTTATTTCTCAGACCTTGTTGGTGGTTCTGTGTTGATTTCACAAGCAGACAGTGACTTGATGATGGTGCTGGCAATGTGGATGAATGTTATTGTGGCTTTGTTAAGCCTTGTCTTCCCAGGAACAGAAACTGTGAAGGAATTGAGGTGGACTGGACACTGTGAGCTTCAATATGGAACAGGAACTGGACAAGAAGCTGGATGAGGAGTTGGGAGCTTCTTGCCTTAGAACCTGGTGACAGTTGGGTGGATTCAGGTAGGAGCTGGATCCATGGAAGAGGAACCATGGAATCTGAAAGCCATCCTTGAGTCAAGATGAAAAGACCTCTCCTTGGGTATTTAATGCAAATTGAGAAGATTGTGATTAACTGTGGGAGGATTTTGTACTTGGTATCCTGTACCTCTTCAGGATGATTGATGGAGAGCTTTGACCTTTGTTCTTTGTGTCCATTAAGGAGGCAAACCTCCTTAAGGATGATTGAGTTAAGTTCTTACTGAATGATATCTTTTGCTTAATGTGACCACTTTGGTGAAAACCATGTGACCATTTTAGTGGTAAGTTGTTAGGTCATAACATTGTGAATGCTGTACTTTGGTTTCTGTGAATGTTTTGCTTTAATTTACTGCTGTATAAATAGAGAGTTCACTATACTATGTAATCAGAACCTTGAAGCTGTTCACAGCAGCAGTCCTTTGGAAAGCTGCTCATGCTTGGTTTTACAAATGATTGTGAATTTGGAGACAGAAGACCTGAGTTCAAATACTACCTCTTATGCTTACTATGAGTGGACCTTGGTTAAGTCATTCACTGAACCTCTCTGGTGCTCATCTTCAAAATGGTGGAACTTCCTGATGTGTAAAAGGAAAGGTTGGACTAGATGACCTCTAAGCTCCCTTCCAACAAAAGATCTGGGATACTGGTTCTATAAGTACAATAGTGTTGTCATTTGGTCATGTCTGACTCTTCATGGCCCTATTTGGAGTTTTCTTGGCAAAGATACTGGAGTAGTTTGCCATTTCCTTCTGTAGTTCATTTTACAGATGAGGCAACTAAGGCAAAAAGGGTTAAGTGACATGCCTAGGGTCACATAGCTAGTAAGTGTCTGAGGCCAGATATGGCTCAGGTCTTCCTGATTCCAAGGGCAATGCTCTATTCATGTGCTACCTAGCTTACACAGGACTAAATGTAGTTCCATAGAATGGTACAGACTTACCCAGAGTCCCCAATATTTAATTGAATTCATGATCTTCTTTAGTCAAACTCAATATAGAAATGTTTATAGAATTCAATGGAATGGAGCGATAGTGAGAGACCAAGAGGCTCTTGGGAGCCAGGAAATCAAACTCTGACACATACTAGCTATGTGACCCTGGGCAAGACACTGAATATTTTAGTGTTCCAGGAAACTTTCTCAGATTTGACATTAAACATGAGTTATAGATCTATGTTAGCAGGTATAGTTGATGGAAGGAACTTCCATGATAAAAGCATATTTCATCATGGAAACATGATGGGAGGTCATTATGCCAATGAAAACATAGGTTTAGGACTGCCAAAAGCAACCAACAATAATGATGATAATAAATGGCATTTATATAGCACTTCATTTGCAAAGTGTTTTATTATATAACTAATTATCTAACTAAATTTTCAACAATTAATTATAATTTTTTCATTTTAGTATCACAACAGCCTTGTAAGGTAGGTGTGATAGATAATATTCCCATTTTTCTGATAGGAAAACAGAATCAGATAGCTTGAGGATCTTGCCCATGATCACATAGCTAGTAAGTCTCAGAGATAGAATTTGAATAAAGAATTTCCAGATTCCAAGTACAACAGCCTGTTTTCTGTCTATACCAGAGATCTCCAAACTTTTTTGACAGCATTCTTTGATCAGTAGATGTTCTTGAGCAAGCACCCCAATGTATGTTAGTATATATATTATACATATGTACAATTGTGTATATGTAGTTATAATATATCATATATATAATTATATTTTTATATAGCTATATATAATTATATATTATATTTAATATATAGTTATATATCATATAT
>CM053591.1:76047453-76073822 GCA_028646515.1 Pseudochirops corinnae
ATATATAACATATATAAGCATAGTAATATATGTATATATTTTGTTGTTCAATCATTTTCAGTCGTGCCTGACTCTTTGTGACCCCATCTGAAGTTTTCTTGGCAAGGATACAAGAGTGATTTTGCCATTTCCTTCTCCAATGTGTGTGTCTATATGCATATATTTAAATATATGTGTATGTATATGTTATGTATATGATACATGTATGTGCACACAGACACACACTCACATATATACACATATATAATATGCCAGGCATTGTGCTAAATGCTTTACAATTATTATCTCATTGGATTCACACAACAGCCTTGGGAGGTAGGTGCTCTTATTATTCCCATTTTATAGATGAGGAAACTGAGGCAAACAGAGGTTAAGTGACTTGTCCAGGGTCACACAGGTAGTGAATGTTTGAGGACTGATCTTAGGTCAGGTCTTTCTGACTCCAGACCCAGTGCTCTATCCATTGTACAATTTATTCTGATCCGAACAATCCTAAACCAGATTTTGTATTTTGAGAGCGAGGGGTGCCAGACTTGCAATTTCACTGTTGTATAAAACTTCTGTTCTGGAAACTCCCTTAAATGATATAGATGGCCTATTCATCTATAAATCATATTCTTAGAGAATTACCTGGAAAACTCAGAGATTAAATAATTTGCCCAAGCTCACACAGCTAGTCTGTGTGAGAGACTGTCCCAGAACTCTGGTATTCATTATCCCAAGACTGGCTTTCTTTCCACTGTGCTGCATTATTGGTATGTGTAACTGTGTTGATAAATGTTTAACAACTGGTTCTCTGGGGAAAAAAAATTATGCAGGATACACTTTTAGATTTAATCTGTATTATTAACATTTTCTTTACCACTTTCTCAAGTCTGGAAATCAACAAATTAATAAATCAAACCCTGATTTTACAGTGTTTGATAATTTCTGAGGTGTAAATGCTCAAGCTCAAGATTTAACAACCAGCTCCCATTAGTCAATGAGAACTGGCTCTAGTACACCCCTGCAATATTACCTTTTGAAACTTAACTATAGTTTACAAGAATGCTTATGACTTAATTTTCTCATATGCAAAATTAGAGTTGGATGATCTCCAAGACTCTTTTCAGTTTCAACATAATATAATTATATTTTGTTCTGATTTTTCTAATAAAAGTTAATTCATATTTAAAAGGTAACATTACCCAAAGGGAATATTCTCTTCCCTCATAATTCTCCCTCTGTTGTTATTTAATCATTTTTCTGTTGTCTCTGATCCTCCATGACCCCATTTGGGATTTTCTCAGCCAAGATACAGGAGTGGTTTGCCATTTCCTTCTTCACTGTATCTTACAGGTGAGGAAACTGAGGCAAACAAGGTTAAGTGACTTGCTCACCGTCATACAGCTAATATCAAGGGTCAGATTTGAACTCAGGAAGAGGAGTCTTCGTGACTCCTGGACTGTTACTCTATCCAGATGTAAAACACTTAAGAAAATATATATATATATATATATATATATATATATATATATATATATATATATATGTGTGTAATGAATGAAGGTATATACACAATACACACACATAAGTGTATATGTGCACATATACATGTATATATAGACAGATATATGAATATAACACACATGTTCACATACCCATGTATACACACATGCATGTATGCACATATACAAACATATATGTCTATATGTATATCTCTCTGTCTTACTCTGCAAATCTTAAAGAATTATAGAAATGTTAGCCATTACTATTATCTTTGTGACTGCTGTTACCTACATGCTAGAAATCTGGAGGGGCCCCTGTGATCACCCACGTGTGATTTTCAGTGGACTTTCTAAGTCGCAATCTTTGAGTTTTAGTTGAGGTTCTGACATCAGGTCAATGTGTGATGGGAGGTTTCTTCACTTGTCTAACTCATAATCTCTTTGTTTAGTAAATAGGGGGATTGGGCTGTTTGACCTCAGGTCCCTTCTGACTTTCTTTGATTCTATACTATTGCCCCACAGGGAAGCTACTATAGTTTGGACTTTTTCTAAGACTGAAGGAGAACTAGGTTAGACAGGCAAGGACCACTATGAATAGGCAAAGCCATCTAGGGACAGCTAGGTGGAGCAGTGAATCAAACCTGACCTCAGACCTTAATACCTGTATGGCCCTGGGCAAGTCATTTAACCCTGATTGCCTCCAACAAAAAACAAATGGGCAGCCATCTACGATAAGGTATGATATAGAAGGCAACAAGAAAGTCTTTGTAAGTCCTTAGAAGGCAAGACCCTTTTATAATTTGTATTTCTGCCCATAGCCCCATACCACCCAGCATAGGGCTTTGTTCATTCTAGGCCCTTAATAAATGATATCTTGATGAAGCAGTATGCCATAGAGGATGGAGAGGAAACCTGAACTCAGGGAGACCTAGAGTTCATTCTCACTTCGCACACCTAATTGCTACATGACTAAGGGTATGCCACTTAGCAGAGCCTCAGCCTTCTGATGAGGACAATAGTGTCTGTGATACCTTATGGGATGGTTGTGAGGCTCAAGTAGGATATTGTGTGAAAAATGCTTTGATACTTTAAAATGATATATACATGTCACGCAATCATTAGCTAGGCTAGTCTTCACAGGACAGAAATGCTGCTCATCACTGGATTCTCCCAACCAACCCAGTCCCAATTAGTCTTCTCCTTGCCAGCTAGCCTGTGCAGGTTCAGGGGAACTAAAAGTGGCTTTTTCTCTTTCTGCATCTCTGTCTCCCTCTCCCTCGTTCTTCTTTTGCAGTTCCCCCCACATCCTCTTAGTCTCCAAGACTTTGGAATTCTACCTCATCCTCATCCTTGATATATCTCCTCTTTTTTTCTGCTCATATGGCTGCCACTGCAGTTTGAGCCTTTATCACTTCTCATCCAACTTCTTTTAATAGTCTTCTAATTAATACATATCTCTAAATCATATTTTCTTCCTTCCTTGCTTCCTTTCCTTCCTTGCTTCCTTCCTTCCTTCTTCCTTCTTTCTTTTTCTTTCTCTCTCCTTTTCTTTCTCTCTTTCTTTTTCTTTCCCTTCCTTCCCTCCCTTCCTCCTTCTTTCTCTCTTTCTCTTTTTCTTTTCCTTCCTTCCTTCCTTCCTTCCTTCCTTCCTTCCTTCCTTCCTTCCTTCCTTCCTTCCTTCCTCCTTCTCTCCCTCCCTCTCTCTGTCTCTCTCTCTGTCTCTCCCTCTCTCCCTCCCTCTCTCTCCCTCTCTCTCTCTTTCTCTCTCTCTCAGCAGTAGGGGTATAGGCACCCTATCCACTCTGCCACCTAGTTGCCCTTTCCATTCTCTTTCTAACCCGTCTTTCACACAGATGCCAAAATAATCTTCCTAAGGCATAGATATAAATATGCTACTTTCTGTGATTTCCTATTGCCTCTAGGAGAATACAGAAACCCCTCGACCTGGTGTTTATTGCCTTCTACTACCTAATTCCCACTTACCTTGCTAGCCTTTTTTCATGTTACTTCTTTTCACATTCTTATGTACTCTCCTGTAGGTCAACCTAAGTATAAAGGGGGCTTAGTCCAGAAAAGTAGATGCTACAGCAGTTGGTACTCAATAAAAGTACCAACAAGTCATGTCCTTGGGTTTGGGAAGCATTAGGCCTGTGGCATCACAGAGAGTATCAAGTACAATTTATCCTTGGAAGATTATTCTCCCTTGGAAGAATTGTCCTTGAGATTCTGTTAGAAGAAGAAATATTGAAAGGACAAAAGGATGTCTTTTCTTCCTCCTTACTGCTTAGGTCACATTTCAAGTCTCCTAAACTCAAAGGGGAAGTAGACATCACGATGTGTAGTTTTAAAGGGAGAAAAATGGATACAGTTAAAATCAATATTTTATTACATTATTGTAAATACAGAATTGATCCCATTAACATGTTTTATTAGAACAAATATTTGAATCTAACCTTTTGGAATTTACTCAAGTGTATGATTATTCAAGTATATTTTGGATTCTTTTTAAGGAGCTATTCTAGTACTGTATATAATGTGAAGATGCAGGGTTTTATATTTTTAAAAAATGTAATTCCCATAGCAACTCTTCAAAATGAGTTAGTAGAGAGCAATTTATTTTCTGGGGGAGAAGTGGGGGGAAGGTGGGAGATGATGAATGTTGTTATTAGTTAGATTATCTAGGAGAGCAAAGGTTTCAGTTCTGAGAGGCTCCAATGAACAGTCAGATTCAGAAAAGTGATAATGTCTCCTGATTCTCCTTTGAATCATAGGGAATAAAATCTGTTCTTTACTATTAACACTTTCAGGTCTGTAGAGAACTTAATAGCATTGTAGTACTACCCAATAGCAGTGTAGTACCACGGAGGTTATTTTCTAGATGTTCATGAGCCTATAATTATATTATATGGGCTTCACAGAAGAATCTCAAAGCACCCCCTCCAGATTATGAAGGGTAAGGAGGAAAACATGAGTGTCTGAATCTCTTGAGCATGAAGTGAACATTATGCTTGCTCACTCTAATAAAATGATCTGTAAAGAACAAAAGTCAGAATTAGGGACAGCACTAGAGACTAAAAGACATGTTTAAGTCTCCAAAATGAAGCTAGTATGTTGTTGAGACAGCTGCTGGGATCACAAAAGTGATTGGATGCCTGATGCAAAAATGGGGTCCAATGTGGACTGACAGTTTTCTAAAGACTAAAAATACCTGTGATGACTAATTTTATAGACTAAGATTTACTATTTTTAAAAATGATCCATTAGCAATCACTCAGACCTGACCTCATTTCATGGGGATTAGATGATCTTCAAGGCATTTAGTTCATTTAAACTCATCAAGAAAAGTAATTGACCAGAGGGAGGGAGAGAAGACAGAGAGATCACTTTCAAGAAGATTGAATTGCTCCTGTATTGCTGGAGTGTTTTTTTAAGAACAGTTTTTAAATTTCTTATTGGGAGACAATATAGTATAGTGGTAAGAGCCCTGAATTTTAAAGTCTGAGGACCTGGCTATGAATCCTGGCTCTGCCATTGACTACTCAAATGACTTTGAGCAAGAGACATCACTCCTACAGGCTTCACATTCCTCATCTATAAAAGGAGGGGGTTAAATTAGAGATCTTTATTTATGGTCCGACTTTAACTATATGAGTCTATGACTTTTCCTTAGGGATATCCATTAGTATGTATCAACATTTATCTGTGTACATGGTATATATCTCCTTTCCCCTCCTTCCCCCCGCCCATTCTCCTGCTAGAATGTAAGCTTTTTGAAGGCAGGGACTAGCTCATCTTTGTCTTTGTATCCATTAATTACTCACCAAAGTGCCATGTGTATATTAGGTAACAGATTAGAATATAATAGAGTAGAATAGAAAAGAATAGGATGGAAAGGACTGGGGTGGACTAGGATAGAATAGATTAGGAAAGGATAAGATAGGGTGGGATGGGATGGGATAGAATAGCATAGAATAGGAAGGGATGGGATATGATAAGAGGGGATAGAGTAGAATAGGACAGGATGGGATGGGATAGGATAGAATAGGGTAGGGCAGGCTAGGTTAAGCTAGGATAGGACAGAATGGGATGGAATGGGATGGGATGGAATGGGATAGGATGGGATGGGATGGGATGGGATGGGATAGTATGGGATGGGGTGGGATAGGATGGGATGGGATAGAATAGGATAGGATGGGATGGAATGGGATGGGATAGGATGGGAAAGGATGAAATGGTATACATTAGGCTAGGACATGATTAGAATAAAATCCAGTACAGTTTTTTAGGAAAAGCTGAGAATTTTGAAGGTTACTAAGCATACAATAAGTGTTTAATATATGTGCTTTGCTAAATTACCAATTGATTGACCAACTGATTGAATATCCTGGGATTACTCTGTGGGATTTTGCATTAATGAGTTTTATTTTGTCAGAGTTTCTCAGATAGTGATGATCAAACCAACTCTGACAGGATCTCAATTCAGTAGTCACTACTCTGTTTGGAAATTGGTATTTGCTGGGTCACTTATGAGGGCGGGCTGCATTTCTATAGTTGCCTAGCAAGGAAAAGGGAAACGCTTACTTTCCCCCCAGGTATGCTGACTGGTGATCCTGTATTCTGGAAATCCACCTGGCATGATAGAATGCAAGCTTCTTGAGAGCAGGTACTATTTCTTTTTTTTTTTTTTTTTTGCTTTCTTTATATTCAAACAGTCCCTGCCACATAATTATAAACAATACAGTTTCTTAATAGATACTGATTGATTGGTTGATTGGCTTGCTTTGTGGAGGCAATTCTACTTGACTCTCAAGTTTATATTGAAGAACAAAGAAAACCAAGGGAATTTACATGGAGATGATGGTATCTTTCTAGGTAAATGTTTAAAGACATTAATTCTATTACTGAAAATAATATTTAGACTGTTAATGTGCTTATTTTTTTGTGTCTAGAACAACTCTTTTGAAGATAAAATACTAATTTGAGGGGGAAAAAGATTCCAACAACCTGTTTCTGTTTTGTATTCTACAGAAAATACCTGATAAAATCGAGCATGTGTCAATCTTTGCTCAGAAAAAAAAATGTCTGAAATCTTCACCTTCCAGAAAGACAACAATCCCTTCAGACAAAGCTTCAGATGACTGATTTGATATTCTAATGAGGCGTTGGACACTGATTACTTTAAAACGGTTTCCTGATGGACCAGTGGGGCCTTTCTCACAACAGCATGCGGCTGTTTAAATCCCCCAGGAAACCCAGGTCACCACCCTCATCACCAGCCCGTTCCATTTGCATGACAGGGACCTAAAACCCTCTTCAGAGTAATAACCTCGAAGGAAAGATAAAAGAAGTAATAGTAAAATTCTTCTTTTTATGGCTCTTATGATTTTTAAAAAAGGCAGAAAATGCGAAAATGTAGTCAAAAGAAATTATCTGTGGATAGTATCTCACTGCGCGTTTCCTGTCTTATTTCTTCTAAGGCAGATGATCGCCCTGGTTAATGTCTTAGGGTAGAGATTTAGTTTCTGCTTAGGAAAAAGTATATTAAGCAATCCAATTCCTCAGGGGTTAGGCATGGGAAGGGAAATACTAAATACCTTGTGTTCCAAAGGAAGAAAAATAACTTAGGTTTAATTGTCTCAGAGGATAGCTGGTCCAGCACCTAGCACCAAGCTTGAATGATATAATAGATGCATAATAAATGTTTGTTAAATTGAATTGTCTGGGAGTCTATGGAGTAACCTATGTTTCCACTTAAGGACAGGAGATTTAGAGGCTGAGGACCTAGGTTAGAATTTTGGCTCTAAGACTTACTGCCTGTAGGACATTGTACTGGTCAATTGACTTCTTTGTCTCAACATCCTCATCTGTAAAATGAGGCAAGATGGACTTGATCAATTCTTCCAGCTTGAACTCTATGGGCCTATAAAGCTATGGAGTAGAATTACAAGGACATGCTCAAACTGCTTTGCGGGGATTTTTGGTCTAGGCAACTCATTCCAATCATACCTTTTTGCTCCTTCTCACAGAATAAAAAATCATAAAGGACCTTAACGTAATGAGCTGATCTTGGATTGAGAGTCAGAGAACCCGAGTTTGATTCCTACCTTTGCTACTTACTACCTATGTGACCTCAGGCAAGTTACTTCACCCCTATGAGCCTTAGTTTCCAAATCTGTACAACAAAAGTTTGGATGAGATGACATTTAAGACCACAGAGCTTTATTTAGTGTGCAATATGTGCCAGCACATCTTCTAATCCACAACGTCTCGATTAAACTGTCCTAGACAGATAAGAATCTGTCCTACTTTGGTAACCCATTTTCATGAATGAGGCTGGAACCTCATTTTCTAGGAAGTGTTTCCTTATACCCGACATGAATACCTTCTAAGACAGCTTAGGTCCATTTATTTATCATCTACCTTTTGAAGATATGAATAAAACTGCTCAACACATCCCTCTTTCATAAATAATAATTCAACAATTTCATATAGACAGGTATTAAAATGGTCATTGTGTAATTTAATACATTGCATAGTAATTTAATAATTAATAATAATATTTAATAACTTAGTTTAATTTAAAAACATTTTATTATGTGCCTACTTTATATAAGGTAGATGGTACAGTGGATATGGGCCTGAAGTCAGAAGACCTGAGTTTAAATCTGGGCTCAGACACTTACCAGTCATGTGACTCTGGACAAGTCACTTAACCTTATTTGCCTCAGATTCCTAATCTGTCAAAGAAGCTGGAGTAGGAAATGACAAACCACTCCAGTATCTTTGCCAAGAAAACCCCAAATGGTGTCTTGAAGAGTTGGACATGACTGAAAGCAAAGGCAGAATACAAAAACAGAGATTCTCCCCTCAAGGAGCTTATATTCTATTGAGAAGATGCAAAATTACACAGTTAAGTAAATAAGAATTATGGACAAAGTTATGCAAAGTAACTTCAGGTGAGTGAAAGAAAGTGCTAACAAAAGGGGAGAAAGTAGCACTTTGAGGGACGTTGTAAATGCCATAAGAGGCGAGGACAGAGTGTATTTAAGATATGAGGGACCACTTGTACACAGGCAGGAAACAGGGTGAAAGAATGCCAAATATAGGGAATACATACTGGGACAGTTTTACTAGGACTCAACGAATAAATGGAAGGAATATGAAATAGGACTGGAAAGGTGGATTTAGGGAAAGGGAAAATAAATTGTTGAGGGCCTTAAACAGCAGGTTGAGAATTTATTTTGTTCTGAAAATAATAGCCATGAAAGATTTTTGAGAAATGTGTAACATAACCAGATCTGTCTTTTAGGAATTGACAGCTTTATGGGGGATGAATTTAAGAATAATGGGAATGGGGTCAGGGCTAACAATTTTCAGGGGTATTTCAATAGTCCAGGCAAGAGGTGTTAAGCCTGTGAACTATGAATAGAGGACATGTGAGTAGGTATGAAGAGGATGAATATGAAGTTTGTCTCGGAGGTAGGTTCAACAAAATTTGGCCAAGTGATTGGATATGTGGTCCTGGGAGAGGGAAGGGTCAAAAATTGTTCCAAAGATTTGAAATGGAATGACTGAAAGGATTGTGGTGCTATCAATGGAAATGGGCAATTTTAGAAAAAGGATAGACTTAGAAGAAAATATAATGAATTCTGTTTTGGATATGTTGACTTTGTGATGCCTATAAAATATCAAGGTGGAGATGTCTATCAAGTATATGGTGGTATAGGATTGACATTTAAGAGAGAGAATAGGACTGCCTATATTAGATTTGTGAGTCACCACATAATTGAACTTATGAAAACTGATGGGGTGATCGAGGGAGAGAGGGTCTAGAGAGAGAATTAAAAGGGGCTCAGACGATGATGTATTGGGATAGATAGATATGATTATTATATCCATTTTACAGATGAAGAAGCTAAGGCTAAGTTAGAGGTTAAGTGACTTGCCCAGGGTCACACAACTAAGTGTCTGAGGTCAAATTTTAACTTAGGTCTTTCTGAATCCAAGCCCAATGCCACCTAGCTGCCCATGTAATGCAGGAGCAATGAAGCTACTACGATGCTTCACAGAAAAGATGACCATAGAAAAGAGGATGAGACCAAGACCATGCCTGGCATTCCCAAAGATATGAATCTTGAGGGAGTTGTTCAGAGATTGTAGAGTCAAACAGAAGGTAAAATTGATGTTCGACAATCCCACTAAGTGTTTCATGTTTTAAGTAAAACTCCTTCTTGCTGCCCTATCTTCAGAGCATATACCAGGTGCTATGGGGCATGACATATTATAAGTCTTTATTGGCATCATGCTTATGAATCTTTTAGGTTTTGAGCATTTCTTTTGCATAGAGAAAATAAATAGTTGTCCTATACCTCACTTACATTGCACAATGAACATCTTTCTGGTTCCTTTTTGGGGAGATCCTGGGCTCCTAAATTTTCAGAGATTTTCAGAGACTCAGCTTTCCAGGGTGTGGCATAATGAGCCAAACAATGCAAGAAAGAGTTTGACCTTCTCTTTAGAGGTCAGACTCCTCAAAGACTGAACCAGACATATGAGCTCAGAGGTGAGGAGCCTCTTACTGAGAGAGGCATCTCTAGACCTTAGTCTAGACTTCTAGTCTGTTGTTACACAAACCTGTGGTTTTCTGTCACATAAGCTCTGTGGGTGCAAGAATTGTTTCCAACTTAAAAAGAATTTATTTTTTAGTTTTCAACATTCACTTTTATAAGATTTTGAGTTCTAATTTCCCCCCCCCCCCCACCTTCTTCCTCCCCAAGATAGCATGGAATCTTATATAGGCTATATATGTATAGTCATATTAAACATATTTCCACATTAGTCATGTTGTGAAAGAAGAACTAGAACAAATGGGAAAACCCAAGAGAAATAAAAAATGAAGAGAGAAAATAGTATGCTTTTATCTGCATTAAGACTCCATAGTTCATTCCCTGGATGTGGATAGCATTCTCCATCATGAGTCTTTTGGAATTTGGAATTTGCATTGCTGAGAAGATCTAAGTCTATCAAAGTTGATCACGCACAATGTTGCCATTACTGTGTACAATGTTCTCCTGGTTCTACCCACTTCACTCAGCATCAGTTCATATTAAGTCTTTCAAGGCTTTTCTGAAATTCTCCCGCTCATCATTTCTTATGGAACAATCATATTTCATTACATTCATATAGCACAACTTACTCAGTCATTCCCAAATTTATGGGCATCTCTCCAATTTCCAGTTCTTAGGGGACAAGGATTGCTTTGTTTTTGTGTTTTTATCCCCAGGGCCTGGCATAGTGTCTAGTACACATTTGACATTTAATAGTTGATTGTTGATTTTTTAAAAAAGGAATGGGAGGAGAGGAGATGGAAGGAACATGGATAGACAATCATGTTAAATAACCTCAGTTCAAAATCATCTCATTTTCTTTAATCATCCATCATAAATCTCTTTCCCGGTTCCTCCATTCCAAATTACTCATGATGGTTGTGAGACTGTGATCTTAGAACAATAGCTTGCAATCATGTTTCTAGAGAGGGTTCCAGCTTAAATCTGTCCTTTACTCTCTAGGAGCAAAACCAAATTGGGGGCTGCCTTAATATTCCCAATTTAGCTTTTTCCAAAAGTTAAAAGGTATGACTCAGGCTGGTATAGAAGCACTGTGGGAGGAAGTGAGGGAAGGAAAGCAATAATTGCCAGGTATAGGATTCCCAGAGGGAAATACTTGGAAATGTTATCATGGCTCAGCCTGTTTCTTTAGCCCTTTGTCATGGGTGGACTTGGATTTCAGGAGGAATGTGCCGTTTAAATGCTGTATCACTCTTCAGAAGTTTAGAGTTCATTGTGTGGAAAATTGCATATGATATCTGCTTTTTAAAAATATATTGACTGATTTTTAAAATCTTTCTCCTCCTCCTCCTTTTCCTCCTCCTCCTCCTCTCTGTCTCTGTCTCAGAAATTCTTTGTTTTAAGGAATAGCTCTCTCTATAGGAGCAGAAAATCTAGGCAGGATTAAAAAAATCAATACAAATCTATTTTTAAAAGTAGAGTGGGTCGCCATCATATCTTCTTCAGTTTTTAGGAATAATAATCTCTCTGACCCCCCAATCCAATGGAAGTTAGAGTTACAGACAACTCTTAGCAAAGAGGGAGATCCCAACTGTGGCTTGTTCCCTGTGCTTGGAATTCTCTCCCTCATTTCCACCTTCCAACCTCCTCAGCTGCCTTTTAGGTCCCATTTTCTGCAAGAAGCCTGTCTGAACTAATACTAGTGCTTTTCTTCTAGAATGATGCCCAATTTATCCTGTATTATAACTTATTTATACACAGCTGTTTGCATGTGGTCTCCCCCATTAAACCATGAGCTCCTTGAGGCCAGATACTGGTTTTTTTTCCCTTTTGTATTCCCATTGCTTGGCCAGACACACACAGCTGGCACTTAAAAATATTCTTTTTTTTTTTTTTTGCTTTTTGGAGGAGAAGGCAGGGCAATTGGGGTTAAGTGACTTGCACAAGGTCACAAGGCTAGTAAGTGTTAAGTGTCTGAGGGTGAATTTGAACTCAAGTCCTCCTGACTCCAGTGTCAGTGCTCTATTCATTGTGCCACCTAGCCACCCCTTATTATGATTATGATTATGATTATGATTATTATTATCAGCTTTTTGGAGGGGGGAGAGCAGGGCAGTTGGAGTTAAGTGACTTGCCCAAGGTCACACAGCTAGTAAGTGTTGAGTGTCTGAGGCTGAATTTGAACTCAGGTCCTCCTGACTTCAGGGGTGGTACTGTATTCACTGAGCCTTCTAGCCGCCCCACACTTTAAACATTCTTGACTAGACTGGAGATGACAGGGACTTCACAGACCATTTAGTCCAGGCCTGCACAACATTCAGCCCATATCACTTGCAGCCCAAGAAAGGATTTAGGGAAGCCCACAAAAAATGTAGAGGAGGTAAAACAGGGCTGTACCATATGGACTGCTTTGGTGGGTCACAAGCAGCCTGTTGGCCGTATGCTGTATAGAACTGATCCAGTCCCATCCCCTCATTTTAAAGAGGAGAAAATGAAGGCACAGAAACCTGGAATGACCTGCCAGCATCACACAGGTAGTGAGTGGCAGGGCCAAGATTTGAACCTCAAAGCCAGCGTGCCTTAACTATATACCACAAGGGTTACTTTTTTTATACTTCACTTTACATGACTCACTCAATGCACAGTTAAAAAACGTAGGGTTAGGGGATGGCTAGGTGGGACAGTGAATAGAGCATGGGCCCTGGAGTCAGGAGGACCTGAGTTTAAATCCGGCCTCAGACACTCAACACTTACTAGCCCTATGACCTTGGGCAAGTCACTTAACCCCAATTGCTCTGCCCTCCCTCCTCCACAAAGCATAAAAAAACCAACCCCCCAAACCAAAGCAACTTAGGGTTTCCAAATGCTAAAGTTTAGTTTAGCCCAGTCCTCTACAAAATGTATGTGCTGTGAATGGGTCCTAGATTTGGAACTGGAAGAGCTGAGTTTGGATCTTGGTACTGACACATAATGTAGTATTACTTGTGTGACCTTGGAAAAGTCACTTGAGCCTCCTCTTTGAAGTCTCACTTTCCTCATATGTAAGATCAAAAACAAAGGGCAAACAACAAGCCATGTCTGGGAATTTGGGCAGCAGGAGCAAAGTCCATTGAACAGGAAAAGGCATTGGCATGCTGGAAAGAACGTTGGCCCTGGGATCAAGGTACCTATGCCCTACCTTACTGCCTCTGTGGTCTTGGGGCAAGTTACTACTTCCCAGGACCTGTTTCCTCATCTATAATATGAAGGATTTTAATTAGATGGCCTCTAATGGTACTTCCATCTCTAGAGCTATATTAACGATGAAAAGAGAACAGCTTGCATCAATGTTGCCTTTGATTTATTAAAACAAATCATTTTATTAAGGGCATTTGTTCTGTGAAGCTTGGATTCAGTCAAAGGGCCGCACTTGAGGACCAAGAGGGCCACATGTGGCCTCAAGGCAGCACATTGTCCACCCCTGTTAGAAATTCTTTATTGTTTGGGTCCCCAGGCAGCCTGGCACTCGTGGTCAGATGTAGTCATCTAAATAGGTGAACCTAGCAAAGGGTCAGTTTGGCCCCCTCATTAATGTAGGGCCTTCCATGAAGAATGTGATTTCTTTCCGTGTTGGTTCTCTTTTTTCTCATGGTCCTTCCAGGTCCTGGGCCCATTCACTTTGAAAAGAAGGTACTCCTACCACCTTGTGGGAATTCTCCGGTGACAAAGTAAGGCCTACCTTGTCCTTCTAGGTGTCAGTGCTCTGCAATAAAACCCCATTTCTCCGTACTGGCTTCAGCTTGCTATATAAAATACTTGCCCTACTTAACACATAACATTTGTCATGAAAATCAAATATAATGGTGTATATGAGTAACACTGTAATCATAAAACATAATACAAATGAAAAGTATAGTTATTATTACCTTCTTGACCATAGCAATGTGTCTATAAAATACAATGAAAGTGTTCATGCTAAGTATTTAGATTTCAACTATAGAATGAGTTTCAAATATAGAGCTGTGTTGATTAAAATATAGCAGTTAGAAAAATTCACCTACCATATCCTTTATCCAGGCCGACGGACTCTGGAAAGTCTCTAACCAGTTTACCAGTATCTTTCTCTTTGACTTGAGAATCATTTGCTTGGGAACCTGTAAACAGGAATATTAAAAGCCCATTAATAGCTGGCAGCTGTTTTTTCATTTCAGTAAAAATGTATTCTGATCTTTATTTCTGATCTTCAGTTTTGCCCTAGTAATTCTCCAAGGTGTTTAGAATTTGATTAATCCAAAGATTGTTAGGAGAGTCAGATGCATCTACAATGAGAGTTGGGGAGGGGAAAGACTGAAAAAAGTGAATTAACACTCAAATAAACAACCTGATACATACACAAATAGAAAAAATAAACAATCTAATAAATGAATAAATAGGTCGATTAAATAATCGAATAAATGAATGGACAGATTGATGGATGACGGATAGACAGACAGATAGACAGAGATGAAGAGAACACCAGTGACCAATTGTTCTGACTCTCACTGTTCACACTTTAATTGTGCTAGGCAAACCTAGGAAGAAGAGTGCTGCTGCTGAAAAGAAACAAGCCCTGATGCCTTTTGTCTTGATTAATTACATAGCTAGTCAGGTGGAAGGCGCCATGGAATATCTGCAATTGGATTTCATGGTTCTTGCTACTGCATACTATGGGGATGGAGCTGCAAATGTAAACCTCCTCTAACAAAGAAATGACTCAATGAGATCATACACTGCATGCTGCCTAAGTCAGGGGAGGCACCCAAATCCGCAGGTCAGCACGCAGTTTCTATGCTGGGTAAGGGGAGGAGGGCTCCGCACAGCCTCTGGCAGAGGGAGTTCCCAGAGATGAGAGAGAATTTTCCAGAGAAATGGCGGAATGAATATACTGCTGTGTACTTGTAATAAGCTCCTGTCACGGTGTGGGCATGAGAAGGGAAATGAAGGAATATTATCCCTTGTGGCATCAACTGCTCATGAAGTTTTTCTGTTCATCAATTTCTGAGCATGTGTAGTGTTTAGTAAGAGGCCATCTGTCTTTTGTTGGGACGCACTGAACGGTAGCAGAGAAATGCCTATTGTCAAGCAGGAGAGTTGCTATCCTGAAGGGGAATGGGGCTGCAGACCTTTCAGCTCCTGGTTTGTCTCCTTCAGAGAAGGCCAGTGGGATACAGATGAAGAAAAAATTCTTTTAACTATGAAGCACACACAGCCTCTATATCACATGACAATGATAAGCTCACTGTGATAACAACTGATATTTTTAAAAGCCCTTTAATGTTTGCAACCCACTTTACCTATGTGATTTTATTTGATCCTTGTAGCAATTTAATGAGGTAGGTGCTCTAGGTATTATCAGCTCCATTTTACATTTAAGGAAACTGAGGTACCAAGTCATTTTTTTTTTTTAATGACTTGCCATCAGCCACACATCTGGGTAAGTGTTGGAGCTTCATACTTGCATAGCACTTGATCATTATGGAACACCCTTAACATACATTATCTTCTCTGATCTCATGTGTTCTTCACAACCACTCTATGACAATGATAACTGGAGTGTTATACTGTACGTAAAGAATGTTGTCAAGGCTAATGCATTCTAGAAGTATCAGTATTCTTCTCCCCCTTCTTATCCCCTTTTTATAAGATAAGAAACCTCAGGCACAGTGTTTGCTCAAAGGCACACTTTTACAAAGTAATGGAACAAAGTCTTGAACCTAGACCTTCTTGCTCCAGGATCTTTCCTATTATATAAAGCTGTACATGAAAACTCTGCACCAATTGTATATGTGTATGTGTAAATAAGTAAATATTTGTCTGTGGGTACACACACACATTTACACATATAATTTCTGCTATTTAATGCACTTTGTAAAGTATAACCTACGGGTCTTTCAGAGACAAAGCTGCCATTTGACCATTCAATTCAAGGAAAACCTTCCTTGATAAATAATCACAGAGAAGGGAACTGAGGGCAATCTGGTAACCTTGAGAGTTTTCTGTGACTCTCATCTGCTCTAAACCAGCTTTAATATTCATTTGTGTGAATGTGGCTATAAAAGATATGGTGAACGTACAATAGTATCTGTTGATTTGGAAGGTCAAGAACAGATTTTCACAGCAAACTGAATATTATAACATTGGGCTATTAAGAATGTAATTTCTTAGCTAGTATGTGGATGCCTTTATGGGGATGGGGGGAGGAAGAGGGTAAGGACAAAATATTTATCCCAAACCTCCAGATGAAGGCTCCTTTTGCATAGTTATAACTGTCTTTTAAGCTCTCCAAGAATGAACGAATGAACAAATGAATGAATAATTTAGTTAAGTGCTTACTATGTACAAAGCATATTCTAAGCACAGAGGACACAAATAGAAAAGCAAGATAGTCCTTGATGTCCAGGAGGTCACATCCTAGACCACATATATGAAAGTGTGTGGGATAAGTGAAAACTTCTCAATTTGGAGTTGTTAACTTTCCCTTCCTCCTTCTCCATTGCTTCTGTCAATCACTTTTATCTTCCTTTGTCTGTTTTCCTGCCTTGGTGGGACCCTCCCCTGCTCTTTTCTTGCTGTCCCAGTTGGGGAAGAATTTGGTGAAGTATGCCTCTCCACCAATGAGCAAGGAAACAGTAGGGGAGGGGTCTTGACTAAGTTAAGTTATAAATTCCAGTACTATCTTTTGTAACTTGCCTCTTCTCCATGATGAGTCATGGGGAAGACCACCCTCTTCTCCCAGGGAAGAGAATAAACTCCTGTTCTTATCCTAAGAGTTCTCTGTGTTTATTTTTTTTTCACTAAATTAAGGATGAAGGGAGCTTTTCATCCCAAGCAGAGGCTTTAGCTACAAGTCAGATGGAAAGGTTTCATGCTCTTCGGGATTTCGGACAGAAGTGCCTTTATTCTGTTTTCAATAGGGCTCCAGTTGATATGAAATAATGATGGTGTTATCGTCAGAAGTTTAACCCCCAGGTAGACTTGCTGGTTATTTTCCACCATGTTTTACTACTTTCATAGATTGTACCCATAAGGCAGTCCAGTTGTATGCTGCTGGTTCCCCTTGAGGTCATAGGATAATAAGATCATAGATTTAGATTGGAAAGGAGCTTACACATCTTTAAGTCCAACCCTTTCATTTTGCAAATGTGGAAACAGAGGTCCAGGAAAGGTGAGTGACTTGTCCAGGGTTTTAACTATCCTATGGCAGAGGAAATCACTTGTGGTCCATAGGGCCAAGCCAGAGGTTTCTAAAATTCAGTAGGAGAGTTAAGCCCTATTACAATTCTCTAATAGAAGAAAACTAAAATGAACATAATAGCACCTCATGGAACTATATTTAGTTTTCAGTATCCTGTAAATTGATCAGTGAGGTAATGAGCAACCAGATCACCTGATCAACCCTGTTCTAATTCAAAGTCTAACTGGGGTAAAGAGGGCATTGCTTTAGGATGCCCTTAAAGCAGCAAGATAAAAACATGCCCCATGTTTCCATGGCACCCCTCTCTCAGGGTCTAATTTCCCCTACCACTCACCTCCTTCCCGTGTCTGATACCTTCTACCTACCTCCTCTGGATTTGAGAGATCAGGGACTATACACTGTGACTTGGGGACTTCCTAGGGAATATCCTTGGCTTTCCTGACTCATCTGTAGCAGCATAAAGTAGATTGTTTATTATGCTTTAACCTCCTCCTTCCTCCTTCCTTTTCCGCTTCTATTAAATTTATCTTGGGGACAAGAATTTCTGGTTATGGCTCTGTCAGTATTGGAACAAGAGACAGAGCCCTTTTGCATATCTGGGTTAAGCATGATGCACTAACAGCATCAAATCATCCTGCTTTAGGTATAAAGGAAGCAAGAATGGGCAGGAAGAGAAATCTTAACAGAATTTGAAAGCAGCTCGGTTTTCCTTCGCCGACCTCACACACATATACCACTGACAACGAGGGAAGAAATCCACCTGGTGACTTGAACTCCATTTTCCTAAGGTTTCTTACTAACTTCATCTGCCCCACTTTATCCTTCCTTCTTTCCCACTCCCTTATGCTCACTTCCCCTTCTTAACCCTCCTTCACCACTCTCCTCTGTCTGTCTCTCTGGAACATATTTTCTGTCTATTCTTATTTCCTCTTCGATTTGCTTAAAGAGGACAATGGGTATAATGCAAATTGGTTGTGTTAATGGGGCCATTATATCTCATGCATAGTGCATTCAGTCTTAAAATCGCCCTGTAATGTTTCCTAATGTGAGCATAGGCACCAAAAAGATACTCAACTCTATTTAATTTATGACTTCCAGGGAACTCACAGAAGTCAATGTACTCAACAAATTACAAAATCTGAGCAGGATTAATTTCAAGAAGGAGCCCTAGGGAAGTTTAATCACTGAATTCCAAGGGTGCAAGGGTCTTGAAGAAATTGTCTTGCCCACACAACCGTGTTCAGGTAGGGTCACATCAAAACCAGTCTAGATGAATGAGATTCTATGCTGTTTTTAAGTATTTTGAGGAAAAAGAGATTCATCAATTTCCATCCTGCTAGGAATTAAAATACTCAGCACAGAATATTTCCTGTAACAATGAGAAATGCCTTCGGCATGTATGCATCTCTGTTTTATGCCTTGTTTGATATTGGTAATCAGAGGATCATTGAACAGTTATCTCTGTGGTTGTAGTTATCTGGAAATTCTGTATGCATTAACATATGCATGGGTTATTGAGTGAGAGTCTTTAAGGAAGTATGTTGTTTCATTAAATCAATTGACTTTTTTTTTTTTTTTTTGGTAAGGACCAGTCACGGTAGGATTGCATATTCCTTAAATCTTTCAGGCAATTGTGTGATTTTGAAAATGTGATCTACTACAAAAAAATTATCTTCAAAAACCTGCTTACTATAAACTAATGCATTCTAGAAAACAATTTGGAATTATACAAATAAACTAAAGAGACTAAATTATTACATATATAATCCAGAGCATACAGAACTGGGATTGTACTCTGAGAAAGTTATTTCCCTCAAGAAAAGGTACATTATGTACATAGGTATTTCAGAGCAATTTTATTTATACTGACAAAATGTTGGAAAAAAAAGTATGGTGTCAAGAAATTGGGAGCCTTTCTGGATTGATTGTGCTTTGCTGACAGGGGAACATAGACTCATTGATTTAGAACTAAAAAGGACCTTAAAAGACAATCTAGTTCAATTCTCTCATTTCACAGTTGAAAAAACTGAGGCCCAGAGAATTGAGTGACTTGCCTAACGTCCCATAGCTATACTTTTTGAGAACCTTAGCTTATGTCTCTATCACAAGGAAACATCAGAAATGGACTTTTGTAGAGAAAATAGCACCTGCCTTAAAGAAGCTTATATTCTATTAACTGTGGTGTCTTTTTGATGAAACAACATGGAAAACTGGGGGGTATGAAGAGGTGTGAAATCTTTGGTTATACATATGCACATTTTTGGCCTCTTTGAAATTTCAAGTTGCACTGCTACAATGGCTTTCCAGTTCTATTTGACTATGTAAATTGGGAAGTTAATATACAAATTCAGAGAAGGCATTTAATCTGGCAACCTTGATTCTGAGTTTTGGGGACTCAAAAGATATACTAATGTGGTCTTACCCAAGTCATTGTCTACCATTCTCATCCTTATGCAAAACTACTGAGCCACAATAAGTGTAGGGCAACTAGGACTTTGCCCTAGACATCAACATTTGTGGAGGTACTTCCATAAATTGGTCTAGATAGCATCATTCCTGCTATCTATGGTTCTCTAACTGCAAAGTATGACACCATTTCCTCTCTTGGCCTTGGGCTAGTACCTCTTGTCACTGTGGCATCCCTTTCCTGAGTTTTATCTTCTACCACAATGCATGAAGGAATATGGTTTATACTTCCTGGGGAAGTCTGTCCTCTCTACACTTTTTAATTTTTATTTTTAAAAATTTTTAAAGAATATTTTTATTTTTAAAAAATTACATGTAAAATAGTTTTTGGCATTTGTTTTTTAAAATAATTTTTGAATTCCAAATTCTCTCCCTCCCTTTCCCTTTCCTTGAAAAGGCAAGCATTCTGATATAGATTATACATGTACAGTCATGCAAAAAAATGTTTCCGTATTAGCGATGTTGCAAAAGAGAACACAGATTAAAAAAAAAACAAAAAAGAAGAAAAATAAGGAAGATTTAAAAAGTATGCTTTGATCTACATTCAAACTCCATCAGATCTTTCTCTGGAGGTGGTTAATACGTTCCTTCATAATTCCTTCAGAATTGTGTTAGATCATTATGTTGCTGAGAATAGCAAAGTCATTCACAGTTGATCATCATACAATATTGCTCTTACTGTGTATGATATTCTCCTGGTTCTGTTCATTTTACTTTGCATCAGTTCATAAAAGTCCTCCCAGGTTTCTCTGAAACCATTATTTCTTAGAGCACACTATTATTCTGCCACATCGTTTATTCAGTCATTCTCCAATGGATGGGCATTCCTTCAGTTTCCAATTTTTTGCCACCACAAAAAGAATTGCTATAAATATTTCTGACATCTAAGACCTTTTTTCTTTTTCCTTGATCTCTTTGGGATATAGTAGTGGTATTGCTGGGTGAAAATGTGCAAAGTTTTGTAGCTCTTTGGGCATGCTTCCAAATTTCTTTCCAGAATGGTTGGATCAGTTCACAATTCTACAATGTATTTCTGTTTCAATTTTTCCCCATCCCCTCCAACATTTGTTATTTTCCTTTTTTGTCATATTAGTCAGACTGATAGGTGCGAGGTTGTACCTCAGAGTAGTTTTAATTTACATTCACATTTCTCTAATTAAGAGTGATTTAGTATATTTTTATATTACTATAGATAACTTTAATTTCTTCTTCTAAAAAGAGTTCGTGCCCTTTGATCTTTGACTGTTTTTATCCTTTGATAATTAATGAATTGAGGAATGATGTGTATTTTTATAAATTTGACCCTTTTCTCTATATAGTTGGAAAATGAAGCCATTACCAAAGAAATTTGCTATAAAATTTCCCCCCAGTTTCCTGCTGTCCTTCTAATATTGGCTACATTGATTTTGTTTGTGCAAAAATGTATAAATTTAATCAAATAGATAATCAAAATTATCTATTTTATATCCCATAACATTCTCTATATCATGTTTGGTCACAAGTTTTCCCCTTATCCATGTATCTGACAGGTAAAGTATTCCATGCTTCCCTGATTTGCTTATGATATTTATTTCTCTAATTTGTTATCTACTTATCTAAATTATCTAAATTTATTTCTCTGATTTATTTCTAAATACCCATTTTGACCGTATCTTGGTAGATGGTATGAGATGTTGGTCTATACCTAGTTTCTGCCAAACTGCATTCCCATTGTTCCCAGAAATTTTTATCCAGTAGTGCGTTTTGATCTTTGTGTTTGCCAAACACTAGATTCCTGTGGTCACTTACTACTATGTATTATGTACTTAACTGATTCCACTGATCAGTAACTTTAATTCTTAAGTGGTACCAGATTGTTTTGATGATTACCACTTTGTAACACAGTTTGAGATCTGGCATGACTGGGCCACCTTTCTTCACATATTTTTTAGAAATTAATCCCCTTGACAGTCTTGATCTCCTCTCTATACTTGTGATGGGATTATTCTCTACAATGCCACCACCCCACAGCCTCACTGCTCTCTGCAGACACCATCCCCTTGCCCCAGGCATTTTTCCCTGAAGCGAAATAATTGAGTTATAGTTCTGCACAGTTAAATTATAAAGTCAAATGCTTTTGTCATTGAATGAATAGAATTTAATGTGTGGATCAGGTTTTTTTTATACCCAATTCTACATTTATTGCCTGTTAGCTAACAGTTTCTCATGGATTGTATAGCCAAAGCAATATTCATAGCATGACAGCGACTATTAATATGCTGGTGTAATTCTGAATCACAAAATATAACAGATTCTAGATATAGAAGACAGTAGCAAAACATTTATTCTGACACCAGAAAGTCAAACCCCAACACCAGAAAACCAAATCCATCATAACAACAAAGATATTTATACATAATAACACCGCAGAGGGCAACAACATCCCAAAGCCTTTTTCCTGCTTGGGCCTTCCCACAAACACTCGCAATTCTAGTTGTCTGCTTGCCCATGTCTTCTCCTACCCTTAGTCTAACTGCTTTGACTCATTTCTTGCTCCATCCATTCAGCAAACTCCTCCCACCACAGGCTCCATGTGATTACATTTGGCCTATTAAGGGGCAGGGAAGATCTTCAAATTACCATTACCATCACATGGACCCCACCTTTCTCCTGCAATTTGAGGTCATATTTTGGATATAAATTTAATTCTTCTGTATTCTATAGAATTGTTATGATGGTCTTGTTTTGTTTTCATTGGAAAACTTTTATTTTTATTTTTATTTTTTGCAACCACTGAGTGGATTTGATGGTAAGAGCCCTTCCTCATTTGTATCTTAAAGTTTTCTACAAAGAAATGCTGAATTGCACGTAGTAAACTGTACTTAACTCCCATGGGAAGGGGAGATCATATGTAATGATAGCTTCATTTTTATCTTAATGGGTGTTTCATTTAGAAAAAATAGTCGTATATTAGTAGATGATCTGAAGATGATATAGCTGGAGTCAACTAGATATGGCAAAAAAAAAACCTGGACCTAAGTCAGAACTTGGGTTTAAATTTTGACAATTGCTATCTGTATGACCTTGGGCAAGTCACTTAATCTCTCTTGGCTTCAGTTTCTCATCTTTTAAAATGAGGAGGCTAGACTGGATGTTTTGAAAGTCCCTTCTAGAACCAAACACATGATGTTATAGCATTCAAAACATTAAAAGAGGCATTATGGCATAGTGAAAAAATAAACCAACCTGGATTTAGAATCTGAAGAAGCGGGTTCAAATCCTACCTCTGACACTTGTTGACTATGCAACCATGGGTAAGTCACAATCTCTCTGAGCCTAAGTATCTACAAAACAGGGATGATGATATTTGTACTGCTGTCTTTGTGGGGTTGTTGTGAAGAAAGAACTTTATAGACATTAAAAACATATGGGACTATATGACATGTCTTTATAGTTCTATGGATGTATATGTATATGTGTGTGTGTGTGTGTGTGTGTGTGTGTATAGATATAGATATGCACTCATGGATTAAAAGTTATAAAAGATGGAATGCTTGCATTTTTCTATGTTTCTTGAGTTTTCAGTTGCTTCTGCTATTTTTTCATTTGCTAGTAGTCTTTGTCTAGGAATCAAATTGATTTTGGCCTTCAGGGAAAGAACATATTAAAGCTAGTATAGCATATATCATTGTACTATACCTCATAACCATCTAATATGACTGTATGTTACTTTATCAAATACAATTATTTTAAGAACGATCTGTAGGGGAAGCTAGATGGCACAGTGACCCTTCACTGGCCCTGAAGTCAGGAGGACCTGAGTTCAAATCCAACCTCAGACACTTGTCACTTAACTAATTGTGTGACCTTGGGCAAGTCACTTAACCCCAGTTAACTTGCCTTCCCTCCTCCAAAAAAACGATCTGTAGATGAATGTTGGGGAGGCTTCCCAAGCTTTGACCTGGGAGAAAAACAACTATGGAGAAAAATTTCCAACCTAGAGTAAGATGAAAGAAAAAGTGTTGTTTCATGAACCTCTTTCTACAAAAAAATGTATTTTTAACACTCCGCCCCCATCAATAACTTAATATGCTACTTATAATATTCTTTTAGATGTATTCATTAGGTATTTATAATAACCATAGCAACTTCTGTCTCCAAATTAAAATTTACATTTTAATCATAATTATAAAACATAAAATGTTATTCTACCTGTACTTATGAAAACTCCAAGTTTAAAATGATAAAACAAATTATAAAATTGCTATGAATATTTTATGTGGGACATATTGTAAGAATGAATTCTGTAATTCTATAAGAATTAAGATAAATAATTTAGCAAGACCTTATATGCTTATTAATATCTGTAAGACTTCATATTGTTTCTTTATTTTATATTGTTGAATTTAAATAACATTTTAATGAAATAAGTTATAATTTGAAATGTTATCTTTATATTATATATTTGTTATAATATATTTATATTACTATATTGTTTCCATTTATAACTTGAAATTGTAATGTCTAACACAATGTAATAATCATATATAAACTTAATTCTGATGGTCTCAGATCTGGTTCTGCAACAAATTTACTTCCGTATTTTAGTTTAGGACATGAAATGAAGTGAAAATGCTTGCTCACATGAATATATTATAGGAAATGTTAGAGAATGTCACAAGCTCTCTTGTAGATAGAAATTCTTTTCTTATTTTTAGTCACTTAACCAACTGACAAACATAAATAGTTAGTTACTATATAAAATATGTATTTTTCTGTTGGCTTATGATAAACGCTATACTAAATGATAAATGTACTTAAATTTCAATTGCATATGTTGCTTCTTTTTAAAAAATGTTGCTATATTAACTAATTACTATAAATTTTATAAGGAAAGAATCTCTTAAGATACGACTTTCCTTTCCTCTACCAAAGGTACAGTGACTGCTTTTCTCCAAAAAAACTACTGAATGGCTGACCATGTTCCTAATCAGTTCATCCAAAAATCCTTCATGGAAGAATAGTAACATAAGTGGAGGATAACATTTTATAAAGAGAGCAAGATAAGGTTTATTTTTGCAGAATGTTTGTGATGGTCTACAATTGTTTCAAGATGGCTTGTAACGCACATGCCTGGTGACTTTGGCTTTCAAATAGGCAGACATTTGATTCCATTTCCTCTTTCCTGACAGAGTACTCATTGTCCCAATTGCCATTTTGCTGGACACTTATACCTTGTGGGGAAAGATAAAGTTATATTTTGTTATTAAAGGTGAGTCTGTGCATAGAAGATTCAGGCAACATTTCTCTACATTTTTGAAGAAAATCAAGCTCAAGTTATCCTATACATTTCATCACAAGATCTTTGGTAGGTAAGAGCATCTAGGATCATGAGGTTTGATGAAAAATGGTGATAGGGTGCAAGAGGGAAAGGGAGATAGATCTCAGGTTGGAGGCAATGGATTGGACAGCAAACTCAGAAGACAAATCTTAGGGATAGTGATGGGGATGGATGAGGAGTTCCTGTGACTTCCAATTATCTTTATCTGATTTTTTGTAAATAAAATGACAATCCTGAGTCCCTCATACATACATCAAAGATGAATATATAGCATAATATATGCTATCTGGATATTAAAGATTAGATTAATTAAGAGTTCTGTGCAGTCAATTTATTTGTTATTGCCTAGGGACTTCTAAAGGATTCCGATTCCTTCTGTGATTTCAACCTAGAGAAAAGCTGCAGTTTTCATCAGAGGGGAAAAGCATAGACTCAGTCTAGGTTTAATTTTCCCAGAGGCACCTTCAGATTGATATTTTTATCACTTTTTAATAGTCAAGTACTTTTCATTTCCAAATGTTTCTAATTACTTTAGAGTCCCCTCTACCTTCTGCTGTTTCTACTCAAAGTTTATTTCTGAAATGCCTGTAATTTCTTACAAACTTTCTAAGCTTTTTTGCATTCTCCCTGTATGAAACTTTGGAGCATAGATTTTCCTTCTCTTTTGGATTTAGTCAAAAAAGAAAAACATTATCAGAAATTAGGTAAAGTATGGTAAAACTAGGGTCTGTTTCCAAGTTAATTGACACTACCATTATCCCTTCCACATTGTGACTTTCCACATTATAGTTTCAATATATCATAGGTTGGCATAAGAAATTGAGTGGGAATTTTTTGAGAGTTTTATGGAAAATACCTTACATTTTCATAGTACTTCTTAGTACCTGAAGCCCTTCCACATATTGTTTTGGTTGTCTTTCTTGTTGTCCTTTATTCTTGAAGAGGACCATGACATTAGGGGGGTTGAATACAGACTCAATCTGTGGTTTTAGTGGTATTATACCCTGGTGATGTCATTGGTTCTCTTAGAAAACAAAGGAAAAAGGGAAGAATAAAAAGAGGAACAATAAAAAAACAAACAAACCAATAATGGTATTACTCAAATCAAGAAGTTCTCTCTACCAACAAAGAATGGCACCTTCTATGACCTTAGAAGTCTTAGAGAATTGCCTACACACCAAGGTGTCAAACTCAAATAGAAACAGATCCTAAGGTTGCTGAATATTGATTTGTTTTTAAAAATTTATTCATCTATTTATCCATCTATCTATCTATTTATCTATCTATCTATCTATCTATCTATCTATCTATCTATC
>CM053591.1:76074322-76127498 GCA_028646515.1 Pseudochirops corinnae
GCTGGGAATCTGTCACTCTCTGTCTCACAATGAGTTCTGTCACTCTTAAATCCACTCAAATTTACTTTTTAGTTCCCAAGGACGAAATTCTTGGGGAGCTTGGACAAGTCACTGCTTACTCTCCGCCATCTTAGCTCCCATGCTACAGATTTAAAAATAAATCCATCTCTACTATTACTCTTGAAGAAATGAATGCCTTTAGTCTAATTTTTACCAGTTCACTTTTTCATGAGCACTTTGTGAAATATTTGTTAACCATTTTTTGACATTGAGCAGCTCTGTCACTGGTCTAGACAATTAAGAAAACAATAAATCAAGTCCTGATTTGTAGCTTTTGCCAATTTTCTAGGTGTAAATACTCACACTGAAAATTTAATAATCAGCTCCAAAGACCCATTTAGAGCTGGCTCCAGTATATCCATACTCTAAGGCCATCAATGATCTTTTAATTGCCAAATCAAATAACATTTTCTCATTTTATCTTCTTTGGTCTTTCTGTCAGTATCTGTCACTACTGACCATTTTCCCTGTCCTAATACTCTCTTTGCCCTTGGTCTCCACCCGTTTGACCATTCCTTCTTGGGCCCGTTCAATACTTCATCTTCCATGGGGCAGCCAGGTGGTACAGTGAATAAAGCACTGGCCCTGGAGTTAGGAGAATCTGAGTTCAAATCCATCCTCAGACACTTAACATTTACTAGCTGTGTGACCTCGGTCAAGTCACTTAACCTCAATTGCCCTGCCTTCCCTCTCCAAAAAGACAAAAAAAAAATAGTTCATATTTCTTCTCCTGTACCATATGAATGACTGTCCATAAAGACTCTTTTTTCCTTTGGTGAATTCATCTGCTCCCATGACTTTAATTATCTCTATGTGGGCAACTCCCAAATCTATAAAACCAACCTTATTTTCTTTTTTCAATACCAATCTTATATTTCTAACTGTTTGTTTAACATTTCCACCTAGAGGTTAGACTAGCACCTATAACTCAACATGTCCAAGACAGAGGTCACTGTGTTTCCTCTTAAATTTATTTTATTCAATTAACAAAAATCCATCTTCTCTTGCTCCCACCCACTCCACTGTTGAAAAAGGGAAGAAAAACTATAACTTATTGTATTCCCCCCCCCAAAAAAAACCTATTCCTCTTCTGAAATTCCCTATTTTTGTCAAGAGTACCATCATCCTCCCAGTTACCCAGCTTCTCAACCTCAGAGTGTTCTTGACTTTTCTCTCTCCTTCATCCCCCATGAATCATCAGTTGCCATTTGTCATCCATGCAGCTTCCCTTGAATCCAAATTCTGCTCTCCACTCACATAGCCACTATCCTTTTTTAGGCCCTTACCACCTCTTTCTTGGACTATTATAATAGTCTGCTAACTGCGTACCCTCCTCCAAGTCTCTCTTCTCTCCAAGATATCCTCCACATAGATACCAAGGAGACATTCCTAAAGCACAAGTCAAACTGGTCTACTGGTTTAATAAACATGACATTCCATTTCCATCTTTATCCCTTTCCATGTTTCTTGCTACTTACAATGTGTCTCTTCTCATTTCTACCTCTTAGAAACCCAGATTTCATCAAAGCAGAGCTCAAGTATACCTTATAAATAAAGCCTTTCCCGATTCCCCAGCTGCTAGTGTTTTCCCCAACCCTCACAACTCTCTCATACTTACTCTGCATGTATTTTGTATTGACTTGAGTATGTATCACTTCTGATAGACTATCAGCTATACATCTATATACATATCTGTGTCAAATGGTGGCCTTCTGTAGTGCGGAGTGGGGAGAGAAGGAGAAAAAATAGTGCACAGCAGAAAATAAAAGAAAACTCAGGAGGAAGCACAGAAAAGCAGGGTAGTTTTAAAAAGAATTACACAGTTTTCAAAAAAACGAACAGAGATTGCACTTGAAACTGCAAATTTGTTATATACAACTTGCTATTCTTTTGAAATGTATAGGGCAAGTCACTTAACCCCAATTGCCCTACCTTCCCACCTCCAAAAAAAAATGCAAAAAATAAAATGTGTAACAAAGTTGTTATGTAACTTTCTTTTTTTCTCCTTATTTTCTTCCCTTCCCATCCCTACCCAGGCTATTACGTACAAATATATATGTATACACATATACATATATACATACACACACGTGTGCGTGTGTAAAAATCATTCTATACATACTTCTATTTATCAGTTCTTTCTCTGGACACAGATAGCATCTTCCTTCATGGGGCTTTTGTAATTAATTGGGGTATTTACAATAGTCAAAATGACTTAGTTGCTCAGAGTTGTTCTCAAAACAATGTTGCTGTTATTGTACACAACATTCTCTTTGTTCTGCTCATTTTTCTAGAAATATGGCATTGAAACAGAGAGGAATATAGAATGATGAATCAAAGAAGTGTCAGAGCCAAGGAGAAAGTTTAAAAAATTATAAGAGTTTTGAGCACATTCGTACAAAAAGCCATTAGTGAGCAAGAGATTAAAAATGAGAGAGGATGACCAATTTATTAGGGTTTTGCAGAAGACAGAAAAAAAATTGGATCTAAAGGTTTGCCAAAAAGTCCGTGGGTCTGATGCCTCATCATCTGAGAATGGAAGGAAGAAGGAAAAGATGAGTGAGGTCACAGAGGTATAGAAATATGGGAGAGCGGATATGAGCAAGCTCACCAAAGCTGGCCTCAAACTTTTCACTTAGATCTGCTAAAATAGAGGTGATGATGGAGTTGGGGGTTTGAGGAAAGAAAAGTTGTAAAAATTATTATTCCTTCAATTGGGATCAGGAGTCAATTAGGGGAGAATTTCTATGTACTAGTAAAGGCATCTTCCAACTGTGTTTGGTAGTTTGAAATTAGGAGATAGTAGAGAGTGGTGATAGTGGGGAGGGTGTGATTCGTGGTTGGAATTACTAAAGTGGAAACAACCAACATGCAATGTTCAAAGGATTCAAGGATGGTGAATGGTGAATTGATAAAAATATATGACTTTAGGTCTATGACTGTTGAGGAAGAGAAGTTAAACTAGGATACCAGTGCAGACTGGGGAAAAGAAAGAAAAGCGATCAAATGCTACATGGTCGCAAAGATGAAGAAAAGTAGATTTAGGAGCAAAGGGTAGGAGGAGAGTTGGAAAGAGAAGATTTTAGTATGAAAGCAGAATTCTGAATCAAGATCTTAGAGAGAGAGATCTTGGTTTTGGGAGCTTTCTGCATAGATCACCATGGAATAAACTTCATTCTCAATCACCACATTGTCTACTTAACATCTCGTGTATGTGTGTAAGTCTTTCATTGTATCCCTTGTTACAAAAGAGAATAACAAATTTCCACTCCAAACCTGGTGGTGTTGGAAGCCCTGAAATTCTGAGTAGGAAGTTCAGCTAATTAAAAAGACTGTAAATAGTAAAAAGTGGCCCGCAAAAACCCAATAGGAAAGGTGTGGCCTAGACAAAATGGGTTGTACATATTAAGAAACTCAATAAACTGTTCTATAGACTGAGACAATAGAATATCAAGTCTTCTTTCTTTATGTGTTTGGGTATTTGTCCCTACCTTTTATTTCCTGTCTATCAACCAGTTCCTTATCTGTAGGAAAATGGTCTCCATACCCTTATCCCTAAGTGACTCAATTAAAAAAAAATAGCTTTTGGTGCTGAACTTTGTCAAAGCCTTTTTGAAAGTCTAAATAGATTATGTTTATTGGTTCCCCATTGTTCCCCTGAAACTATGCCTTCAAAGAATTCTAGTGGATTAGTCTGGCATGACTTCCTCTTGTAGAAACCCTATTGCCTCTTCCTAAACTTTTAACCTCACTGAATAGGTTATGTTTACATAAGTGATCCATGATCCTACCTTTAAAAAAAAAGAAACCCAGATTAGACCAACTTTCCCATTATAACAGAGAGACTCAGTAGTCTAACGTTTTCAGTGTCTCATCCAGAACCTTTTATATGAATGGAAAGACTGAGAAAGTTTCTGCCTGTTCTTTAGCATGGTTGTTATTTGTAAGAACAGATGGAGCATTTTGCCTAAAAGTTCTGCCTAAAGAGTTTACCCTGTTCAGTCAGTCCTGATCTTTTATCTCCATCAAGCTCTTGTCCCTCTATTGGTTCTAGCTCCTCTAGCATTTGTCAACATTAAATTTAATATTTAACCTGTCGGTTCCAAAAGATGTCAATCAACCAATTAACCAATATTTATTGGGCACCTCTTATTGAACTTCTGAAGTATAAGACCCATCCTTTGCCCTCAAGGAGCTTACAGTCTAGTTGGGAAGAAAAGGTAATTTACATGTTAGTACTGGATAAGTGTCAAATAAGTAACACAGAGACGCTCAGAAGAGAGCTTGCTCTGGGCTGGGTTGAATGATTGAATCAGTGCCAAAGCATTTATTTAATCCTTTCTGTGTGCCAAGCACTGGGTTATTAGGTTTTCACAGGAGTTTGTCTGTTAGTTACTCAAGGCCAGTGATCCAGTTTTACGTACTGTCAGTATCGAAATAGCTTGAACATTGAGCACAGACTGTATCTATCACCTCCTCTGAGGTGCTATTTGCCATACATGTAGGATCTGAGCGGTAAAGAGTGTAAAGCATCCTTGGGAGCATTTAAGTGATATGAGGGAATTCTAGATGCGGTGTCTTCCCTTTTCTTCTCACAATACTGCCCCCCTCCCCCACACTGTTGGTCCCATTCAAAAAGAGACAGCAGACCGTCCAGACGCAGATTTTCTTCACCGCACGTCAATGTGGCATTTGATGGGTTACCCTGTAAGAGGCTTGTGAAGTGTGACTATCTGAAAGTTGAAATAACACCTATTTGCTTAATTTCAACTTCTAGGGCTTAATTTAACCAAAGAATGCAGCCAGCTTCCCTTGTAGGTGATGGAAGTTTGATAGTTGAGGGTTTATACAGCGCTGCAAATGTAGCATTGACAGCTGAATAGACTGTTTCTCTGAATTAGCCTCTTAGAAGCAAATAGCTCTGATCTGTTAATGAGCCCAGGTTACAACTTCCTACTAAGGCCCTATTTAGACATCGCTTCTCCAGAGCACTTGGGGATCATCAGATTAAAGGTGCAACGGCAGAATGGGGGAATATGATCGTTATTGTTATTCATCTTTTTCTATTAGGGTAAATGCAGTGGTTCAGTCACCAGAGATGTTAAGTGAATAGCTCGCAATACACCAGAATCAGGGAAAATAGTATTACAGATCTACTCTGTGCAGTCTGAAGGAAACTGAATGTCTGGCTTGAAGTTCGTGTGATGGGGCTGCTTAACCTCCCACAATGAGATGACCATGGAAAGCAGTTAACACAGTTTATGGTACAGGAAATCAACAACGCATTTCAACTTAGAGCCTATGTAAAAGATAATTGCATTCTGTAGGATAAAAAACACATAAGAGGGCAATTTATCTGGAAAATTCTTAGTTTAGTAACATCAAGCACAAATCACCACACCTGGGAGACAATAATTACACCCATTGGCCTGTTTTGCATCACTTTCATTTGAGTAAGAACTTAAAAATGCTTTTTAGAGTGTCAACACATTTTAAATAATGACATATTAGATTTAATTTTCCCATTTCGAATTTGGAAATTTTCTTCAGCTCCCACATTGATTTGTCAGTTATTTCCACATGGAACTTTGACTAAAATATACAGCAAATTATGAAACAGCTTCACGATCCTGGACTAGCTGTCATTGATGTCATAGCTCTGTCAATAATGGCCAGTAAATGCATAGGGTCTATCTTTTCCCCTTATTTTTATTTATAAATTCCATTTCATTATAGCAATAAGACACCACAGGTAGTGCATTTCTACAGAATTGCTGCACTTCTTCTCTGGTTAAAGTCTCTCGGCCTTTAGCCTCCTGCTCACAATACCGCCTGAGGTGTTCAGTCATGGCCCAGAAATGTGCTCCATGCTGTGCCTTGGGGCTTAAATATATTTAGCTTGATCATTTTCTAAGAAGGGGGAACCAAGTGACTATAATGAAGAATATGTGAGCAAAAAAAAAATCATTAAAAATAATTAACTAGTAAATAATGCTATTGCCTCCAGGTTCATGAACACATTTTTAAAAAATGTGCATGAAATTTAAAGGCCCCATTCTACCTTACTGAATATGTTCTTTCTGGAGATATTAAACACTAACCTTTTTAATATAATTTGGTTTGTTGCATAATAACGGAAATGTAGCTAAATTCTTAAAAGGGTTAAACTGTTACATTCTGCATTAAATTACCACTGTCATTCAATTCATTAGATGAGTTTATGGAGTTACAATATGTCTGTAATTTATAGCCTGCTTACTGACAAAGCTTAATGCTAACATATGCCTAATTTGCCAAGGTTATCTCAAGTTCCATTCATCTCCCCCACTAACAATATGCCTCTGATTCCATGCTTCATGGATGAGGTACATGCCGTTTCATATTTAGAGCTATCAATCACAAGTAATTGCCTCTAGCTACCCGCCTCAGTGTTCAAAGTGATTTCTCTTTAGCATCTGATGATTGATGAAAAATGGAGGCTCAGCCAGTGGAGGGCGTCATCTTCCATCCTTCGTGGCCAGGGGAAGAAATTCTGAGCCAGCGTAGAGCTCCATAGACTAGCTGGCTCTCTAGAAGTCTGCTTGGGGAGATTTGGGCAGCACAGAGGAGCTTTCACATAGCTTTTTCTGAGGCAGTGGTAACATCCAACAGCAGTAGAAGATGCCAGGGTGCACATTCTCCCTGTTTCTCTTTCTGGGAATGGTTCAAAGCTGTTGGTTTGATTAGGTTAATTGCTACACCAACCCATCTTTGCACAAGGAACCTTGGTGTATCTGGACAAAATGCTGCCCTTAACTTGTGTGCCAGCCTGAGCAACTTCAAAGGGCACCAGGCACGAGCATCAGCTGGGCTCTGATGTGTTCCAACACGATTTTTGAAATGCAACATATGTTATACTCCCGTTGATTCTTCCCTCTGCTGTGTGAAAATGTGGTACTATGCCTAGACCAGACCGTGGATTCTTAACCTGGGGTCTGTGAATATATTTTTTTTTCAAAATTGATATAACTGTACTATTTAAATATGATTGGCTTTCTTTGTAATCCTGTATTTTTTGTTTTATACATTTAAAAAACATTATTCTGAGAAAGAGTCCATAGACTTTGCTAAAGGCAAGGAAGAGGACAGAGAACAAACATTTATACCAGGTACTGTGCTGAGTATTTTACAAATAGTATCTCTTTTGATAATGAGGGGTCCATGACACACAAAAAAGAAAAGATTAAGAAACTCCTGTGTCCAACATAATATAACTCATGTATTCAACATAATACTTTAAAACTAGTTCAAAACTTAACTTTTCTGAGAATGTTTTGTTCTCTTAAAAAGAACAACCTTGTAGATTTTAAAAAAAAAACGTATCTTTGCATTTTTTGGTTAAAAGTACAGAGAAGCACAAAAGCCAATTCATAAATACATAGATACATACACACACGTATATATACACGCATACATATGTGTGTATGTGTAAATATGTGCATATATGTTATATATCTTTGAGTTCTCTGTATGAAAGGAATTCAAGAATACAAAAAAATTAGTGACAGCTTCAAAATCAATACTTTAGGTGGAACACACACACACAACACACGCATACACACAGAATAAGGGTTATTAAGTATATCAGGACATATGTCTGTGTGTGTATGTGGGGGAGGATTCTTAGTGACACATGATTCTATGCATCTTGGTATTATTTACATTAATTCATTATGGCCTAGAACTTTTTGGTGATTATCTTGCTAGAGAATCCTAAATGGGTAGTCAGTATATTCTAGAATCTATTTTATTAAGTATAGAGAAATATCTAGTCACTATTTGTTTCAGGACCATAGAGATGGAAAAAAAAGACAGGGAAAAAACCCATTAATAATGTTTGGGAAATGAACCAGTAAATAAAAAGCAGGATCACAAAGTAGCATTGAGACTATGAATAGGAAGCTATCAAGAATGGTTATCTTTCCCAGAGGATTGTTAGAGGAAAGGTAGAATATCAGAGCAAGGAAAAGTCTGTTACAAACGTAAGAAATGGGATTTTAGATTCTCATCAAGTGCTTGCTGCTACCTTCTCAACATGTAGATCCCAAAGGTTCCACTTAGGAAATCTGTTCCTTTCTCTAAAGAGTGACCATTATTCCTGGAGACCCCTTGAAACCTTTCTGTTTGGATTTTTTTTTTCTTCATTTGGTCCTTTCTCCATAGTTTTGGTGACTCAAGGGTAAGAAGGACTTTTTATTATATCCAGTATCTTGTTTTGGACATGTTTAAAAAAATGACCTCTTCTTGCAAACGAGTTAATCAGAGGTAGGCCCCAAATCTGTGAAATAAACTGGTACCTCCTCATAACGCCTCTAAAGAGCTTATTCTGGGATGATATAGATGGTCAGGCATCATCATCAAAGAAATAATTTTTATTTTTTAATTTTTTCCCCTGGGAGAAATGTTTTCTTTACAAGAGAGAAAAACACATTTAATAATGACCTGAGGTTCCCAAGGAAGAGAAAATCCAAGCCAGGAAAAAATGAAAATCTATTGTCAGCCTCCTTGTCTTAAGCCAGCTAACGGGCCCAGGGAAGCCAGGGGAGCACTCTTGCTACAGAGTGAACTTTTATTTAGACAAGTCTTCTTTTTCAGAGGGTTGGGAGAAGATTTCTTTGTTAATCTTTCTTTAACTATATTCAGAAAGGGTAGAAGGCTAAGTGGGTGCACTCTACATTGCATCGCCTGACTTCTCTGATAGGCAGGGGGTGGAGTGGTGCTGAGCTCTGGTTTGTGGGAATAGGCCCTTTCAGTTCTGGTTTATTACATGGCTAATTAAGCAAGGTCACTGAGCTCTTTTTAAAAGTCTGTCAATAGAGACATCATTGGTACTTTAACAGATCTGTTTATTATCTTTTGAGCTCTAGTAATGTAAGGATGCTCTATCCGCAGTGGTCATGGAGGGCAGATTAAACCTAAGGACACTGTAGGTGGCTGACAGAGACCTGGGTTTGTTCCTACAGCGCCCGCCCTCCTTTGAGCTGAGCATCTTAACAATGTGAAGCCAGTTTAATTAGCATCCTTTAAAAAAAATTTCAGAATGTATTCAATGTACATTTTGGTAGGTCACCTTTTTCACCTACCTGCTATCTAAAAAGATTCTGTTATATTTAGTCCCAGAGGCTGGGATAAAAGGCATGTTGAAACATTGTTCACAGTGATTCTCTGGTTCTGGGTTTTCATCACTTGGTGCAAATGGAAGGGTAGCCTGACATCCTAGACGTGTTCTCAAACTTTGCTGTCTGTTATGTGGGAGCTTGGTAAATCTAAAGAAAAGTTCGAAAATGCTTAGTAGAGGTTTTCAGTTGTAGGAAAATTTCCAATTCACTCTTGGCTCCCAAAGGAGGTCAGTGATTGGAAAGAGGTATAAAATTGAAGTGAATAATCAAAGAGAAGCTTCAGAATGACTTGCCTGAAGCAAGGTCTTTTGTGCTATTTATTGTTATTAGGGATTATTTTCATTCCAACCGCTCAGTTGCCCTATTTCAAGGCATTTCCATCATTCTGGGAAGTAGCCTGGTTTAGTTCAGGACTTGGAAGTAAGAGATTAGGGTTTAAACTCCAATACTTGCTAGCTAGGTGACCCGGGGCAAGAAACCACCTCCCTGAGCTCAATGAGGGCAAAATACTGGTCACAGCGATCATACCACCTTTATCACAGGGTTGTTGGAGTAGCAAAGACCTGAGTGCAAATCTTGCCCCAGACACTTACTATTTGTGTGACCCAGGGTGAGTCACTTAACCACACTCAAGACTCAGTTTTCTTATCTATAAATTGGGGCTAATAATAGTACCCAATTCACAGAGTTGTTATGGGGATCAGATGAGATAACATATATAAAGCACTTTATAAATCTTAAAGCATTATATACATGTGATTATTAATACTATTAATAATAAACTATTACACACAGTAGAAATGTGAGCTTATAGATGTGATTGCTTCCTGACCAAAGTTAGCAGGTATGATCAGAGCAACTCTTATTTCCAGGGTTAGACTCTGGGGTAACTGGACACTTGACCAACAGCCCATGAGACATTGTTTTTATTTCATCATTTCAAAGGAGAGGAGAGCAGTGGGTCTATTGACGTGGAAGTCTTATTTCATGAGATTTTATCCAGTCTGCTTTTGTGGATGCAAATGGAAGCTATTATTATGTTACCTCTTCTAACTCCCTCATTACTGCAGTGAAGGACACATGAAAACTGCCATCAGTAATGGCTGACAGCTAATATAGTTTGCACTTTGCTGATTTTCTGAAGGACAGGAACAAAACTGGTTTTTCCCCATGGCAAGATTATATTGTCCCCAAGCCTGAAGAGGACCTCATGGAATGAGCGACTGAGGTTCAGCAAGTCCTGAGTTGAGGACTTGGTCTCTGAAGCTTTTCCATGCTGTGGAGGCAGGCTGGGATGATTGACTGGTCCCAGAGGCATCCTGAGTGTATGACAAATTGCTATAATCTCTTTGCCATAGGGCCCTATACCTGGTGGCAGCGGGGCAGGGAGGTTAGAGGAAGAGACAAAGGGATCTCCATGGCAGTTTTGGGAAGAGAAGGTAGTAACTAGGAGCTAAATGTAAGAGTAGAAGACACAATTAACTTTGGCAGGCAAATCTGCTCAGACTCTCAGGTAGCTCCTACAAGTCCATTTTTACTCACTTCTCCCTGCTCACTGGCCAGCTAGGTGGCACAGTGGATAGAGGGCCAGGTTTGAACTCAGGAAGACATCTTCCTGAATTCAAATCCAGCCTCAGACACTTACTAGCTGTGTGACCCTGGGCAAGTCACTTAATCCTGTTTGCCTCAGTTTTCTCCTCTGTAAAGTGAACTGGAGAAGGAAATGGCAAATCACTCTCCAGTATCTTTACCAAGAAAACCTCAAATTGGGTCAGGAAGAGTCAGACAGAATTGAAATGAATACTGACTTTTCTTCCTGGAACAGTAATTGGACCCTAGAGTCTATGGATCAGAGTTATCACTGGTGTCCATTTTAACTAGATTTCATCTTAACATAAATGTTAACTTGGGTGAAGCTGATCCACACGATGTCAGTTCTCTTGGTTCCATCCCTTCCACAACTTCAGAAAAGAAAAAATCTTGTAAACTGACTCCCAGGATGAATATAGTCAGGGTGATGCTTTCTATTCTTGGATTCTAAGTGGAGTTGACAACATCTGGTGGCTGCCCAGTTTCATCTCTGTTTTCCGACTCCACCACACATAAATGGCCACAACCTTAGAAGCCACCAAGCTTCCATCCTCACTCTGTTCACTCATTTTTCTAAAACTTTAGAAAACATATATAAACTGCATGTTTTAAAGTGAAAACACAGGGTATCCTAAAAGGCCTGGGTGCAGTTTCAGGCTATTAGAGCTTGCTATTTTGAGCCTAAATTAGAACATGGATTCAAGCTCTAATAGTTGACAACTGCGCCACGGCTGTTGGAACACTGTATGATATGTTTCCTTCACAGGCTCCTTATGGTCCTAGTACTTCCAAATATCTCCCCTGTCCACTGGAATGGGTGATTGAGAAAGGCTGGATGGCAGAACACAAACTCATAAATACTATATTTAGCTCATTGAGGATAAGTCCTATTGTTGGTGATCAAGGGAGCCTTGGAAGTGACAGTCAGCAAAGTTGTCTCATTTTACATAACGGATGTATTATCACTGTCGTGCCATGAGTCTGGCTTCTATACACCTTAAAGCAGATGCCACGGCTGACACCTACCAAATACCTAGGTACATAGGATTAATCTAGAAATGGATGACATGTCCTCGAAAGCCTAACAGTGTTTATACTCAGCCGTCCTCATTAGGAGCTTCCAATATACATTCAGACCATGGAATGCTAGAACTTGGAAGGACCTTTTGTTGCTTATTTTTTGCTTTGTTGAGGGGGGAAGGCAGGTCAGTTGGGGTAAAGTGACTTGCCCAAGGTCACTCAGCTGGTAAGTGTTGCGTGTCTGAAGCTGCATTTGAACTCAGGTCCTCCTGACTCCAGTGCACCACCTACCCACCCCGGAGGGATCTTTTGTTGTTATTCAGTCATTTCACGCATGTCAGATTCTTCACGACCCCACTGGAGTGGTTTGCCATGTCCTTCTCCAGCTCATTTTACAAATGAAGAAACTGAGGCAAACAGGATCAAGTGACTTGCCCAGGGTCACCCAGCTAGTGAGTGTCTGAGCCTGGCTCTGAACTCAGGAAGATGTTTCCCTTCAAGCCTGACACTCTATCTACTGTGCTACCTAGTTGCCCTGAAGGAACCTTAGAGATCATCTAATTCAATACCCTCGTTTCAGGAGGCACAATGGATAGTTATGGACTTGGAGTCAGGAAAGCCTGGGTTAAAATTTGGCCTCAGAAGCTTACTAGCTGATTGACCCTGGGCAAGTCACTTAACCTCTGCTTGCCTCAGTTTCCTAATCTCTAAAACAGAGATAATTATAGCACTGTCATCCAGCGGTTACCATGAGGATAAAATGAGATAAATTATTTGTACGGAGGTTTGCTAACTCTAAGTGCTATTTAAAGCTAGCTACTATTATTAGTTTTTTTTTAATTTATTTTTTGCTGATAGGACAGATGAAACCTGGAGAAGTGACTAGTCCTGTGTTAGGGAAGTAGGAGTAGGAATCACACCTAGGTTCTTCAGCACAGGATCCAGGGTTCATTCTTCTACAGCATCTGGTTTCACAAAAGTGTTGTTAGGGGGTGGGGGACAGGAAGTCGCTTTTGGTAAAAGGTAACAAACACCAGCGTTACTTTCCTAGGCTAAACAAACTGAAGTAAATATGGTCAAGTGACTTGCCCAGGGTCATATAGTTATGAAGTATCTGAGGTTAGGCTTGAACTCAGTGTCTCCTGACTCCAGGGTCTGCGCTTTATCCACTGGGCCACCTGGATATTATATATGCATTTGTGCAAATTTTTATGTGTTAGTGTGTCCACTATGAGGAGAGACTAGAGAACTGTTCTAGGATGATCCAAAGGGATGGAACAGAAATTCACACAAGGATATTATAGCACCTCGTCTCTTTCCTCCCGTATCTCACTATCACTTTTCCCATTGCCTCCCAAGTAGCGATTGGTGGGTGGGAAATATAACTGAGTTTACTTTTGTTCTGTACTATGAGGAAACTGTAGATTGGTTGATGCAGAGTTGTGGTGTTCCTTCTAAATGTGCCATTTTTGAAGAGTATTCTAATTCCACCATTTAAATTTTTAAAATTTATCTTATTTTTGATTATAAATTCCCACCAATAATTTGATTAACCATGTATAAAGCACCATGATCGCATATAATGCTTCATAATATGGGAAGTCATAGCAATAGCAAAATATTTGGTCCCAAAGAGTTTACAATCCGAGGGCACAGAAGATGACGGCGCCATCTGAAATGAGAGAGGAAAACACAGGCATCTAGTGTGGTGAAGGGTCATTGGAGCTGGAAAGCTTCTTGAAAAAATTAGACTTATAGATTTAATTGGTTGGGATAGATGTAACTTCCTACCCTGGCCTGTCTTATATCTGTAGCTGATTGTGAGCACTACAGAAGAGGAGCAGATATTGCAATTTTTTGTTACCGGGGAGAAAGCCATTCTTCCAAAATGAGAAAAAAAAAAAAAAAACAATCCACAAAACCACAGCAATACTGTCAGTCTCCTACTGAGGCAAAATTTCTACAGAAGCTGGGGCAGGATGGGGAAGCTTCCACATGGCTTGAATTTACTTATATAGGCACACACATTTAACTTAGAAGATTTAAATTGCTTCTTAGAAGAAAAGATTAAAAAATGATATGATTTATCTATTTTAAGGAAATTCCTGAAATCTATTTCACATGGCTAGAAAACCCACAGGTGAAAGCCAGTTGATATTCCTTAGGCTATTTGGCTCCAGAAAAGATGAATGTGCAAATATGTGTTCCCTCCCTTCCTGTACAATAATCTACTGTGGCTCCCTATGACTTCCAGGATCGAATATAAATTCCCCTGAAGTTTAATCTCTTCATAACTCAGTCTCTTCCAACCTTTCCAGCCTTCTTATACTTTACTCCACTCCACCAAGTCTGCAATTCAGGCCCGTTGGCCTCCTTGTATCCTTTTACGTCTCACTCTGCCTCCTGTCTTCTTGCCTTTGCACTGCTCTCCACCATGCCTGGAACACTTTCCCTTCTGACTTCTACCTTTTAGCTTTTTTGGTTTCCTTCAAAATTTAGCTTAAATTTTATTTCTGCAGGAGGTCATTCTGGGGTCCTTGTACCTTCTCCCTTCTATGTATTTATCTGTACATATCTTCTATGTCCATCGTTATTGACAAGTCTCTCCAACTAGAATTTGAGTTCTTTAATGTCAATGACTATATTTACCCTTTCTTATGTCTCCATCACTTAGTACAGAGCCTGAAACATATTTAAGCATTGTTGATTGGTGCCAAACAGAATTCCTGAGAATGGAAATGTAAGAAGGAAAATGAACTAAATGTTTGGCCTAGAGGTCACTCATAACTCACCGGCATCCTCTTTAACCTGCTTGAATTTCTATATTCTAGTGGAATATACACTTATTTAGGTGTATCTCTCCTTCTGACTCATTGCATTATTGACCAAGGCAAGTGGCTTCTCTTTCAATTTACCTACTTGGCATCTCAAGGTTTGTTCTTTCCCAAATTTCTTTCCAGAATAGAAAAAGATCTTGACCAAGTTGGGTTCATTTTAAAGAATAATAAGACATATAATAGATTTATTTTTAATTGACTATCTTGTACCAAGAGGTTTCAAATGGGCATATTTTCTATCATTTAAAAATATTTCAATGAAATTTTGTGTATGGATAGAAGTTGCTGAAATTATTAGGTCTATTTAGAGTTTATAGAATTGATCAATTAATAAGTATTAAAGTATTGACTATGTTTCAGCATCATAAGGATTATAATTTTTAGAATGTACTGTACAAGGCCTTAGATATAATCTAGGTGAAGATACAACCTCATCATTTTCCAAGATGAGGAGACTGAGGATCACAAATTTGTAGCACTTTGGTTATGGTCACAGAGCAAGTAAATGGCGATGTTGGGACTTGCATGTATCCACAGACAAGAGTCCAGGGTATAAAGGGAATATGGTAGTGGAGAACATGCTGAGTTTGGAGACAAGAAGACCAGAATTCAAATCCTTCCATTGCCATTTAGTAGCTATATAGGCAAGTCATTTAATCTCTATGTATCTCAGGGAGCCCCCTGCAAACTAATGTACAACTAGAGAGAACCCAAGAGGATATATTTTTCCCCTTAGGTATGCACTAAATACCTAAGCAAGAGTGTGGCCAATCATGCAAAGGGAAGTCTAATCAATGGTGTCTTTGTCTCATACTCTCAACTATGGGTGCCCCTACCTACTACCAGTCTAAGGATACTATACTGGGCTTTCTGATCATCTGGATACATACAACTCTGTCTTCTCTACCACCATATAAATACCTCAACAGCATTGATCATAACAGGGGTAAGGATGAAGTAGAATTCATTGTTTCATTCATTGATTCATTCATTCATTTTGGTTTGGATTATAGTCTACAAGACATTAAACCAACTGATTTTATTTTGAGCTACAATGAAATATCAAAAAATGGATTGAGTGGAAACCATCTATTTTCATGTACCACCATAGTTTCAAAAGGTTCAGAGCACCCCAATAGGAGAGGAGATAGGATTTATCAACTAAGTCATAGATGATTTCCAGTATGTGTTGGTGGAAGAAATTTACAAACCATGACTTAACCAAAAACTCTCATTAGCATTTACTACATATAAGAGAGTGTGGAAAGAAAAATACAGTCCCTGTTTTTGAGAGAGAGAGAGAGAGAGAGAGAGAGAGAGAGAGAGAGAGAGAGAGAGAAAGAGAGAGAGACAGAGAGAGAGAGAGAGAGAGAGAGAGAGAGTTAGTTCATAGTATGAGAGGAGAAATCATTAGGAGCTAAAAGGACTCAGAAAGACTTACTGTAGAAGGTTGGATCTGAACTGAATCTTTAAGGAAGCCAGAAAAGCTAAAAGGAGAGGTCTAGGAAAAGAACATTCCAGGCATTACAAAGGCATAGAGATGTGTGATGTAGCATCAAGGAATAAGCAGACAAGTGATGCTGGTGTAAAGTGGGGAGTCGAATCTAAGAAAACCAGAAAGGTAGGAAGGCACCATGTTATTAAGAACTTTAAATAGAAGAGGACATTATATTTATTCCTGAAGGTAATTGGAAGCCACTGGAACTCAATGGGCAGGAAGTGACATAATCAGACCAGTGCTTTAAAAAAATCTTCATGGTATCAGAATGAATGATAGCAAAGGAAAGAAACTTAAGGCAGTGAGACATGTTAGAAGGTTAATGCCCTAATCTAGTCAAAGACTTCAGGCCAACTGGTTGCTTGAATAGAGGCAGAAAACCCAGTTGCCATAAACCATTTCTAGCAAAAACTTAGAATTTGTACAGACTGAATAATTATCAAGAAGTTCAATGAGAAACGATGGCGTATCATTTATTTTGCCCCAGAACTGCATTAAAAGTCAACCTAAAGTCCACAGACAATAGGAAAAGGGTCTTCTAGTAAAGCCTGCACCAGGATAAGCAAATAAACCAGTAATCTCTTCACAGGACCAGAGATAGGTTGGACACAAACATATAGCCTATAATGCTCTGTTTCTGGAGACACCAAGAGTGGAGAGCTTCCTGAAAAATCCCCAAAGTGGTAACAAAACTTCAGGATGAGGATTTTAGAAACCACCAAGGAGAAGAAGCAACTAGAGCAGCATGGAGCATAGGGGTTCCAAGGTACCTGTACTGAGGAAACATAGAATGCCCTAAAAAGTCAGTGCTCAGAACCTCAAAGACCAGAAGAGACTAATCGTGGGAGGTGGAGGGAAACCAGCACAGTACCCCAGGGGACCAGAAGACCAGGTAGAGTCAACTATCCCAAACAAAAAGGGTAGCAGAAATTGCAGCCTGGTCCTGGCACAAAGTACCAATTCAGGAACTAAAGCTGGAGAAATGAGTAAATCAAAGAAAAAACCTACTAGTATAAAAAAAAAATCATTGTAGTTGTAGAGATCCCTTTAAAAAGGAGGGAATAACCCCACAGCAATTATAATAAATGACTCAAAGGAGAAAAAATGATTTTCTACAAGGACAATATAAAAATAAGTAAACACTTTGGAGAAAAGAGTTAGAGGGAGAATAAATATCTTTGAATAGAAAGTGGTAAACCTTACCCAAGTAATGGACTTTCTGAAAACTAGAATAGATCAAACCAAGTAGAAATCAATAATTCCTTGAGAAATATTAGAACAAAATAAAAAAATTGAAAAGAAGAAAATGTAAGAAATCTGTTATAAAAAAGTGACCCAAAAAATGAGTAAAGAAAAGAATTTAAAATCATTGAATTCTCCCAAAAACATAACTAAAAAAAACAAAATAAAACCTGGACATCTTATTTCAAGTATTTCTAAGGTAAAGATAGACAAAAGCACACCAATTATCTTTTGAACAAAACGAAAGAAATAAAAACTCCCAGAAATGTTATAGCTCCAATCCTAAGCTCCTATATCAAAGAAAATATATGGGAAGCAGCCATAAAGAAGCAAGTAAAGTACCAACTAACCAAATCAGGATCACTTAAAACCCAAAAGTTTCTCTTACAAATATTAAAAGATCTGGGAATATAATATTCCCCAAATTGAAAGAGATAGGTTTTCTATCAAGAAAAACTTACTTTGCAAAGCTAAGTATAATTCTACAGGGAAAAAGACTCTCTAATCTTTAATAAAATAAAGGACTTGCGAGTATTTTTGAGTGCAGTTAAGTTTGATGGACTTATTACCAGAAAGTTTGCCATCAAGAGATAAAACTTTGACCATAATAAATCATGAAACTATCTATTAAGATGAAGAAAGGTCATGATATTTCTGTGAAAAAAATAGATAAGCTGAAGATAGCGTGACTCTTGGAAGCATGACTTTTGCCTTTCACTAATGTATGTAATTTAGTCTTAGGCATAGGAGGTATTCTGGGAGGACTAACACTTGTGGTGGAAGGGCTGCTTATCCACCTTTGGTGTCCATCTTTCATCCAACTCTCACCTGTGGCTCCAAGAAGCTGTAGTATGTGCCCTGTCCATACCTTGGTAAACCACGTTGACAGATGGTCTAAAGCAGATTGAGGGTAACCAAGAGGTCTCAGACCTGTTGGTAAGATAGGGGGGTGTCTACCCTAAGCATGTGAAGACTCCAACCAGCAGAATGGGCAGAAGTGAACAACTTGTTCTCATGGCCACGAAGGTGGCTAAAACAAGTGCTGTGGAGGGCTTAAAGTTTGGTCAGACATAGAAGACACCAAGGTCATCCACTGCATTCAGGAAGATGTCTTCCTGACTTCAAGCATGGCACTTTATCCACTGGGCCACCTAGCGGCTACCCAAATGATCAGATTCCAATTCTAATTTTCCTCTGTATGACAGTCCCATGCAAATATAATTGCTCCACTGTGTAGCATTTCATCTTAATAATGCTAATAATAATTGACATTTATAGAGTGATTTAAGATTCTTAAATATATCCTGTAGTCACTAAATGAAAGTATAAAGATTCAGTTTATGCCAGCTCTTTATTTTTTGGTAATTGTCTTCCTGTTTGGAAACGACACTTCTCTGCGTAAAGAACTTTGGACTCCCTTCTAATCCCTGTGCTACCACTTCTCAATCATGTGACCTCGGGCAAATGTCTTTTCCTCTCTCAGCCTCAGTTTCCTTATCACTAAACTCTTACTACCTCTTGCACAGAACATTTGCAAGTCTCAAATGAGATCATGCAGGTGAATGGGCCTTGAAAATGAGTAAGAGCCGTAATTAATTCTGCAATGGATTATTATTATTATTGAGATGCGTAGGGCTTTAGGGGGAAGGAGGAAGAGCTTTGATTAACTTTTTGGCACCAAGTGTCAGTATTTTGCATTGCTTTCAATAGACTCTCCAGGAAAATCTGGCACAGGTTGGGTACAGGAAGTATGTACGTGAAGAAAAACAGGTCTGACACTTTTCTTTTCTTTGTATTTGCTATAGAATTCCAGCATGGGGTGGGTGTAGAACAGCTTTGAAAATGTTGGGAACTCCCTCGGGTTAGTGGGCTTCCACTCCCATATTTTACAAAGGCCTATAGGGAGGAGAGGTATGCAAAGGAAAGTGGCAGGTGGTGTGTGGGACACAGCAGCCCAAGAAAAAGAGACTGACACAAATTGGCTCATTGGCCAATAAGGTGTTTCTTAGGGGCAATGTTTCTGTAACATCATTTTGTACTCAAAGTACTGTGGTGTGGAGCAAAGGTGTCAATCTCAACTAGAAACAGAGCTTCTAAAGAATACATAAGAATCCCTGATGGCTGTATATTGACAGTTTTTAAATTAACATCTATGTTTTATTGACAGGGTAGCTAGTTGGTGGTGTTGAGTGCTGGGCTTAGAGTCAGGAAGACTTATCTTAAAGAGTTCAAATTTGGCCTCAGACACTTATTAGTTGTGTGACCCTGCAAATATCACAACCCTGTCTGTCTCAGTTTCCTCATCTATAAAATGATTTAGAGAAGAAAATGGCAAACTAATCTAGTATCTTTGCCAAGAAAACCAAATGTGGGGACATGAAGACTTGGAAGCAACTGAAAAATGACTGAGTGAACATATTTTATTCTCTAAATATTTTCCAATAACATTTTAATCAAGTTCACTGCAGGCTATGGGTTTTGACACATATAGTAAAGAGGTAAAGAATACTAGAATGGAAGTCAGGAGATCCTTATTTGTCTGTCCTGTCTTTCCTACCCTGTGTAGGTCTTAGGTAAACCATTTGTTCTCTTTGATGACCAATTTCTTCAACTACGAAATGGAGATAATAATACTTGTACTATCTATACAGTTTCAAGGATCAAATGAGACAATGCATGTGAGAGCTATAAACTGGAAAGCTTTATTTAAATGTTAGCTACTATCATTAGTATTAATATCCATTGTTTTGATGAATCTTCTTGGTTTCAAAGGATTTAAAAATACTTTTTATTCATATTTATCCCTAAAATTCATCCCTATGGATAGTCGGCAGTAGTTGCTTTTGACAGACAGGCCCTGAAGCATAGCAGGAATAAATGAGGTCCTTAAGATTATGAATCAATTCACAGGCAATTGACATTGGTTTGACTTGACAGTTATAGACGTGTGTCAGTGAGGCACACTCACGTATTACCCCAGCCACTATACTAGAAGGAGTGTAGATGAAGCTTTTGTCTTCAACGAGCTTACATTTCAGGGAGGAATCTGGACTTGGGTCCAGGGCACTTTTTACCCGGTCATTAAAAGAGAGATCCCATCAAGAAGACAAAACCACAAATAACAATAACGACGGAAGCCGAGCTTCTCTTGACTTTTGAGACCATCTGAGAGCACTTGTGTTTACTGGTTTTGTTTTCTAACCCATCATGTTAGGTAGAAATTCCTCCATTAGCGTTCAGCTCAATTCAACAAACATTTAATTAACCTCTAACATATACAAGGCATAAAAAGATTGAAATGAAGTAGCTGCTGCCTGTTGGGACTTTATTCTAACAGAGGAAGTACAATATGTACATAAACAATCACTCGACTAGGGAGAAAGCACTTAGAACTGAGGAGTTCAGGAAAGGCCAAGGGTAAGATAATAATCCATATTTCCAACAGAATGCAAACTTCTTGAAGGCAGGGACCATTTGCATTTTGATTTTGTGTCTTCAGTGATTTGGACATAGAAGCTGTTGAATAATTATTTGTCATACTTACCTGGATTAAAGGAAGTTAAAGATTTTGAAGGGGAAAACGAACAGCAAGTTTAGTCCAAGTGTGGAGACTGGCTTGTAGGAATTCACAATAGCAAAGGATAGAATATCAGTCTGATAGAATGACCAATAACCCAGTGGTTGAAGTAGATGTTGTATACAGATGGTCCTTTACTATTAAGAGTAGCTGCACCTTTGTTCTTATTTGCTTCTAAGTCATGGGAGTGGCTCAGTCTCTATAGACTACATGTTCAGTCTCTGATTAACAGTAGTGACTGTTAGTGACTGTCCACACACTATTTTCTCTTTGAGCATTGAGCAGATCATATCTTGCTTCAGTCTCTTTCACCTATAGTAACTCTTCTGAGGTAATTTTCTATTTTGAACTCATAATTGTAGATCAGATCACGGGAAGAGACTCCCAAGAATGATCTATGGGTCTGTACTCTTAAAAAAAACCTATCATTGATAAGCCCCCACTGATGTGTTGCCTTTAATAGTAGATAAGATTAACTCTAAGCAAAGACATTTACTAAGATCGCATAGTAAGACCAACAGTTACAAAACATTTCCTTCCATAAGTCTGTAGCATACTTTCCCATAGACACACAATTCTCAAGGGAAGAGTGGGTAAAAACTTAAGGGTACAATGTAAGGCATATATGTAGGAAACAGATGTGGCTGAGGCAGCTCATACACCTGGCTCTGAAGCCTTGATGTCATTTCTCTTCTAGTTGAGTCTTGGGGTTACTCTAGCCTGGGTACATCATCTTTGTTTCACAGGTCACTTAATTGAGCTTCCTGGGTCTGCTATTCTCCTCAGATTAACTTTTGACTATTGGGGCTAATTTTCTTTTGACTCTATAGTCAGGTCTCTTCCTTGCAGCCAAAGGTCACATCCCTTCAAGCTTTTCATGCCTTGAATATGGCCACTATGTGTCTTTGTCTATCTTGAAATTGTGTCTTTGTTCTATGCCTCAAATTAGATGCTATGGCAGGGTTTGGATGAAAGTGTGCATGTAGGATGGGGAAGGGGAGGAATGAGCAGAAGAGAGAAAATCCCTTGCCCTCTGTAAAGGGGCATGAGAGCCCACATTCTACAGAGATGTTCCCTGCCTAGAACACCTCAATTTCTCAAACTGTTCCTAAGGCTGGCAGTCTTAAGTTTTTTAATGCTATCCGGGGTGTGGCCAATGACCAATGTCCCCTTCCAATTCAATTAGACTACGTTTTCATACTTTGTGAAAAGATAGTTAGTATACGTGTTCTTGAATTTTGTCAGCACTTTACAATCTTGTTATCTTTTATCTGTCCCTTACTTTGTGTAAGGGATATCTTTGGCAGATATGTCTTATGGTCACTTTTATTGACTCTCTCTCTCTTTCTCTTTCACACACACACACACACACACACACACACACACACACACGTCTGGCTCTATAGGTTCCCCATATCACTTATTCTTATCCCCATATTTAAATTTCTTTTGCTGGTTCCTGCCTGGGACATTTATTTTGCACTGGAACTGGTGGAATGATAGTGATTGAGAGGGAGAGAAAGTAGGGTGGAGCTCAGGATATAATCATCCTAGATTTAGATTTTGAATTTCCTTTGAAACATAACCTTGCAGAAAACAGGGAATGAGTGTAAAAAGTCAAATCAGAACCAAAAGAATGTTGTATACAGTAGCAGCAATATTGTTTGGAGAACAACTTTGGGCAAGTAGGTCATTCTGACTATTATAAACACCTGAATTAGCTACAAAGGACATGTGAAAGATGACACCATCTGCATCCAGAGAAAGAACTGAAATATATATGGAATGCTTTTACAGACACACAGATACACGTACAATTTGTGTCTGATGGTAGCCATTTCTAGGGCAAGGGAGAGGGAAGAAAAAAAGGAAAAAATTACATGATAATTATATATTTAAAAGGAATAGCAAGTTGTACATAATAGATGTGTAGTTTCATGTGTGATCATCTTTTTATTATACTATATCATAGAAATATTTATTTTATTCCATTAATAAAAAAAAAAAGAAAGTTGCTCAAAGAGCTCATAATTTATATGGATACTAGTTTCTAGCATCAGAAGGTAACCTAGTGACCATACAGTTATATAATCATTGATGTAGCACTGGAAGAGACCCCACTGGTCACATGGTCCAACCCCCTCATTTTATAAATGAGGAAACTAATATTGTAAGAAGATTAGTGTTTTATCCAAGGTCACACAGAAAGTGAGTATTTGAATTAAGATAGGAACCCAAGTCCTCTGACATCAGAGTCAATAAACTTTGCCCAGTGATGGGGACACTGCAGTCTAAAATGGGAAATTACTGGCCCAATGACTTGCCCAATTTCTACAAAGGGGAAGTGATTTGCTCAATTCTGTAAGTAATAGAATGAAGATTCAAATTAAATCCTTTGATTCCAAGTCCAGGGTTCTTTTTACTAATCTATACTTGTTTCCCTTAGTCAAGTAAGTAGGAATTTCTTCTTACTAGGTACCACAAGCAAATTTCCAGTGTAGTCTAGTAAGCAGTGTGATATATTGGCTAGATGGCTGAACCTGGAGTCATAAGAGACCTATGTTCAAATTCCATCTTCAATACTTACTGGTTGTGTGACTGTGGCCAAGTCTTTGAGCCTCAGTCTCCATCTCTTCTGTCTCTGCAAAATGGAGGTAATAATATCTGCAGTACTTACTTCACAGGATCATTGTGAGGCTCATTTGGGATGATGACTGGACTGTGCTGTGCAAATAACTTTTTTTATCATTCCATTGAGTTCCAGAGCTTACCTTTGGTACTATTCACTTTTTTCTTGCTTTGGACATCTTGGCGATGTTATTTTTGAAGCAGTCCAGTTGTGGAAATGGATTTTCTAAACCAAGGGACATTTAAGTGTCTTCTACTGAAAGACTTTTGTCTCTTTCTTGTCAACAATTCATTATTTCATTCTTTGCCGGGATGTTTTGCTTCATTCATTCATATACCTCAGGTGCATGAGGCTGGTGAAGTGGGGGAAGGTTCTAAGTGATCTCTTGGTATTAGAGTTCTTTCCCATGACTTTTTGTGGGGAGACAAATACTTTTCTTGGGAATACATACACACCTCTAATATGGTGAGTGCCATGTATCTGAGTCTGGAGTGTAGCCTCAAAGGTTTAGAAAATGAGGGCTGCTTCATGGTAAGGAGAATGCAAAGCTGAAACCAAAATCTTTCTCAGGAGCTCCTTGTGATTGTCTGAAAACTCTTAAATACTCACATGGAGATAGCACAGTGTTAAGTGTGGTACAAAACACAAATACTCCTCACTCCCAAACTCCAGATGATAACATTCTAAATGGGACAATACATGTTAGACAGTAACATACATGTTAGATGGTCAGTTAGATCTATGAAAATAGAACACAAGGGAACTGAACTATAACAATAAATAAAGTTAAGAGTATTGTCCAATATCTCACCTGTCATCTGTCCACAATCTGAAGACTACTTCATTTGATACCTTTTCAGGAATACAAGAAAAGGACTGAAACTACCCAGGGATGTTCCTTGAATTTTCAATGTCAGTTTCCCATTTGATAAAATACCTGGAAAAGTAGGTATAGAATGTCCACTAAGCTAGGTTCTGTTCTTGGTCTCTCATTAATGATCAATTAAGTTTTTCTATTTTCTTTTGATACCACAGGTCTGCAGACTATGAGAACAGTACATTGGTCACACACCTGGTAACATATTGGCTTATCGTGAAGTATTTTTGAAATTTTACTAATTACTGAGAGAATATTCCAGGTTGCAAATTTGCCCATTTCATATACCTAGCTAGCATTTGGACCAAATTTTTATGTCACTTTGAAATATTAGCTTGCATGTACGTAACAGGCATTCCACATCGTCTCACAAGAGGAAAGCTCATCTTGGCAAAACTGTATGCCCACGTGTTGAGATGGTATTAAAATTGGCCTTGAGTATCTGAGAGTATAATTGGAGGCTCTAGCAATATACTTTGGTTCTAAAGATAGTATGGGGGAATCGGTCTTTGACCAGCCCTTTAGCCTAAAAACTGTTCATGTCATCACAAGATATTGTGTCAAATTACAAGACAGGTGTTAAACTAAATGTAAAAATGCATCCCCACCCAATGATGCTTTATGAGGTATAAATACTTCTTTGGCCAAAAAACGAATTAGTTATCTCCTTGGGGCTTTAAATAGCTAATCATGTAGCAAAAGATATTATGATTCAGAAGCTCCTGGTGTAAAAACCATTGCAAGGAGGTAATAAGCAATTTCTCTCTCCACCCTTCCTCTTCATTGATCACGGACGTTTGAAAGACGGTGATAAGGCGACTAGGAGACACTGAATCCACTGGAGAATAGAGTCACACACTCCAGACAAACACAGACAGATAACAAGGAGGAATGTCAAGGACCATGAGCCCTGGCAACAGAGAAAAGAGTTATGCTATGGAGATGAGTGTACCCTGGGAACCTAGCTGAGATGCTAAATCCAAAAAGGAAGAAGTAGCCTCAAGGATCATGAGTCCTGGTAACAGAGAAGAAAGTCATGTTATGGAGATGAGTAAACCCTGGGAATCCAGTTGAGATGCCAAACTCAAAGGCAACTGCAGGAGAACTCCTACAAAGAGAAAAGGACTCCCAGACATTGAAATTAGTAAACTAGGAGTTTCAAGTTGTCTTTGTCATATGTGTATCCTACATATGTACCTCACTACTATTGAAATCTAATTTTGAGCCCACTTTTCTTACAGACACTTCATGTATCAGTAGAAGAGTTCACCCCAGGTTTACGAGGGGATTATTTTGTAGCTATCATTCCTACCATGCCATTTTAGTAAATGCCTTTACTGAGAGCTAATTGTGCCTGGTAATTTATTATTAATGGTAAACACACCAGCAAGGGTTTGAGCTATAGTTTAAGAAGTATAGTCTTGCCTCTCCCCCAAGATGACACCAAGGGCAAAGAAGGAAGCGATTGTCCCCCTCAAAACAGAAGGCAAGTCCAAGGCCTTGAAGGTCAAGAAGGCTGTGTTGAAGGGTGTCCATAGCCACAAAAAGAAGATCTGAACACTCCCCCGCCACATTCTGGCAACTCAAGACACTAAGACTTTTGAAGGCAGCCCAAATACCCTTGGAAAAGTGCCCCTTAGCAAAACAAGCTTGATCACTATGCCATCATTAAGTCTCCTTTTACCACTGAGTCTGCTATGAGGAAGATTGAGGACAACACCCTCATCTTCAATGTGGATATTAAGGCCAACAAGCATCAGATGAAGCAGGTGGTAAAGAAGCTGTATGATATTGATATGACTAAGGTCAATACACCGATCTGACCTGAGGGAGAGAAGAACTATGTCCAACTTACTCCAGACTATGACGCTTTAGATGTTTCCAATAAAATTGGAAACATCTAAACTATGTCCAGCTATCCCACTTCACCTAAAATAAAAAGATTTCCAGTAAAAATATATATGTATGCATACATACATATATACACATGCATATATATACATATATACATATATATATGTATATTCCCACAGGGCTCTCCATAAAACCTGATGTAGCAGTCACTCTTAGAGAGCCAAACTGGAAGAGTATAAATTAGAAGACTAGCCTAGAACAGGTGCTAAAATAACTGTAGAATTTTTAGAACTGGGAGAAACCTAGAGCTCCAACTTCAGATGAAGTAACTGAAGTACGAAAGGGTTTCATGAGTGATCAGATGTCACCCAGCCGGTCTATAGGAAAATTTGGGCTATAACTCAGATTTCTTGTTTCTTTTTCTAGGGCTTTTCCCAGTAGATCATGTTGCTTCCTACCTCTTCTTTGATAAACATCTGGGTTTTTTTTCACTCTGGATTGCTTTCTTAGAATGCGTATGTATAGCGTGCTTCTGAATCATGTTTTCTCCAAGAAAGTGTCCTGATCTCTTTCCTTATTTAGCCCTTCCTTATTTGTGCCTTCAGAATATGAACATCCTGAGGCTTGAATATGAATTTCCAATGGCTCTAAGGTAGAGGGATTTAATAATTCCATCCTCGTCATTTTTCATCAGCAAGTAAAATATTTGATGTATCAAAAGTAGTATGTTTTTTTGTAATGCAGGTCACTTGTGCTTCCACAGAAAGGTACATTCATGTAACACCAATGACCTAAGGATGGAACAGAATTTATTTCAGTTTTCCATTTTTTTCTAACACTGGGCCTTCAGTTTTGGCCTGTTGTTAATTTTTTTATAGGTAGGATGCTTTTGCAAAAAAATTTTTTTAAAAAAGCAAACTCAACAATCCGTATCATTGTAAGCCTCTAATACTAACTAAACAATGAGAGAGCTGAATGACAACCTCTCTTGACCTTTTCATAGGATTTATATTTTTGGACAATGGAGGAAAAATTCTATATGCAATTAATTATGGAAGAATGAATACATACCATGTTTTCGCCTACACTCTTAACAGAGTCATGTGTCCCTTCCCTTGTGGAAGGTGTGAGTATGATGGAGGCTGGCCCCTTACAGACACTCTTGGTGATCTATGCCTTTCACTCACATTGCTAAAAGGAAAAAAAAGACCTATCTGCTGATGGGGTTCATTAGGTCATGTGAACAGGTGCCTCCTGTTGAAAGGAGATCTATCTAGCACCTATCTTTTTATGAAGCAGCCTCCAACTGAGTATTTTATGATAAAGCAAAAGTGGGTCAGTAGTGAGAGGCTCAGCCACCTAGTAGTGGTTTATAAGGTTGTCTTCTTGGAAGGCTAACAAGAACCAATCTACAGCTGGCTCTCCAGGGTTCTACTACAGAAAATCCAAAGCAAAATCTTCCATGTCTACACCCTTCCCTTCCCCCTCCCATTTCCTTACTTCTGCTTCTAAAAAGACCTTGGTTATATTATTTTCTTTTCTTTTCATTGAAAAAATACTAATTTACAGACCTTTGTAAGAAGTAGCTCAGCACAGTCAATGGCATTCTGGACCTGGAACCAGAAAGTCCCAGGCTCAAAACCCACCTCTGATACTTACTAGCTATGTGACCTAACTTCTTTGAGCCTCAATTTCGTCATCTGTAAAATCAGAAGAAAAATAGCACCCACCTCATAGGATTGTCCTGAGGCTTGAATGAGATAATGTACATTAAATGCTCTGTAAACTCTGAAGAGCTATAGAATAATCACTTAATGACATCATCATTATTATTAATGACCCAAATGGCCCCGATGATTTGGACTAGTTAGATAGCTCAATACCCACTCTTAAAAGGTATTTTCTGCCATTATATGCATCTTAGAGAGAGTCCTCATGAATCAAATTCTAGTCATGTCTAATAAAATCAAATCTCACCCATTCCTAGAACTGGTGAGAATGATGGTTATAACGCCAGCTCACATTTATATAACACTTTGGGAGGAGACTGGGCCTATGATTTCCTTGCTACACAGAACTTCCAAAGTTCTCTGGTATGAAAGGAACTCCCTCTCCCAGTGCAGGTTAGAAGCTTCTCTCTAGCTTATAGCCTCTTTGAGAATTCCTAGCACACTGAGAGGATAAATGACTTTTATACAGCCATACAATCAGTGGGTATTCTCTCTCTCTCACTATACACTAATATATGGGAAAAAATACACAGCATTCTCAAATACACTTGTTTTATTCCATAAATTAAAAATAAAATAAAATAAATAACTGGAAGAAAGAAAGAAAGATCTCTAATGCGAAAAGTTGCCAAATGCTATATTGCTTCACACTGGTGGGAGGGAAGGAGCATTATTTGTAGGAGCAAGGATTTATAGGATGTGTGAATGAAATAGCATAGAAAAGCTTGTTGTAAGGAGCTGACATCAGGTTGAATTTTGGAATCTGAATAGTGGCTCATTCTCTTTTTTCTCTCCTGAGAAGTAAAGTTCTGGCCTAGGACCAGAGGTGAACCACACCACAGTGTATTCAGAAGGCCTGGCTTAAGTTAATTCTAGATCCAAGAGTCCTCTGGAAGATTGGATTGGTCTGGTCAATACCCTGGGGTGGATCTAGGAATCCAAACAGACCCTGGGGTCTGACCTGAAAAAGGTTAACTGTATCCTCTCTAGTTTGAATTCGAATTTCATTGTTCAGTGCTACATCTCACCAGGGTTAGCCAATTTTCACAAAGCAGGTTGGGCAGGTTCCCAGTCTGCTAACCCACAAGGGAAGAGTTTTCCAAAGGCAGCAGGCCACTTCTGCTCTCTCTTCCTTGGACAGATGCCAAAAGAACAGGTTACCCCAATGGAAAGGCAGACAGATGTCCAATTGTCCTCTGGGGTAGTCCAACCCAGTGTTGTACTCCTGGGTACAGTGAGGGAGAAAAAAAAGAAAATGGTAGACAAGAGAATGATTAGCAAGCAACTGAAAAAGAAGTGACAGAAAATGTATTTATATTTTATTTTCTCAGAAATGCCTGAAAGGATGGTGTGGGGCTACTGAGGGGCTAGCTAGTTAGGCTAGCAAACTGCCCATTTGATTTCCATCCTTCCCTAGCTTTTCTTTTCTTTTTTTCAGTTTTTTCAGTACTTCAGTAAAATCAGATATCTACAGTTAAACTTTCCTCGTCTCATTGAAGACAGAAGGGAAACAGTTGGGATCAGTGAGCATAGTAATGTCCTAAAACTGCCCTAACATGAAACCCAAAAGGGGAAGGGAATTCACAGAAAATCTGGTGCATTGGGGGATTAAAGTTTCTGTTATCAGGCAGCAGTGGTCCCAGAACTCGAGGAGATACTGGCTAAAATGGGAAGACTCCAAACAAAATCCCTTTCTGGATTTCAAATAAGAACTCCATGACAGAGGGTTGGGGTATGTATTTTGTGGGTAATTTTAACTCTGGCTTTTATAATAAACTTGTGTTACTCAAGTGATATATTTGACTGACTTTTTGAATAATGGTGGAGAAACCTTTTGTTTGTTTGTTTGTTTGTTTGTTTCTCACAAAATAAATAGATATGGCTCATCCAGGACCTTGGGTGGAAAAATGTCCTTGGCTTTTTAATAATTTGTTCATCTTTTATTTACATGAATACCAGAAGAACCATCAGCAAGGAAACAAGAAGTGGCAGAATAGAACCAACCTCACAACCATTGCTTCTGAGGGAGCAGGCTTCCTGGTTTTGCTTTATCTGAACGTTAGAACCTAAAATGCTGGTTAGGCGGTTCCCTGTGCTGCTGCTGCTGCTGCTGCTGCTGCTGCCAACTTTGAAATGAGGACTGTTAGCCTAATTATTGGTAAACTTTCCCACTCCTGTCCGTGTTCCTTGGCAGCAGCACATCAAACACCTGTGCACTTAGACCTGGTCCCAGGGAAGTCCCCATCGCAGATGTCAGAGTTCTTTTGTTGACTTCTTTCTTATTAGCGGCCACTTAATAGGCAGGAGCTGAAGACAGCTTCGCCTAAGCGCTTATCAATAGACAGCAAACATTCTTCTTTCAATGGGCAAAGGGTCAAACTGTTTCTCTTGGCTATAAAGCTCTGCCAGATAATTGCTGGTGATTAGCAATTTTAATTACCAGGTGCTAGGGGTGGGTAGATTTTTTTTCTTCTCCAGTAATTGGGCAGGTTGTTAATAGTTATTGCTCACTGGGGCCAGGGAGTATATTTTACCAATATGTTCCAGGTCTTTTAAAATTAATTAAAATAAAGTAAATAAAATCATCTGAGAGGGCTTGGAATCTGATGAACTGGAGAGAGTTCCAACAGGTTTTTCAGGAAACTTGTCTGAGAAAGGAATCTTCAATGCAACTCCCTAAAGCAGCTTTTAATCCCCTTGTAAACACTTGTGTGTTCCATTGTGCCTGGAGAGTGGCAATGATTTTAAAATCTTTTCCTGCTACATTGGTCATGTTGGAACTAAGCTTGTCAGCATGTTCTAGCTCATTGGTTTTGCATGCAGACTTTTAGGGGGTTTTCACAGGATCACAAAACCAACAGCACAATTAGCAGGGAACTAATCTCTTCCCATAGTCAGCCACAAAATAGATTGGAAACAGGAAAACAGGGACACAAAGAATCAGTGCTATGTGATTTCTTACGAGTTTGCATCCCTGACACCTAGAGAAATGGACATTTATCTGAAACTAGCAAGGAGCCTCCATTTCCTTCCATGAGGGGCTGTGGGTATGTTTAATATGCCTGGCTATGCCTTTGGTGGGATTTGTGAATAGCCTTAGAGGTTAAAAAGAAAATAATCACGGGTGGATAATCGTGGCTGGACTAGGTGACTAATATTTCTTTCTAGATTTAATGTTTGACAATTTTAAGTTTTCCCTTCTCTGCAACTGTCATTATCTCAGAATAGGGGTTAGTCAATGTCTAGAATATCTGTCAATATCCATCAATATTCAGATGGGGGTTAGTTTGAAGCACGCTCATTGCCAAGTACGCCAATAAATGCTAAAAAGAAAAAAAGATAACAGCCAAATCAAAAAAGCCAGGAGAGATGGTGATTGCACTCAGTAATACTTGGATCTCTATGCGTGTACCTCCGTATAATATATGTATGTATGTGTACATACACACATTATATATTTACACACACATAAATATATGTGTATATACACATTTCTCACTTAGCCCTGGCGTATATACGCATTAACATTAGACTAGTGTGGGGAGTACTAATAGGCTAGATTTGGAGATGAAAAGTTCTTTTACCTGAAAGGAAAGTCTTCAGAAACTCTAAGAGTACAATTGGAAGAGTACAAGAAAACTCTTTTCTGGTTTCAAATAGAAATTCTGTGACAGAGTATTAGGGCATCTATTTTGTGAGGAATTTCAACTCTGGATTTCATAAAGCTTTTTTTTAGTGGCATGACTCATGTATGTTGTATGTATATATAGTACATATATATATATACATGGGCACATATATGTATATACATATATAACTGTCATATATTGTAGCAAGAAACAAAGGGATGGGAAGTTAGGAAAAGTATACTTTAAAATTCCCAAGTGAATAAATATAAGAGAACACAAAATCCATTTGTTTCAGGTTCAGGGAATCTAAGTTCACGAGGTAAAAGCCAAATAGGAATCAGTATTAAAATAATGCTGTTTTCTCTCCCCTTGGGTTGCTGCATTTGGCTCTTTGTCTAGGGAAGGATATTCAAAACTCCAGCACTGAGAAACACACCAATATGAAACTTGAAGTAAAGTATGTTATGTTTTTTTTTTTAAAATAGTTTATGCACATTTTCCTTTGGCTAGTTTCAGTTCTGGGTGCTGACCTCATGGCTTTAAATTTTAAGAACACACTAAAAACACTTTTATTGCTATGCTAGGGAGACAACCAAGCCCCAATGCACAGTAAAACAAAAGTTTTAGGTAGTTAACAGGAATTATTAAGAAACAATATTATAACCAACAGTATTGGACTGTTTGTCTCCTCCCCCTCTTGGTTGTATGTTCTTAATGAAAGGAATACCATAGACTTTGGGACAAATGAACTACAGTAAAAGCTTCTGCCTCCATGGACTTGTGAGAGGGCAGAAATCTTTGACCACAACCTTATTGGGAAAAGAGGAGATGGAGGCAGCATTACCAGGGAAGGTGATTGTATCCCGTTGTATTGGGGGGCAAAAAAGGAACCTTCCGATTCCATAGAAATTAAATGTAAAGCAACAATAACAACAACCCTTTATAATCACTTGTTTATAAACTCTACCCCCCTTCATTCTCACGTCTCCACTTAAAAAAAAAATCTCTTTAGTGGGATTAAGTTCGTTTTTCCTCTTGGAGCAGACAAGCTGGGAACCTTTTCTTATTTTTCTCCCTCTTCTTATCCCTTTTCAAGGGTAGGAAAGGGAGGTAGGCAGGAAACAAATGCAAAAGTACACAGTAGTAAATCAGGCACTGGTTGGAAATTCTCTGCTCCCCAAGCCGAAGCACCTTACTTTCCTAGAATGCTGTAGGACAAATGGGCATGGCTGCCATTTACTTCAATTCAATTCTACAGGCAATTATTAAATGCCTACTACGTTCAAGACACTTTACTAGTGTATGCATGTGTATGTATGTATATGTATATATCACGACTTTGGTAATATAAAGACAAAAGTAAAGGAGAAGGTCTTTGCTTTCCAGGAGCATACATTCTCTTGAAGGAAGAAGTACGTAAGATACCTACACTGACTAGTAAAGAAAAGATAATTTGAAAATGAAGCAAGCATTGAGAAATGGTCGGAAGAGGGTCCAAAAGATTTCCTCTAGAAGGAATCTTACATGAACTGATGCTGAGTGAAGTGAACAGAATCAGGAGAACATTGTACACAGGAAGAGCAATGTTGTTTGAGGATCAACTAGGATAGACTTAGCTCTTCTCAACAATGCAATGATCCCATACAATTCCAAAAGACAACATGATGGAAAATTCTATCTACATCCAGAGAAAGAACTAATGGAGTCTGGATATAGATTGAAGCATGCTATTTTCCCTTTTTTTTGTTTTTTTTAAATGTTTTTCTTTTGTTTTGTTTTTTTCTTTCACAACATGACTAATGTGGAAATGTGTTTAACATGAGTGTACATGTGTAAGCTATTTCAGATTGCTTGCTGTCTTGAGGAGGGAAGGGAGGAAGGAAGGGAGAAAAATTTGGAACTCAAAATCTTATTTTAAAAAATGAATGTTAAAAACTATCTTTACATATAATTGGAAAAAATAAAATACAATTTTCAAAAAAACAAAACAAAAGGTGAGACTTAAAGTTAGGGATTCCAAGAGGCTTAGGTAACACAAAATGCCTTCTTGCCTAGGGAAACAAAGAGTGCATAGTGATGAAGTTTTTAGAACAGTTGGTAGGACAGTTTGACTGGACTATAGAATACTTAATGAACAGTCATGTGATATGCCTGGAAAGGTAAGTGAGAGCCAACCTGTGCAAAGTTTTAAATACCAGGCTAAGAAAGATTTTGAGCAAGGGAAAACTATGATCAGAATGTGCCTTACAAATACTAATTTGGCAACTGAGTGAAAGATAGACATAATAGTGTTGGTGGTGATGGCAGCAACAATGGCACCAGCTGAGGTGACTGCGCACTCTTGCAGCTCGGAGAGATAGATGGTAGCTTTTTGTTGTTCAGTCGCTTTTAGTCATGTCTATCACTTAGTGACCCCATTTGGTGTTTTCTTGGCAAAGATACTGGAGTGGTTTGCCATTTCTTTCTCCAACTCATTTTACAGATAAAGAAACTGAGGCAAATAGGGTTAAATGACTTACCCAGGATCACACAGCTAGTAAGTGTCTGAGGCTGTATTTGAACTCAGGAAAATGAGTCTTCCTGACTCCAGGTACTGGTGGGAATGTCCATTTGCCTCAGGAATCATGATTGCTGTTCCAAAGGTTTTGGAATACCCTGCTGGCATTTTGAGTTGGTGGTGATCCCTTAGGGTAGAGGAGAGGGGAAGAAGAGTGGAAAAGTACCTAGCACTGGGAGGCGATTACTAATTCGGGTAAACTCTTTCCATTCCTTATACATTATTTAAAATAATTTTGCTTTGATTGATATAATAATAAATAAGTATCCTATGTTCAAAAGCCTTGGAAGCATTCAGTTGTTTGCAGGAATTGAATAGGATGCCCTTAGGAGTGAATTGAAGGAGGAAGTTAGCTGACACATTGGACAGCACACTGGACCTGGGTCAGGAAGACCTGTATTTCTATCTGGCCTCAGATACTTACCAGCTGTGTGACCCTGGGCAAGTCATTTAACTTCTGTTTGTCTTAATCCACTGGAGAAGGAAATGACAAGTATCTTTGCCAAGAAAACCCTATGGACAGGATAGTCCAAGGGGTTACGTAGAACTGGATATAATTTAAAGACTGAAAAGCAACAGGAATGAATTGAAACAAGTCAGATTGTTATGTTCTTTTTTTTTTTTAGATAGACACTTAGAAGCATGAGGCAAAGAGGTAAACCAAGAAGTCCCAAGATAAACCAGCTTCCAAGAATATAACAATGATACTAGCATTTGTAAAGCTCTTTGCAGATATTATCTCCGTTAACCTTCATAAAAACTCTGTATGGTAGGTACTAATATCTCCATTTTACAGATATAACCTGGGGCTGAGGTCTCCTTGACTCCAAATCTAGTGTTCAGGTTGAACCCCTCTTCTCTCACCCAGATAAATTGGAACAGTCTTCCTGGAACCCAGATTCAACAATGACCACAACAATAGCTTGCATTTTTAAAGCACTTGAAGGTGTGCAAAATGCTGTAAATACACCTTGTTTGATCCTTACAACAACTCTGGGTGATAGGTATGATTAATGTCTCCATTTTATAGTTGAGGAAACTGAGACTGACATAAGAGGAAACCAAAGAGGAATGAACTACTTGGTCTGTCTGGTTGGTTTGGGATTAAATCTGAATCTGGGATTGAGACCTAATTTAACTCCTGGCATTTTGAGAAGGAAAGTCTTCTGTTTTCTAGGGGCTATAATGTCAGGTTGTGAAGACTTTCCTGGATGGAATGAGTAGATGAGAACAATTTGCTCCAATGACCATGAAGGCAGCTGAAGTAGGTGCCCTGGAGTGCTTAGAGATTGGTAAAACATCAAAGATGCCAAGGTCACCCATTGCATCCTGGGCCACTGACAGTTGCCTTGACTTTTGTCTTGCCACTGGACTTTGCTGATTCTGAGACTTTGTGCAATTCTACCTCACTTAAATCCAATTCACACTCAAGTCAAGACAACAGCCATGAAGTCATTGGTCTTCTTCAAAAACTAAGGACAAAACGACAACAGTTATGTTCGACTGAGAGGCTTAAGGTCACTGGAGCTCGCCCATGCCAGTCCTGACTGAATTATAGTACAGAGATGTTTGTACTATAATTGAGGGCTTGAAATACTGGCAATGCATAACTGGAATTGCTGAGAGAAGGTCCTGCTCCCCTCCTCTCTCAGAAACTCAAAGGGCATAAATTACCTATCACACCAGCTTAACCCTGTGGTTCAACTACTCTCTAAGGGACTTGGTCCTGTTCATATCAAATAAAGGGCACAAAACCCAATGCTCCATTGTGCACAGTAACAGCAATGTTGTAATGACAATCAGCTGTAGCTACTTGGATCAACACAACAATTCAAGACAACTCCACAAGACTCATGACGAGAAAATGCAATTCACCTCCAGAGAGAGAACTGATAAACTCTGAGTACAAATTGAAGTATAATTTTCTCATTTTCTTTAGTTTTCTCTTTCTTTTTTTGAAATATGGCTAATACGGAAATATGTTTGTATGATTTCACATGTATAATTCATGTTATAAAGTGCTTGTCTTCTCAGTGAGTGGGGGAGGGGTGGGAAGGAGGGAGGGAGTTTGGAACTCAACATTTAAGAAGAAAAAAATATCAAAAATAAATTTTAAAAATTAAAAAAAATCACAATGTTAAATCAGGACTGATGTTGGGTAGAATCTCACAGGATCTCAGATCTTGTTAGTGCACTGGTTTTTTAGTGTGAATAGATATGGACACAGTGGAAAGAGAACTCAAGTTTGAATACTGCTTCTATCATTTACTACCTATACGACCTCTGTCAAGTCACGGCATCTCCTTGGGACTCAAATAAAATAAGGGGGTTGAAAGAGATGCCCTCAGAGGCCCCTTCTAGCTCTAGACCTATGATTGTATGATAACCTGGAGAAGATCCTTAGACTGAGAATGGATAAAAAAAAGACTGAGAGGTGGGGGAGCATCTGAACTTACTAGAGGAATGGTGAAAATATAAATTCAAAAGAAGAGTTGCAGCTATTACTAGTTTCTGAGAAAGTATTGCTTGATATGTGTGAACCAGGCTTTAGCACCTCAGGAAAGCATGCATCTAGGACTCCAAATGCTGGGTTTAAGGCAAATCATTGAGGGCTCTTAATTAAGGGAGGCCAAGGAAGCAGATTAAGTTGCAGCTGGAAGAGATCAGCTAGATAATTGTGATGGTTCTGACTCATAAAAGGTTCTATAGAGGAGCCTTAGATTGGAATTCGTTGCTGGAAAGAATGGCAATGTCTTAGACCAAAGGAAGGATCATGAGTAATGGAAAATTGTTTTATGTATAAAATGTTAGAGCTTGGAAGGGAACTCCAGAGATCATTTAGACCAACACCTTTAGACATCTTTCATTTTGTAGAGAAGGAAACAAACCAAGACCCCCAAAGTTGATATTATTTGTCCACAAGTTAAATAGCTAGTTAATTGTACAGGTAGAACTAGAATTCAGAAGCCTGGAAGGGTAATCCAGCATTTTTGCCTCCACATCACCATTTTGAATTCCTATTTTGGAAGTCATTCAGCCAGTCAGTTAACAAACATTTAGTAAGCACCTACTGTGTGTCAGGTACTGCTAAGCACTAGGGGTACAAAGAAACCTCAAGGGAAAAAACTAGCGCCTGTTTGTGAGGAGCTCAAAATCTAATGGAGACAAGTATAAAAACAATTATGTACAAAGAAGATATATGCAGAATAAATTTGAGATAATCAACAGTGGAAAGCCCTAGCATCTTGGAGCACTGGCTTCCTCAGACGGTGTGTTAGTGTCCTTAGATTGTGGTATGTTAAACTGTGACAGCCCAAAAGTCAAGGACTGGGTCAGAGCTGAGGGCCGGGGGTGGAGGAACCGCAGAGTCACTGTCTGTTGTCCCCATCACTTAAGAGTCCCAGGGCTCTCACAGAATTCTCACAGTGTGTGAGAATCTTTGCTTTAATGTGGTACCTAGAAAATTGAAAGGCTTCTGGGTGAAGATTCATCTCCCTGAGTTCAAATCTGGCCTCAGACTCATCCTAGCTGTGTGACCCTGAGCAAGTCACTTGCCTATGCTTGCCTCAGTTTCCTCCTCCATAAAACTAGCTGGAGAAGGAAATGACAAGCCACTTCAGTGTCTTTGCCAAGTAGACCCCCAAATTCAGGCATGAAGAGTCTGATATGACTGAAATGACTGAACAACAGCAAGAAGATTGAAAATCCTAGCTAGGGCCTGCCTCAGGAAAAATCATGAAATAGGCAAGGTCTGTCTTTGGTATCATCCCAACTGTCTTAACCCAGTTTTTCTCCCCCACCTTCTGGTTTCTCAACCCTGAGGTATCCTGAAACATTTTCCTAGACTTTTTTCGCTTTGAAAGGCAATCTGGTACATTAATCCTTACTAAGCTTACTTACTGAGCCCTCCTCCACCCTCTAGTCCTCAGGAATAATTTACATCTTCACCAGAAAATCCTTTAATAATAAAAATAGGAGTTTAATAGTTACAAAGCATTTTCACCTCCCTGTGTACAAATATTATCCCCATTTTACAGATGAGGAAACTGAATGAATCAATACTAAACATTGGATCATAGAGTTGGAAAGAACCTCCCTGGAACCAGTCATCTAGTTCAACATCTCATGTTATAGATAAGGAAACTGAGGCCCGGAGACTTGCCATCTAGTAAGTATTGAACCTATGGCTCAAACTCAGGTCTGTTAGGGTGTTAATTCAGTGCTTTTGATATTCCTTGGGATTACTTCCAAATTTGTTCAGTTGTTTCAGTCCTTTCTAACTTTTCGTGACCCCGTTTGGAGTTTTCTTGGCAAAGATACTGGAGTGGCTTGCCATTTCCTTTTCCAGTTCATTTTAGAGATGAGTAAACTGTGATAAACAGGGTTAAATGACTTGTCCAGGGTCACAGAGGGGTAGTAAGTATCTGTGGCCGTATTTAAACTCCAAAAGATGGGTTTTCCTGACTCCAAACCAAGTGCTCTATCTGCTGTACTGGACGATTCTTTCCAATTCTAAATCCTTCTTAAAACTAGCTCATGATATTTCAAGGTAGAGACAAGATGATAGAAGGCCCTCAGTGCCAGACTTTGGACTTTATCTCCCGGGAAGGATGAAGCACCATTGGCTTTTGAACAGCTAAATGATTTGATCGAAGACATATTTTAGGAGGAATATTCTGGCATACATGTGCATGGTGGATCAGAGAGGGGGAACCAGGGCAGGGAGACAAGGTAAGATGCTACTTGAGTGGTCTAGAGATTACATTAGGAGGGGAAATGGAAAAGGCAGATGTGAGACCTGTTACCAGGGAAGAATGGCTCGGTGATAGATTGGTTAGGAGAGGCGAGGGAGAGAGAAGGGCTGCAGATGACTTTGAGGTTTTGAGCCTGAGTGACTGGGAGAATAATGATCCAACTGAGCAATCAGGCTCGGGAGCATATTCTGGTTTTTGTTTCACTTTTTGTTTTTTCATGGGGTGGAGGAGAGATGATGTGACTGAAATATCTGAATTGTCTGCTCTGTGATGCCTGCTATGAATGACAGAATCAACCAAAGGGCCCAGGGCCAATTTTCCTTAGTGTCTGACCAGTCAGATGACTTTCTGGAGCTGTGCTGATGCTAGTGTGGAGATCACATGGGCAGGGCATGTAAACATCTTCAGCCTCTGTGTTCCCCTTGTCCTTGTTCCATTTACCTACCCTCTATCTCCTCCTTTGGGATTCAAGTAAGGGAAAGATGAGCTCTGTCCAAAACAGCATGGTGAAACTTCTGGAGGGGACCTGGAGCCCTTGGTTTGTGGGATCTACAAATCTAAACCCAGACGGAGACCTTCACCTGGGTGTCCTTAGTCCTTGTAGGATCCTTGGATGAAGTGGAGATGTTGGTGGCAGTGATGTCTGTGGAGGGACAAGTGGTTTTTGCAACTCAAGTTTTTTTTCCCTTCTCTTTCAATGAAGTCAAAGATCATGCTACCATATTCTCTCATGTAAAAACTGCCTTTGGAAAAACTCTGTACTTTTATTTAAGGGCTAGAAAAAAGGAATGACCAAATGTATGTGTATATAGGTAGGCAGTGATGTGGCACAGTGGATAGAATACCAGGCCTGGAGTCAGGAAGACTCAACTTTGTGAGTTCAAATATGGCCTCAGACACTTACTAGCTGTGTGACCCTGGGCAAGTCAGTTAACCCTGTTTGTCTCAGTTTCCTCCCCTGTAAAATGAGCAGGAGATAGAAATGGCAAACTGCTCCATTATCTTTACCAAAAAAAAAAAACCAAAACCCAAATGGGGTCATGAAGAGTTGGACATGACTGAAAAACATCTAAGTACATTTTTTCTTCTCCATTCACTTACTATATAATCTATGTCTTCTGTTCTTGCTGTCATTTAGGCTCTGAGATACTATAGCTGATAGAATGGTGGGTCTGAAGCCAGGAAGATCTGAGTTCAAATCCAGCCTCAGATATTATATTGTTAATGTATTTTTGCTTAATGAGAAGACCTTTCCCATCCATTAATAGGTTCATGTGACCTGCCTGAATTACATGGAAGCCTGAGTCACATGAGTCTGTGATGGGAGGAGCTTACTGAATAGGTGGAACAGGAAGAGGCAGAGTTGGAGGAAAGCTGAGAGAGAAAGTTGATCAGAGCTGTTAGAACTGAAGGAGAGAGAAGAAGCAGGCAGCAAACTGTGAGTGTTTGTTATGGGAAGGTCCTAGCAGGGGGAAGGCTTGGGGATGCTGGTGCCCTCTGCATTGTTATTGTATACAGATTTCTGTGTTACTATGATGGACTTGACTTTCTGGTATTGGGATTTGGCTTTCTGGTGTTTGAAAAATGTTTTGGTTCTGTCTTCCATGTGGAGAGTCTGTTAAATTTTGTGACTCAGAATTATACTGGGTCACATTACACTCCACCATAGGTGCTGTGAATATCATGTTGGTGCTACAGATACTAGCTATGTGTGACACTAGGCAAATCACTTAACCTCTGTTTGCATTAGTTTACTACACAGTAAAAGGGAGATAATAGCACCTCCCTTGTATAATTCTTTTGAGCATCAAATGAATTAATATTTGTAAAGCACTTAGCACTGTGCTTACAGTTTGTAACTAAAACTTCCTAAAAAATGGACACTGCCTCATGTTCCCCTTCTATCCCATTAATTCCATACACATATTTTCTTTTAGGTTTCTAAGTATAGTAAAAAAAAAAAAAAAAAAAAAGCAAACTTGTTGGAATAAATTCTTCAGGTTGGCCTTGGTCTGACCCTCCCTAAGAAATGAATTATATTATTCAAGGAAAGAATATGTAAGTGTGTTCATTCATTCAACAAACATTTATTAGATGCCTATTATATACCAGGCACTGTGATAGGATCTGGGAATATAAAGACTGAAATAATAGTCCCTCTCACAGAGTACTTACATTCTAAGTGTACAGAAAAATAAACACATATTACATAGGAAATGTTTTGTTGTTTGGTTTGTGACCCCATTTGGGGTTTTCTTGGCAAAGAAAGATAGTAGAATGATTTGCCATTTCCTTTTCCAGCTGATTTTGCAGATGAGGAAACTGAGGCAAACAGGGTTAAGTGACTTGCCCAGGGTCATAGAGCTAGTAAGTGTCTAATGATAGATTTGAACTCAGGTCCTCTTGACTCCGGGGCTGGTGGGTTATCTCCTGTACCTCCTAGGTGCCCACATGAAGTGTAGGAGGGAGTAAATGCAAAGTAATTTGAGGGGAGTGTAAGACTAACACATGAAGGGAAGAGCAGGGCTTCCTGGAGGATGAGTACCTGAACTGAACTTTGAAGGAAGTTAGGGAGTCTCTGAGGAAGACATAAGGAGCTAGTGTATTCCAGGCCTATGCAAAAGAAACAGAGATGGAATGTTGTACACTGAGAAGAGCCAGTTTGGCTGGAATACAGTATGGAAAGTGGTGTAAGTCCAGATAGGTAGGCTAGAGCCAGGTTTTATAGGGTTTTAAATGACAAAGGATACCTGGTCTGCTATAAAGACAGCACAGCCCTGCCTTTGTGCCTGGTTGTGAGTTAGGAGTAGTGGCTCTGAGAAATTCTTTCTTGTCACCTGGCTTCCTCAAACCTGCTTTTCTAAAGCAGTCCCACATTGGCTGTGTTTACAGCCAAGTTCTAGGACTCTAATAAAGGCCAAAATTGATGTGATTGGCTTTTGCACAGTTAAAAACACACACACACACATACACACACACGCACAGCAGGATGGCTGCAATGGAGAGAGCACTGGCCCTGGAGTAAAGGGGACCCGAGTTCAAATGTGATCTCAGACACTTACTAAGGTATAATTTTATAACAATAAAAATAAACACACACAAAACACACAACAGAAAAAACAAACAGCTACTCTAGTACCACAAGGGAGGCAGAACAAGGACAGAAATTCATCTCTTACCCTACTCACATTTTTGACCAACTCAAGTCACAAAAGATATTCTCAGATTTCTCGAGGGTCAAGACTCTACCTGGTCTGGTATCATCAAAGACACGTGTTTTTTGGAACGCATGCTGCGTGTTTGATCAGGTCTGTGTTTCTAACCTTTAGGTGTTTTGGTCGTCACTATATCTGATAATGAGAAGCACAAACACCCTGCTTTGGGTTGATAATTTAGTAGACAAGCCTCTTGCCAAAGGTCCAGCCAAGTGGCAGATGTCGGCGTTTTCTTTGCTTTTTCCTCCTTTCCTCCCTGCCTATTATTTCCTTCTCTACATTAATTAATTCCATGTAACTAGAAAATTGCTATCATATTTCCACATTAAACAATGCGATAGGCTTAGTGCTTTATGTAAATAGACCATCCATCCACATCCATTTGTCATGATCTTTAAAAATTTGCCCAGTCTTCTTGTTGTTGATAGAAACACAGCTGTGTGGTGCAGTGGGTAGAGCAGTAGGCTTGGAATCAAGAAGACTCATCTTTTTGAGTTCAAATCCAGTCTCAGACACTTACTAGCTGTGTGACCCTGGGTAGGTCATTTTACCCTTTTATCTCAGTTTCCTTATCTGTAAAATGAACTGGAAAAGGAAATGGCAAAGCACTCTACTGTCTTTACCAAGAAAACCCCAGATGGGGTCACAAAGAGTCAGGCATGACTGAAAAAAAAAAAACAATTGAACAAAAATAGGGGTAGTGTAGTAAATAGGGAGCTGGTGTAGGAGCTGGTTCACATCCTGGGTTAAAGGTCTGTTTTTGACACAAGTTGTGTAATCCTGAGCAAATCTTCTAACTTCTTGGTGCCCCAGAGCCTGGCTAACTACACATACAGGGTCATAGAATCACATAGTGAGAAAGGCAATTACTTTCTTCTTAAGATTTTTTTTTTACAAAGCTGGATGGACTTTCCATTACTCACCCCCATGTAATAACTGGTATTGCCACATCCTGTTTTAATAGCTACTATGTTCTTGTCCAGCTAGATTGGAATCCGTTTATAAATGGTAGGAAAAAAAAAAAAGACTGAGGGGTGTGTGTGTGTGTGTGTGTGTGTGTGTGTGTGTGTGCGCGCGCGTGTGTGTATGTGTTCATTATTCATTTCTTTGTATAATCCACATGTACTTGAGGATTAGGTAGGAAGGTAGTAATCTATTACTAATTTTTCTACTAATTCATACATGATATCAGCGATTAATTTTAGTCCTCTAGATAATTTTTTGCATAAAGAAAGTCAACATAATAATGGCTAAGCCCAAGTTATTGTCATTGGATATAGTACATTTACATTCTACATAGTATTAAAAATATTTGTAAAATTGGGATTATTCCTTGTTTCGTGGTTCAGCTATATGGAATGAGACAAGCCAAAGTCTTAGAAGACTAATGCCTATATATCATGAGTATATTCTTCAGAAGGAGAATAGATACCACATACTATCATATAAAAATGAAATCAATTATATTTTAACCAATAGGAAAAGATCAATTGCTTATGTAGTGGTAACTTTTTTCTTGTCTTTAAAAAAATAAATATATTTTTTTTAAATTTTCACCATTCACTTCCATAAGTTTTAAATTTTTTCCATCTTCCTCCCCTCTTACCTCCTTAAGATGGTGTACAATGTGATATAGGCTCTACATATACATTCTTATTAAACCTATTTTCACATTGGTCATATTGTATAGAAAAATTAGAATGAATAGGGGGAACCATGAGAAATAAAAAATAAGACAAACAAGCAAATAGTATCTGCTGCATTCAGATCTGCATTCAGATTCTATATTTCTTTCTCTTTGGCATTTTCTGTCATGAATCTTTTGGAGTTGTTTTAGGCCCTTGCATTCTTGAGAAGAGCTAAGTCTATCAAAGTCAATCATCTCACAATGTGGCTGTTGTGTTCTCCTGGTTCTGCTCACTTCACTCAGCATCATTTCATGTAAGTCTTTCCAGGTTTTTCTGAAGTCTGCCTGCTTATCATTTCTCATAGCACATTAGTATTCCATTACATTCACATACCACAACTTGTTCAGTCATTCCCCAATTGCTGGGCATCCCCTCAATTTCCAATTCTTGACAACCACAAAAAGAGCTGCTATAAATATTTTTGTACATGGAGGTGTGACAGTCATTTCTGAATCAGCTGTCCATATGCAGTCAGACCACCTACTTCTTCAAAGATTAAAATTAATGCCAAATTAGAAAGATGAGAATATGTAACAGGCAGTTGAGGCAAATCACACTTAACCTATTTTTAAAAGCTGTGATGTTTGAAAAGTAGAAAATGGCTGAAAGAACATAAGTCAACACAAATTATTACTATTTGCTAAAGAAGTTTAATCTGATGTAAATCAGTTGCCACAATGAGGAGACCAACAGAGAGCAAAAGCCATCTTAGGCAGCCAGTGCTCAATCTCCTTGCCAGGGAGTAGATCTGGCAGTCAAGGGCAATAGGTGTTTGTGACATCTTGTAGGAAGGATAGTATAAGATTGTGAGTAGTATTATCTTGTAAATAAATGAGAAGCAATGGAAGGAAAAAAATGTGTAGAAAATTTGATAAGAATCCTAATTAAAGACTTAAGGTTTTAAAGCACTTAAAAGGTTGAAATTAGAAGTACAATAAACCAAGGAAAAAAAATGGAAAAATGTATCTAGATTTCTATAACATACTGTTTGTTATCAATGGTACATCTGGATTTTAATATTTTAATATCTCTGTCACTGTAGAAATGATTTTTAAAACAAAACTAAAAACTAAGGTACTCAGTGGCTTCCACACGCTTAGGAATGAGGGTGATGTTTCCAAATAGTGGCAAAATAACGATTAAGAAGACCAGCAAGGTACAAGGAAGCTTCTTCTCTGCTGTGTTTACAATTTCCTGGCCATCAGGGTTGGTTCAGGAAAGAGCTTAGGCCTTTGCTTGGCTTTTTGTTATTTTTGTGGGTTAGAGTCAGACCCCTACTCTGTCATTTGAACATAAATTTTTACTACTTTATTGATATTAGTTACCTGTTGTGCTGTATAATACTTGGTGGTCTCGTTGTTGTACTTGGGAAAATGCAGGTATTGTACACCTGAATTATAATCTTGCTGTGATAATATCTCTGTATTGATTCAACAAAATGAGTTGTCTATTTCATTTTCACTCAAACATCTCAACGGAGGAGAGTCTGACAATCAGAAACATAAATATTTTGGACTTCACATCTTGTGGTATGAAGAAGATAAAAGGTGTAATAATTTTCAAATGAAATTTCACAGGAAATGCAATTCCATTTGAACCTGACGAACTTTTCACAAAAAAGCACTTATTTTAGAACAGTGCTAAAATGTGACAGTTCTCTCAGCATCTAAAAGGTAGGAAATGAAAAAAAATATCACATTCCATATGCTACATCCAAAGTATGGATAAGGAAGAGCTTCGAAGCTGAAATTATGGTGTTTCTTCCCTCCCCTTTCCTTCTAGACCTCTCCTCCACAAACTGATGCTTCGTTTCTTGCTCTATGGGGAGGGAAACAGAAAGTCTTTCTATGTTGCATCTACTGTTATAATGTTGGGTATTATCTTTAAACTCCAAGGGATGAGTTGCATGGTTTTACACAGTGCCCTTCAAGACAAAAACAAAATATCCCTGACCTTCACTTTTTATCACTGAAAGATTCTAACCCTAATATCTTTGTTTAAATTGAACATTGGCTTAACATATTTGATGTCTTTTCAAGCTGTCATTTTGAATTGCCTACCAAGCAATGCTCTACTGTAACCATTTGGGGAATAAATTCTGGGATTCCATTGGTTAAGTTTGCTGATCAGGCTAGGAGAAAGTAAGGAAATAGGCAACTAATATTTCACTTTAATGAATATGACTGATTGCGCCCCAACACTTTCCCCAAGTATTCTTATCTCTCTTAACTGCATTTTCCAGATCATTGATTTAAAGCCCCTATAATTACACATTTCTTGCAATGAACATGTAGTCTACCTGCAATTATATACTTCCATAAAACCAGAAGTGAAGCAGAGTAGAAAGGAGAATTTAAACCACTGATAGAACTTTTTGACATTCCTCTTCTTTTTGCTTTCCATCAGTCCCTCATGTTTTGTTTTTCCTTTGGAGGCAAGTAAGGTTAAGTGACTTGCCCAGGGTCACACAACTAGTAAATGTCTGGATTTGAACTCAAGCTCTCTCCACTTTGCCACCCAGTTATCCCAAACCATCATGATTTGACCCTTGGACAAGTGGTCTAGTATTCATGTTCAAGGAAAGTATGAAATACAGCTAGGCTGTGAATCTTTGTCTTAATAGCTATGGTGTGCAAGCAATGCATATCAGAAGCATAACCAAAAATCAAGAGACAAAGTGTTCAGTCATTCAATAGCTATTTATTCATTTCACAAACGCATAGAGCACCTACTATATGCCAAGTCCTGGGGAGGATATATACAAGAATAAGATGGATCCTCGTCCTCATAGAGCAGTGTAGGAGGGACAGAAGACATTCACTCAAGTAATGGCAACCATAGAAAGCATGCTAGATTTGGAGCAATGGAGCCTGGGCTGGAATCCTGGTAAAGTAACTTACCAGGTATGAGTTCCAGTTAACAATAGCAAAAGTCCACAAGACTCGATAACTAATTGGAAGAATCAAGAGTGACTTCTTGGTTGAGAGCATGAGTGAATGGAAGGATGATTGTATCTGCAACAGGAATAAGGAAGTTGGGAAGAATTATGGGGTGGTTGTGGTGGGCCAAAGTATGTCTTATTTTGGGAGTGTTTTTTGAGATGGGACATCAATATGGAAAATGCTTTTCAGGCAGGTGGTGATGTGGAAACAGTTCTTTAAGAGAAAAATGAAGACTAAGTATATAGAAATAGAAATCACTCATTTAGAACTAATAACAGTCCATGGGAACAGATTTCTGAGAGAGAGAATATATGAAAAAAAGGGGGAAAGGTCCAGGTAAGAGCCTTGGGTAACATTTACGTTTAAGGGAGTGGGAGATGATCTAGCAGAGGAAACTAAAAAGAAGCAATCAGATAGGTAGGAGGAGAAACAGGAGGGAGAAGTATCACAAAAACCAAGGGAAGAAAGGGAATATCTGGGAGGATGGGAGTAGTCTACAGTGTCAAAAGCTGGAGAAAGAAAATTAAACTGGAGAGCCGTCAAGTAGAATGAGTACTGAGAAAAAGCTATTAGATTTAGCAGTAAAAATCTCATTGATAATCTTAGAGAGAGAGAGAGAGAGCAGTCCCAGTAGAACACTGTGGTTGGAAGTCAGCTTGCTTCTAAGTTGAAAATTGAGAAGAAAAATTGGACACAACTAATACAGAAGACATGACCCTCTGGATGATATCACCCTCTGGCAAAATCACTTAATTATTGTATTGTTTTGACTAGCACCAGGTATTCTCTGTGCTCGGAAAAGCACCAGACAAGCTCAGACCCTTTCTGGTCATGAAGCCCTGCTATGAATCAAACTTGTCTCATTGTTGCTGTTACCCATTCTTTTTAGGGCTACTGCTCACTGTGTATAGCCACACTAAAGCAGGTCCCCCACTATGGGCTGGGGTCCTGGCACATATGTCTAGATCCCCTTCTTGCTTGCAAGCCATTTCCCTCACTGACATCAAATGTCTGTTTGATTCCTGACTCTCCTGTCTCTAGCCTGCTCTGTTTGACTCTGACCATCCACAGGTTAGAGGCCAGTTCAGTTCAGTTGACCACACACACACACATACACACACACACACACACACACACATACACACACACACACACACATACATCCTGGAACAATATTATTATTATAATTCCTATTACTACTACTATTAATAATAAATAATACTATTAATAAAATCAGTTATCTTATTCTATCTTGATGACATTCTGGTAGAAATAATTGGAGGACAAGTTGCTGTCTTGCTATTCTTTTTGTTCTCTTGCATTGCATGTTCTGCAGACTTTCTCAGGTGAATAAAATGATTTTTTAAAAAATTAGATAATTAGAAAACAATATTAGGGTATAGGCATATCTTTTCTAGACTTACTGAATGGAACTTTAGGACAAACCCAACAGTAAACAGGATGAGAGACATCATGTATTTTCTTTTGTTTCTAATTGATTTTAATTTTGTCCCATTAGATCTCTATATTTTGAAAGCTTTTTATTCCATGTAGTTTGAAGATTATGAGTATTTAGTTTTGTTTTTTTGTCAGCTCATCCTACCATCCTACCTTATTTTTATAAGCAAATCCTTATGACTTGAACATTTGTTGACATACTGTTGTTAAATTCATATGAATGTTCTTGATTCTGTACTTGAATGTTAAAAATTTCATAAGTTTTGTCTAGAAAGGAAGAAATTTCAGTTACATCAAGCAAATGCAGTAGCATATAATTATCAGCCTTTACTATTGTTTGGTGAAGTGATTTCTGTTTATTCCAAAAGTATTTCTCTAGGTCTATCATGTGCTCTAAAACTTATGGAAGTGAATGTTGAAAATTAAAAATAAATACATTAACTAATTTTAAAAAAAGAATATCTTTAGGGCAGCTAAGTGACTAGTAAGTAGGATACTGTGCCTGAAGTCAGAAAGACTCATCTTCTTGAATTCCAATATGGTCTCAGACACTTATTGGCTGTGTGACCCTGGGCAAGTCACCTCACCTGGTTTGCCTCAATTCCTCCTCTGTAAAGTGAGCTGGAGAAGGAAATGGCAAACTACTATAGTATCTTTACCAAGAAAACTCCAAATGGGGTAAAAAAGAGTCAAATATGACTAGAATGACTGAACAATAACAAATTAGAACAACTATCAACTTTCTTCTTCCTTTTTGATAAAGTGTTCCTTATTCTATAGCTGCCTTGGGGTGCCGAGTCTTGCATTTTGTTAACGTTGTAAAGCTTGGGAGCTGGGAACCTTCCAAATCCGGTCCTTTATTTCACTGGCCATTGGTTATTGAATCATTTATTGTGTTCTTTAATGCCTTGTGTTGCCTAAACTTTTTTGGCTTTTGCTTTTAATTATCAAGAAAGGGGACATAAATTTTCTGATCTATTTTTGTAGATAAATGGATAGCTAGATGACGGATAAATAAATGATAGATAATTCATCAAATGCTTCATGGGTGCCAGGTGCCTTGGTGCATGCTAGGGATACAAAAACAAGATGGTCCCTACTCTCAAGGAGCTTGCATTCTAAAGGGAGGAAACAATACCTAAAGGAGAGCCATAAAGGGGAGGGGGATGATAGCCCAGGAGAGCAAAGAAATTGGGGAGTAAGTCGTGCAGATCAGAGAGTGAACTGGAAGTGAACCAAGCAACGTAAATGGAGTTCCTCAAGATATGGTGATTCCCTCATTTTACAAAGTAGGAAACCAAAAACCAAAATTATGTGCCCAAGGTCACACACGTAGGTGAGTGGAAGAACTGGGATTTGGACTCAGGTCTTTCTTATTCCAAATCCAGCACTCCTTTATCGAACCACCATTGACTAGAAGACACCAGTAGCATTTCCATTTTCCCTAGTTTAAAAGGAAAACTTTAGTTTTTTTTAGATGATACTTAATTCTAATTGTCCTATTTAATTACAAGGAAGACTAAACACTCTTGTTTACAATTGTCTACAACAGGATAATTAACTATCACCCAGAAAGCTGTGTTGGCAATCACACACTGTGGATTAGGAGCAACTGAGATCCTATTTGAAAAACCTGGAAACCGCAGGATTCTGAAATAGATCTTCCTTGTCTTTATTTATTTATTTCTAAAATGTTGCCATTAAAATTAATAGCTGTATCAATCATTGGATCAACTCCAAACCCATTTTAAAAACAAAAGTCACAAAATTTCAAATTTTCCCTACTTCCTCTGGTTTCTATCAGGCCCTGAATGTTTTCTCATCTCTGGGCTGGGCCTCCTGTAGTGAAGCACAAAGCTCTGTCATTATAATGGAGGCACCCATTGAGTGAGACAACAGGCTTATTAACAGTATTGGGAGCCTAAAGCTGCTCTGAATGTTGCCTTTTCAAAAAATAAATATAAATATGCTACATAGACCTCCTTGGTAATAGTCACTGAATTGCAGAATTAGGAAAATCAGGGACTTCCTTAGTCCTGAATCCCAGAACATGGGGCTAATTTAAACACAAGCAATTTAGAATCAGAGCTGGAAGGAACCTCAGAGGTCATCTGGTGGAATCCTCTCATTTCACAGATGAAGAAACTAAGGCCCAGAAAGATTTAGTAGATTGGCCAAGGACTCACATTAAATTATAGACCTGAGATTTGAATTAGGGTCCTATGATTCCCAAATATAGCATACTTTCCATTGTGGTAATGGTGGCAATGAAAATTTGGGATGATTTAATTAATCATTAAAAAAATTTTTTTAAACGAGCTTTTCCTCCCATTCTTCACTTTTCTAACTCTAAGCTTTAGTCAAGAGACCATTCCTATTGGGCTGTGGGCAATTTCCTCAATCCTCACTGTTAAAAACAAATGCTGAGTCAGGGTAGAGGACCTTGAACAACCCTTTCGTCTCTAACATTAGATAAGTCTTCCATTCTTAGATATAAGCAGCAGAAGCAGCAAGAAAGAAGAAAGACAACTAGCTTTGTTGGCTCTATGCTATGGGTGGAAGTCTAGAAACTCACTGTTGTACTCTATTTACTCCCAGGTATCCTGTTCAGGACAAGGAGCCCTTTTGAAGGAGCCCTTCAAAAGAAGTAAATAGAAGCACAAAGATGGTAAAAATGAAATTTCCTAAAGAACATCCTTTCCAAATATAAGTGAAGATGGGGGGAGAAAAAATAGTTGGTAGCAACTGAAAAGTACTTACTAGGATGCCCCTTAAAGTGGGTGCTATGCTACTCACCCCCTGATAGAAAGGTAATAAATTACAGTTCAATAAAGACAAACATGTTTGTACATGATCAAAGCAAGAATTTGTTCTGCATATTACAATACAAATTACAATTTGTTTTTTTTCCTGGCATGTGGGAGAGATTAAATGCTCATTAATCCAAAATAAAGTAAACTAAAGTAAAAATTTTTAAAAATGGAAGTGGGTGCAAAATAAATTCTTTGTGTTCTGAGAAAAGCCATTATCAGCTTTTAGATGACAGGGAGACCTCAAAGTCAGGACATATCAAAACACTTTGTCCTTTCTTTCTTTTCAGGTTCCCACCTGAAAATATAGACAATGGTCTACAGTAGTTCTCAACTTATGGGTTATGTTCAATTTGTAACAATCCTGCATTTCAGATATTTACATTATGATTCATAACAGTAGCAAAATTACAGTTATGAAGTAGCAACGAAAATAATTTTATGGTTCGGGGTCACCACGACACAAGGAACTATATTAAAGGGTCACGACATTAGGAAGGTTGAGAACCACTGGTCTAAGAAATGTACCCTAGAATGGAAAGAAAGTAGATTGAACCCCTCTGACTATTGTAGTTTCCATGGTAACAATGGGTGGAAGGGGATAAGCTCAGGTCACTCTATATCATTGGTTTTAACCTTTTTTTGTATCAGGATTTGGACCCCTATGAACCCATCCTCAGAATAATGAAGAAAGTGCTAAATTTTAGTTATAGGTTTGTGAAAATAAAGATGTATTTTTTTTTTCCTATCTAAGTTCTATGCATGAAATATATACATGTGGATTCCAGGTGAGGAACCCCTGCACTAAATTAAAATCTTAGAGAAAACAAAGTTTACCATAATTTTCTTCCCTCTCATTTTTTTTTTCTTCTTCTTTAAATTGAGCTACTGACCAGATGTGGTGGGACACACCTACAATCCTTGCTACTGGGGACACTGAGGATGGTGAATCAGCTGAGCCTAGGGTTCTTGAGCTGCAACAGGGCTAAAGTCCATCAGTTGTCTAAATTAAGCCTAGCATCAATATTGGTGCCACCAAGCTCCCTAAAAAGGGGCAACTGGGTTAATTCAGAAAAAGATGAGGCCAAACCTTCCATGCTGATGACAAGTGGGATTGTCACAGGAGTGGCTGCCGCCCTTTCATACTAGGTGAGTTAGGGAGAACCAGCCAAACCCCACATGCTCCCTCTCCTCCCCTCTCCCACCTACCTCTTCCAAAAAACAGAAATCAAATCAGGAAATAACTAACCAGAATTCTACCTAGAGGTTTAGTGTGATAACCAAGTTTTAAAAAATTCTTTCCACCTTTGAACCCCTTCAGTCTGGCACAAATCTATTCCAAATAATCACACATTAATCCCTTTTTTGCACCCTCTGCTCCAGCCAAACTGGACTCCTTGGTGTTCTACAAATATGACCCTTCCTTGTCCTCTCTGTGCCTTTGCATAGGATGTCCTGATCACTGAGATATTCTCTTCCCTTGTTTCCTCCTCTTCATTCCCTTTAAGGGTCAATTCTAGCTCAATCTCTTTAATCTCCTCTTTTCTAATTCCCTTGGTTGTTAGAACTCCATATCCCCAAAATTATTTTGTGTTATATATTATAACATTATGTTATATAATTATAGAACATAATTATATGATATCATATAATTATAGAATATAATTATAATACAACATTATGTAATTATAATATAATTATAGGATATAATAATATATTATAATTATGGAATATAATTTTAATATAATATTATATAATTATAGGATATAATAATAATATTATAATATATTATATATTGCCTTCTGTCCTACTCCCATCTCCAACTCCTGCTGGTAGAATGCAAGCTTCTTGAGAATAAGAATGTATTGTTTAGCTTTGGATTTCCAGCAGTTAGTACAGTGTTTGATACATAGTTAGATGCTTAATAAGTGGTTGTTGAAGTGAATGAAAAAGTTAGGGCTATTTCTATTAAGTGTTGTTATTTTAAATTAAACTACCAAGTGTCAGAAACGAACTCATGAAATCTGGATTCTCTTTTTTTTTTTTTTTTT
>CM053591.1:76127998-76143515 GCA_028646515.1 Pseudochirops corinnae
ACTGGGAGAGGGGGGACACACTGGGATGGCTGTTTTGGGGCGGTGGGTGGGGCAAAGAGGGGGAGAAAATATGTAACTCAAAATCTTGTGGAAATGAATGATGCAAACTATAATAAAATTTAAAAAAAAAAGAAAAAATCCAAACAAATATTAAATGTGAAAACAATATCTTTTTTAAAAAAAATTATCTATATATTTTGTCGTTTACATCACCAGAATTTGTCCCAACATCTCTCTCTTCCCATTCTAAAAAAAAATTCAATACAACAAATAGTATTATACGAATAAAAAGAGAAAAGATCTAAAAAAATCAACAAATAGATCAATAAATTTAAAAATTCTGAAATTATATGCAATGTTCATATGGACCTCCCATCTTTGAAAAGGTATGAGGTGAGGCTATCTTTCCATATCTCTTCTTTGGGCTTGTTCTTTGTACTTTTGCAATACTTAGTTTTAATTGTTTTATAGTTATTCTTTTCCATTTACATTGTTATAGTCATTGTGTATATTGTTTTCTTGACTTTGCATACTTTATTCTACATCAGATTATTAAAATCTTTTGATGCTTCTCTGTATTCATCGTATTCACTTCTAACAACACAGAAATATTTCATTACACTCAAGCACTACAATTTTGTTTAGCCATTCCCCTAATTGAAGAACATGATTCTTATTGAAAAATACTTTTTAAAAGAGGTATTTAGACACAATTTTGTACCTTCTTTACTAATTCTTAACTTATCATCTTACTAAAGCTTTAATCTCACATATAAGCAGATGCAAAGTGGTTCAGTGAAAAGCATGCTACATTTGGAATCAGAAGACCACAGGTTCAAATCCTGACTTCATCACTTACTGCTTTGATGACCATGAACAAATTACTCTTCCAGCCTCAGTTTCCTCAATTGTAAAATGAAAGAGGTAGGACTAAATAAACTATATGATCCCCATTAGCTCTATATCAATTATTCTTTGAGTAGAAATTCCTTTCTAACAGCAGAGGTAGTACATCATAGTTTATAGAATGCTGGACTTGAAACACAGGAAGACCTTGGTTCAAATCCATGGATCTTGCTAACTGTTCCATTTCTCTTTCTCTCTCTGTCTCTGTCTGTCTGTCTGGTCTGTGTGTCTCTGTCTCTCTCTGTCTCTCTGTCTCTGTCTCTCTGTGTCTCTGTCTCTGCCTTTGTCTCTGTCTCTCTTTCTCTGTCCTCTCTGTCTCTATCTTTGTCTCTCTGTCTCTGTCTATCTGTCTGTCTGTCTCTCTCTCTCTCTCTGCTCAAAATATTTTGTGAAGTGATTTTGGAATATCTTTATCCAAGGTAAATTATTTGTAGCTATTGCTAGGGTGTCACTAAGAAAAAAAAAATGACTCTTTAAAAAAATGCCTTGTTTGCCCTAGCAGACATCTGTCTTCAAGAAAGACTGGGGGAAAAGGATGCTTTATTTCTTTAAGAGTAAAGTGGATAATGACCTACTTCTGACTGCAAATAACTTAATTGTCTACAATTCTAGTTCTAAATGTGTAGTTACTATTTTTCTCTCTTATTTTTCTTCAGCCAGGTAGGAAAAAGACAACAATCTCTCTTACGATTCAGAGAATTGATCAAGAATGCTGGGAAGATAATTTAATACATTCTCTTTGATGATTCTTGTTAGAATTGTCCAAAAATCATGATCAGAGAGTACTTTACTGTGAAAATCTGAAGTTCCTATATATACCCTGTAGATGCCCTAAAAAAAGTTTGAACATCACATTGAAAGAGGTAAGATTATTTAGAAAGCAAGATTTTGATCAACATACATATATATACATATATTCATATGTATGTAAATGATTTGGAAATAGTTAAGGATGAGTGAGAAAGGTACTAAATTTTATCTGGGTATTGATTTTTTAAGACTTTCTCTAATATCATATAAAATCTTCTGCTTCATATTCAGCTTTACCACCAAGGTATATTTTTGCTTTCGAAAAAAGTACAAATGCATGTTTGTCTCTATCTCAGGCAAAACATGCTTCTAGAAAAAAAACTTTCCTGGTTAGAACACATGGTCAAGACCAACCAGTTACCACTACCTGATGGTACCTTAATTGCTAGAATTATACATTAGAGGAAAAAACACTTTCATGAATACTGAAACTGAAAATATCACAAAGTGACAGAAACATCATTCATATGACCACATGTATGCATATAAGCACAAATGGACACACACGTCTTTACAGGTATCTTGAGGCATTCCCCAAACATCAGATATGTGAGGAAGAATCATTCAACACTTTTACAATGGATTCACAGTCTCATCATTGTAGGGATTCTCCCCAGTGATGTATTTCCCAATACGTTCACACATTCTCATTTGGTATAATTCTATGTTTTCCCATAGATTCTCCAGTGGGGATCCATCCAGTAACGAGGACATTTAACATTCTCTGGGTACCAGTACAGTAATTAGGTGCTATGGAGCCAAACAATTCCAATCATGCATTTCTTGGATGCTATCTTATATGCTACTACATAAGCATTCCTTCTGCAGACTACTTACGCCCTTCATGATAACTAATAATAATAGTTGACATTCACATATTGCTTCAAGAATTGCAGAGTATTTTACATATGTTAACTCATTTGATTCTCACAATCAGGTAAAGGTAGGTAAAGTAGGTAATATTGTCATCTCCATTTTACAGATAAGGAAACTGAGGCACAGAGAGATTGAATAATTTGTGCAGGGTCAAATTTGAACTCAGATCTTCCTGGTTCCAAGTCCTGTTTTCTATCCATTGTACCACCTAGTTGTCCCATATCTCTACTGCAGGTGGGCTCACCTAAAATTTTGATTCTCCAAAAAAATGTGTTGTTGAATGGGTCACAGTCATTTAGAAACTGATAATCAGAAGAGTCATTGACTAAGGTAAATGTTCTTGTTTTTATCAATATCATGCATGTGTAATGTATACGCAGTCTTATTGCTCTGTGTAGATATGTATTATTCATAGTTTAGATAACATTAGGTAGAAATTTTTGCTTGCATTTATAAAATATTTTGGAGATAAGCTTAAATTGACCTTAGTTACTGACTTTCTCTTGTATGTGCTTGTATATGTGTGTGGTATATGTGTCTATATGTATGTTATATATACATATATCTATATAATACATATGGCTATTATCAGATATTGGACTGAGAGAAAATATTATGACTTATTAGTCAATATTTATGTGTTTTTAATCAATAATTTGATTTTAAATTGAATTTTTTCTCTTTAAACAGGCTTACTAATGCCAACTACAAAAGTAGGAGCCAATCTGAATATGCATCCACAATATTACTGTGAGGTTCAAAAGTGCTTTAAGGAGATGAAGGATAGATGGAATAGTGAAAAGACTAAAGAATATTGAAACTTTTTGAGATTCTGCTCCAGGAAGGAGTCTTAGCTTTCAGGTACGAAATGCTAGATGTCATTGAAGTTCCTTGTGACAGTTGTTATAACTTATGAACAATGTAGTGGAAGGGAATGTTTCTACAAAGAGACACTTAAGGTTCAGTCACATCCTTGGTAGTAAAGAAATAAAACACAAGTTGGTTGGCACCAAACATAAGATCATGGATTTAGAGCTAGAAGTGATGCTAAGACTCTCTAGTTCAATTCTTTTATTTTACAAATAAAGACTTTAAGGCCCAGAGAAATTAAGTCACTTATCCAAAGAACAATAGAAAATTAGTGGCAGAGTCAAGATTTCAACAAATCTGACTTCAAATCCGATACTCCTTCCGCTTTACTATGTTGTATTGATGTTCAAGATTACTTTATTGAGAATTTTCTGAAAATGAGTTTTCTGTTTCTATGCAGGGAATAAAGAATCAACTAATTCCTCCAACTCTAAGATGGTTTTTGCCTCTCATAATAAAGGCAAGCCAAAAGGCAGTGATAATCAAAGACCATGAAGTGATATCAGAGTACGAATGGCAATAGGGAAATTAATTATTCATTCATGATTTACCCTCCACTAAAGTCCTAACTCCATGGTTTGTTGAAATAAACAGAACATTTCAATTCCTTGAGTCCTGTAGTGAGAAATTTAGAGCAGAAAGGACTTTAGAAAGGAACCTTCACCTTTTCATATTACAGATGAGGAATTTGAGGACTAAGGGGTTAAATGATCTGACAAAGATCACTTAGTTCAGAGGTGTCAAATTGACACTAATACTCTTGAGTTTGAACAGATTCAGATTAAATTGTAAACAGGAAATGTTTCACAAAATAAATAAAAAATACAATGTAAAATTGATATTAATTTGTTAATAGTTAATATTAATTTCAGTAAATTAGTTAATAAAATTATTTTAATAACAATTTAGTTAATTTGCTAACAGATGATATTAATTTTTTTTATTAACATGCTGCTCACAGGGATCTATTTCTATTTCAGCTTGACACCACTGTTTTAGTGCTTTAATACCACCAGGTTGTATAATCCAGGCCTCCTGACTACTTACTCATTCACTCTTTAAACCCAAATCAATCTGGCTTTCATTGACTGGCCAACAATAGGTCTCAGCCCAAGCCTCCGTTTGGTTGTTGTTTGGGCTCTGATGACTCAGACTGGGACCTGAGAAAGTCCTTAGCTTAGAAAGGCCAAGATCTCCCATTGTATCGGGGGCCACCTCCAGTCATCCTGATTTATATCTTGCCACTAGACCCAGATGGCTCCAGAAGAGAGAGAGACTGGTTACTTTGCACAGTTTTCCCTCACTTAGATTTAATTCACTTGCAAGTCATGACATCACTTCTGATGTCATGGTCCTCTTTGGGAACAAAAGTCAAACAACAAATTCCCTGGTCTAGAGGTGAACTGTGGTTTAAGATCAAAGCTATGGCAGACCTACTAAGCTGGAAAAACACCCAGTGCAGAACTGGTGCTCCAATGCATGTTCTGTTCTCCTAACGTGAGTCCAGTTAGGTAAGATTAGATGGACTCAACAAAAGGCAGTTGGCTACCTGGTGATGAATTATTTGCACCCAGGCAATGAATCAAATCCAGCTTCTAAGAAAAAAGCAGCTGCGACCAACAGAGGTAAAGGAGAGTACCCCACCGATGGGCTCTTCTGAAATATTGAAATGACATATTTTGTACATTACCTGCTTCCCCCAAAAAAATGAGGTGATGGGGAGGTCAGAAATGTTTGTCACTTAGGAAAATTCTGAAAGAATTGAATTGTTTCATAACAAGGGTAATATCTGAACAGAGCCACAAGGTGGTACTGTGCATAGAGTTCATCTTGGAGTCAGGAAGGCCCGAATTCGAATTCTACCACAGACACTAGCTTTTTGACCTTGGGAAAGGTAACCGGTCTCAGACTCAATATCCTCATCTGTAAAATGGTTGTAGTAATATCCTCTGTTGACAACATTATATAAATGCTAGATGCCACCATTATTATTTTCATTATTGTTATTCCTTCGTGAGAGGATCCCATATCTAACACTGCCCATTATGTAAATTTCTCACCTTCTCTAGGTCTATAAGTGCAGTCCAAAGTAATTTGGCCAATAGGTTTTGTCTACACGCAGACTTGTTCTGACGCCAGCCAAGGGCTCTGACATATTGTAAAAACATCTGTCCCATCATGTTGTATTTTCACAGAAAGCCATAGCCTAGGTAAGGCGAGGCATTTGCTGTCAATCCCCAGCATTTCTGTCAGTGCACTTTGTAGACAAAATCATTGTTGAGGGGCTACCTAAAGACTACTGAAAGAAGAGAAATTTAAAACCCGAGCGATATCATGAGGAATGCTGTGAAATGCACTCCTTTGGACTGTTCTCATGGTCCTTATCTCCCCCCAACAGCCCACCAAGATTCTGCTGACTTCAAAGAGAGCCCCTGGAGGAGAGAGAGAGAGAGAGAGAAATCCCCCCACCCCCACCCCCAGACTGAATGACAAGAGCAGCCCAAGCTCAGACTAGGCAAGAGCTGGAGAAATCAGAGTCTTGAAGGACAGAAGAAACTGAAGGTAAAGTTAACACAAGATAATGATAGTGCAATTTCAGAAAAATTGTGTGAGAGGCAGTGGAAGATAAATATTTGGGGATTTTTAATGAAAAAATGGCACTCCTTTTCTTTATTTTTTATGTATTTTTGAGTTTTAACAAATAGTTCTAGTGATAATTAGCATCTTTGTATATTTATTGAAAACCAGCACTAAATCTGTATATTTACAGAAAAATGCCTTAGACATAGATAATGGCACAATTCCATGTTTGTGAATTGACAGTTTTCTCTAAACATACAGTAGAAATTCAGCAATTATCACTACAGCTGTTTGTTAAAATTCGACAATAGATAAATAACGAATAGAAATCAATCTTTTCATTAAAATTCAAGAAGACAAAAAATATCTAAAGGAATTTCATTATTCCTTTAACAAATCCAGAACCATTCTTCTCTCCCTCTTCAAATTTTCCTAACAGCACTTTGACTGAGTCCTTTGTTTACATCATGTCCCACCTTGTATCATATTTACTTGTGTACATGTGGCATCTGCCCAGTGGACTATAAGCTCCTCAAGATCAGGGACTATGTAATTTTAATCTTTGTACTACTACTGATAGTAGTGGCAGTAGTAGTAGTAGTAGCAGTAGCAGCAGCAGCAGCAACAGCTTACATTTATACATTTACAGCAGCAGCAATAGTAGCAGCTTACAGTTATATAATGCTTTAAACTTGTTTTCAATATATTTAATGAAAGTAGGGAGATTTTCATTCTTTATATTTGTATTCTGAGGACTTAGGATAGTGTCTGTTATAGAGGAAGTATTTAGTAAATGCGTGTTGACTGATTGAACAACCCACACAGGGGCTATTACTTTTTCCCATTTTTTTTTCTGCTGTGTAATCCAGGACTTAGAGGTTAAGTAACCTTGCCAGAGTAACACAGCTAATCAGTATATAAGGCAGCCTGCAAATACAGGTCTTCCTGACTCCAAGTCCAGGGTGCTCTACTATATCCCACCGTCTTTCACATAATAGGCATCTAAGAAATGTTTATTGAATGTTAATTCAGAGTTTAGAAGCTTTCTTAATGTTTCTTTTGGTGCAAGTTTCATTTTAAGGTAAAAATTGGCCTTGCCTTGATTTCTCAGGGATGTGGATATTATAAAAAAATCAAGATATTTCAAGTCACCTAATTTCAATGTCAGTTTCCCCATTGAAGTGTACATTGCCAAGTGCCTGAAAAGTACATACATACATCTAGCTCCCTAAAATTCTGAAATTCATCAGTTAGCACCCTGAAGCATATAATATCGTTCACTTGTGGTATTCCTTACAGCATTATTGAGGCATATCAAGATTTCTGTTGCCATCCTAAATGGGGGAAGGTGGGGGGCAGCTTAGAGTACAAGAGTAAAGCAGGTAACCTTGGGTTAGCCAAGAAAGGAGTTGCAGAGCCAGGAGCAGATACTTCATCTCCTATTATCTTATTTCACCTCTTCTTTGATCCAGAAATGTCCAAGTCCTTTGACCTATGAAAAATGCCCTTCTAAGGGCAGCTAGGTGGTGCAGTGAATAGAGCACCAGCCCTGAAGTCAGGAGCACCTGAGTTCAAATCTGGCCTCAGACACTTAACACTTACTAGCTATATGACTTTAGGCAAGTCACTTAACCCCAATTGCCCTGCCTTTCCTCCTCCAAAAAGACAAAAAAAAAGGGAATGTGGCAAATACTATCTATGCTGGTTTACTATTCATTTCTATTCCAATTAATCAATTATCATCCTTAGTGTTAATGGAAGCCATACTCCTTTACAATTTGTCTCCAAACATTTTGAAAGTTAGACAAGGCCAAGGTCAAGATGGAACCAAGTCCTTGTTCTCAGTCTAGGTGATCCACTGGCTAGAGTGTTGTACTTGGAGTCAAGAAGATATGAGTCCAATCCTGACTCATACAACTACTAACTGTGTGATTCTGGGCAAGTCAGTAAGTCAATATGCATTTATTAAGTACCTGCTGTCTTCTGAACACTATAATTAGTGCTGAGACACAAACAAAGACAAAAGATAGTAACAGCTTTCAAAGGGCTCACAGTCTAATGGAAGGGGCAACATGCAAGTAACTATGTCCAAACAAGATACATTCAGGATAAATTGTAGCCATTTAACAGAGAAGAGACAGCAACTTCTTTCTTCCTCAGTCTCTTCATCTGTAAAATGGGGATAAAAAGAGAACCTACCTCAGAAGGTTATAAGGGTCCAATAAAAAAGACCTTTGAAGTGCTTTGCGAAACCTAAAATACTATGAAAATGATAGTTATTATTTCTTTTTTCCTTCCTATCTAAGATCATATTTGCTCTTTGTTCAAAAAAACTGAACATTTTTTACTTTTAAAATTTAAGTTCAGTGAACGAAAATTTTGAGAAAGACAACATCTATCACTGATCCATCCCTACACTGTGGACTTTCCGTACAGAGAAAACGAGACAAAACGTAAATGCAAAGTGCTTTGGCATCTCTAAAGCGCTCTGTAAGGAGGAAGATCATGATGAGAAAGCTGCATTAGCTAGGGTACAGGCAACGTGATCTTAAATTAAAATGATCATAATGTCCTCTTGGATGTTCATTTTCTCCTGCTGTTATAAGGAAAGGAGTGCTTTTTCAGGAGGAGAAAGCAGGCAAGCACTGTTGCCAAGGGTAAATATTGTCCCAAGACCAGCAGTTCAACCTTCTCTTCCCCCTTAATGGATAGAGCCTCGAGGGAGAGTGTTTAATCAGTCTATGGTCTGCAGAACGACTGAGAGGACAAACATCTTTGGAAAGATCCTGCTAATTAGGGGGACACAACAACAGGATGTTTGCCTGGAATTCAATTTGTGAGGGTACAAGCTGAAAAAAAAAAATGAATTCTCTACCAGTGGAGAGAATTCTCTCATTTCCTCAGACATTTATTTCCTCCGTTTTTCCTGGCATCATGGCATCTTTAAGGCATGCATGTTCATATGTGTCTGCACAACCACCACCACTTAACTGTGGGTTCGGAATGATGTAATTACTCATTCTGGGAGAGCAGATAATTACTGTCACTGGAACCCACTTAGTTTACAGAGCTTAGTTTTTGTCCTTTCTTTAAATGATAAATACAGTATTTTCCATTTGGGTGCAGAAGACTTTTTTTTTCCTCCCTCTGACTCTTCTCCCCCTTCTAAACTTCTTGAATCATATATATTTTGGATGAACAACAGGAGGGTGCCACTTCACGTGAGGAAAGGGCAATTATTTAGAAATGAGGCAAGAATAATCTGTGTCTCTAAAGGCATTCAGTGAGTCAGCCTTGGTATTAAGTTGGGTTAGCCTCACCATAACAGTTACGATATCAGTTCACAACTAATTCCTGAACCTCATGTAGCTTCCACAGACACATCATTCCTGGAAGAAAAATAAATTCTCTCCAGACACATATTATAGTTCAGAAAGGGCTTGTCTCTGTATCATCTCAGGCTAGACCTATAGCTATTGACAGAAACAGGGTAATGAGGAAATGAGACACACAAGCTAGGCCACAGGAAAAGAGAAATAGTGGAGGGATAAACTATTTGAGCCCTCCAGATAAAACATTAACCCAGGTCTGTTTGCCTGTTATTTTGTTATAAGAACTGGAATGAACAGTGTTAATAACCCCATTTGGCAGAGTTCGTGCATCATGGAAAGGCTGGCAGCCTGGGGAAGTTTAAATACTACTACAATTTGCTGCCTTTATTCATAATGCAAAGAAATGTCAGAGGTTAATAAAAACAGAGGTGTTATTTTTTTTCCTATCCAAGTCCATGGAACCCCTAGAATCTATCCACTAGTCCCTTGGAGCAGACGACAAGTTAATTCCTCTGCTATAGGGTTATTTGTCCAATGGCTGGAAAAGTAATTTTCTCCCTTGAGGAGAGGTGTAGTTATGACTTTCTAAAGAGTATAGTCCTAGATTTCAACTGCAGGCTTGTTCTTGTTGACATCACACTAGAGCCTTTGATCCCCAGAAGTTCTATCTTGTGAAACTCTACTTAACAACTTGTAAATTCTCCTGACCTGCTGGACAAAAGCAGTCTGACCTTGAATACAACACATTTAGAAACAATCTTATAAGCACGCTACAGTAAAACATTTCTAATTCTCATTCAACTACCAGCCTTATCACTCCTTGTTAGATGGCAAACATGGTAAATAGGCAAATGTTCCTGAAAATAGCAAAACTTGCTGAAACTAATCATTCTTCAATAGCCAAAGAGAAGTATCCTGTGTGGGTAACAAGGCGCTGTAGTCCTGGACTTTGGTTTCCTAATTTCAGCATCTACACAAGATAATTCTATAGTAAAGTCTTTGATATTTCACCACATCATGGTGCTGACTAGTCCTAGAGTCCTGAAGGTATTTCAGCATTAGACAGACCTCGTCAGGGACTCCCAAGACAAAAGGACTTTGAATATAAACTTGGAATTTTCAGAATTCCAAGGACAAGCCTAGCTGAGTTCAAAGAGCTTCATCATTAGGCATATTGACCAGCGGCTTATCAATTTGGGCAGGGGGGTGAAGGGGGAGTTTGGGAAGGCAAAGCAACTCATAAAAGTCATTTTCTAAAGAATAAATGGAATATGATCTGAGTTGCTAGAGGTAGTGCCCACACAACATATGAGAGAGAGAGGGAGAGAGAGAGACAGAGAGAGAGAGAGAGAAAACCTTTATTTAGTGCCAGCCTCTATGGTAAGTGATAGATATAAATGTTGTTATTTAGTTATTTCAGTCATGACCTCACTTGGGATTTTCTTGGGAAAGATACTGGAGTGATGTGTCATTTCCTTCTCTAGCTCATTTTCCAGGCAAGGGTAAGTGACTTGCCCAGGGTCACACAGATAGTAAGTACTTGAGGTCAGATTTTAACTCAGGAAGATGAGTCTTCCTGACTCCAGGCCAGGCACTCTATCCACTTCACCACTTAACTGCCTGATGGATATAAATACAAGCAAAAAATAAAAATATTCAATAAGATAGTCCCTACCTTCAAAGTAGTGGGGGAAGACAACACATATACAAATTATAAATAGAGTAGATAGAAGGTAACCTCGTAGGAAGGAAGATACTGGTCATTGGTCATAAGCATATTTATTGAGCACTACTATGTGCTAGGCACTGTGCTAAGCCCTGGGGATACAAAGAGAAGCAAAAGACAGTTACTGCTCTCAAGAAGCTTACAATCTAGTGGAGGGAGGGGTTGACATGCAAAGAACTGTGCAAATAAGAAATATACACAATAAATAAGAAATAATATAGGGAAGGTAGTAGTATTAAAGGGTATTGGAAGGGGTTTCTCGTAGAAGAAGCTAAGGCTGGAGGGATGCCAAGGAAGTCAAAAGATAACGATGAGAAGACAAGAGATTTCTAGGGATAGGGATAGTCAGCAAAACTGACTGCTCAGAGTCAACATCAGCGCCCACTGACATCACTGATAGGGATGAGGGTGCTTGAGAGGGGGAGGGAGGGAAACAGGGAAATAGAAAAGGGCTTGGTTTATAAAAGTCAAACAGGATTTTGGTTTTGATCCTAGAGGCAATAGGAAGCCACTGGAGTTGGTTTGAATAGATGGATGTCTTGGTCAGATCTGGGATTTAAGAAGATCACTCTGGCAACTGAAGGACCACAGAGAGGAGAGATTTGAGGCAGGAAGAACCATCAGCAGGCTACTATAATAGTCCAGGTGTGAAGTGATTAGGTTTTCACCAAGGTAGAGGCAATGTTAGAGGAGAGGTGTATACAGAAATCTTGTAAAGGCAGGAAATATTTGCAAAGCACTTAGCACAGCTCCTGGAATATCTAGTAGGCAATATATAAATTCTAGCTATTATTACTGTTGTTGTTCCTATTATTATAATATAGGGGAGTAAGAGAGAGAGTGAATAGTTAAGGAAGACATCCAGGTTGGTCTGGGTGATGGAGAGGATGGTGCCCCTAATGGTAATCGAGGAGTTAGGGAGAGAGGAGAGCTTGGGAAAAAAGATAATTAGTTCTATTTTTCATATGTTGAGCTTAAGACGTTTTCGAGACATTCAGTTTGAGCTGTCCAATAGGCAGCTGGGGATGTGAGAATAGAGGTCAGGGGAGAGGTTAAGTCTGGACAAATAAATGTGACAACTATCTAAGAAGAGATGGTAGTGGAATCCATGGGAACTGGGGAGATTCACACATAACTGAAGTGTGAATGGGGGTTTGGGAAGAGGTGACCAAGAAAGGCCTCTTGTTTAAAGTGGGAGAAGGAAGCCAGGGATTTTAAGAGGATGAGAGCGAAGATAAGACTTGAATGCAGATTCTCTAACCCTAAACCCAGAACTCCTTTCCTCTGTATGTGATACTTTTGAGCTGGTGACAGTTACAGCTTCTACCAGCTGAGCAGAAAAGCACTTCTTCATTATTTTCTTGCACCAGTTTGGTAGGGGTAGGGGAGAAAAGAAACAATCCAAAGCCTTCTGTGATACTTCCCTGCTAGTTAAAAAATAAAAGAGGTCTAGTCCTATTTCTGTTTGACTTCTTTGGTTACTGAAAAGTCATGTCATCTTGTCTCATATCATAATGGCTACAGCATTTCCATTGGTACCTGTTCACTCATCTCAGCCTGTGGTAACTAGATTAAAGTATGTTTCTGTTGGTGAAAAGACCCTTTTCTGCCTTCTATGATTCAGTTTTATCCGTTAAATTTTCTCATTTATTCTCTTTTACATATAGAATCACAGAATCTGAAATTTGGAGAGGACTTCAGAGGTGCGGTAACCTGATATATACCATGTAATGGTTCTGTGCTGTAGACACACATTTGTCTGAGTTGTTTTTTTTTCTTGTTGTAGGATAATTTTAGTCATGTCTGACTGACCCCATTTGGGGTTTTCTTGCCAAAGATACTAGAGTGATTTGTCATTTCTTTCTCCAGTTCATTTTACAGATGGGGAAACTGAGGCAGACAGAATTAAGTGACCAGCCCAGAGTCACTAATAGGTGTCTGAGGCTAGATTTGAACTCAGAAAGCTCTGTCTTCCTGATTCCCAACCCAGTGCTCTATCCTCTGCACTACCCTGTACTGTACACTTACTCTGATCATTTATTTAACCTTGTGGATGGCCTCCTTCCATCATTCCAGGCTTCATTCTTATGTTGGTATTTGTTGGAAAGGAGTAAAGAAGTTTTTCTCTACCAAAGTAGAGGAGAGCAACTCTCTTGCCCCTCCTCTCAATAAAAGGGCCAGGGGAAAGACAATTTTCTGTCACTGCAGACCTATGCTCTCACTTTTCCTTTTTGTGAAACGGCCAAGGAAGGAAGTTTTCCCCCACTAAGCAGGTGAAGAGAAATGGAAGTTGCTGGATTCGTGACTATGCAGAGCAGGAAATGAAATTTGGTGAAGGAGAATCACAAGTGGGGGAGGTGAATAGGATCTGAGGGAGAGACTGAAGACTGTATGCATGGGGAAGACAAGCAGGGGGAGCAGGCAATCTTAGGAACTGCTTCCCCCTTGAAGTCTTCATACCCAGAACCCATGCAAGAGGTACTCACCAACTTTTGAGAGACACTGTGCCCTTGACTACACTTCCAGAGTCATGAATTTAGAAGATCAAACAAACTGTAAAAAGTGCAATGAAATTCTACTTTTTCAAGAATGTGGGTGGCTAGGTGGTGGCTAGGTAGGTGGCTAGGGCACAGTGAATAGAGCACTGGCCCTGGAGTCAGGAGGACCTGAGTTCAAATCCAACCTCAGACACTTAACACTTACTAGCCAAGTGACCTTGGGCAAGTCACTTAACCCCAACTGCCCTGCCTTCTCCCCTCCAAAAAAAAAAAAAAAAGAATGTGACAAAGACTATCTATGTTGGTTTACTACTCATTTCTGTTCCAATTACATGTTGTAGTCACTCAATGCTTTTCTTTGTCTGGATATGTTAAAACAATGCACATGTGAATAATTAGACCTCAGTTTTCAAACTAGTTATTAAAAGTCTTCAATATCCAAATCCAAATCAATCAAGGTCCAGAAGTGATGGTAGCTACAGGGTGAATTAATTCAAGTTGTATCTATTTGTCAATCTGACTCCAAATATGACTCATCAAAAGCATATTATGCCATAATCCCTTCACCAGCTGCTGATGTTCTCTATCCCCCTTCACATAACACTCGTCTCCTCTGAATAATATCTTCTGTGTAATTAGTTATTTGCATGATGTCTCCCCTATTAAAATGTTTTCTGTGTAGAAATGAACATTGGTTTGTTTTTACTCTCTTAGTGTAGATGTACACATTCCAGCAAATATATTTGCAACTATATGTGGTCAGTGCTTTGTGATATAAATGTACTTTTCTTTTTTTTTTTCAAGGAGCATAAGTGTAAGTTTAATGCAAAAGAAACTGGCAAACAAGGACTTGAAACTGCACAAGGCACATTTCATATAGTATTTGATCTCCACAACAACCTAGCAAGATAGGGAGTACAGGTGTTATTTTCCACAATTTCAAGATGATGAAATTATCCCTCAGAAAGATCCTTATTAAACACAGCTAAGAAGTTTCAGAAATAGATTTTTAATCTAGCAGGACTTGACACCCGATTTCTCCTAACTTTAACATTATTCCTGCCATGCCACACAACCTTACATGACATGGCACATCTTTTCCTTCTCTCTCCTTTTTCCTCTTTTTATTATTCCTCAGCCTTGCCCCTCTCGACTATCCCCCATCAAAACCGAATTTCACTGAGGATAAGTCATCTTATTAAAGCTAGTGAAATTTATGATTTTCAGGTAAAAGTGGAGTCTCAAACATCTGTGGGACGTGTCGACATGGACCATTGATCTGGTATAAGATCACCAAGCATCTATAGTAGAAATAGAGCAGAAGGCTCTATAATTCAGCCCTGTCCTCATTTAGAGGATGCATAAGAAAATACAACTTAGCACCAGCTATGTGACTTGGTGGAATCACTCAGTCTTTTCCACTCAGTTTTCTAATCTATAGAATAGGGCTGTGAGGGAAACACTTTTGGAAACAATGTTACTTGAATTTCTACTTATTAGCATGGAGCTACTACTTGGGGGAAAGAATCAGTTTTCATTCCTTTCTCTCTAACGCAGAGGTTCTTAACCTGTGGGTCGCAACCCCTTTAGGGGTCGAATGGGGTCGCCTAACACCATCGGAAAACACTTATTTCTGATGGTCTTCGGAACCTAGACAACGCTCCTCTATCCATCTCCAGGTGGGTCCGCCCACATGCAGATACGTCCACATACAAGTATTAAAGGTTCGCAGCATTAGAAAGGTTGAGAACCACTGCTCTAACCCCTTTAATATTCTTTTTTTTTTATTTTATTTTAGTTTGCATCATTCATTTCCACAAGATTTTCAGTTACATATTTTCTCCCCATCTTTCCCCTACCCACCGCCCCAAAACAGCCATCCCAGTGTATCCCTCCTCCCCCAGTCTATTCTCTCCTAT
>CM053591.1:76144015-76221710 GCA_028646515.1 Pseudochirops corinnae
AAAGTTTTCCTAGGTTTTTTTTCCTAAAACCATCCTCTTCATTATTTCTCACAACACAATAGTATCCTTTCTTATACATATACTGTAACTTGTTCAGCCATTCCTAAATTGATGGACTCCTTCCTCAGTTTTCAGTTCTTTGCCACCACAAAAAAAACTTTGTTTCTTGATGATACCATCATTTCCCTTGGGTTCAAGAACCATCTCTGTGCAGATGATTCCCACATCGACATGTCTCTTATCTGTCTTTCTAGTTCTGCCACTGTAGTCTTGCTTGCTATACTTCCCACCTGGAAACCCCACAGACATCTTCAACCAAACTCAACTTTCCTCCTAAACATCCCTTTTCCTAAATCCCTCACTTTTGAGGGGTCCCCTGTTAATCCAGTCATCCGGGGTTACAACCCTAGGTTAATGTTATCCTTAATGCTTCACCCCCTCACCCCTCATATCTAAGTTGACATCTTACAAATTTTGCCTCTGTGACATCCTTTACATCTAATTCTCTCCTTCTATTTGCATCACGACCATCCTCATTCAGACTCTCTATTCTCTCTATCCTCCGACCCAGCCTCCGCACAGCTGCCATGTTTATAGTCTTAAACCACCATTTCACTCCTGGCTTCAATGCCCTCTTTGCCTTTGAGATAAAACAAAATCCACGTTTGACATCAGAAGTCCTTCACATTCTCACTACATCCCGTCTCGCTGGACTAATTTTGCTTCAGTTTGCCTCATGTAGCCCACGCTTTAGCCAAATTGACGTACTTTCTGTATCTGATGTTCAACATTCAAACTCCCACCTCCCCATCCTTGAACTGGCTGCCTCTTGCTCTCCCACTCCCGAGTTCTGCCTCTTGGAACCCCTAGGTCTATTCAAGACCGAGTACAAATAAATCCTCCCAATTAGCCTTTACTGATTCTGTGCCCCCTCCCCTCAGTCAACTTGTTAGTTTCCCCCCCAGAATCTACTTTGCATTTACTTTGCTCATATTTTATATTTGCTTCCCTGTGTATACCTTGACACTTCCCTCCAATTCTCCATTAGGATGTAAACCTTGAGGGTAGGAAATGTTTACATTTTGTTCTTCCTCCTTCTCCCCCAGCACATATCACAGATCCTGGAACACACTAGACACTTAATAAATGCTTGTAGGACTGAATCAGGTACAAATGATCTTACCATGCAAACTGATTGCAAAGGTGTGAGTATAATTATTAATCCCATTTTGCAGATACAGAAACCAAAGGAATGAATGTTTGATTCATACATGGACTCACAGAGGTAGCATATGGCCAAAGTGGAATTAAGCTAGGGCATTTTATGTAACCATCTTGTATTCAAACGATCAAAATCTCTTTATGCCAACAACTTCAACAATATTCAGCATTATTAATAGGTAACTAGGAGTTCTGTTATCAAAGATTGACATTTTTAAAAAATGGACCAAAGCAGCAGAAAATAATATTTGTTCAAATGAACATTAGGTCCCCCTGGAAATTATCACAGTGGAAGAGTCCAACAACCAGTTAACTGTGGCACACAAGGCCCCCTGTATGAAAAATTACAGGGTTAGGGGCATTCAGCCAATCAAGGAATCTGATTGGCTGAAGAACCTTAAGTGCTTTATAATTGTGTTTTTAGAGGATTGTAGTTTAATGCTATCCAAGGTTCACTATTTTAAACTCTGTCACAGTTTAAAAGGACTGCCATACAGTCCTCTGTTTCAACCCTCACATTATGTAAATTGGTAAGAGTGTTATCCTGAGAGTTCCTGGTATTTTCAGGCTGTTTTAAAATTCCTTCTGGAAAAATTCCCCATGAGTGCGCAACCTCTGGCTTTACAAAAACAAAAACAAAAACAAAAAAACAAAAAACAGGCAGGCTGCTTTCAATAAGCTTCTCTAGATTTCAGGCTTTGAAGATGAGGCCTCTGGGGGAAGACCACACCTGAACCTTCCTAATCTGATACATTACTATGCTATGGTCAAAGGCTTGTCTTACAGCAACTCACCTGTTATCTGCCCCTTGTTTCTGTTGTTCCTTTAGAGTATCCTCCCCTGTTCTTGAAAGATGGGTTTGGACGGTGGTTGAAATGTTTGCTAAGTAAAGGGCTTGGTAGAGTGACTGGTAGGTTGGAAAATGCCTTTGGCCTTATTATTCCTTTTGTGCAGATGGCCCAGAGAGGGGACTTGCCTGGGATTACAGGACTATTTAGTAACAAATCCAAAGCAAGAGCCTGAATGAGAAAAGTCTAGAACTCTTAACCCAGTACTTTCCATTACATGTATCACTTTACCTCTCTGAGATTGTTCTTTGCTCCAAGCCATTAAAAAACTTGAGCATTTGGAGTAAAAATTGTTGTTCAGTCATTTCCAACTCTTTGTGATCACATTTGGGGTTTTCTTGGCAAAGATACTGGAGTGGTTTGACATTTCCTTCTCTAGTTCATTTTACAGATTAGGAAACTGAGTCAGAGGGTTAAGTGACTTGCCCAGGGGCACACAGCTAGTAAGTGTCGGAGGCTGGATTTGAGCTCAGATCTTCTTGACTCCAGGGCCAGTCCTTTAGCTGACCCCCAAAGCACTCCTGTGATTCTTTTTTCCTTTGTCTTGGAGAATTCTCTGAGAGCATATGTTTGAGGAAAGGTTGTTTTACAAAGCAAAGCAACAGAATGGGGATCAATCAATCAGTGAGTCAATCAGGAAACACCAGGAGGAGTCTTCTGAGTGCCAGATGTGCTAGATACTAGGGCAGGTTCCCCACCTTGCCCTAGGGGTTAATTGATGTAGGGGCCCTTCCCTTCACCCTGCCCTCCCCAACACACATCAGAACAGGTGCAGAGACCCTCCAGTTTATGTATTCTTTCCTTTGGAGCAAACTTTTGCAGGGAGACAGTCATCGTAGGCACAGATTTGCCTACGGGGACATGAGCTTGTGGCTCGTAGCCAATGGAGGGAAATGAATCTATCCACCTGATGCTTCTGAGATGGGTGAGTCATCCTTACACTTCAATGCCAGTAGAAACAAGGGGATTTAAAGGCCAGGGATCACCCCTTTAATATATCTATGGAGTCCTAGCTTAGTCACCAATTAAAGGAGTCATTATTGCTGAAGTGAAGCAGATACCTACTCTGAAGTTGGGTGGGATGGGAAGCCCCCTAGCCCATGAATCTGTAAGGGGGTACTAGACTAAAAATAAATACAAAGTCACTAAGCAACTGGAAAAACCAGGAGTGACCTCTTGAAGCAGGTGGTACTCGAGTCTGGAAATCAAAGAAACACAGGAGAGATGGGAGAACATTACAAGAGAAGGGAAAGCTTATGCAAAGACAGAGAAATAAGTAATGGAATGTCATATATTGGGAAATAAGAAATAGGATAGTTCAGCATGTACACATAGTGTGTGAAGGGGAAAAGGGAGGAATAGAGAGCCATGGAAGCTCCTTGAACAGGAAAGTGATATGGTCACACCTGTTCTTTAGGAATATCAATTTGACAGCTATATGTAGAATGCAATGAAAAGGAGAGAGTCTAACCATATTATTTTGCAGATTAGGAAACTCCAGAGAAGTTATGTGACTTGCCCATAGTCACACAGCTAATATAATTTGAACTCAGGTACTTTTACTCAGGGCTGTTGGGTGGCTTAGTGGCTAGAAAACTGGTCTTAGAATCAGGAAGACTCCTCTTCCTGAGTTCTGGCCTCAGACACTAGTTGTGTGACCCTGGGTAAGTCACTTAACCATATTTGCCTCAGTATCTTAATCTGTAAAATGAACTGGAGAAGTACATGGAAAACCGCTCCAGTAACTTTGCCAAGAAAACCATAAATGAGATCACAAAGAGTTGAAAATCACTGAACAACAGCTTTTACCCCAATTAGGAGATTATTGTTATAGCTCAGAGAAAAGGAGACAAGTGCCTGAACTAGAGTGGTGTTCATATGAGTGGAGAAAAAGGAGAGATGTGAGAAAGGTTGAGGAGGTAGAATAAATACACCATGGCATCTGACTTGATATTAGAGGAATGAGAGGAAAGAGGTAAGAATGACTTCTAGGTTGTAAACTTGGTCACTGGAAGAATGGAAATGACCAGGTCAAAACAGGGAAGGTAGGTGGAGGAATATAGGCGTCAAATTACTAGGCAGCAAATGACCTGTAAACTCCAAGTACAGTTCAATCTATATCAAAATGTAATTAGGAAATGTTTAACAGAATAAATAAAAATACAATATAACATAATGTTACTTAGCGGTTTTCTGAGTCAATATGTTTTCCAGCAGGGACTCATTTCTAGCTTAGTGGAAATGATCATAAGTTCAGGTTTGGACATGGTAAATTTGAGATAGTGATGAGACTTCCAGGGCAGTTACATGGTTATAGTACTGGGTCTGAAGTCAGGAAGATTTGAGTTCAAATCCAGCCTCAGACCCTTAATAGTTGTATGACCTTGGGCAAGTCACTTAACCCTCGTTTGCTTCATTTTCTTCATCTGTAAAATGAGCTGGAGATGGAAATGGCAAACCACTCCAGTATCTTTGCTAAGAAAATCCCACTGGGGTCATAGAAAGTTGGACATGACTGAAATGACTAAGCAATAACATGAAACTTTTAGGTGGAGATTTCAAGTAGGCATTTGGTGATGCAGGATAGGAATTGAATTTGAGAGAAAGACTAGGACTATATATAGAGGTTTAAGAGTCATTTACATAGATATGATAATTGAGTTCATGAAAGCTAAAGAAATCGCAAAGATAGGGTATAGACAGAGGAGAGTGGAGGCCCCAGGATAGAGTCTGGAGTCAGACCTAACAACAAGAGCTGGATATAGATTGTGGTCTTGCAAATAAAAGTTAATTGGTCAAACAAACAAGAAGAGAATCACAATAGAACTGTGTCTGGAAAGCCCAGGAAGGAGAGAGATGGTCAAAAGTGTTAAATGCTGCAGAGAGGTCAACACGGATAAAGACTAAGAAGATCATTGCATTTAACAATCTAGAACTCGTTGATGACTTTAGTGAGACCAGTTTCAGAGGAATGGTGGGATCAGAAGCCATATTATAAGGGACTGAAAAGAGGGTGAGGTCATAAAATGGAAGCAACGAGTATAGAGAAAGCTTTTTCTAGGAACTTAATTGTGAAAGGGAAGAGATCTAGTTTGATGATTTGATTGAATGAAAGTTTTTCAGAATGAGATATAGAAATATGCCAGTGGATAACGAGAGAAAATGGAGTAAAAATTATTGTTCAGTTGTTCGGAGATTGAAAATTGGGGAGAGAAAAGGATCATTGCCTATTCTATGACAGATTTGAGAAAATGGTAAAAGGTACTAGAGGGCCTGACTTTGGCAAGGAGAGGAGCCAATGCTTTCCTGAAGACTGGGTCAAAGAAGGAGAGGAAGCAGAATGGTGTTGATGTGATTTGAAGTGTGGAATTGAAAAAAAGAGAACTTATGGCTTCAATTTGGTAGGGTAAAGTATGAGGTAAGATGGGAAAATGGTGTAGGATGGTGTAGAACCAGGGGTGTGGAACCTGTAACCTTGAGGCCACATGTTGCCCTCCTTTGGATTTAGTCAAAAGGCTGCACTTGAGAACCTAGAGAGTGACATGTGGCCTTGAGGCTGCAGGTTCCACACCCCTGGTGTATGTGGTTTGAGAAGATGAGAGATTTGCAGCAGCTGTTGAGGGGAGTATACTAGGAATTCAAGCAAGCAAAGTAAAAGGATTAGTGTGCAATCAGTCAGTGAGCATTTATCATGTCCTACATCGAAGGCCAAGTTGAGATTGGATAAAATCCCTATGTGATCGACCCAGAAAGTGTGGTTGGGGTCTTCCTCCAGAGGCATTCAGCAATATGTAGGCAAGAGAGATGGCTGACAGTCGGAGTAATCTAGGACTGTGGTTTAGAAAGGGGTAAGTGGTGATAAGACAATGACTGTGAGGCAAGGCAATCAAGGGCAGAGGACAGTGTAAAGTTGAACTGGCCAACTAAAGGGTAAAGATTTTGAAGAGAGGTAAGTGAGGCCAGAGCAGGGATGACAGATTGGGAAAAAGGGGAGGGAGAAAGGTACCTGGAGGCTGTAATAAGTTTGGAAAAGAGATTTAGAAGGGATGAAGCAGAGAAAGAAATGGAGATATAGGAGGTTATAGTCATATAGAAATTAGAGTTATGGAAGAGAAATCCTTTGGTATGATAATGGGATCAAGGGTATGACCTTGTTAGTGACTGGCTAAAGTCATGGGAATGGATAATGATGGGCTGGGAAGCAAGGGGATGTCAACATGTACATTGAAGTTCCCAAGTTTAAGGACAGGGATTGGAGTGGAGAGAAAGGCTGGTCTAGGTTCTGAACTCCTTGAGAAAGGAGAGGGAATAACCTGGGAAGTTGAAAGAGAGCAGCTGCCAGGATCTGTCTGGAGAGGGTAGCATATCTGGATAGAGTGAACCACAAAAGAGGGAGGTGCTAACGGTTGGTGATAAGGGTAGAGTCTGGAAGTGTCAATGATGAATAAGAAGCATGACCATAACTCCTCCTAGCCTAGTGAGACAGGGGGCATAAGAGAAGGTACATCTTGGGGTGGAGAGGATGGCAAGGGCTATCATGTCTTCTTGGGATGTCCAGGTTTCTGTATTCTGTATTCTGATAAGAATAGATCTAAGGGCAATTTGGGAACTCCAGGTGCCAACATGGAAAGAAAGGGAAGAGTGGGATTGGGCTGAAACGAATAGGTATGAGAGACTGAAGTATGCAATTGAGAAAACGAGAACTTAGTACAGATAGTTTCAGTTTTCGGTGATAAAGTATTATGTAAGAAGGGAAGAGGGTATGGTGTAGGTGACTTGAGAAGATGAGAGAAGAAGAGAGAAGGAAACTTTTACCTAGGTAGCCCTTCAGTCTAAGTGACAGATATTCTGAATGAACCATAGCTCCTAAATTGGCTTACTCTTCCCAGGAGCAATAACATAGTTGAGTTGATCATCATTCATTGAGTACTAGGTACAAGGCTGAGTGGGGCGGAGTGTGCGCTGGACCAGCAGGACAAATTTCAAGATACCTATGCAGGTTCTGGCTGGAGGATAGATGGGGCAGAATTCAATTCTGGGGCGTGGCTGATCACAGAGCATTGAAATGTGGTTTATTTACTCATACATTACTTGTATTTTCTGGCCCAGGGTCTGAATCAGGAAGCTGATATCCTAAGTGTGTGCAGAGACTCAGATTAAAAAAAAAATGGCCCGATACTTTGTTGGCCAAATTTGGAACAAATGGTCTATGGTTTATAATTGTATGGCTTTTATTGTCCAAGTCTTTTAAAACAGTTTACAAAGTTTTATTTTGTTAAATTAAGTAGTACAGTTATCCCTTCAACATCGTGGGGATTAGGGGTACAGTGCCCCTTTAATCCGGAAAACCCATATAAAATTTTTGGCCCTCCCTTTGTACCAGAGAAATCTGAATTATTATGATATTAAAAGATGAGATATGTTGGTATTACACAATACTAAACTTGTATTTTATGCATTTCTGGGTTTCTAAATTTTTTCTGTGCTCTCTGTTGGCATGTCATCTGCAGCTTCCACAAAACTTACCCAAAATTCCCATTTAAATTCTTATGCCAACTCTTGATATATTGAAACCATGATGGGGAAAGTTGTGATGTGGAATGGATAATTATAGATCATTTGTCCCTATAAGGTTTAAAAGGTTAAGAATGAATGGGCAGCTAGGGGATGGGCCTGAAGTCAGGAAAACTCATCTTCTTGAGTTCAAATCTGGCCTCAGACATTTCCTAGCCATGCGACCCCAGTCAAGTCACTTAACCCTGTTTGCCTGAGTTTCCTCATCTGTAAAATGAGCTGGAGAAGGAGATGGCAAACCATTCCAGTATCTTTGTCAGGAAAATTCCAAATGGGGTCAGAGAGTTAGGCATGATTGAAATGACTGAACAACAACAGTAAAGAATGAAGAACAAATCAAACAGGCATTGCTGAATTGCTCATGGTCCTATAACGATTTTATAATAGCTAGTGTTTATATATCATTCTATGATTTACCAAGCACTTTACGCGTATTATCTCATTTGATCCCTGCAACCACCTTGAAATAGTTGATACTATTCTGAAACCTAGTTTATACATGAGGAAACAGACCAAGAGGCAATGACTTGCCCAAAGCCACACAGCTAGTGTTTGAGGCAAGATTTGAACTCAGGTCTTCCAAATCTAACACTGTACAACATAAGGAAATTATGTTTAACTGAAATTGGCATACAGTCCCAAATCCTTGATTGTGCCACAAATTTTAGTTTTCTCTACCATCAAACCATTCTCCAAAGCTGTTGAGCAAACAGACAAATGGATGGATGGATTTGAATTTTCCCTTTTGTCTCTATTACTACCCTACCCATCTGTTGGTGAAGGTTGTAAAGTTGCTGTGAGAGCCCAGATGATCCTCAGACTTGAAAAGCCTCTGTCCCCTGATCTAGTACTGGCCATAGTGTGCAGACAGAGTTTGGAATTATACTGAGGTTCATCTCTATATATTAAGTCAGCCTGTTCACTTCTGTCAATTGCCTCTCTTTGGTTGCTTGGTAGGCTCAGGACTTCCCTTCCCCTTGCTCTTGCGAGCCCTGACCCCAAAGATGTATGAAGCAGAACCAGGAGTCCTGGAAAAGTTTTCAATGAGGTCTACATTGTGGATATATGTGCCTGAGTATTGGAGACAGTCAAGGGAAAAAAAATAAGTACTGTGAGGTGGTTGCAGTCTAATTCTAAAGCGCAGAAGGGTGTGCTCTCTTAAGTCATTGATAGGCAGGCTGTCTGGTTTTAAAGTCTTATCTTCAGGGTAGCAGAGCTTAAATATGTCAAAGGCCTCTTTCCGCAGACACTGATTGTATCTCTGCAATGTTTCCCAGAGACTCACGTCCATGCAGAAGGCAGCAGTGGGCATTCCATCAATTTTTTGGTTTTCTAATATTTTAAATATTTGCTAGATCTGTTGATTACCTAAATGCTTTTCTTCGAAATGCCTCCACTGGTCCCCAGCTTTTACTGGTGATACTGACAAGCTAGATAACAAAGGGCCCCTGGGCCCCTTAGCCCTGTGTGAATGAAGCAGGATGGGGAAAGATTCTGGTGTCTCCTGCTGGCCAAGGACTGATCATGGCAAGCTGGCAGTTAGTGATTTTTGGTTTAAGGGGGATGAGAGGGAGGTGCTTCCCATGAGACTGTTCAGACAGGGAATATGGATGGCACTGAACATCTAGTTTAAATATCCCTGGAGGTGGTCAGGGTTTGACATAGTGGACTGCAGGAAAGAGAAACCCTGTGGACTCCACCATTCCTGGGCTGGACACTTGGGCTATTCTTTGGGAAATTTGACTGGCCACGTTTGTGAAGCCTATAGTCTTCTAGGGAGAATGAAATAAGGAAAGAGGAAAGGATAAGTGGTATATGATTTACTGTCAGGTAGGGAGAGCAATCAGCTAAAGTGAAAGGTGAATCTTGCCTGTCAGATCTTAGAGAAAAAGAAAACAGCTCGGAGAGGGTACTTTTGATGCTCACGGATGGTTTATGCTGCGGGCCCTTTCTCTGTTCCAGATTAATCATAGGATCATAGCTCTAAAGTTGGAAGGTATCTTAAAGGACATCACGATCAACCCCCTTCCTTTTATAGATGAGGAAATAGAGGTATGAGACCTGGAGGGACTTGCCCAGGATCACACATCTAGTCAGTGTCTGAGGTAGGATTTTAATTTTTCCCCCGCTTAATAGTATTTTATTTTTTCCAATTACATGTAAAGACAGTTTTCAATATTCACTTTTATAAGATTTTGAGTTCTAATTTTTTTTCTCCCTCTCTCCCCTTTTCCCTCTGCAAGATGGGAAGCCATCTGATATAGGCTATACATGGAGATTAATATTAAACACATTTCTACATTCATCATATTGTGGAAGAAGAATCAGAACAAAAGGGAAAAATCAAAAGAAAGAAAAAAAAGAGAGAAAATAGCATGCTTTGATCTGCATTCAGATTCCATAGTTCTTTCTCTCGATGTGGATAGCATTTTCCATCATGAGTCTTTTGGAATTGTCTTAGATCACTGTATTGTTGAGAAGAGCTAAGTCTATCAAAGTTGATCATGATGCAATATTGCTTTTACTGTGTATGATTTTCTCCTGGTTCTACTCACTTCACTCAGAATCACTTCATATAAGTCCTTCCAGGTTTTTCTGAAGTCTGCCTACTCATAGCTTCTTATAGCACAATAATATTCAATTATATTCACATACCAAAACTTGTTCAGCCATTCCCCAATTGATAGGCATCCCCTCAATTTCCAATTCTAGGTGGGATTTTAATTAATGTCATAATGTTGAACCTAGGTTAGAGATCTAGCTTTTCTGCTGACCAGCTGTGTAACCTTAGGCAAATCACTCTCTGAACTTCAGTTTCTTTATTTGGAAAATGGGAGAAAAATACTTGAACTGCTTGCCTCACAATAGTGCTGTGAGAATCAAGTAAGTCAGTGCCTTTAAAACACTAATACTTTATGCCGATCTTCAAACATTCCATGTTGAGAAGCAATGTAGGCTAGCAGGAGTGCTGGACCCTGATCTAGAAAAAGCTGTTTAAGAATACCATTTTGGATGTTAGCTATGTGACCCTGAGCATCAATTCCTTCATCTGTAAAATGGGACTGATAATAGCACCCATCTCATGATGCTGTCTTTGTAAGCATCAAATGAGATAATATATGGAAATCCCTTTGTAAACCTTCAAGGATTACATCAATGCCACTGTTATAATTATAATTGATTTCACAAAAATCCTATCAGATAAGAAAGTATCATTGTCTCCATTTTATTAGGTTAGAATACAAAAGCTTTTAAGAGTAAAGTGAGCAGTCCAAGTTATACAGTTACTAAGATGCATTCTCTGCAAAGTTGTCCTAATGATAAATTCCATTTTGGGCATGGGGGATATGAGGTGACAATGAGAAATTAAAATGGAAATGTTCAATAGGTAATTGAAGGGACAGGACTGGAACTTGGGCCCGAAAATTCTTTGAGGCTAAGGATTTGAGAATCGTGTGTGCAGCACAGTCATGGGCCAGCACGATAACTAATAACTAAAATCAGTTTTTCTTTTATCTAGAAAAGAATTGGATTTTGGAGGAATGAGAGCACAAACCAAGAAATGTAGGGTAGTCAAATGGGAAAAAACCCAAAACTTGGTCTTGTTATCAGAAAACCAAAGTTCAAAACCTGGTTCTGATATTTTCTACCTTTGCGGCCCTGGCTAAGTCATGTAATTTTTCCATGTCTTACTTTCCTTGTCTGTAAAAGGAGCTCAATACATGCTTCAGCTGTCTCATATGAATATAAGTAAAAATAGTTTATCTAAAATTGGCGTGTGTGTGCGTGTGTGTGTGTGTGTGTGTGTGTGTGAGTGAAGGAAATGATTTAGGGTTAGGAGTAAGGTCTATGTAGGGTAGCTAAATGGACAGTCCTGGGCAAAGATGTCTCTCTCTGGATCTTCTCTATTTGGAGAACTAAAACTTGGGATTAGGTCTGGAGGAACATCTCAGAGTACTGACAACCCCTCATTACTCATTTACTATCATTTTGAAAATTTTTTCTTATTTCTGTCTTCATGTATCCTTCTTTTCTTATGGCTGCTACCCTAATTGGGTGTATGGGGTGTTAAGGGAGGACTAGCACCTCTGGTATTAGGGTTTGCTGAGCCCCTTTCAGGGTTGCTCACTCACCTTTGTTGCCCACCCATATCTCACCTGTGGCTCTAAGAAGCTATAGTATGTGCAGCAGCCACACCCTGGTAATACCACTTTGGCAGACAGATTAACCCAGATTGAGGGTAACTGATAGATCTCAAACCTTTCAGTCAGTTAGGGGGATGGCTACCCCAAGCATGAGAAAACTTCCCTTGGCAGAATGGGTAGATGAGAATAATTTGTTCCAAAGGCCGTGAAAACAGCTAAAGTGGGCACTTGGAGTGATTGGTCAGATACCTGAGATGCCAAGGTCACCTTCTGTCCAGTCATCCTGACTTTTGTCTTGCCACTGGACCCAGATGCCTCTGGAAGAGAGAGTGCGAGGCTAATGACTCTGTGCAACTCTGCTTCACTTGAATCCAGCTCACATTCAAGTCAAGCTATCACTCTTGATGTCATTGAGGCTCTTCAGAAACAAAAGAAAAAAAACCAACAACCCTAATTCTGCCCCTCATGGGCTTTTAAATAGCTTCCCTGGGTCAAATTTCTCCCCTATCCTTTGAACAGTTACCAAAGTGATTTTACTAAAACATAGGTCTTCACTCAATACATTTCAGTGGCTCCCTATTACCATTAGGTCTAGGATCATATAGTAACTCCTTTGTTTTTGTAGTGCTCTTCACAACCTGGCCACTTTCTATCTTTCTAGTCTTTTTCTGTATTCTCCCCCCTTTTCCCCATCACCTCTTGCCCCCTCTTTTTAGTCTAACTACACTGTCCTAGTAACCATTCCTCCCACATAACTCTGTATCTCCCATTTCTTTGTCTTTGCCTTAGCTGTACCTAGTGCCTAGAATGCTCTCCCTCCTTACCTTTGCTTTGAATTCCTGGTTTCCTTCCATGATTCAGTTCAAAAATCATTTTCTGCAAGAGGTCTTTCCCATTTCCTTTTCCCTCCATGTCACCTCCCATCCAGTTACAAGTGCCTTTACCTTTGAAATTACCTTCCATCTACTCTGCATTTATCTTGTATGTACATAGTTCTATATCATACATTTGTCTTCCACATTAGACTCTAAGATCCTTGAAGGCAGGCACAGTGTTTTTGCCTTTCTTTGTATCCCTAGTGGCTTAACACAGTGCCTGGCACATAGTAAGCACTAAGTACTTTTTTAAAAAATTTTTTTGCTCTTTGGAGGAGGGAAGGCAGAGCAATTGGGGTTAAGTGACTTGCCCAAGGTCACATGGTTAGTAAGTGTTAAGTGTCTGAGGCCAGATTTGAACTCAGGTCCTCCTGACTCCAGGGCTGGTGCTCTATACACTTCACCACTTAGTCACCCCTAAATAAATACTTATTGATTGGTTGTTTGAAGAAAGGAACAAACTTTGCCTACTTCAACTACTTTCTTCCTATGGAGGAAAGGACAGGCAGGCATCAGCCATCAAATCCTCTTCCAGTTGTAGGATCCATTGTAGGATCCATTGTAGGATACAATGGTTTAAAGCCCTAGTCCATAGTTCACTTACTTTTAACAATATTCAAGTGCAAAACTTCCAAAACCACAAATAAATTTAGATTTTCTCTTGGAGCTCATTGTAAAGGGATCTGTGGGGTCAGTGGGGTCAATGCACCTACTTGGTTGAAATTCTTGATGTGGTTGTTATTGAGTAGCATGTATTAGAACCCCAAAGTGGAACAGGTGAAAGAGGACTATTCTAATAGGGTTCCCATGGCCTCTGGGTTTGCTTGCAACTTGGGATGGTGTCCAGAAGGAGACTTGATATTATCATGGATCATGTTAAATTTAGATCTGTTTTTTGTAGTTGATCAGATAGGATACACATGGAAATTAGACCAACATGGAAGCCCACTCCTGGACAATGGAGTCATTACTTGGTGAATAGCGTGTGTGTGTGTGTGTGTGTGTGTGTGTGTGTGTGTGAGATATGTGTATGTTTCAATGTGCAGGCATACGAGAAGATTGGTAGAGGAGGAGACAGGAAAAGAATAATAAAAAAAAACAAAAACTCCTAGTGATTGCAGAATCTTTCCCAGGTCCAGTGACTCAACCTGGACTCAGAATCAGGAAATCTGGATTCTTGTCATAGAATTATAGATTTGAGCTGGAAGGAATTTTAAGGTGATATCATCCAATTGCTCTCATTATCATCATCATCATCTTCACCACCACCACCACCACCACCACCATCATGATAACAACAAAATGTCTTTGTAATACCTGTGCTAAATGCTTTGTCAATATTATCTCTTTTGTTTCTTACAAAAACTCTTTGAGGTAAGTGCTATTATTATCCCCCTTTTACAGATGAGGAAATTGAGGCAAACAGAGTTTAAGTGACTTGTTTAAAGTCTCAATAATAAGTTGACAGAACCAGGAGCTGAACCCTAATATAGGATAATAGGAACACAGATCTAGTACTGGAAGGGATATCTGAGATAATTTCCTCCAACTCCCTAATTTCACAGATGAAGAAACAGAGGCCCAGGAATATTGATTGGTTGTTTGTGACTTGCCCAAGGTCACATAGGTGGCAAGTGTCAGAGAATATTTTAAACCAGAACCTCAGATTCCAGAGTTAATGCTTACCCATTGCTTACCCATTGCCCATTGTACCAACACTGCTTCCTCCCAAAACTGATCCTCTTGCTGAGTGATTAAAATCATTTAAACTAACTCAGCCAAGTCAATCAGCCAATAAACATTCATTAAGCACTTACTCTGTGTCAAGGACTGTTCTAAGCACTAGGGGTACAAAGAAGCCCAAACCACAATATTTGAAGATATATTCTAGTTGGGAAGAAGACACACAAACACCTATGTACATAAAAGTTTCATAATCTCAGCTAATTTCAGAGGGAAAGCTCTAGCAGTGTGGGGAATTGGGAAAGACCTTTTGAAGAAGGTAGGACTTGAGCTGAATCTTGAATGAGGCAGATGTGGGGAGGTAGAATGTACCTGGCACAGGGGACCATCCACTACAAGTGAACAAAATTGGGAGATGAAATGTCTCATGCTGGGATAAGCAAGAAGACTGGTGTCTCCTCATAAACTCAAGTATAAACTGGGAAATTACTTCTCATTGCCTATCCACACTGAATTGTTGCTTGGGCAGTGCTTTTACCAAATCATAAAGTGTTAAAAAAAAAAAACATGAGTTATTATTACTATTATCAAATGTTTATGGAGAGCGGCAGTCATGCATACCACAGCTTTTCTGACTTGGCTGATTTTCAGAGGGTGAAGAAGACATTTTGTGGCCCTTTTAAGGAGTTTCTTTTCCAACTCAACCCTTATCCAACTTGGTTCCATGGCGTTCTGTGTTATGGGAATGGAGTTCTGGTAGAATTCATGTTGTTGTGTTTTTGTCTCAGTGTCTGGGAAATACTAGGTGGTTAACAAATGTTTATTCAGTTCCATGAGAACATTTTAATATTAACACTATTTTCCCTCTAAAATATTCAGTAGGATTTTATGTTTGTACCAAAAATAATTATGTAAAGAAAATTTTTGTTGTGAAGATGAGCTTGATTTCTTCTATTTTGCTCCCCCTAATTCCCCAAACTTTCCCAAATCCTTTTTTCCCCAATTATATTCCATTTCCCTAGACCCCCTAAATCATCCTAAATTAGTTCTAGTACTATCCTTCAAGGCCAAAATGTTCCATGGCCAAAGCAATTTGGGAAACACAGATCTAAGCTGAAGGGGAAAGAGTAAGAGAGAAAAACACGCAAGGTCTAACAAAGAAAACCAGGAGATGCCCATATATAATTAAATAGGTAGGCATACATACACGCTTAAGCACTTAATTACTTGGTTTTGAGGCAATGAGACTGTATACACAACCCCATGAGAGTCAGTTTCATTACTATGCACATCTTGTACAGTATAATCAATCAGTCAACAAGTAATTATTGAATGCCTACAATAGGGGTGGCCAAGTCATGACCTTACGACCTCCTGAAGCTACTGAGAGCTTCATGTGTGGCCCTGAAAGTATGAGGAACTGGGAAGCAGTGGCGGGGAAGGGAATGCTATTCTGATGGACATTGATGCTGTGTTTTGAGAGATCCAGGTTATGATTATAATAACCTACAGATACTCGAGGATATTTAACCAAACCTGCAACAAAGGAAAACATTTTTATAACAAAGGTAACCTGGTTGTTTTTGTTTTTACTTATTGTGTCCTTAGACTAATGACTTCAATGAATTCTGGCCACGTCCTCTGGTCAGCTTGACCAGTCTTATTCTATTATATGCCACTGTGCCAGTTTCTACAGAGAATATAAGAGAGGTATAAGAATTAGGAAGAGAAGACAAACTCACAGGCAACAATCAGAGAGTAACACAAGACAGTATAGATTAGAACAAGAGTTGTTCTGGTAATTATTTAACAATTGGCTCTCTAAAAAATGTACATAGGGCACATTTGAAATTTAATCTATATTATTAATATTTCCTCTATTACTTTAAGTCTGGACAATCAACAAAACAATTTACATCAAACCCTGAATTGTAGTAACATATCAAGCCCCAGTTGCCAAGATTTGAATGAGGGTACTAAAAATTTAACAATTGGCTCTCAAGAGCCATTAGAGCTGGCTCCAGCACACCCCTGATTAGAGGATTACCCAGTGTGTTGCTAGCAATAATTCAGTCAATTTAATTAAGCATACATTTATTGTGTCTACCATGTGCAAGGAATTCTGCTAGATAATGGGTGTGCAAAAAATGAAAAATGGCATAGTCTTGCCCTCAAGAAGCTTAACATCTAGTAAGAAAAATAAAATATGGATACGTATAGTGGTGCTGCCTTCAGAAATTGGAAAGGATTGAGAGGTGAGGAGAAAGAGGATGAATTCCGTTTGGGACATTTTGGGTTTGTAGTATTGGTGGGATATTCAGATGGAAATGTCCAGTAGGTATTTGGGTTTGAAGGGCTAGACTTCTGGAAGAGAGTGATGCTAAATACATAGATTTGGGAATCATCTGTATAAAGGTAATAATTAAAGTGAGATTATTAAGGGAGAGTACATAGAGTAAGAGGAGAAGGAGGCTGAGGCCAAAGGTTTGAGGGACACCCATGCTTTAGCAGATGGAGGGATAGGAAGCCAGCAAATGGGATTGAGTAGGGGTGCTTAGACATATAGGAGGATGGAGAAGTATCTCAAGAGTTGAGAGGGAGGAAGAATGCAGAATAAGGGAGTGAATGGCATAGTCTGACAAGGAAGAGGAAGGGAGCTGCCTCATTTTCTGAGAATGGAGCAAAGTAAGTGAATATGATTTTGGAAACAGAGATTTTGATGAACAACGATGGAGGTCAGGACTGAATGCCTCAATCTTCTCAGTAAAGTAGAAGGCAAGGTCATCTACTGAGAGGGAGATATAGGGTGGAGTTACGGGATTGAGAAAAGAGGAGAGGGTTTAAAACAACCATTGAGAGGAGTGCTAGAAGGGCAATCAGAGATGAACATAGGGATTGCTCTGCAGCAATGAGGATCCAGCTGGCATTGAATAGCGTGAATTTCTGGAGGATCCAGTCAGCACAATTTCATCATTTCTTCCAGTTGGGCTACTCGGTAGTAGAAAGAAAGAAGACAGATGGTAAGGGTAACCCATGACTGAAACTTAGCAGTCTGGGAACAGAAAAAAAGACAGGGATTCATGTTTTAGCACAGTGCCTTAGGGTCAGTGTTGTAAGGGATAAAAGTGAAATCAGAGCAGGCATGATGAGCTCAGAGAAGAGGGACGGATGAAGGGCTTGGAGATGGAGAGCACAGTGAAGATTAGGTTTATGAGCAATGAGGCAATGAAAGAGTTAGGAAGGCAGGAGGACATTCTGGTGTGAGGGAAAAACAAGATAAAACAAATGCAATAAACCAGAGAAAGAGGCTTGCCAAATGTCAAATGGCTAGTTACTTGTCAGGGGCAGGGCTTGGAGCCACAGGTCATGTAGTCAATAGTGACTGGAGACACTAACAAAGAGATTAGTTCAAATTGAGACATTGTATTAGGGAGAAGGAGGAAATATGAATGACATAAAAGCAGAGCATTGGAGGAATGGGATGAATCTGAATTCTGCCTGAGATTTTGGCCCTCCTGTCTGACAATGGTCAGTGGTAGCCTTTGTATATGTGACGTGATTCCAAAGCAAGACTTTTACCTGCAATACCAATCCCTACCAAAGAAGGTAGGGAGGGAAAGAATCTGGAACCGAAAATAAAATAAAATTGATTTTTTTACAATAAGAAGAGATAGTATTAAAAATCATAGTTATTAGAAAACTATATGAAACTGAGATCAATAGGAAGATATGTTTTATTTTGTAGAAGTCAGTAGTGTAAGACTTAATAGGTTTATAGACTCACAGGACTAAAAGAGACTTTTTAGAGAGAAGTGATCTAGTCTAACCCCTTCATTTTACTGATGAGGACGCTAAGAGAAAATGTTGCAGACATGCTAAAAGTCATACAGTCATTTCCTTCCTACTCTTTTGGATGGAGTAAACAGAGAACTTAGTTAACATAATCAGTGGCATGTCCATCCTTGCTCTCTCCACTACCCCCCTCCCCCAATCAAATGATTCTAGGTCCAGTTCAAATCCCACTTCTTGAGTGAAGAAGGGTCTGGTCACCTCAAACTGAAGTGATCTGCCTCTTCCTGATTCTGATACAACTTATTGTCTGGATGTCTGATTGGGCTGTTACCTTGAAGGCAAGATTATGTCATTTTTCACTGTGACTTTGAATGACACAATTCTGAGTAGTTAACATATCATCTAGTTCAATAACATTATTTTACAAGTGAAGAAACTGAAGTCCAGAGAAATTAAATGATGCTCCCAAGGATGTGGCAAATAGGTGGGACGATGGACAAGAGTAATGAACTCAGAGTCAGAAAGACCTGAATTCAAATGTGACCTTGGACATTTACTAGCTGTATAGCCCTGGGCAAATCACTTAACCTCTGGTTTCTTCATTAGCCAAATGAGGATAATAATAGCACCTATTTCCAAGGAAAAATGAGATATTTGTAATGTATTTTGCAAACCTTAAAGTACTGTGCTGTTGTTATTCCTCCTTTGTACCTAAAGAGGACCACTGACATCATAATATTGGAGTCAAAGTGCAGTGTGTTGGACTGTGTCTGATCAGTCTGATATGAGCTCATAGGGCTCTATCACGGGTCAGGCAAAGTTAGTCCATCTGAACGTTTGGGATGGAGAAGTCTCTGGATTTGCATATCTTAGGTTTCCTTTGTACTACTGAGATTCCATTTTGCTCATAGAGCACAGTGCCTTCTTTGAAACAGGCATGTCCTATTGGGTGTTCCTGTGCTGGTGTCTCTCCTGTATTAAAATCAATACTATAGTTCTTCAGAAGAACCTTGAGAGTGTGCTTGTATCACTTCTTCCGACCTGTGTGTGCTTGCCTTGTGTGAGTTCTCTGTAAAATAGTCTTTTAGGTAAATGTTTAACATTCAGGTTATGTGTCCAGACTATTGGAATTGCACTCTCTGTAGTGGAGGCTGAATATTTGGCAGTTCAGCTCAAGAGAAAACCTCAGTGTCTGGTGCCTCATCTTGCCAGGTGATCTTCAGAATCTTCCTAAGACAATTCATATGGAAGTGATATAGTTTCCTGGCATGTCACTGGTAAACTCTCCAGGTTTCACAGGCATACAATAAGGAGGTCAGCACAATGGCTCTATAGATCTTCTCTCCCACACTATCATCATCATCATCATCATCATCATCATCACCTTCTTCTTTTTCTTCTTCTTCTTCTCCTCCTCCTCCTCCTTCTTCTTTTTCTTCTTCTTCTTCTCCTCCTTCTCTTCCTTCTCCTTCTCCCTCTTTTTCTACTACTGCTACTTTTTACTAATACTTCATCTACTACTACTACTACTTCTTTTACTACTACTTCTACTACTACTACTTCTTTTATTACTGCTTCATCTACTACTACTACCACTTCTACTACTACTACTACTACTACTACTACTACTACTACTACTACTACTACTACTACTGCTGCTGCTGCTGCTGCTGCTGCTGCTGCTGCTGCTGCCACCGCTGCTAAAAATGAGGAAACTGGGATCCATGTTACTCCTCTGCACACAGGGCATCAGTGACTGATGCTCTGTCACATTTAAGATAAACTATAATCACTGCTATTTGACATTTAAAGTCCACAAGCTGAGTCCAAGCTATACATCTAGATTAATTTTGCATAATTCCTCCTCATGCACTCTAAGTTCCAGCCATGTTGGACTAACTTGCTGCACTCCCCACATGACAATCCATCTCCTGCCTTTGGGGCATTGCACAGGCTACCCCCATGACTGGAGTTGTCATCTTTCCTGCCTCTGCATCTTAGAATTCCTGGCTCTCTTCAAGTCCCATCTCCTACTAAAGACTTTCTTGATTCAGTTCTTTTTTATCTCACTTGCTCTACAATTCTTTTGTATTTAAAGAGCTGGCACAGGAGTCAGGCAGACCTGAGTTCCAGATTCATCTCTTATACATACTGACTATGTGACTTAAGTTGTCTATGTCACTTAAGTTGTCAAATCAACAAGTATTTATTAAACTCCTTCTATGTGTAAAACACCTTAAGTTAAGTTCTGGGGACACAAAGACAGGGAAAACCAAAGCAAATTCTCAGGAAGCTCATAGACTAATTAGGGAGACCATGTAGAAACAAACTATACACAGAATAAATTGGAAATAATCTCAGATCAAAGGTATTAAGATGAAGGAGGATTTAATCTTTTAGTGCTAGGCAAGTTTCTCCTTTTTATATGAGACAACTTTCGGGATGGATGAGGTTGAAGCAATTAATTATACAGTGGAAAATGTGTTCTAAAACCACCCATAGATAAAAAAATATTTTTAAAATTCATAGGTTTGGTCAAAATAAAAAAAAAATATTTCGCATTGATTTACTTGGATGCATGTTTCACTTCAGTACAGGGTGTCCCTAAAGTCTGGACACATAGAAAATCTCATTAACTTTGCATATTTTCAAGAAATGAAATGAAATTTTCAACATTTTATTTAATTAGCATAAGTGAGATTTCATAGGAAGACATAGGAGACACATAGGAAATTTAATTAATTTAAATAATCTCATTAATATGGAAAATAGTCCCCAGTAGCTAATGAAAGCTTTTATTCCACATGAAATTGTCATGGCTAAAATTTATTCATTCTAGAATGAAGGAAAAGTCCTTTTTCTTTTCAAGAAAGTTTTTTTTCCTTGATGAAAAGCCCTTTAAAAAAATTGTCTTTATATCTCCACTCTCTAGAATAGCACCCAGCACATCCAAAATGCTTAAAATGCTTGTTGAATCTTATAAAATGATATGGTCTCCAGTGATTTGTGAAAGCTTATTAGCACCAGTTTCCCAAATATCAGGAGATGGCATCGGGGAACTATATCAGGAAAAGTAGTCTATAAATATCCATGAGGAGTATTCATTAATTTTGAGTTCCTGTCCTGCCATTAACATTCTTGCTGTGTAATCTTAGGGGTAGGCTGTGTCATATCCTGGTGCCTACATTTCTGCATAGCTGAACTGAGAATAATACACTAACCTGTCATGTTAGTTGGTCATGAGAAAGAGTTAATGAAAATGATTGCAATGTAATATACGAAACGTGAATTACTAGAGAAATGCCTAGTTACAGTCAACAGCCTATGTAATTTGCAGTATTATTAGGGACTATTTGTGACTTTTTTATAACATTACTCTAGGGGGTCCAAATGTAAAATGAAAGAAATGCCAGATTGTGGGCACATTGGTTAAAACATGCAAAAGCTATATGTGATTTAGAGAATAATAAATCAAAATAGAGATTTCAGCATTGTGAATATTAGCAATTCAGAAATGTACATTATCATATTTGTTGGAATATTTCCCTCATGTGCTCTTTTTATTCCTGTCCCCCAGTACTGAGGAAGGGATATGAAAATTTTGGTCTAAGGATTGCTTTAGTTGTAAACAATGTCAGGGGCCATTCTGAAGGTTTGATCAACATAGTTGAAAAGCTATGCTTGCTTATAATAAGAGTACTCAAAGGCATTACAGTGCTTAACTCCTTTGTCCATCAAAGGGTGATGGCAGGAATTATAGCTGCAATAGCTGCGTTCTATAGAATCACCTTGATCAAATGAGACATTAATGAGATATAATGTGTAAACAGCCTTTCAAACTTGAAAATACTCTTTGAAAGTGTGGCTACACCACACTGCCTTTTCTTTTTTGGCAGGGGGAGGCAGGAAGGTCTATAACTGTTTTTATTTATATTTCTTTTAATGCAGAAGATCCAAGAAAAAACAGTCAGGCAGGATTCATAATCCCTCAGTTGAAATGTTCCCCAGGTCTGCTTCCTAGCCAAGGATCTTGATCAAAAAATGGGATAGAGGGTATTCTAATTAGCTTTGCCTTTCTGCCCACCTTTAAACAAGATAGAAAAAGCAGGGTAAGATATCCCTTTCCAATGGGTGGCAAGGATAGCCCTGTGCTAGGGATATACTGAGTCTTTCAGAGCTATTGGAGAACTGTGAATTTGTTCTTGGTTCCTAGGCTTTGGGCACTACTAACAGGTAGTACCAGAGGCTGATGGTTTAAGAGGGACCAGTATGATTATGAATCACTGAGCATATAGGTGCAATCACTGCCCACTCATACAGCTGGGCATTAATGTCTGTTCTTTATGAACACTAAATGGACCAAGGAAGAGAGAGAAAAGAGGAAACCAAGAGAATATCCCAGGAGATAGTTTTCACAAATTTTTCAACCAGGAAAATTTTTGTTTAAACCACAGAAGTTAGAAGGACTCTGACCTCATCTACCAACCGTTATGCTCTTAACTACCCCTACTTTCTTTCAATACTCAACACCAAGTGCCTAGAGGCAAAGGGGCCAGATAGAGCTGGCTGCCGCAAAGAAAACATTTTCAACAAACACAGATTTCCATGAACATCAAGCCAGGTCCTTCACTGCCTTCTCCCAAATTATCATTGGAAGGGACCATAGAGCCCACTGAGTTCAACCCCCTCATTTTATAGACGAGGAAACTGAGCCTAAGTGGTTTGCTCAGGGTTGCATAGGTTGTGTCTGAGGTAAGATTTGAACCTAGGAATGACTGACTTCAAGTTCAGCTCCCTATTACTACATCATGCCACTATCACTTAGCTGTCTTTTTACTGCAGCTGTTTCTGGCTTCACCTCACATCTCTCTCTAATAAAATAACCTCCAACACGCATTCGCCCCATCCCAGTAGAATACCAGAAAGAAGCGCATTTCATGCAGGCTGCCCCAAGTCCCAAGGAGAGGAGTGAGTTGACAGCTTTAGCTTTCCATTTTATTCCAATGAAATGTTGTTAATATTGCTAAGTGTGTTGGTTGTTATTGCATCATTTCAATAGTGTCACACTCTTTGTGACTCCATTTGAGGTTTTCTTGAAAAAGATACTGGAGTGGTTTGCCGTTTCCTTCTCCAGCTCATTTTATACATGAAGAATCTGAGCAAACAGGGTTAAATCACTTGCCCAGGGTCACATAGCTAGTAAGTGTCTAAAGCCACTGATCAGTGAAGATGGATCTTCCTAATTCCTAACTCAATGTTCTATCTACTGTGTCACTTAGATGCCCTTTTTGCTAAGTGTGTGTGACAAACAAATATTCATGCAATTCTCACCATATGGCAAACACTTAAAAGTACAGAAATGCATAAAGTTATCACAAAATTAGTATTATTAAAGACTAGAAATTATCAGCAATTCACATGTAGAGGTCATACCTTTATAAATTCAGTTAATGAGGAACTGCCCTCTATTCTTTACAACATTTCACAGAATCAGAACAGAGGATTATCTCAGAGTTGGTAGGGAATTCAGTAGAAATTTTGTCCAATACATCCTGCAAAAATGATCCCCTCTACATCTTTTGCCTTTGCCTAAGGAGCTCTAGTGAAGGGAAACTCACTACATACAAAGGCAGCCCATTCCACTGTTTGGAAAATTCTCATTTTTAGGGAGCTTTTTCCTTTCATGAAACCTCAATCTGTGTCTCTGAAGCTTCTACTCATTGCCCCTGGTACTTCCCTAAGGGACCAGAAAGAACAAGATTTTTATGTGTGGAGCATTCAAATACTTGAAGATGCCTATTTGTCCGCCTCTGCTCCTAGATCTTCTCTTTTCCAAGCTAAACATGTGCAGTTGCTTCAAACAAGCTTTATATGGCATCCTCTCAGGGCCCTTCACCATCCCAATCACCCTCCTTTGGATGCTCTCCAGCTTACAAATGCTCTTTTGGAAATGTGACTCAAGAACCAAACACAATACCCCAGACGTGGTTTTGACCAGGGCAGAATATACTAGGACTATCACCTCTCATCATGCAAACCTTGCTGGCTAATGTCAACACCAGCTGAAATGTTGACTTTAGTCATGTGTGTTTATATTATGAAAATATTTAATTGTGCTCCAGGCAAGACTATATTTATATTATGGAAAGATATGCCAATGTGATATTTACCTGCACTAGAATATTAGGATCAGGATGGTTCCCACTAAAATAATCACTTAGAAGGGGAGTGGTTCCTTATTTTTCTGTGTACAAATACACATTTCCTGGAAAGTGGTTTTGAAGGCACTAAATAAATGCTTGTTGATGGAAAATCAATGGAGCCCTTCTTGAAGGCCAGTTTTTTTTTTTTTTCCTTCTGGGCTTCTCATTTGTGGGGAGGGGCAGTAAAATATGTGTTCTGTTTCTAGTTTATTCATTCAATAGTCACCCAAATAAGCCATCATCTTTCAAATTCTCTAATAAATATCTTGGTTTAGTTCATGGGAAATAGGTTCTTTTAAATATATGAAAACAAGTGATCAACAAAAAAGACCGTCCCAGTCACTTTAATACAATTATTCTTACCACATTTGCTAATTGAGACAATTCAGCTAGAGAAACTGGTATAAATGAGGAATGTTCACAGAATTTAGACCTCTCTTCAGCCAAAAAGGAATTACAGGGAAAGAATAATTAATTTCTCCTCTCCAGGGGTTTGTGGCTCACTTTAAATCTTTTCTTGTGTTGACCACTGATGTGTAGTCGAGCATGGGGATATTGAGTCAATGCTAAGAGCATCATACTGTTCAGTGGATTTTTTTTAAAGCTAAAATATGCCTCAATTGTGAAGAGTCATCCTTTGAAAATGAAGGGGCAATAAGAGAAAGAGATGTGAACCTCTTCTTCAGCAAGGGTACCAAGTGGCTTCTGTCCTCACTCTCAGAAGGGGGTGCTGTTACCTCATTCGACTCCTGAGAATGAAGTCTATAAATCATCAACGTGACTTCAAACCTGGGGGGAAAAGGTATACACTTTCAGTTATTTTGTTCTTTTGTAACTTTTGATGCTCAAAAATAAGATGGGTAATTTTTACATTATAGTATGGATTTGGTTTTATTCCGAGGCTCTGTAGAATTGGCAGGAGAATTCCAATTCTTTCATTTCTCCTAAGTTGGTGAGAATGGAAAAGCTTTCAGGGAATGAGTAAAAGGGCTCAGAGATATCATTTAAAGCATGAACGTTGTCAGGGGTCTGGATTTATTGAAATATCTTTGCTATTTCTAACTCTTTAAGTTGAGGGAACTCCTCCCCCTTTGCCAATATTTGTCCCTTCTTCTTTAAAAATTCAAGTGCCTTTCTAAGTAAAATTAGACTCTAATTGTTCTATTTACTTGCCTCATTTAAGTTCTTATATTGCATACATTGCTTGATATTTATGAAGTCTTTTTTGCCTATTTTATTATAAAAGTTTGGAAATTAGGGGCTGCCGTTTTGTTGCCAATAAGAACTCCAAGTTAAAGAGAAAGTTTGTTTCAAAGCAAAGAAAATTTACAATCGCTTGAAGTTAGTACGATGAATTTTCTCACTCTGATCAAAGCAAGCCATTTCATTTTCATGAATATTAATTTACATGGAAACTGAGATCCTGCATTTGTGAGTGTGTTTGAGATGGAAGGACATGAGTTTATGCTAAGATTTGGTTTGTTTAGGCTTCTCAACTAGTAGTAATCCACTAACTGTGCTCACCATTTATTTACAAAATATAGATTCGCCATTAGTCTGTCTCATGCTACCTTATAGTCCATTATTAGTGGAGTTGTTTCCTTTGGCATTCTTTCTTTTTTTAGTAGATAATGCTTTAAAAAAACATTTTTGGTGTAGCAGACAGGTAGGAATATCTGAGTTCACTTCTAGTATATACTTCTGTCCTATACTAGTTGGGTTATCTCGGACAAGTTACTTAACCACTCAGCCTCTAAGCAGTTCTCTAAGACAGGAAATTGCAGAGAAGATACCAACTTGTATTGGTAGATGGAGTTTTCTCAGATGGGAATTCCCTACACCAATGAAATTACAGACCCAGTCCTTATCCTACATTTTTAAACTTATCAGAATGTTTGCCAGAAACTAGTCCTAAAAAAGATTGGTGGGATTTCAGGACTGTGATATCACCAAAATGGGGAACTCTCATTATGGATCTCCATCAAAGCAAACCAGCAACTCATCCATGATTTATAGTTTTGAAGGTAGGGAGAGTTTAATTTTTATCTTTGTATTGCTAGGACCTAATAGTTCCAGGCACATAGTAGGCACTTAACAAACTCTTTTTGATGAATTGATTGGAGTTTCCTATGGGCATTGAGAGCTTTCCCCAGGGTTATATAGTTAATAGATGTCAGAGGTCAAATTTGAATTCAGGTCGTCTTGATTCCAAAACTGGCTTACTATTCACGTCTCTCATGCATCCATAGTGAAGTCTCAGATTATTTTCTTAAAATTTTATTTTATTTTCAGTTCCAAATTGTCTCCCTTCCTTCACCCTCCCCCATTGAGAAGACAAGATATACACTAGTCGTTACATATATGAAGTCATACAAAACATATATTTCTACATTTCCATGTTCTTTTAAAAAAGAAAGGGAAAAAGTATGCTTCAATATGTACTCTGAGCCCATCAGTTCTCTATCTGGAGGTGGATAGAATTTTTCATGAAGAATCCTTTATAATTGTGGTAGAGCATTGTATTGATCAGTTACTAAGTTTTCATAGTTGATTATCTTTATAATATTGCTTACTGTGTAAATTGTTTCCTGATTCTGCTTACTTCACTTTGCATCAGTATACATGTCTTCCCATATTTTTCTGAAGTTATGTCCTTCATCATTTCTTAATAATATTATCCCATTCACATACAACCATACTTTGTTCAGTCATCCCCCAATTGATGTAAATCCCCTCAGTTCCTAATTCTTTGCACCTCAAAAAGAGCTGCTATAAATATTTTGTTCATATTTCCCCTTTCCTTTTGATCTTTTTCTTTGAAAATAAACCAAGGGGTGGTATTTCTGATTCAAAGCATATGCATTGTTTTGTACCTTTGAGGGACATAGTTCCCAGTTGCTTTCCAAAATGGTCAGACTATTTCATAGCTCTTCCAGCAGAACACTGGTGTTCCTACTTTTTCTCATTCCCTCCAGCATTTGTCTTTTTTCTTTTCTTCTATTTTAGCCAATCTGATGGATGTGAGATGGTACCTCAGAGTTGTTTTAATTTATATTTCTCTGATTATTAATGACTTAAAGCATTTTTCATATGTCTATTGATAACTCTGATTTCTTCTTCTGAAAACTACCTGCTCATATCCCATAACCATTTAACAATTAGAAAATGGTTCTTATTCTTAAAATTTTGGCTCAGTTCCCTATGTTTCTGAGAAATGAGACCTTTATCAGAGATACTTGTGGCAAATATTTTTCCTAGTTTCCTACTTTTCTTCCAAATTTGGTGGCATTAGTTTTGTTCATGCAAAACCTTTTAAAATTTAATGTAATCAAAATTATCCATTTGATCTCCCATGAACATCTATATCTCAGGTTTGGTCATGAGCCCCTTCTTTTTCCATAGATGTGACAATTTCTTCCATGCCCCACTAACTTGCTCATGATAGTACTCTTTATGTCTAAATCATGCACCCCTTTTAAACTTATCTTTGTAAGAGGTGTGAGATATTGGTTTATGCTTACCTTGTGCCTAGCTACTTTCCAGTTTTTCCTGCAGTTTTTTTTTTGTTGTTGTTGTTTTGAGTTCTTGCCTGAATAACTGGGATCCATGATGGGGAATTGATTGTGGATTTCTGAAAGCTAAGCTAGCAGTGCAAAGTGTTGGAAAGACTTTGAATATGAATGTGGAAATAAATAGTGTATCTCTTATGTGGAAAATATCCCACCTAAGTTCAGAGATGCTCACTGTGAAAAGATTTACTACCCTAGATTTTTTTTAGCCATCATAATTCAGGAAGATCTTGTACTAAGACGTGGTAGAGGTTATAATTTGCATCATTGGAAGTAGTGCCCACACAGGGAAAAATCGCAGACTCTGCAAATAACAACAACAACAATAACTAGCACCTATATTGCCCTTTCGATTAGCAAAAATATTTTTATCTTCACAACATCCCTCCCTTTCTCTCGCCCAGAAAGTCATCCTTTATCACAAAGAATTTTTTAAAAGAAAAAAAAAAGTTTAACAAAACGAATACATTGAAAATTTCTTGATATTATCTGCAATGCTTGAAATTTATAATCTCTTCACCATTGAAAAGGAGGGAGGGTGGTACCTTCTTACTCTTCTTTTTTTAGTACAGACTTGGTCATTATAATTCCACAGCATTCAGGCTCAATTGTTTTATTTTCATCATTCTTTTCATTTATGTTGTTGCAGTTGTGTATGTTGTTTTTCTGGTTCTTTTTACTGCATCAGTTCATATAGATTTTCCCATGCTTCCCTATACTCATTTGATGAATACATTTGATTCATTCATTAGATGAATACAAAGAAGCATGGTACCTGTATCACAATTTTAGTCACTTGCCAGTCAATGGGCATTTACTTCTAGATCTTTGCTATTATAAGAAAATGGTGCTACAAATATAAAAAATATCTACATGACCTTTCTTTTTATCAGTGGGTTCCTTCTGGGTATGTACTTAGCATCAGAATTTCTGGGTCAAAAGGTATGGAAATTTTAGCCAATTTGCCTCTTTCTAAAATACTTTCCAGAATAATTGGCTGAGATAAATATCTCATAGTCAAGAAAAAGGGAAAATGGGAAACAAAAAGCAATGTTTCCTAGACCCTTTGTTGTCACCCAGGACTGGGAGTCTAAAATTTACTCTGTTACCAACTCTGCTTCTGGCTGATGAGCCTTCTTAGGGAACTTAACTTAAGGTTCCTGACTGGCAAATAATTATTTTGTCTCCTATTCCTGCTTGTCTACAGGTACAGAGAATTCATGGAAAAGGAGGGTTTAATTTTGTCTGTATGATTTGCATGTTTTTTTTTTTTTTTACAATATCTCTTAGGATAAAAAATTTTGGAAGCCTTCAGTAGCTCATTCAGTACCAACTCCTGTACTAATAACAAAGAGTGTCCTAGAATACACTTTCAGTTAGTATTTGCAAATGTAAAAGCTTATTATTGCTTTTATAATTGTATTTTTTTCTCTTAAGGAAACCTGTAAAGAGAGTGTTCCAACTATTGTTTTGAGAATCCTGTGGCTAGATAAGGGCAACAGGAAGGCTTTCACCAATTGTCACGGTCTTTCCCAAAACTACTACTAAGCTGCCTACAGAATGGGGGCAGTCACCAGGGTCAGACAATGATAGAATTTGAGGGCTGCAAGTGATCTTTAAGATGATATCCCATATGGAAGGCAGCATGGTAGGTCACTGGAAAGAGAAGAACTTCTTTACTCAGAGAACCTAGCATCCAAAGCCACCCCTGTTAACTATTACCTGTGTGATCTGGGGAAAATTACTTTACCTCATGGGGCTTCAAATTCCTCATGTATAAAAATGAGTGAGGGAGAGGACTAGATGTCTTCTGAGATTTCTTCCTTCTCTATACCTATGGTCTAATCCAACCTCATTGTATTTTTTTTTTAAAATTTTTGGCGAGAGGAAGGCAACACAATTGGGGTTAAGTGACTTGCCCAAGGTCACACAGCTAGTAAGTGTCAAGTGCCTGAGGCCGGATTTGAACTCAGGTCCTCCTGATTCCAGGGCCAGTGCTTTGTTCACTGTGCCACCTAGCCACCCCTATTCCATTATTTTTCAAAGAGGAAAACTAAAGGTCAGAGAAATGAAATGTTTTGCCTGAATAAATAACAATGACAACAATAGCATGCACGTGCACACACACACACACACACACACACACACACACACCCTCTTATGTGCCAGGCACTGACACCTTCAAAGGGGCCAATAATCTTACTTTAATTAAAGTAATACAGACAGATAAGTAGAAAGAAGTGAGTATCCAAGAAAGAATCCTAATCACCAGATCAGGAAGCACCAACATCTAGGTTCACAAAGTCAGGGGACTCCTTAACAATGGCTACTCAGAGTCTCATCTAGCCAGATTACAAAGAAACATTCTTCCCATGAGTGAGCCCCAAAGCAAACTACCAACCTCCCAGAATATATATAGATTTGACTAACAGGCTCAGAGCTAGAAGGCATTACAACCTGCATGACTCAGTGCCTAATTGTCTCAGGACTAACAGGTATGAAAGCCTTCCTGCAAGCAAGCCTCCCCCTAAACAAGCTTCTCCCCTGAGGCAATATAAATCTCCCTGAATACATATAGTTTTCACCGTATGAGCCCTATGTGACTCAGGGTGTGTCATAGCTGTGGACTGGACTGGAGTTCTAAGCATCAAGACATCTGTGATTGAAATACCTGTGTAACCTTTAGGTTTGGGAACATAGTTTCTGTTCCAAGAGGAAAAGGGGACATATGTGGTCACATAGGCCTATTTAATGGACAGGGAAGATATTATATTCCATTAACACTACAACCCCATTAGTAAAAGAAAAAAGTTTTGAGCATCACCAGTTATCTATTTTTATTAAAATTGTGTACTTATACTAAAATTATCATAGAACTTACAGAAAAAAGATGAAATAAAGAAGAATTATATTGCAATAAGATATATATATAATCTATAAAGGGTCATTAAAGAATGTAAAATTAGAGAGTAAATAACATTTTTTTTTTGCTTTTTTGGAGGGGGGAGAAGGCAGGGCAATGGGGATTAAGTGAATTGCCCAAGGTTACACAGCTAGTAAGTATTAAGTGTCTGAGACAGATTTGAACTCAGGTCCTCTTGACTATAGGGCCAGTGCTCTATTCACTGTGCCATCTAGTCACCCCCTAAATAACATAATTTTAAAGAACTACTGGGTCAAAGGATAAATGATATAATAGTAGAAAATTTCATCAAAGAAGGAAATTAAGGAGGCAAAACACTAAAGTCTTTTAGATAAAGTAGTTCTAAAGGGGAAACTTTACAGCTCTAAACACTTCTAATGACAAAAAGAATAAATCAATAAATTTGTAATAAAATTTTTAAAATCTGAATGATAACAAATTGAAAATCTCTAACCAACAAGTAGAAATTCTGAAAGTTAGATCAGAAATTTATAAAAATTAAAAAGACCATTCAATTAGTTAATAAAACTAGAAGTTGATTTTTTGAAAGCAAAAAAGCCAATAAAGTTAGGTAACCTGATTTTTTTTAAAAGAGGAAAAACAAATTGTATCAAAATTTTAAAAGGTGAGAAATGAATAATAACCAAATAGGAAATAAATGAAATTATCAGGAATTATTTTGCTCAATTGTAGGCAAACAAAACCGGTAACTATATGAAATAAATGGAAAGCTTAAAAAAATGTAAAATACTCAAATTAAAAACAAAAAAGAGATTTTTTAAAAAGTCCCAATATCAGAAAATGCAATTGAGGGAAAATGCTTGTGTAAAAAGAAAATAAAATTATTACATTTTGGAGATGATATGATGGCATACTTTAGAGAACTCTAGAGAGTCGACTAAAATTAATTGAAATAACTAATAACTTTGACAAAGATGCTAGAGATAAGATAAATTCACATAAATTATTACCTTTGCAAATATATAACAAACAAAACCCAGGCAGAAAATCTAGAAGAAACGATTGCATTTACAAGAACTATAGAAGCTGTGGAATGTGTAAGTGTGCGTCTTCCAAGATCACTCAGGGGCCAAGTGAATAAAACACTCTTTGCAGAAATACAGAAAAACCTAAATAATTGTAGAAACATTAATTACTCATGGGGAGGGTTGAGCCAATAAAATAAAAATGACAATACCTCCAAATTTAATTGATTTAATCAGCACTGTGCCAATCAAACTCTCCAAGGAATATTTTATAGATGCAGAAATAATAATGAGATTCAGATAAAACAACAAAAGGTCAAGAATATCAAAGTAATAATGAAAAGAAGTAAGAAGAAAGGGGTTCTATCAGTACCAGATCTCAAATGATAGTACAAGGCAGTAATCATTAAAATGATTTGGTACTGGGAGACAGACAGAGACAGAGAGACTGATAGAGACAGAGACAGAGAGATAGACGGAGAGAGAGACAAACATACACACACAGAGAGAAAGAGAGAGAGAGAGAGAGAGAGAGAGAGAGATTAGTAGAACAGGTTAGGCATACAACAGAAAGAAGAAAACTATAGCATAGTGTTTGAAAAACCCTAGGACTGCATTACTGGGAAAAAGGCTCACTATTTTTGACAAAAACTGATGGGAAAACTGGATAGCAGTCCAACAGAAATTAGGTTTAGATCAACACAACACACCATGTATCAAGATAAGCTCCAAATGGATATGTGACAGATTGAAAAAAAAAAAGTCACATCATAAACAAAGCAGAAAAGCAAGGAAGAAATTACCTTTTGGATATATGTGTCAGGGAAGAATTGATGATTAAACAAGTGATAGCTATACATAAAATAAAATAGACAATTTTGGTTATATAAAATCTAAAAGTTTTTACGCAAACAAATCTAATGCATGGTTCTTGCCCAGAAGGAGTTTATAATCTGGTTCAGTGTTATCTTAAGGTTACACAGAGGGTCTTGGGCTACATCTTGCAGGTTGTTTCTGATTGATTTGCTTTAGGGTTATTGGAAAGAGAATTATGGTCCCATAGAGCAATGGTCTCCGAAGTAGTTTCTATGGTCCATGGTGGGGATCAGGAGGGGGCAAAGAATAACCTCAAGGAGTATATGATCTTTGGGGAATAGAATATTTGGGGAACAGGAAAAGGTCGCCTTGGGTGGTGTAATGGCTCGATAAAATGGATTGTTCAATTTTCAGTGTGAGCATTTATACCTTGGAAATGATCAAAGCACAAACTGGGACTTGATCTGTTGTTTTGTTGATTGTCTAGGTTTAAAGATGTGAAGAAGAAAATATTAACAACACAAAATAAAAGTGTGTCCTCTGTACATTTTTCCCCCAAAGAGCTGGTTGGTGTCAGACATTTACCAGAGTACCGCTGGCAGAGAATGATAGTATAAAGAAATCTAAAATTCATCCCATCCATTCCTACTCATTCTTTCCCCTCCCCCAAAAAACCCAACCCCAACCCTCAAACATATGTTGTGTGTTGGGAGATATTGTTCATTGGCCACTGTTCCAGAGCAGTCTAGTCACTGAGGAGTTACTGGGCAGCCACAAAATGATCTGGTTAAGGGAGCAGGAAGACAGAGAGTTACTGGAGAGGGACATTCAGGTGATTGTGTCAGCTCAGTTGACAGCCTAGATAGAGATTAGGTTATTACTATCCATATGCTGACACCAGCACAGCCACAGGAGGACAGTGGTGGTGAAGGGTAAAGTAGGGGAGTATTGAACCATCATGGGAGAATGCAATGGTGTAGTTGTACTGGAGACAAGCCCACAATTGACTATGGAGGAAAAGGTGGATGAGACCCGTCTCACCAACCTCTCATTGACTGATCATATACTCTTTTGGGTTAGGACCTAGAGAAGTGGTCTCCAAAGTGTTGGTGCAGCAGGGGAGGGAATGTCTGGGGTTTTAATGGGGCTTAATCTTAGGGTTCTTATAACTTAACCTCTGCCCCTGAGTAGCTATAGTGGTCTCTATACTTCTTTTCATCACATACCCTATTGGTTAAAAAAAAAAAGTTTTGAACACCTCTCCTCCCTCACACACACACACACACACACACACACACATCTATCCATCCATATATATGTAAATTATAGAATATATCACATGTAGTATATACATTATACAGAAATTAAGCAGAAATTAAAAAGGATGAGATGAAGATGAAGTATTTTAATTTTATTTATTAGTGGACAAACATTTTTACAGGCACTAAATTATTAATAATTATCATATGATATGTAATAAATAATAATATTTTGTGAAATAAATGTGATTGAACATATTTCACTATTTTTGAAAAATCCTTCATATGTTCTGGGATATAAGACAGACATAAATAATAATTATTTGTTATTAATTAATTCCGAAGAAGAAAATGGCAAACCACTCCAGTATCCTCACCTAGAAAACCTCAAATGGGGTCACAAAGAGTTGGACATGACTGAAGCGACTTAACAACAACAATGACAATTAATTAATCATTTAATTAATGTAATCAATGTAGATAGCCAAACAGGTGAATTTCATTTTATATACATTTTTAAACTGAAAGATACACAATAACCACAGGTAATAACAGTCAGTGAATATAATAGCTTTTCAGAATCAACTATACTTTTTTGTATGTAGACATTCACCATACACAATGCAAAAACAATAGGCGAAAGTGAATCATCTTTGGTTTACACTCAGCAGAAAGTTTTCAGTTATAATTCATTCCTCTTTATTTGGTTTTGCTTAATGGATAGTATCAGAGCATAATTTCCTATTCATGTTTTTATATTTAGATTATGTTTTTGTCTGAGTGTGAAGAACAGCAAGAAGTCCAGTTCAGCTGTCTTATAGAGAGCAGGAAGGCTAGCTATCAATGTATAATAAGGCTGGGTTGAAAGGTAGGTTGAAGCCAGTTGCAAAGGACTTTAAATGTCGAATAGAGTAATTCATATTTGATCCTAGGGTCATTATAGAGAGCTACTGGAGTTTACTTAGTAGGGGGGTGTTATGTTCAGACCTCTGATTTAGGAAAACTACTTTGGCAGTTGATTGGCCAGATTGGAGTGGTGAGTGACAAAACACACTGACCAGTTAGGAAGCCCTTTCAACAGTCCAGGTTAGAGATGATAAAGACTTGAATTAGCACGGTGGCTATAAGAGTGGAGAAAAGGGAATGGAGGGAAAGATGAATGAGTGAATGGATGAAAAAGCACTTAATAAACATGATGGGCCAAGTCAATGTACAAAGTGTTGGAAATATAAATACAAGAGGGATGACTGTTCATACCCTTAGCTTCTAATTGAAGAATACAACACAAATAGAGTAGTTGTGGCCAGGGTGGGGTATTTTGGTTTGTAAAGCTAAAGGGATAATAAGTGAAGAAGATTTATACATCCTTTCAAGTAAGTAGTGTTGATTTGATTACGGTTCCAGAAGGAGGTGAGGGGTGGGGTATAGTGTGCCAGTAAGGTAGCAAGGTAGCAAGTGAATAGATGGCCAAGGAGTTGAGTAGAGCAAGGCTAGAGCCAGTTGGGATATAGTGGCTACTTATCAATAATAGTAACAGGATATGACTACCCAGATGGAAGTTTTGTATATGAAGAGGTCAATGGACACAGGCCATTGTGTCTGGTGGGGACGGTAAGCGGACAGATAAGAAGATGGTCAAGGGAATAGATAGGTGTTGTGGAGGTAAAAATTATAAGATTTACCAGCTGTCCAAAGTGAATTGTTGGTTGGGTGACTAAAAGTGAGGGATGATAACAAGAATAACAACAAGCATGACACCAAGCTGCATGTGAGCTAGATGTCTAGGGGGATGGTAGCACCCTAGAGAGAAACAGGGAAGCTTGGAAATGGAGTAGATTTTGAAGAAAGATAGCATAATGAGATATGCAATGGCGGATCACAGCCCGTCCATGCCTGCTTACCCTCTGTGACTCATTCTTTCCTTTTCAAAATGAAAAAGGAGTGAGGTGTTTTTTTTTTATTCTGTTACTCATAGGTCACTGCTCTAAAGTGCAGTCAACCCTCTAAGGGGTGTATGCTGCAGCCACAAAATTACCTGGGCTTAAGAGAGGACATGCTAAGTAAAGGTAGACTTTTGCCCAATGGCATTTTAGGTTGAAACTCTCCTGAAAAACCAATGCCCAGCTCAGAAAGGGGTGACAGAAAGGTTGGAGCTTACACAGTGATGACAGCAGAGAGAGTGGAAGGTTGTTGAGAAGTAGTGGATAAAGGGTAGGCATGGTTATCTTGGAACCAGGAGGTAGGATGGAACCAGTGGTATTCTGGTAAATGTCTGACACCAACCAGCTCTTTGGGGAAAAAAAATGTACAGAGGGCACACTTTTATTTTGCATTATTGTTTTTTTCTTCACTTCCTTAAACCTAGACAATCAACAAAACAACAAATCAAGTCCCAATTTGTACTTTGATAATGTCCAGGGTATAAATGCTCACATTGAAAATTGAACATTTTATTGAGCCATCATACCCCTGGAGGCAACTATTTTCTGTTCCCCAATTGGTGGATCGTATACTCCTCGAGCTTATTCTTTGCCCTTCCTTGACCCCCACTATGGGCCATAGGAACTACTTTGGAGATCATTGCTCTATGGGACCATCATTCTCTTTCCAATAACCCTAAAGCAAATCAATCAGAAAGAACCTGCAATATATACCCCCAAGACCCTCTGTGTAACCTTGAGATAACACTGAACCAGAATATAAGCTCCTTCTGGGCAAGAACCATGCCTTGTTTTCTCCACAGGTCCTTGTAATAACCAGCACAGTGGTGGACACATAATAGATCCTCAGGAAATACCTGTTAGTTGATTGATACTTTCTTCTTCCTTATAGATTAGCAGGAGGGAATGTTCCATGTGTACACAACTTGGGGAATGAAGTTTTTTCAGGATCTCAAAGTTTATATTGAAAATGAATGTTATTTGATACACACATATTCATATATAATTTTAAATTTACACTGAGAATAATAAATAGCTATTTGCTACATATGAAATTCTTTATCTTTAAGCTTAAATTAAGAATTATACAGACTAAAATACCTAATAAGCACCGAATATATATGTAAGGTAATAATAATATCAGAGACAATTTCACATATATATATATATATGTGTGTGTGTGTGCGTGTGTGTGTGTGTGTGTGTGTGTGTGTGTGTGTGTATATTTACTTTTAAGGTACCAAAACAAAAATCATTGCTCGGAAAATAAGTGTGTCTTATGCACGAACATATCTTAGAAATGCATTTCCTAAAGCACAGACCAGATCATGTCACTCCTCCCCCCCTCCTCCCATCACCTCCACACATTCAGTAAACTCCAGTGGTTGCCTCCAGGATCAAATACAAAATGGTCTACTTGGCATTCAAAGCCCTTCATAACCTAGCCCCCTCCTACCTTTCCAGTCTTTTTATATCTTACTCCTCAACACATACTTTTTGATCCACTGACACTAGACTCCAGGCTCTTCCATGAACAAGATACTGCATCTCTAAGCTCATTTTTCATCTCTTTGGCAAAGTTTTCTCTGTCTGTGCCCCATGCCTGGAATGCTCTCCTTCCTCAGTTCTGATTCTTGACTTCCCTGGTTTCCTTTAAGTCCAAACTAAAATCTCATCTTTTAGTGGAAGCTGCCACAAACCTCTCTTTATTCTAGTTATTTACTATTTACCCTTAATATAGCTTGTTTTGTAAATATTTGTTTATCTCTTCCCTTAGATTGTAGGCTCCTTGAGTTCAGGGAATGTCTTTTGCTTTCTTCTGTATTCCCAGGGCTTAGCACAGTCTGGAACAAAGTAGAAGCCCAATAAACATTTATTAAATGATCGATTGATAAAATCATAGGAGCATAGAGCTAGAAGGAACTTCATCTTGTGAATTTCTACCCAAATCCCTTCTATAATATTCTAAACAAGGGGTTATGCAGCCTTTGCTTAAAAGCTTCCAATAATGGAAAACATACCACCCTCCAAGGAAATTCTTTCTGGACAGCTCCAAGTGTTTCAATGTCTTCCCTTATGTTTGCTTAAAAAAAAAAAAATCTCCCTATAACTTCCACCCATTGCTCCGCTTTCTGTCTTTTGGATCCAAAGAGTAGAAATGTCAAACCACTCCAGTATCTTTGCCAAGAAAACCCCAGATGTGGTCAGGAAGAGTCAGACATGACTGAAAAACAACTGAATGACAGTAAGAGCAGGTCTATTTTTTTTTTCAGATGATAACAGCCTTTAAAATATTTGAAAATTGTAATTGGATAACCTTCCTATGGCGTGGGTGTCATTTTTTAGACATATTCCAACCTGGTCCATTCTATGTCCCTTCTAAAATATGTCACCCCAATGTGTTCATCACAGTATTCTAGATGTGATTTAATTAAGTGCTTTAAGCGTTTGCAAAACACTTTACAAATATTATTTCATTCTACCCTCACAACAATTCTAAGAGGTAGGCGCTATTGTTATACCCATTTTACTGATGAGGAAACAGAGGCAGACAGAGGTTAAGTGACTTGCTCAAGGCATACAGCTGGTAAGTGTCTGAAGCAATCTTGAACTCAGGTCTTCTTAAATGCAGGTCTAATGCTCTATCCATGGTCACCCCTATTAGAGCAGAATACCCAGGTACTATCAATTAACTTATTATTTATTGTTGTTGAGTCATTTCAGTTGTCTCTGACTCTTCATGATCCCATTTGGGTTTTTCTTGGCAAAGATACTTGGAGTGGTTTGCTATTTCCTTCTCCAGCTCATTTTACAGATGAGAAAACAGAGGCAAACAGGGTTAAGAGACTTGCCCAGGGTCACACAACTAGTAAGTGTCTGAGGCTAGATTTGAACTCAGGAAGATGAGTCTTCCTAACTCCAGGCCTGGCACTCTATCCACTGTGCCACTTAGTTGCTCCACTATCACTTAATACTTTCTATTAAAAAGCCAAATTTCCTTCCTTCCTTCCTTTCTTCCTTCCTTCCTTCCTTCCTTCCTTCCTTCCTTCCTTTCTTCCTTCCTTCCTTCCTTCCTTCCTTCCTTCCTTCCTTCCTTCCTTCCTTCCTTCCTTTTCTTTTTTTGTGTGTAACATCATATTGTTGGTATTTATGGCATCTCAGTTCACAAGGACTTTAAAAAATGAACTACTTTTATCCATATCCCCCCTAACTTAAGATGCTTGTTGTTTTACAATTCAGTTCAACATCCCAACATGTTGCAATCTTTTGAGACAGTGACTGTCATTTTCTGATCCTCCTACCTTTGGATCCTCCACAAATGCCAACAAGCTTTCTCAAATCTTGTATATAGAGTTAAACAAACAAATTACTCTTAAAGAGCTTCTATAATAGTACTAAATATTAAAGAGATGCTGACTTTGACTTAGAGTGTCAAGCCAGGAGTCAGGAAGACTCATCTTCCTGAGTTCAAATCTGACCTCAGACACTTACTAACTGTGTAACCCTGGGACAAAGCCCTTAGCCTTGTTTGCCTTAGTTTCCTCATCTGTAAAATAAGATGGAAAAGGAATTGGCAAACCACTCCAGTATCTTTGCCAAGAAAACACTAAATGGGGTCAGACACGATCAAACTGCAACAAAACATAAAAAGCATTATGTAGAAATGTGTCTTGTTGTCCTCTATCACCAACCTCCCCTCTTTTTTTTTTGTGCCCAACATGGGATTTCATTTATTGTTGAAAACCCTTCCACCAGTACAGATAGTGCAACTCCTCAGCAACTTAGATCTAAGAGAGTTGCCTAGTAAACTGAGAAGTTAAATATGACTCACTCAGCTAGTCAGAGTCAGAGAAATAATACTTCATACTTATGCTATCTGTGACATCTTCTAAGACCAGACTTCTGTCTAGTCTGCCATGTTGGCTCCCAGTGTAAACATTATTATTTCAATTTTACAGGTGGGGAAACTGAGGCTCAAAGAACTTAAGTGTTTTATCTATCATAGTTCATCTACTAAATTCCAGAGCTAGGAAGAAAATCTAGAGTTGGTGTGGTGCAGCAGATAGAATGTGGTACTTGGGGTCAGGAAGGCATGGATTCCAATCCTACCTCAGATGTGTATTAATGGAGTGAAACTGGACACATTCTTCCACTCCTCTATGCCTCAGAGGGCATCTTCTCTGTTAATCAAGGACATTGGACTCAGTGTCCTTTGGGGCACCTTTGACATCTAAGTCTATGTTCCCATGCTGGTTCTGGTTCTGTCTATTATATTACAGCACAAAAGAGAGAAAGGATGTTTGGTAGCAGTAAGAATTGTTCTGATGATATATTTCTCATTTAAGAATTTCACAGTCCTTTACAAGCATTGTGCTACTCATCTCTACCGAATACGTATGACAGAAACAAATTCATCATATACCTATTCTGAAAGGGTTACAAACCAGTAACCCTTTCTTTCAGAATAAGTATATAATGAATTTATATTTAACCTCCAAAGGATATTATTTTTATTTGAACTATTTATAGAATGGACTATTTATAGAATAGTTATTTGGCCTATTTATGAAATAGTCATGAATAGAATGGAGAGTAGTCAGTCATTGAGCTCTGAATAGCTCAATGTGCTTTAAAAAAATATACGGAAATGGGCACGAATCTTCGTCACTCTCAAGTTTAAACCAGAAGTAAAGGTGGCACCGAAAGTGGAAATAAGGGAACCTTGAAGAAAGGTCCTGCCAACGTGTGGAGTCTACTGTCTCTGAACCTGCTAATGACTACAGGAAAGAAAAGACTTTTTTTAGTGAGATCTCTGAAACTGAAAGAAGCAAAGGTAGGAAAAAAGGCAAAAAAATCACAATCCTAGGCTAGACAATCCAAAGCAAATGATATATACAAACATAAATTTAATAAGTTGGATTTAATTTAGGCCTATTTTGGATGAGTCCTGGCATACACAGTTTGCTTTTACACTTTCTTTGTTCCTGGATTTGTGAGAGAGAAATAAATTAGGTTATTTCTGGGCCTGACTGTTCCACAGATTTCTCCCTTCCCTATGAGGCTGAATTTGTTCTCTGATTTTCCGTATAAGTTGGATTATGGGATGTTATAAAACTCTACATGAGACTTGGCAGCAACTCGTTTTCAAATTCTACCAGACATTCTAGTGGAGCATAAACAGTTAGTGACAATTGGGAATTCCACACTATAGAAAACAGGAGATGGGGGCCTCCTCAGCCAAGGATTTAAAATTATAGGATCATTGACCTTAAATGATTTACGTAGCCTGGGAATTCTACAGCTAAGCAGGGCTTGGAAAACCATGAAAGCAAATGACAAGTAGGGAGGATTGAACCCTTCTTCTGGTTTTCCTGCTGATTTCCAGTGTGGTTTCAATCAAAGTACAGGTAGCAGCTTGAAGAATGACAGCTCATCGGCACTGTATGCCTTTGTATAATGAGATTATACTTCACGACAGTGGTGAATTTGACTTTCACATTATGGGATATGAAGCATGCATTGCAATATGAACAAGGAAGAAATAAATGAAAAAGATAGGAAAAGTCGGGGTCTTTTATATTAATTTTCCCAAGGAATCAGCATCTTTGGAAGACAAAAAAAAATTAAATTGGAAATTTAAAAACATCCAAGTACTAATTACCCATAAACATTGTTGTCCATGGTGGGGGGTGGGGGGGGAGGAATAAGCTAAAAAAAATCATGAAAATCTCAGATAACTATTTTCCTTGCACAAGACTTATTCTTATAATATTACTGCATTTCAAAAAATACAATTTTAGAAAAAAATGAACTATAGCTTTTTGCAGTGATAGGCGACAGGTCAGAAAAGCATTTCAGAATAATTTTACACCTTTTAACCTTAAAAAATACTTTGCTGACAATTGAGAAAAGGCCTTAAAAGAAGCTCTGATAGGCATTCTCACAGCAGGGTTGCCATGTCCCATCACATAGCAGAGGGTTTCTGCATAATGTATCCTGTAATAAGAAGTGTACTGAAAATCACAAAGGTTGAGTAGCAGTTTTAAGAAAGTAATCCTTGGCATGAACTGCTATTAGTCATGACACTGAAAGTTTGTTATATAAAACTCTTTAGAAGACATCAAAAAGGTAAACTGCTTAAAATTTTGATTTGAGCCGGTAAAATAACTACTTTGTCATCAGAATTTGTCTGCATTTAAATATATATTTAGTATTCTCTGTTTTTCATTTTTGTACATGCTTGGACAGTCTCATTAAATGAAAACTCTACACAGCTTAGTTAAATGAATGGCACTTTCCCTCCGTCTATTGCTGAAAAATGGTAATTGTTAGAAAACTGGTGTAACAATTACCGGTGATAATTATGAATGCTAATACGATGGTTGATAACGCTACGTTTTTCCCAGTTGTGAATCCTATTGAAAATTCAGTAAAAATTCAACAATATTGCAGTATAACAAAGAGAAAAACCATCTATCATGAAAGGGCTTACTCTAATTCATCTCTTCATGCCTGTTGGAATGGAAGCCAGTGATGAGGCAGGCAAAACTCAGTCTCCCCTCTCTGCAGATGATAATTGGGAGTGGCCTTAATGTTAATTTCACCAAAAATGTTACTAAAGGAAAAAGAATTCAGAAGCTCATTTCCCAGCAAGCTCATTTTCTGAGCTCAGAGTGCAATCAGTGATGTCTTTAGTGGTCCTGAGGATTGCTGTTAAGCTCTCCTTTCATTAAGAATGAAAATGTTTCAAAATGGACTCTGTTCCTTTCTTATGTGAACTAGGTTTAATTAAACTGAAGCAAACTTTAAGGCTCAAGTCTTTGATTTAACCTGTTATCAAAATACATTGTATATATTTATTTATAAGAGATAGGCTAGAGTATTACATTTTGGGTTTTTTTTTCTTTTTTCTTTTTTTTTTAGCCTGAAAAGTCCTGCAATAGGATGCAAAGATAAAAGTTCAAGCTCCTCCCTAATTACTCTAGCCCCCTCTGCTCCCCCTCCCTCCACCATAACATTCCCAGTTCAGATAATTTTTATCAAGAATTGTTAGGGATGTGCTCCAAATTTTCTTCATTCTTGCTCTGTGTACTCCTCTGAATGCCCTGCTTTTTGCAAACATAATGTTTCATCCTAATGGCTTTTCAGCAGAGATTTTTCCTCTCTTCCCTTCAAAGCACCCCTTCATCCCCTCCAAAGTATTTGTTAAACAAGAGAGCAGCTTTAAGCATGCGTGCAGAGCCTGACTGCTGGACGACCATTGCCAGAGTCTGGCTAAAAGCATTCTATTAGTTTGTGCTCTCAGGAATTAGAAGCTTTTCTTTCTTTTGCGATTAATTCATTTTTTGGATGAGTCTCCCATGAAACTCAAGGAATAAGAGTTGAAGTGTGTGTGCTTATGATTGTGGTGGTGGAAGAAGATGTGCTTGTAGAAGGGAAAACATAATTTTTTCTATGTGCTGTTGTTTCTGGGTTTAGATTATTCTGTATGTCTCTAACTTTCCTTTGGTTCAGGGAGGTGTTTTGAGGGGACTTGGTACTAAGAGATCAAAATAGTTTGATGTGCCTTGAGGCTTTATATTAATAAAACACATCAACTCAACGTTAAATACCTACTGAGTGCCAGGCACCATGCTAAACATTGGGGATAAAAAGACTGTTAAAAAAGCCTTTGTCCTCAAGGAACTTACAGTTTAATTGGGGTAAACAACATGTCAACAACTAAGCCCAAACTTAAATTGGAGATAATCAATAGAGGAGAATGCTCTTTATTCTTCAATTAAACAAGCTAATTTGACATGATGTTTCAGGGATTCTTGTTTCATTATGTATAACAGAAAAAAGGTTAGATAATTGAACTCTTTCCTTTTATTTATGTCTCACTCCTTGCCATCACACATACAGGCTGGGCATATTTGTGACTGTGTGCATTGTGAAACTGGTAAACTACTTGTTTACTTTTTTTTTCTCGGGGCAAATTTAAAAATAAAATAAAATCACCTACGACACAAAGAGAAGTAAACACGCTAACAAAGTTTTCTGCATTATATATTGATTGGTTAGTTTGAGGAAATATAAAACTAGGCGCTGAAAGGCAGTGATATTGTAGCTAGAGAGCTAGCCTGAGTCCCCTAGGCTACTCTAAATTTTGAGTACAGATTTGTATCAGTGAAGGGACTTTCTTTACTAGAAGTTCTCTACACTGAAAAAGTCATGGGTCTATTCAAATAAAAGAATAGGTGTTATGCCAGTTAGATGGGGAACTAGAGTTATTTTCAAATAAATTCATTGCAACAATAATGCAATATTCACAACACATATGGTGGTTATGAATATGCTGGTATAGTTGTGAATCACAAAATGTAGCAAACTCTCCACATGGAGGGCAGAACCAAAGCCTTTATTCAAATACAAGAAAACTGAGTCCCAGAACCAGAAAGCCAAAGTCATTACAGTAGTCATGAAGTTGATACACATGGTTGATACAATGAACACCCACATTCCCTAAGCCCTCACAATAGAACAGGCTCCCTCAAGCGGGGATCCCTCTCTCACTCATGATAGCTCCCAGTAAAAGTTGCAGAAGGAGGATCTCAGCAGAAAGGAATAGTCTCCAGGTGGTCACTGAGAGAAAATCTGACTGCCCTCTGGTTCTCTTCCTTATATACTCCTTATATACTTCCTTATATTCTCCCTGTTCTGCCCCTTCCTGTTAAGGTGTTAATTACTCCCAAGGTGTTAACTACTTCTGTGTTAGTTAAATAGCTTAAACAAAGTGTTAACTTGAAGTAAGGTGCTAAGTGCCTGTTTACTAAATGCCAATACAAAGGGGCATGGAAGATCTTCAGATTCCATTAACATTATACTCATTTTTAGAGGGAGAGGAAATCGCTGATTATTTTTATTATGTTAAAAAGTTACAATTTTCTCCTCTGAACAAAATTTCTTCTTGTAGAGACTAAGGGCCAGGGGTCTCCAGTTTTCCATTCAAGGCAAATTCTTGTTTTCAGCTAACGCTCAATAGAGGAGCTACTAATATAATTCCATTTCCTGGACAAACAGCCCTGGAATACTCCAACCAATTACTTTATATATGCATCTTCTTAAGTTTCTTCATCAGCTTCTTTAGTTGATGCAATCTCTTCTACAGCTCCTAAAATCATGTTTAAATACCAACTGCAGGCAAGTAATCAGCTTCATTTCTCAGACATTTCTTGTAAACTTCTAAATTGAGGTTAATGAGAGCCAGTGGCTTGTTGATGGTCTTGGTTATTTGACATATTTCAAATCTGTCCTCTTTTCCTTCTTCTTGAACTTGTTTCACATTTATGTCATGGTTTCCTGGGACTGAGATGCTAATTAAATTGCCAGTATCATGAGAATGTCTGGTACTATGTATGTAATAATAATAACTTTTAGCTATCAAAACTAAAATGCTTCACATCACTAACACCTAGAGAAATATAAATTCAAGCAGTTCTGAGATTCAACCTCACACCCACCAGGTTGACAAAGATAACAGAAGAAGATAATGATGAATGTTGGAGGGGATATGGGAAAACAGGCACAGTAACGTACCATTAGTAGAGCTTTCATTGTTCCAGCCATTTTGGAAAGTGATGTGCAATTATTCCCCAAAGTTATTAAGATGCATGTAATATGTTTGTTTCACTTGATTGTGCATATTTGTTATGAGGGCCTTACTTTTTATTATTCAATTTTGGGGGCAGGAGATACAAGAGATAAAATGCATGTAAAATCAGTGCTAAAACAGATAAACATATGAATAAATAAAAATGCCAAAAAGTAATATATAACACTTTAAATTTGCTAAGTAGTTTACGTATTTCATTCCATCCTTATAACAATCTGTCAAGGAAAGGGCTATAATCCTTGCTTTATAAGGACTGAGGCAAGGGGAAGTTCTGTGATGTGTGAAAGGTCACATAACTAATTATCTTCTGGACTCCAAATCCAGTGTTCTTCATTACACCACCAAGAAACATCATGTGGTGGGTCAAAGGTATCCTGTCTGGGTGTACAGTTGAGAAAGTTTAGGTGTGCAGCTTGAAAAGGAATGAAATATGACTGGCTTTGGAGTCCTCAAATAAAGATTCTGGGAGAAGTCATCTGAACAAAAGCCACAGGGGTTGAGGATACTTCCAATGTGTGAATTCCAAGAAAAGTTTACTTCCAAAGTGTGGCATACATGGGTAGCTAGGTGGTGCAGTGAATAGAGCACTGGCCCTGGAGTAAGGAGGACCTGAGTTCAAATCCAGCCTCAGACACTTAACCCTTCTAGCCATGTGACCTTGGGCAATTCACTTAACCCCAATTGCCCTGCCTTCCCCTCTCCAAAAACAAAACAAAACAAAACAAACCCAAAGTGTGGCATACAGACTAAGTGGTTAAAAGAAGGAAAACAACTAGCAAATTAGCGAGCTATTTTTCTGTTTTCACTAATTACATAGTCATATGCTAAGGTTTAGAAGTGGTAGCATGTGAAAGAATTGATTTCTAAACACAAGACTTTTGAAATTCAGTAATTCTTATGAAATTCTAACAACTTCGTTTACTAAGCCTCTATGATCAAGGTTGAACTTCTTATATAATAATCTCTGGAAACAGAAATGTAGACGAGCACAATGCTTGAATTGGCATATTGTTTTCCTCTCTCCCCCCCTCCCCCATGGACAGGGCACTAATAGATCTCCCTGTCTCCAGACTCTTTCTCTTCTCCAATTTATCCTGCACAACTATAATAGGTAGTTATCTCTAAAATATAGCTTGTATCATGACACCTTCTAGCTAAAAATACTTTAGTGTTTCTTTACTAGTTACAAAATAAAGTCCAAACTCTTTGGTCTGGCATTCATGGGGCTCAGTGGTATAGCTTTAATTTACCTTTCCAACATTAGTTTCAATTATTTTCCTACATACATTGTAAAACAATATCAGGCACATTCCCAGCTTTTATGCCCTGGCTATCTCCCCAAGTTTTATCCTTAACCTTCTCCCTATGAGTTCTTTCTCTTCCTTTATGATTGTACCTACTCTTTGTTTTCAGTATCTACTCACCTATATGCACATGATTTTCAAATTTATATACCCATCTTTTCTGTTCAACTTTAGTCCCCAGTTTCAAAAGCCTACTAGATATATCTTCTTGAAAGTCCTGGTGACATTTCAAAGGTAACATTTCTAAAACTGAGCCCATCCCTTCTCCCTAAAACCTGTTTCTCTTCTGAAGTCCCTGCTAATGAAACCATTATCTTCTCAGCCACTTTAAAAACCTTGAAGGCATTTTTTACTTTATTTTCTTCCCTATATCTAATTAGTTACTATTCCTCTAAATTAGGGCAGTTTTATTCTTCCTTTCCTTTCCCACAGCCTATCTTGGGCTCCTGTTTCCTCCTGACTGAATTATTGTAAATAACTAATGTCCTGCCTCCAGTGTCTCTCCTGTATGGTTTGTCTTTCATACCCTTTCCAAAATAATGAACAATTTTACCTGATAAAACACACTTATCCAAATCTGTTGACAAACCTTGTTCTTCTGGGCTGGGCCTGACTCAGGCCAGTGCCCTGGTAGTTTAGGTTAGACAGTGGAGCAAAATGAGACCTTCATACATCATTCAACAGTTGAAAAAGGAAGATTTATTTAGCCATAGCAGAAGGATATTCATGGAGGACAGGCATTGAGAACCTTTTGAGTTGATGCAGTTGAGCAAAATTCCCTTTTAGGTGTTAGCTATCATGTTCTACCAACCAGACAACAGAGCTTCACCTACATTCACTTTGTTGTTCAATCATGTCTGACTGTTCATGACCCCATTTGGGGTTTTCTTGGCAAAGATACGGGAGTGATTTGCCATTTCCTTCTCCAGTTCATTTTATAGATGAGGAAACTGAGGCTAACAGTGTCAAGTGACTTGCCCAGGGTCACACAGTTCATGGTGTCTGAGACTGAATTTGAACTCATGAAAATGACTCTGCCTGATTTGAAGCCCAGCACACTAACCACCGCATCATCTGCCTTCACATCATTGCTCGAAAGACCTCTTCTCCCCAATCACACAGCTACCACCCTGGTACAGACCCTCATTATCTCACTCCTAGACTACTGCAAAAGCCTTCTGGTTGTTCTCTTTGGCTCAAGTTGTTTCCCATTCTGATCCACCCTTTAGTATGATGCCAAAATTATTTTTCCGAAAGTGCAATTCTGACCACGTTACTCCTGCACAAAAATCTCCAAAGACTCCCCATTACTTCCAAGATAAAATACAAAATCTTCTGATATTTAAGGCACTTTGTAACCTGGCTCTTTCCTACCTTTCCAGTTTCTTATATTTACCCCCACCTCCACATTGGCATACGATTTAGTAATATTGATGATCTATCTCCTGACTGTGCTTTTCACCAGCTGTCCAGGATTCCTGGAATGGTCTTCCTCTTTTCCTATGACTTCCTTCAAGACTCAATTCAAATCCTACCTTCTTCAAGAGGCCTTTCCTCAAACTTCCTCCTTACTGAGGTCTTACACACTGCTAGGACCTTGCTTCTCTAATTTGTATATATCTTGTATGTGCATAGTCATTCATTTGCATTATGTCTCCAGGATTAGAGTTGAACTCCCTGAGGGTAGGAACTAATTTTTTATTCCCAGTTCTTAGTACAGTGCCTAGCCCATAGGCTTAATAAATGCTTATTGCCTGACTGAGATCCCTCTTTTGATCAAAGGTTTCTAATAACTTCCCATTATCTATAATCAAGAATCTGGTTCCAACCTATATTTGCAGTTTCCTTTCATAGTTCCCTCTTTAATTCACTCAACATTGCAACAGAAGTGGTCCCATTGCCATTTTCCAATCTAATACTGTATTCTCTGTATCTGCATCTTTCCATAATCCTATACAGTCCCGGGTCCTCTACCCAGTACAACATCCTCACAGATCATACCACTGGAGACCAGGGCTCTTCTCCCTTCTGTGAGAGAATTAATCCCCTCAGTTTTGGAATTCCTGCCTTGGGAATAAGCAGTACTTACTGATGAATTGGTGAGTAAGTGATTTCAAAATTCACTATTATATCTAGCCAACTTACTTTATTTCACATCCCACCTCAATGAGTTCAGCTCCCACCTCCCAATAATGAAATCAATTGCCACTTATTGTTTGTCACTGTCCCTGTGACATCTGAGATACTTCTTTTCCTGGCCATCATTCCCAAATATGTCTGTCTTTGAAGGCAAGGACTATTATTACAGCCTCAGAATCTTGTACTGTGCTTGAAACTCACATTGTAGATACATTATAAAAATTCTTTTTTTTTTTCATTTGTTCATTCATTTATATATTTGTACATGTAATACTTGAGTCCTGGAAGATACTCCCTACGTATCTCTGCCTGTTGAAATCCTTTCCTTTCTTTGCAAACTGCCTCCATTGAAGCCTTCTCTGATCCTCTGAGGTAGGAGGGACATTATCAGAGGCAAGAAGGCCAGGTTCTTTCTGAACATGTCTATCTTCCTTCAAGAGAAATGTACCTCTGGTAAGACAGAAAACCAGAGAGTTCACTGATGCAAATTTCAGCCCCTCTCTTAGAATGGAATCCTGTTGAGAGAAGGAACACTTTTCATTTTGGACTTTTATCCCTACTAGTCTACCACAGGGCCTAGCAAAAAAAAAAAAAAAAAAAAAAAAGAGGCATTTAATTAATGCAAATAGAGTGAACAGAACAGAATGGAACAGACTAGAGTAGAATAGAATGAAAGGAATTCCTCTTCCACTGGCCTTTCATTTCATTCTAAATAACCTTGTTGACACACATTATATTTTTTTCAGAAAATATTTTATTTTAAATTTAATTTATTTTTTGTTACATTTTAAATTCTGAATCATTTCCCTCCCTTTCCACCCTGTACTAGAGAAGGTTACGATTTGGGATAGATAGATAGATAGATATAGGTATAGATATTCATGACTCCATTTTTTGCTTTCTTGAATATGTGTGTATACATACACATATAAATTATTTAAATATTTATATATAAATGTATATATATATATATAAATGTATATATTATATATTTATGTATATAAATATGTAACACCAGCACATATTACATTCTAGGTTGTTTATGTACCTGTTGATTTGGAGTTGGGTCTCTTACTTTTTCTTCATATTACTTACCTTTATATAGGTTTATGTCTTGTCTCCCCAACTAACTATAAGCTCTCCAACTAACTACAAGGGAAAAGGTAGTGTCATAGTTCTTTATGTCCTCCTCATAGTGTCTAGCATAATGTCATGATCATATTAGTTATTTTATAAATGTTTTAATGCATTAAAAATAAAGTCATAACCATGGTACACAATTGTAATTTTCTGGTACCACAATATGAAACAAGATTCTGAAGCAGAATTTTCTGGGAGAAGTCAGTGACTTGCTCATGATCTCTTCACAGAACTATGCATAGAAAGCAGGTTTCTTAAATGTGTCATTCATTGGTCATCACTACTTCTACTTATAGGTTATCAGTTTCCCCTCCAATTGTGTGTGTTATATGAAATTTTTAGACATCTCTATCTTGAATTCAAAGGTGTCTAGCTCTAAGGAAAATTATATTTTGTAATCTGTTTTAATGATATTTAAAAGATCAACACACATGAAATGAACTCTGCTGCTGCAGCATGAAGTGAATTGTTGGAAAATGTCCTTGTGTTCAGATTTCAAAAGATTTTTGTGACCCCAGAGAATCAAAAGCAGGAATGATAGGAGAGAAGTTGTATTTGTCTCTTTACTTCTCTTAAGGATGATCATGGTGATAGGAAACTTGTTTTCTTCAACTAAGATCAAGAACAATTCCAGGAATATATTGTAGCTAGAAATAGAAAAAATTAATCAGGGACATCTGGTTTCTGGTTAAATGGGGCCAATTATTCTCACCTTGATGAGGTGGCTAGCTAAGACACCACATCAGTGATTTGTGTACATCCATCCTCATATAGTTCCCCATACACTAACTTGGTAGAATGGATAACTGAGACAATTATAAATTATTAGCATAATAAATCATGGTACTTTCTCCTACATTATCCAGAGAACGGAAGAAAAACTGAAATGTTTTTACTTGAATTGTTTGCCTATTTATTTGAGTTCTCAAGTTTTGTCAGGACTTACAAATATCAGATTTCAGATCTTATGCAATCATTTTACTGGTATCTCAAACTAATTTTAACTCTGATTTTATGTTACCAGACATAAACACTCCTTCCTTGGCTTCCATGACGCAGCTGTCTCTTGCTTTTCCTCCTGCTTATTTGATGACTCCTTCTTCCTGTCCTTTCTAACCTGGAAGTGCTCTTGTCCTGTCTTATCTTGTATTGTCTTGCCTTGTCTCCTCTATTCTCCTCTATTTCCTTTCCTCCCCTCTCCTCCTCATTCTCCTCCCTCCCTGTCCCCCTCTCCCTCCTCCTCCCCTTCCCTCCCCCCTCCCTCCCTCTCTCTCTCTCTCTCTCTCTCTCTCTCTCTCTCTCTCTCTTTCTCTCTCTCTCTCTCTCTCTCCCTCTCCCTCTCCCTCTCCCTCTCTCTCATTTGAGACACCATCGTTCCCACGATTTCCTTTCAGCTCCAACCATGCATTGCCAACTGCTTTCCATAGGCATTTCAAATTCAACATAACCAAAATGGAACTCCTCTTTTCTGTTAAACCTACTCTGCTTCCAAACTTGGCTCTTTCTGTTGAGTGGAACACCAAGTTTGGAAGTAGAGTCATCCTTGAATTTTCCCTCTCCCCCATAACCAGTCACATGCTAAATTTTAGCAACTCTACTTCCATATCATCTCCTTTCTCCATTCAAACGGTCTCTATCCCATTTCATTTTTATCATTTTCTGCCTGGGTTACTATAATAGTTTCCAAATCCATCCTCCTGCTCCCAGTCTCTCTCTTCTCTAATACATTCCCCACTTTGTTCCAACATAATCCTCTTAAGGCACAGGTCTGACCATATTGCTCCCCTATTCAAAAACCTTTAATGGCTCCCTATTGTCTACAGAAATGGTTCCCATTTAGTAATGTACAAACCCTTTGGGGGTTTATGACAATGGTCTAAAGGGGTTCATGCTAAAAAAAACAACCCAACTCATTCCTGATGTCTTACATAAAATATTATAAGTAGTATATTAAATTTCTAGGGCAAGGGGTGCAAAACACATTTTAGTGTTTTGTGTTTTAGTTTTTTAGTGTTTTTAGTATTTTAGTATTTTCTGTACATATTATACCACCCCCATTAGAGTATCAGCTCCCTGAGGGCAGGGTCTACTACCGTGTGTCTGACTTTCTTTCCCTAGGGACACAGTGGGCATTTAATAAATGTTTATTTATTAATTCAGTGAAGATAGAGACTATTTCATTTGTCTGGGGTTTAATAAATGTGTGTTGAATTCAATTGGAAGGTAAGTCGTTTTCAACAAAACTGACAGTGAGTGTCAGTCTCACCTCAGATGCTGCCTGTGTGACCCTGGAGTCACTTAACTTCTCTTTGGTCTCAGATGCCACATCTGTCAATTGAAGACACTAATACCTGGACTACCTACCTCACAGAAGTATTGCAAAGAAATAAAGGATGTAGTGTGCTTTACAAGCTTTAAAATGACATAAAAACGTAAGTCAATCTGAGACTCTTCCATATACCTTTTTCACTGAAGCCTTTAAGATTTGTCGCTATGCCAAGATGTGGGGTTGAGTGAGGTGTTGGTTGGTGGTGTAGCGCCAATGCAATATTCGCAGTGCCCACAATTACTATAAATAATACCTGCATGGTGCTCAATTGCAAAATGTTAACAGGCTCTCCATATAAAAGAGAGAAGCAAAACATTTATTTAAACAGCAGAAAACTAAATCCCAACACCAGGAAACTGAATCCATCATAGTAATATAGAAGTTAATGTACCATAATGTAGCAGAGGGCCACACCATCCTTTAGGCTTCCCACAAACCAACACAAGACCAATATTTACTCTCTAGCCTATCTGTCTCCCTTAGAAGTGTACTCCTCCCAACCATCTAGCTTGCTCTGACTCCCAGCTTTCTGTGGGCTCTGCTACACCCTTCCACAGACTCCTCCTAACACAGGCTCCATGTGATTACATTCAGCTATCAGGGGCAGAGTATGTTTTCAAAGCAGGGAAGGCATTCAAATCCCTTAGGCTTATTAAGGGGCAGGGAAGATCTTCAAATTCCCATTCCCATTATAGTTGGTTGGTTGGTTTATAAAGTTTCTCTGGCAGAGGACTAAGTTTCTGGCACAAAATAATTGGGAGTCAGTGTCCTATTCCAATTATCTACTGCAGATAGCAAGATGGCTTACTAGAAGACAGTGAGATATGCGGACAGAGAACATGTCTGCTTAGATCAGATAAATTCAGTAAACCTCACCCTTAATTTGACTGAATGGGAAAAATTGACAGGAAGTGTAAGTTTTAAAGAGTCTTCTGAAACAAGTCCCATTGAATTACAACTGGATGTCCTTATTGAGTTTGTTTTCTTGGTCAGCCCCAGGTGAACGGCATCTGTCCTGAGCTGCTTCAGGCCTTATAGCTATTACTAATTTAATACATCCTCTCCTATAATTTTTATATGTGGAGTAGAAGTGAACGTGGGATTCTTGCACTAGTTGGGGAAGGCAGAGTCTGTGTGAGTGGCAGGGCCAGGGGTGGTTGGTATGTTAGAGATGGAGAAGGGGAGGATGGAAGGGGGGCATGGTCTCTGGAAGCAGCCCCAACATAACATTGTGAGCTTTGGGTGACAGCACCGCGGGCACCTGATTTGGCTGTCTTGGGGAAACGATACAGTACACACCTGGCAGGGAGGAAATGACTGACACAAGGCACAAGTACTTTTATGTCAAGACTTGATCACGTCATTCATTTGAAATCATATTCTAATCAATGCTATTTAGACATATCACTCACTGCTATTGAGGAATGTGTCAGCACCTTTACACGGAGCTACTTGATGACTAGGACTAATTATTGGTAAGGAAATGTCACCCCTTTTTCATACTACTGAATAAAAGAATTTTCAGTTTTCTCACACAAAATCCACATAAGCTTTGTGTTGTGAGAAAGAGGTTGATGGCTAGCATTGAAGAACGACTTTCATGCTATGGCAAACTCAGAGCTAAGAAATATTTACACACAAAAGATAATTTACTCTGCCAGTAATTTTCTGTACAGTACTCCCCTGGCTGAAGATGTGTTGCTAAATGAGCTTGCTTTCAGACACAAACCTCTTTCCTGCCTTCATTCTCCCATGAGATGAGATGTGTGCGTATGTACGTGTGTATATGTGTGCGCACACACATTTCAGAGAGATGACAGAGATCACTTAGATATGGTTATGAAGGATATGTGACAATGATCTTTTGATCCAGCTTTGTACCCCTTAAAGATGGCTCTGAGAACAAAAACTAGCTTCTAAGCTTTGGACACATTTGCAATGTGGGAGAGAAGTCTTTCCTGGGGCAGGTCAATCTATTCCCCTGCCTCCAAGCAGCCCTTTTTCCAAATGGAAGGAGCAAGAAAAAGAAATAAAACTTTCCATAGTTTAGAAAGCTTTCTGAACATGTTATCTAAAAAGATAGTACAAAATGGAAATATACACTTTTTGTTTCTTGAATAGTATTTTATTTTTTCCTAATTATGTGTAAAGATAATTTTTAGCAATCATTTTAAAGAAGATTTTGAGTTCCAAATTTTTCTCCCTCCCTCCCTTCTTCAACTCCCCTTTTCTGAAAATGTTAGGCAATTTGATACATGTGCTACCATGTAAAACAGGAAATAGAAATATTTTGTAGTAATTTATTTCATATTATTATAAAAAGGACTTACATCAATTCATAGTTGATAGATCTAGAACCAATGATTAAACCAGGAGATTGTGACTGTTCAAGGTTAATTCCTTCTTTTTCCAAACTAAAGTCAAGGAAGGCTATTGTTACTCTTTCCCACAAATCATCTTTTGGTTCCATTGGCTTTCAAAGACCAAATACTGGAGTCATATAGGCTTTTGCTTTGACCCAGTATGCCATTCATTTTTGTTCTCATTTATTTATTCACTCAAGAAACTTTCATTAAGTGACTTTGTAGAGGATATTTCTCCAGGCACAATTACATTTAAACTATATGCCCCATCACCATCTGTACAATCATATATAACAAACATCACACAGATTAAATATCTCTTGGTTTTAGACCACATTAATTGTCTCCTCTTCAGAGAAAGAAATCCATTGGCCAGTATCTACCCTTAGAACAACCTTTCATATATTTGAAATTAATGCCAGTTCAAAGGCCTCTAAACACTCAACTTAGCCACCACATCACTGCCAACACAACTTGATGGATTTAACAACTGATTAGACTGATTCCCCAAACAGTTGCCTCTGTATCTATGTGATTTAAATCAAGTCCCTTTGCCCTTTGTCCACATTTTCTTCATCTGTAAAATGAGATGGTTGGATTAGATTACTTTAAGGTCTTTGTCCATCTCTAAATCTACAATCAAATTAATGAATTTATCTAATTAAGTCAACAAGTATTTCAGAGCCCCTAGTATGTGTCTTGTGCAATGTAAGGTGCTTTAGGGTACAAAGCAAGCTGAAAAAAAATTCCTCCTGCCCACTAGATGCTTGCAATCTAATCGGGGAGACAAGTCATACTCATAGGAAATAACGAATGAAATATTAATATACACATTATATATATATATTCAATGTAATGAATCATATGCTCCTAAATGTTTATCAAATGTGTACACCTTAAATGGCTACATAGATGTGAGTTGTTATCATATTATCATCACATAGGTACCCATAAAGGGGAAAGACACTGTATTTAAGTCAGGTCTAGTATGTATTTATTTTGGTTGGAGATAGTCATTACCTTCCAATACCCTACAATATAACTAGTAATTGAGAACAGAAAAAAAAGATAGCCCCAAACAGATCAAATATAAAAGGATAGAATAAAATGCATAAATTATATATTTATTGTACAAATTGTATATTTACAAAGAAGTAAAATGAAATCTTCCTTTGGTCACTATTTCTCTAATATTCTAAGTATATTTTGGGGAACCCCTCAAAGTAGACTTTTCTCTGGGTAAAGAATTCAGAATGATATTGAGTGAAAACCTTTTCTTCTATCCAACCTGTTAAAGGTTCTGGAGCGGCAGGAACTCTGAGATTTTTAAGGAAATTCTAGAAACTCCTTTTAGGATTTTATGTTTCAAAGGCCAATCCCAGAAATGTTGTTGTAATAATCTAGTGTTTTTCAATGATCTGTTCAACTGTATTCCTTTCTCCCCAAAATGATGTAACTTAAATCCATACCCAGGTTTATTTTTAGTAAAATTTTCAAGTAAAACAAAAAGGGAAAATCATGAGGTCAACAAAAACTTCAATAAAATATTTTTTGCTACTTTTTTACTTAAAACTTCAATAATTCTATTTTAAGAAAAAGAAAAAATAGTGCAAAGCCTATGATGTAGAAAACCCCTCTGATACAGTCAGCACCATATATTAAAGAATCAGAGAATCCCAGAGTTGAAAAGGAGGTCCATCAGATGACAACTAGTTTAGCCTCTGCCCAATCCATAAATCCCACCTATAATAGTCTTATCAATAAATGATCATATGGCCCCTCACTTCAAGACCTCCAACAAATGGGAACTCACTATTTCCTGAAACAAGCCTTCTCTTCATTTCTGGTCAGCAACATTTCATTCACATAGAATTCAATCCAGTGAGCATTTATTAAGTACTTACTGTGTGCAAGACACTGTACTAGTCATTGGAACATATAGTTGAGTAAAAAGGCAAAGAGTCTAAAAGACTTCTGAAGATGTTTTTGAAAAGCTGGAGTGGGAGTCACAGAGTTGGGTATAATGAGGGCTGTGCTGAAACCTGCTTGAACAATCTCTCAAGAACTGAATTTTCAGGATGAGCATTTATTTACACTTTGGAAATTGGCAATCACTACAAATCAAGGCTTAACTTACTGTTTGGTTGATCATATGTTGTTCAGTCTGGCTGTCATGTCTGTCTGTCTACTGACCCCAGGGATTTTCGTCCGTGGGATTTCCTTGACAAAGATACTGAAGTGATTTGCCGTCTCCTTCTCCAGTGTGTCCCCATTTTACAGATGAGAAACTGAGGCAAATAGGATTTAAGTGGCTTGATCCAGGTCATGTAGTTATTAAATATCTGAGGTCACATTTGAACTCAGATCTTTTTGGCTCCAACTCTGGTGCTCTATCTATCCATTGTACCACCTAGCTGCCTTTAGCTACTGATAATATTGACCTAAGAAATTTATTGAAGAAATATTAATAATACAAATTCAACTTGAAAGTTTATTGTATATACTCTCCTCACCACCACCCCCCCCACCCACTGAGAGAAAATTGTTAAATGTGTAGTAGTATAACACTGAGTATAATTGAGTATGAACTGGCAGAAAATAACATAGGTAGTGTAAATGGTTCACTGGAATTGTTCTGTTGCCAGTCAAAAGCAAATAGCACCCTCAGTTTGGGGATAAAATCCGTATGGCAAAATAGTGGGAGAGTATGGGCAAAAGTCACCCAGGATGGACATACCTTGACAAACTGTGATCTGCACCATTGGAGGCAGATGGAACACCCACATAGATTAGATCACAGATCCATTTGGGGAATCATGTTTGAAATAAGGAACGGAGAATCAGCTATTCTATTATTTCTGCTCTTGGCTTACTGACTCAGGAGACTCAAGAGATCAGTGGGTATGTGTGTATGTGTATACATATAACATATATATTAAAATTTAGAACATTATGGGAATAGAAAACAAATAAATAAAAACAGCCAAACCTGAAATTCAATTTTGCTTGAAACAGCTTTATAATTGGGGCAATAGTATATTTTTAGCCTGAATTTTCTGGATAGCTACTCCGATTCTTCTGTTTCTGGGCATGCATAAACAAGCTTATTGAATATGGTCTCTTCTCACCTCCCCACGTACATTATTCCTTTTTTTTGCTACCATTTTCCATTTCATCCTTTTGTTCTGCATTGCAATTCTTGGAGAGTTGGGTGGGTGGAGTAAGAATAGAGGTGAGAAGCAATAAAAGGGAATTTTTCCTTCAAAAACCTTTAAAAATAAGCACCAAAGTCTGTAATATGAACACCCAGGAGATTTTGCATGAATCTTTCCTTCAAATTATTTCTTATACCTCCATGTAATTCTGATGAGAATATTAGAGGATGCCATTGATTTTAGAGAGACAATAGTTGGACAATCATATTTCAATTTTTATTGGTGAAAAACTAAGGCAGAAGACATTAGAAAGATGAACTAGTAAGAGAGTTAGGAATAGAATCTGGTATCCCAGATCTCCATCTGTTTCCTCAATACAACATACACTTCAACTTCTCACTTAGCAGCCTTTAAAGTAGAAGTGAAATCTTGGAGTTTGTTTCTATAGCTGTTTACTTAATACAAGTTAGCCCATTCAAAGCTTGATCTGCTTTATTAAATGAGACTATTATAAATGGATTGACTTGTATTATAACTGCTTGAAAATTCTTTATTTTTTTTTTCTCCAAATAACACAGTAGATACACTTCGGAAAAAATCAGAGCTTTGCTTCAGTTTCAGCCTACCTTGTTCCCTTGTACACTGAAACACTGATTTGAAAGAAACCCATACATAATTAATAAGAATCAGATCTATTTTCTTTAACTTCTACTGCTTGTTTTTATTGTTCTGTTTTTTCTTCCATTTTTTTTCTTCTTTTGGATATTTTAACGTATTTTCCTATCTGTTGAAAGATAATCAGGAGGACTAAAAATCTGATTGATATCTTTGTAGATAGATACCCAGTGGGGGGAAAAAAATCGACAAGATTTCTCAGTGTACTATTTCACTAGTTTTAGGGGGTATATGTTTTCTGTTTCCAGGCAACATTTTAAACTAATCATAAGCATGTATGTAGAGCAAACATTTGCCTAAAATATGTATTTGTCTGTTCTCTCAAGTTTAGAATAATGAAAAAAATTATTTTGTTGAAGTAATTTCCTTTTTTAAAGATAAAGTGTTAATGATAATATAGCTCCACATTTTTTGGGAAAAATGAGTTTAGATAGAAAGTAATGAAATGCTGGTAATTCATATCCAAAAATTCAAAAAACAAAGAGCCAATTATTTTATAAATATGCTAAAATACATCCCTGGAAAATATGCAAGATCATTTTTTTCTCCCAAATAAAATAATTCTAGCACCTTAGCCCTTGTGGTACAAAATAGTTATAATAAGTAGCTTTTTATGCTAAAATGTATTTGGAATTATTTAGGGTTTTTAAGGAATACATGAATTGCATTAGAATTCTGGTTTTTAATTCTAAATTTGTTTACAAACAGAAATTTACTAAAGCCCCTGGTAGATCCCTGATTCTTCCCTCTTCCCTCCCAACCTCTTAAAGGGAAATGTGAAAGAGAGCCCATCAGACATACACTGCCTCCTACATAAGACATCTGGATGAAATCGGGTTATTTCTTTTGTAACACAATTTCTCTTTAAATTATACCTGAATGCAGACTAACATTATGCTGTTTTATCAGTCACACAAAACACACTTAAATGAAACAGAGCTTGCTTAGCAGTGAAAGTGTGTGTGTGTGTATGTGTGTGTGTGTGTGTGTGTGTGTGAAGATCTATACTGTAGCATAATTTTTTTTTAACCATTCATGATCAGAAGATGCATGTTAATCATCTGCTATATACAAGAGATACAGCCAGGACACAGCTTTTCTCAGAAATTATCATTCAGCTAAAGAGTCATTCGCTATGACTACTCACTAAGTTTTAAGTAGAAATGACTTCTAGTTGTCAGAAAGATTTTTTTGGGAGGGAGGAGTGGGTGAGGGGGGTTTAAATATGGACCCTTTAATGTCTGACCAAGTCTTACTAGAATAAGCCTTTTGTTGTCTTGAAAACTTGTACTAAGTGAAATATAGGGAGATTTGTTTAGCTTTTCATTGGCATTGTGCTCCCTGAACAAGCCTTTTTTATTAGCCCTTCCACAAGTTCGGGTAGAAATATGACCTCCTTTTAAAAAGCTGAAATGGCACAGATTAAAAACACACTCAATAATTACTTCCCACTTGTTCAAATCATTATTCCCAAGCATATTTTCCTTAGCATTTTCTGAGAAATGCTTTTTATTGCTGTAAGAAAACCAACGAGCATTTCTATTTCCTATCTTCATAGATGTAAGGAAGACAACCTCTAAAGGATGAATTAATAACAAGGGGATTCTATCAGAGCAAGTTGGGAGTCTGAAGACAGGTCTTTCTCTTTGGGAGGTAATTAAAAAGAGAGGCCACCTCACCAATTCTGGCTTGATACTTATGAATGAGTTTTTAATATTTTCTTGAAAATTTGCATCAAAAATAGAATTAATCAGCTGAACCAATTGATAGTCTCAGTTGGAGACCATTGTACTGTGTTACTTTGTAACAACAGGTCCCTGATCAAGTGCTATTTATTTCCCTGTAACCTGAAATGATCTCTGTGCCTGGCAGGTTTGCTTCAGAGTAAAAATGTTCATTTCCACTAGAATTCCAACAGCCAGGAGCCAAGAAAGCATTGACCTTCCAATATTAGAAACCATGCTACTTTTACTATACAGAGTATCTTTTGCTTTAGAAAAAAAAAAAACAACAACACATAGGCACAGAAAGATTCTCCCTTTCACTTGCTCTCACTTAATTCTGTAACAGAACCGACTGTTTTTCATTTGTAAAACATAAAAGAGTTAACTAATGGATTGCTGTGGAGGTGTGACTAGAATGATGTCAGAATATTTGTAGGCAGAAGAATGTCAGCTCTCCCCTGGCCAGGAGTAGGATCTGCCACTTCTGTGCTTTTTAACTCCCCCCACCCCATTCTTTTTGTCCGGTTCCCACAGACAGAGAGTGGCGCTGGAGGTCAGAGTGGACGGAAACAAAAGAGGACCCCCTACTGCCAGGGCCATCGTGCTGAGCTGTCACTACCACTAATTCATGACTCCACCTTTAATCTCACAGATCCATTAGAGGTTAAAAAGAGACCCATTTTACAGCTGACAAGATTGAAGGGGAGCAGAACCTAATGGGGAGGGGGAGAGCAAAGCACCCTAAAGTTTATATGATTAAAACCACCTTCAAAAAATAGATGTTTGCAGAGTATTTTTCAACTCTGCTTAAAAAATAATCTCCCCTAAACAGTGTGATATGTATTGGAGGAGACCGCATAATAAAGAGGCAATTCAGAATCTGGGAGATATGTTCATATTGTGTTGCTGGTGAAGGAAAGAAAGAAATCAAAAGAAACAAAATCCAAGGCAGTGAAAGAATAAGAGTTCAGCTCTTCAGAGGAGTATGGCAATGTTTTAAGCAGCTCCTCGTGGCATCTTGAAATGTTTTGTGATTCAGAGGTGCGTTGCGTTTGGGATGCAGTATAAGTGGAGGCTAATAACTTTATGAGATTACTGGTGTCAAAATGAAAGCCAATTAAAACTTCATTAACAATATCAGGCCAATAAGTGCCACATAGACTCGCCACATTGGCAGTGGATAGAATAGCATAATAAGTGGCGACATATTTCTCTTAAGGAGATTAAATTTGTTGTGGGTTTTCTCCAGGGACACCTCATTTGTCTGCTGTAAAACTAGTGAATGAATGAACTCAACAGCCTTTCGAAATGATGAGGGATGCTATACCTTCCAATATAATTCCACTCATTTTTTTAATCAGTAGGGGAATCACTCTCTGTAAGGAGCAATCATTAAAGTATTTTTGTGTGTGATTGTTTATGTAACTTGGAAGAAGCATTTTTATAATGAATTCTTTTAAAAATTTAATTTGAAAAAAGAATGAAAGTCACTATTTTGTCTTTCCTTCCTATTTTTCTCCTTTCCTTTTTTTTTTTTCCTTGTTTCCTTTCTTCAAATCTAATGGTGGAACACACAAAAAATGTGTGAATGCTCTGATTCTTGGTTTTCTTTCTTCTTCTTTTTTTTTTTTGGCTTTTTTTAAAGAAAGTGATTGTGTTTTGAAAACTGACATTACTCTAGGTGTTTTTCTCCATTGAAAAAGATACTATCATTAGTAGTACAGTATTCCTATGCCCCTGGGATGTGACCACCTACAAGTACAATTCACCATTTTTGAAGTTCAAAATGAAAAGGCAGGCAAATAATTAAATCTTTCCATTTTATATATTGGCACAGAACTCAGTTCACTGTTTAGCCTTTTTTAAAATTTGAGGTCTAACAGGATAGCAAGTATGTAACTCACTGTCACAGCTCCCTGTTTTGAAGAGGAGATGAACACTTTTGTACAAGAATGTTACTTATTGCTGACAATCTAGAGCAGGCTAGAGAAGAAGTATGACATAGTAGTTTAAGTGCTAGGCTTCGACTCAGGAAGACTGGGTTCAAACCCTGTCTCTGAAGCTTACTGTGTGACCCTGGGCAAGTCACTTAAACTTTATATTCCTCATTCCACTCCCTAGATTTACTCAAGTCATAGAATGCTTTGGTGGAAGGAGTTCCATGTACTGATCAAAAAAATCAAATCAAATCAAATCACAGATTCTTAGTCCATTGTCCATAATATAAGGGAAAGGAGGGCTAAGGATTTTACATTGAGCACTGTAATGCCAATGCCCCTTCTACTGTTGTCACTATTCACCCCAAGAAATAAAAGCTCCCTTCTTTCCTTTTGTTCACAGTTCTCTTCCACCAAGTTCTCCCTATAGGAAATGGTCACGGTTCATCTTTAATAACCTGACATGTATATCACAATGCCTAGTGCATAGAAGGCACATGTTTGCTGAATTGCATATATAGATCTTTCTTTCTCTGTACACACACACACACACACACACACACACACACACACACACACACACACACATAGAGTTCAATTGATGGAGATATATACATCTATACTCATGTTGATACAAATGATCTATATTTTATACAAATATAGATATAGGTATATACCCACCACCATCAATACATACACAGGTCCCTATCCATTATGAAATGCCATTGGGTAGAAAAATAGAAATACCTTTAGGTATTTAGGCAGGAGGGTAAGTAGCTACAGAAAATACCACACACTATGTACATGTTACAGATGAAAGGTGCCAGAAAGGAAGGCAAAGATAAAATAATAAGAAATTAATTATTTGGACAAAAGCCTTGGGATGAACCCCTTGTGCCCCCGTGAGATTTTGAGGGTCTCTGCTGAGCCTGGGCTTTACATTGAGCTAGATTTCACATGCAGCTGCTTTGTCCAGAAGCAAGGTTCCCTGGCTTGACACAGAGGGCATGGGATGTGGTACCTTCTTCAGCCCACTCCCCCCCCCCCCTTTTGAAATCAATAAAATCTTCAGTGGTTGCTTGGGGCAGCATAGTTTTAGGGGTGAATGCCCAGGGCTTGGATTTGGTGATCTGGAGACTGAAGATCAAAGAAACCACATGCTGTCCTTTGCTTCCTAGCATCCCAGAAGAGGAGCATTCTGGGTAAGTGGTTGTGACCCCTTTCCATCCTACCTCTCCACTCTCTGTATTATTGCCAGTTCAGACGTACGGGTTTAAAAATCAGGAAGCAAAGGAGTGACCAAAAACCGATACTATTTGGGGCAGTTGAGTATTGGAAAAATCCTACCTTGAGTACAGGAAATGTTAGGGAATCTTAATTTTTTTTAAAAGTCACATTGGATGATTATTCAGCAGAATAAGACTGCTTGATAGGCAGGATAACTCAGTGGGGTGAGCAAAAGACAGGAGGAGACTGGAGCATCTATTGCTCTGATTTTTAGCATTTTCTGATTTCTGATCAATCGGTGGTCAATAAACATTTCTCAAATGCCTGATATGTTCCAGACACTTCACTAAACACTGGGAATTCAAAAAGAGGAAAAACAATTCCTGACCTCAAGGAGCATGCGCTCTTGTAAATGGTCACACTGAAAATGTAGCAATCATCTCTGAGGAGCCAGTCTGAGCTGACTTCAGGACACTGATTCAGAGAAGACTGGGTACCCTTGTAGATACTGATGCAGAATAAAATCAACAGAATCAGGAAAAAACCAACACAGGGATGTCAAGGAAACAACACTCAAAGCAAGCTGAATTCTCAGTACTTGTAACGACCGATCGTAATTGAGAAGAACAAATCATCAAATATACCCCCTTTCTCTCAACACAGATGTGGTGGTGGTGGCTTGTGGTGCAGAATGTTACATATACCGTTTGGTATAATTATTGTATGATTTTACTTATCTTTGTTCCAAGGGAAGGCTTAATGGAGGACATTAGTTTGTTTGTTTTTCAGAAATAACTGTTGTATGCAAAAACATGTCAGTGGTAAAATGTTTAATAAGAAAGAGTAAGTTGCTTATAGCCTCTTTGAATGATAATGTGCCTCTAAAGTCTCCAAGAAGGAGAGTAATATCACCTCATTGCTTTTTATCTATTTTCATTTTTCCTGACCCGGTTGTGATGTCAAGGATTCAGGGAAGAGTTTCATCTTCTTTAAAGTCTCTCCACTGCCTGCTTTTCCCTGATGCCTGAAAATTCATTGAGCAGGTGGCAAAACCTTTTATTCTATCATTAGGTCCCTAATATGTATACAATGCGCACACACATACACACACACAAACACACACAAAGTGAAAGACTTACTGAGGTAAATGTCATTTTTAAGAGTCTATGAGGCACCTTGTAAGAATGAGTGAGTTTTCTGATTTTTGAGAGACAATCTGTGAAGATGATATTCTGAAGAAAATTCTTGATTGAAATTGAGAGATTTTAACTGTCACCCTAAACAACTGTTACTTTGTGAGCATAGATGAACAGTCAATTGACATTTCTGAGGAGAATTAAGTAAACAGTGTTAGAGGAATTAAGTTAATTACATTTGTTCTTAAAAATGTTTTATTATGAACCAGAAAATCATCAACAAATACGAACATTTCTATATTCAAAGAGTAACAGAATAAAGATTGACAGAAACTGTCAATCTGTTACATAGTTTGTTTTAAAGAGACATGCATTAAATTTAATGTAGTACTATGAAAGAAAGGAAATAGAAAGGAAGAGAAAAAAGAGAGAAAGAAAGGAGAAAGAAGGAAAGAAATAAAGAAAGAAAGATAGAAAGAAGGAAAGAAAGAAAGAAAGGATGAAAGAGAAAGATAGAAAGAAGGAAAGAAAGATAGAAAGAAAGAAAGGATGAAAGAAAGAAAGATAGAAAGGAAAGAAAGAAAGAAAGAAAGAAAGAAAGAAAGAAAGAAAGAAAGAAAGAAAGGTGGTGCTGTTTACTGATGCTGGACCAGGGGCATGAAAAAAAAAAGTTTAACAACTGGGCCTCTAGAAAATATATGCATGATACACTTTTAAGTTTAATCTGAATTGTTATTTCTCTGTCACTTTCTAAAGTCTAGACAATTAATAAAACAACAAATCAAAATCTGATTTGTAGCCATTAGCAATTTCAGAGGTCAAGATATTTACACTGAAAAATTAACAATCAGCTCTTACCAGCTGCTGTGAGATGACTCCTGCCCATTCCTGTATCAGACCTTTCCCTGGGAATCAGTTTGGGCTACAGTAGTGCAAATTATAGAGTAAAAATTCATTGGGCACCTGGAGGAGTGAAGACTGAATGCCACAGAAAGAGAAAAGAGGTTGAAGTGGCTCCTGGAAAGCAAATTTTGGTCTCAATCGTCTGACCCTACCAGTGTCCTAGAAAATCTGAGAGGAACAGGAGGTAAAATGTAGTTATTTGCTTTTTACTTTAGCAAAGCATTTTCATGTTCATGACCTCATACATTTGGACGAAGGTCTGGAGAGGCTGGCGAGGCAAATATTTTATAAGGGGGGACTGAGTCTCAGCAAAATTAAATGACAGACCACTGGTTAGTGGCAAGGCTGGACCTAGAGTACAGAGGGAGATATTCTCAACATGGGGCAGGAAATGTATGATGGATAGAGTCCTGGATTTGGAATCATCAAGATCTTGACAAACTGACTCCGGTTTCTCATTATAACTCCCTCATGTGCCGTACAGTCCCTTTCCTTATACATAACATCTCACACACTGTTAAAATCCTCATTCCATGTAGTTGGATGAGAGTTGCAGCCTGAAGAGGACACAAAAACCCTCGGGGGAAATTCCTCCAGCCGTGAGAGGCCTGGTGTTTTCACTTGAGCTTCCAGGGTCCTTGACTCTCTCTCCTTTCTTCCTAGCTGTGGTCATCATTTCCAATATGAGCTCCGGTCAGGTAAAATGCGACCTGGCTTTAGTCTCTCTTTGAGAAAACAGGTGAGGATCATAGTATTGCTTCTCGAAGCTGGTTCTCAAGGGGCTCTGAATCATATTGCTTCGTTTCTTCTTTGTTTTTTAAACATTCTGCCCCACAGGTGTCCAAAGTTTGAACAAAATTAAAAGCTAAGGATTTGAAGCCTGTAATTTTCTTATCCTGCTTCTGGTACTGTGCCTGCGCACAGTAGGCACTTTGCAAATGTCGAATTGACTTGAAGGGAACTGACCTTTAAGTGTGTGAGGGGCCCTCACTATTGAGAGGAACCCTATGGTGAATCCCTTTGTCAAGCGAAAAAATCCTTTTGTAGTGGGAACAATTGCCCCTAACGTATCTGTTTTGTAAGTTTGGGTTTTCTTATATTGGATTTTCTTAAAGTAGGGCACAGCCATATAGATGCTCCAGAAGGGGGAGGGATTTGCAGGGCTGATACTTTTTATTGGTTGGGTCCTTGTATCCATCACAAATGCTGACTGAATACAAAAATCTCTGGTTTTTAAAGAAAAGAAAGTGCTTACACCTACTTCTCTCCTATTTCCTTTTCCCAGCTTTCATATGCTAAAAGCTTAGCCCACATAAATAGTAAAGCTGAAACCAACTAAAATCATAGTTCTAATAATGTCACAGTGATCCTTTTTGTCCTCTGCATTATACTTTTTCCTTCCCTATGATAATTAGATTGCTTGTTATTTATACAGTGTCAGAGATGCACACTGAACTTTGCAGCTGATAAACTAGATGGGAAGCAAACATTAACCCAGGGGCAGGGACTGAATCCAAATTCTTGCATTAGCCCAAAGGCATTGCCTATCCTTGAGGACTTGCTGCCTTAGAAGTACCAGAAGAAGCCCTTTAAAGATAATAGGATATGTGGAATAAATACATATACTAAATATGTGTAATAAATGAAGATAATGGGTTATATGGAAGTGAGGACACAGACAGGGAAGAGCAGGTGATTTATATAGAAGATGTGAAGGGGTAGAGATAACCCTGAGTTCTTGGCATTGCCAATGCTCTTCTGCCTTTTGTATGTCCCTCTAAGCTTATAGAGTCTCCTTGGTCCTGTTTGTTGAACCACAGACTGCACAAAATCCCATTTTCATTCAATATTTTCTAGGTTTGGGGTTTCTGTAAAACCTCAGACTTCTCCTTGGGAGATGCTCTTGCTATTTTGGAAAAGTTTAATTGTTGAAGTAGATATTTTCTTATTCTTGGTGTCAGTTTGGCCATGCTTGGCATTTTTCTGCCAGCCTTCTTGTTTATGATGCAACATCACTCCCCACAGTAATCTAGTTTCCCAAAGAATATAGCACTTAATTCCCAAAGGAAGATTAAGAAGGATTGTGAATATAGGTTGTTGTTTTCCCTCCTTCAAATGTATAATTTAATGATAATTTTAGAGTCATGTAGTGAGAATGAGAGATAATTGGTGGATAATTCATATATTCCATTTGCATCTATGCAAGAGGTCTAGGGAAAGACATCCTTTCCCCCAGCATGGCCAAAATATGGCATTTTTTTGACCCTAAAGGCTTCCAAATCTCTCAAAGCCCATCTACTAAGTAATAGAGGTATTGTAATCCTTGTTGATGGGCAGACTACAGAATGGTTAGATGAAAACAATTTGTTCCAAGGGCCATGAAGGTGAGTGAAGCAAGTGCTGTGGAGTGCTTAGAATTTGGTGAGACATTGAAGATGCCAAGGTCATCCACTGTATCCTGAGTCACTACCAGTCATCTTGACTTATTTTGTCCCTGGACTTCAATGACTCTGGAAGAGTGAAGCTGATGTTTTTGTATAACTCTGCCTTACTTAAATCCAATTCACACCCAAGTCAAGACATCACCCTCTGATGTCATTAGCCGTCTTTGAAAATCAACGAAAAATAGCAACAACAACAACACCCAAGTTGATGAATTTACAGAACCATACTATGTTGAAGGAAGATGTCTTCAGGTAGGACTGAAATCATTATAGAAAAATAATTTTCTGTGGGGAGAGAGAGAGAGAAAGAGAGAGAGAGAGAGAGAGAGAGAGAGACTCCCAGAAGTTGAGAGCTAGAAATACACATAAAGATCAATTCCTTCATCTTAGATGTTGTGGGCCAGGATGCTAGCAAGATTGGGGAGGTATAAATTAATAACCTTCTCATCCCACCCCTTCCATACACACACTCCCATAATTTAAAGCAGGAATTATTAACTTTTTGTGTATCCGTGTGTCACAGACCCCTTTGGCAATCTGGTGAAGTCTGTGGATTCCTTGTAATAATATTTTTAAATGCATAAAAATCAAATATATAGGATTACAAAGAAAATTGAACAAACTGAAATAGTTTATCTATCTGTCTATCTATCTATCTATTTATATCTGTCTGTCTATCTGACTATCTATCTAACCATGTGTATATATATTTTTTAAAGTCAAGTTCATGGACCCCAGGTTAAGAACTGCTGGTTTAGAACAAGAAATTATACAAATCTGTGACAATTTTGGTTAGCTTTGTCCTCAAATAGATTGTTCTAGAACCAACCTATGAGCCCTTTGGTAAAGATGACAGCAGTTTTTAGAACTTTGACAGAGAGTTTCAGAAACTTTAGGTAAACTCCACATCAACTACTTTTAATCTTTTTCTCAGTAGCTTTTATCTGGTTTTTATCTTCTTGAAATACTTTTAATTACTTTGGGAACTGCTTTTGCCTGGGGATATTAGAATATGATTTTTGGTAAATGGATTGTTTGTTTAAATCTTCAGGTTCTGAGTACCACATTGTACCAGAGTATAATAGTAGCAAAGATCTTACAGAAGAGGAAATTAAAGTCCTAATTGGTTAAGTAACTTGCCCAAGGTCACACCTGAACAGCAGGACCAGGGATAGAATTGTTGATTCTGAAATTGGTAGAAAAGGAAAATGACAAATGTTGGTGGGACTGCAGGAAAATAGGCTTGTTAATGTATTGTTGGGGAAGGAGTGAATTAGTCCAGTCATTCTGGAAAGCAATTTGAAATTATGCTACAAAAGTTACTAAACTGGACTTTTGACCAGGTGATATCTCTATTAGGCCTATATCCCAAAGAAAACAAAGTGGTAGGAGAAAGGTCCTAAAGGTACAAAAATATTTATAGCAGCCTTTTTTTTTTTGGTAGTGTCAAAGAACTAGAAAGTAAGAAGGTACCCATCATCTGAGGAATTGAACAACTTATGGTATATGAACATAATGAAATATCATTGGATGCAAAAAAAAACAAAACAAAGGGGACCATTTAAGAGAAATCTGGGACTACTATATACACCATAACATTGACATTTTAAAAAAATAAACAAATTTAACAAGAATTCTGTTCTACCATGACCAATAGGACCAATGATGATAACCTTTCTCCAGAAAGAGAAATAATAGACTAAATAAGTAGAATTAGACATATTTTTAACATGGCCAAGATGAAATTTTGCTTTGCACAATTATCCATTATTTGTTACAAATAATTATCTATTATTTTTTTTCCTTAAGGAAATGGGAGGGACAAGAAATTAATGCTTGTTAATTTAAAAAAATACTTTAAAAATAACTGGGGATTCTGGATTCATATTCCAGTGCTACTGGCATTTTCATCTGTTTCCCCAGTGCCTGGTGAACAGTAGGCACTTAATAGATGTTTCGTTTTGTTTTGTTTTGTAATTGAATGAGATTGGACTGAATTGATACCATATTTTAGCTTTTAAAAAATCGTTCTGACAGTCAGGCAGTAATAATAACCTCAGTAACAATGAGAATGATAAATTGCCAAAACAAAAACCTGGGGAGTTCTGTAGCTTTGGGGGCTATTCCAGTAATTGATTGGTCAAGGCAAAGGTGTATCCTTCACAAGGTGGGCATTTTTTCCCAGTGCTTTCTGCAATCAACCACATTTTCAGTTTTGTGTCAATGGTAGAGAAAAAGAGTCAAAAGGCAGACTGGTCGTGGATGTCCTGCTCTCCCCACCCCCACCCCCTGACAGCTTGCCCCAGTCCCCCTCACACTCTCCAGACCCCATATGCCACCCTGTTCGAGGGGAATTTCCAGCAGCAGCATCTGGTTGTGTGGCAGGCTCTGGCAGCAGTTGGTGTGGCAGCTTTGGAGTTGCTGCTGTCTTTGTCATGGGTGTGGGCTGGCGTTGGGCTGCCTTGTCAACCTGCAAACCCCTTTCTTTGGGCTTCCCTTGGATCCTGAGAAACAGGTAGGTTTTATGTCTGTAAGCTCCTGCTTAAATCCCTCATGAGATCTCTGTCCCACTCCTTTATAGGAAAAGAATAAGAGAACTTCTTAATGCCTGTGTGTGGTTTTCTGATGAAATGAGTGTACTAGATTTAAAGTAGACCCCATCCTGGTCCACACAGATCACTTGTATACTGGGATTTCTTTCTCGGCAACCCCTTAAATGTTCTTTCAAAAAGTCTCTCTCTCTCTCTCTCTCTCTCTCTCTTTCTCTCTTTCAGTGTACAAGCTACGCTGGGTGAATAGGACCTATAATGCCTGGAGATATTTTAGATCAAACATATGGTCCATTGAATATGCATGTAAGCAGGGAGGAAGGGGGAGCCATGAGTGACATTAGATAAGCAGGGGGTGCACAGGGGCTAGGAGGGAATGTTTCTTTGAAAACATCGGGAGTTGTGATGTTTTAAACTCTGTTCTGAGGCTCTCAACTTTAGCTTCTCCTCTAAAGGGGTTAACAAACTACAAAATGAAGACTAGGTATCATTGTGGAAAATCTACCACGAAGTTAAAAATTGAAATGTATTTGTACCAGAAAGAATGAAGCTCGTCTCATACGTATATCCATATGTATATATGGATATACATACACATATGCTCACATACACACATATGTACATACATGCATGTGCACATGTATATACATGTGAATGTGCACATATAGGTATGTGCGTCTACGTGTATATACATGTGTATATACACATATATGTATGTGGCGTCTATGTGTATATACATATACATATATGTATGTGTGGATTTTATTTGATTGAGCTATAAAATCTCAAGTAATTCTTTAATAAATACTTCAGTTTATTGACATTTCTATCATTATTACCACAACAGAAAAGACTGTCTGATTCTCATTTGTTTTCTCTGCCCAAATAATAAAGAGTGTGATGAATGTTTCTCTCTCTCTCTCTCTCTTTCTCTCTCTCCCTCTCCACCCATGTAGGGTTGGTTGTGGGGGAGTGGAAATCATAGTCACCACCAGTGAAAGGAAGACTATGAAGTAATGAATCTGACTTACTTATGAGAATCTGGAACACTGAGAAAGCAGAGGAGGGAAAAGACAAAAGAGTCAAAGGTAAAAGAATGCGGAGATGAGGAAAGAAAGAAAAGAAAAACATTTTTGGAAATGGAAGAAAGTTGTGGAGAAAGGGGTGGTACATATTGAAAAGAATTTCAAAGAAGTGGGAATGAGAGAGTGTTTCTGAGACTCTTTGCCTGGTGCAGGGTATAGAAATGAGAGAGAGAGAGAAAGAGAGAAAGAGAGAGTGAGAGAGAGAGAAGAAGAAGAAAGAGAAGGAGGAGGAGGAGGAGGAGGAGGAGGAGGAGAGGGGAAAGGAGGGGACAGCCAGAAAGAGTGGCTAAAATTTAGAGGTTTGTGTTTCTCCATTAGTTCTTCTCCCTCCCCATTCCGCAAAATAAAAATAAAAGCTAATTAACTGGTTAACTATCTTAAAAGCAATTTTCTGAAGGAAGGAGAAGGGGGTGGGGGTGGGGACTCCAATACTATATTTGAAATGTACATTTTTCTGGGTTTTTAGGAACTTTTAAGAAGTTCTAGAGTCTTTCTGAATGTGGAATTTGTTGGAGGTACTTTTGCCTCCTAACATATGCACAGGAAATAATAGCATGCCACAGCTTTTCTTCAGATATGGAGAGAGCACCCACATACTAATCCTATTAACAAGAGTGGTAATGGAAAAGAGGCAAGAAATTTCATCTCTATAGTGCCTGAAAGCCTGGAAAAGTGAATTAAAATCAACCTAGCACACATCATAATGTAAATCTTGTTCTGGTTTCATTTTTGTGGGGTCTTACACACACATGTACATACATGTACACATGACATATACATACATAGTATAAATGTACATGTATGTGTAGATCTATCTCTCTCTCTATCTATCTATCCATCTATCTATCTGTATGCATCTGCAGGAACCTGTTCTGGTTCCTCTTGATTCCTCTTCAAGTGAGATAATCTCTTGTTAAAAAAATCTTGATGGGAAGCTTGTGAACCTCCTGCTGGTTTCAAGAAACTGGAATGAATTGTCTATACTCCCTAAGGCTGCCCTCAGCCCCTAAGTCACATGGAGAAGAGGAGCTGCAGCAGGGTCCAGAAAGGTTCATTTTTCCCAAACAGTGATTCTAGGGCAGTGGCAAAAATGGAAAGAAATGTGTATTTTGTTTAGGCTGCACTGAGGTCACTGCTCACAGTAGCTAATTTCTTGATGTTTTTCTAAGTTATGCTTAGTATTCAGATTTCTGAGGCACATTCGTACGTACACAGGCAGGCAGATGAGTGGTACAGAGTTATAAATGAATGAAAGAATGAATGAACATTTATTAAGCACTTCATATGTATAAATGACTAGGCCAGGGGGACAGATACAGGTTGTTTTCAATAGTTATAATGCCCTTTCACATTTGAGTACTCCAATGTTGAGTAGCCAGATCCTAGACGGTGTGGCAGCATTTCCAGATTCCTATCTAAAGAACAGATTTTTGGACTTGGAGTCTGAAACTCCAATTTGGATTTGAGTCCTTTCCCTAATGATAACTAGTGGGTAAGTCTTTTGAGCCTCAGTTGAAAAATCTGTAAATAGGGATAGTACTAATTCTGTCTACCTAATAGGGTTGAAGAACAATCAACAAATATTTATTCAGCTCTCACTGGGTTCCAGTCATTGTACTAGACATGAGGGGTACAAATACAAACAATAATAATCCTTACCTTCAAAGATCTAGCATTCCAGTGGACATAGATATGTGTCTGTGTCTGTGTCTGTACATTGATAAATAGACATCAACACATAGCCTTGAAACTATGAATTACCTGTGTAAACCTTAAATTTTTATGTAAATATGTTATTATTAGTCCAAGGATAGGGTCATTATTTTTTTTCTATGGACATATTTTGGGTTAGTTTCTTTTTCTTGTATGATCCACTAATCTCATAGATCCACCAAAGAATGTCATTCATCATCCCACGCGACTCAGACCGCTCTCATCCTTGACCAGATAACTGCCGTCAAATCCACAAGTAAGTTAATTGTATTGGATGTTGAACAGCAGCAGAATGAGTTTATTACTTATTATTACGACAGAACCTTTTCCCCATGAATGCAGTTTCTTAACCCCACACTAACTCCAGATGTGTCTCTCCTCCTTTAATGACGTGACTTTACAGGGGACTCGTCTAAGCACCTTCTTCTTCTCTGACACCACAGCAGACCACGTCCATTTTTTATAGGATCATTATCATCAACACTCAGTTTTAAGCACTTCCCATGAGGCAAATGGTAAACTGATGATGAACTAGGCGCCGTGCTGAGCACTGGAGATGCCAAAAAAGCCAAAACCACAGCCCTGCTCTCAAGGAGACTGTATTCTGATAATAAGGAAATTGAGGCTAGCAAAAGTCAAGTGACTAGTGTAATAATATATAAGTGCTAGTATTTTTTGTAAAAAATATAATCTAAGTTTATTCTTACAACTCTGAGAGCTAGGTGCTATCATTAACCCCATTTTTCAGATGAAGAAACTGAGGGAAGTGTGAGAGAGCCTGAGACAGAGTCTGAGTTTGAGTCACAGAAACTGAATCAGAGAGGTTAAATGCCTTGCCTAGGGTCACATGGCTAGTATTTAAGGCTACATTTGAACTCAGGTCTTCCTGACTCCAGGTCCAGCACTCTATCCACTATGCCACTTAGGTGCTAAAATGTGTCTACTTTATCTGACCAACCTAGAGCACCTCTAAAAAAGGGTCCACAGGGCTCAGCTCAAGCCCTAAAAGGGCAAGTGGAACATACAATCTAATAGACCTCTCTCTGCCCTGCTCAACCCTCAAACACTGCTAATGCTTTTTTTCTATATTATTTGCAGACATGCTCTGTGGGTCTTAGATTGTATAAGAAGTATGGACCATGATAGTGGGCTCTGGTTGTCCCCGGAGCATTGTGGTGTGGATGGCATCTTCTTTAGGGAAATGCTGTGAGTAAAGGTCAGATGGGGGACCCACCCAGGTTGCATCTTGGTCTGTTCTCTCCCCAAGAAGCCACTTACACTAGGATGCTTTTCTTTGCTTCCTCTTCCTCTTACAAATATTTGCACCCTCCTCTCACAAGGTTCATGACCTCAGCTTGAGACTCTCACCTTGGCTGCTCTCCATTTTGTCCTTTCCCTTGCTGCAGTCAAATTGCAAAGGGCTACACATGACCTGACTCTGTGATGTCAAAGCCTGGCAGGGGGGCTGCCCTGATTTGCTCTACCTAGAGATGGTATAAGGTAGAATCCCACTTAAAATCAGATCACATAATAAGAATCTGTCCTATTTTGAAAGATTTCAAAGAAGTCTCCATATAGACTTATTCCACTCTTCACTTTCAAAAAATAAGAAAGTGTTCCTCATAGGATGAATAAATGAATGAATAATAATAATAGTTAGCTTTATACAGCACTTTAAGATTTGCAAAACACTGCAAACAAGTGATCTCATCTGAACCTCAGAACAACCCTGTGAGGTAAGCACCATTATTACCCCCATTTTACAAGTGAAGAAACTGAGAAGTTAAATAACTTGTCCAGAGTCGCATAACTGGTAAAAGATTTCTTGATCACTTTCAACAAGTCAAAAAACTTTTCAAACAAGTTTTCAACAAACAAAAAGTCAAAATTTCTTGATCACTTTCAAACTTTGTCCTAAGTGCTTCAAATATAGATAGAGAAGTGGAGACGGTACTAACTCTCAAGGAACTCATTTTCTAATGAGAGGGCCAACAATTGAATGACCAAATCCATACAAGATTCCTCTCTTTCCCTCTCCCTCTCCCTCTCCCTCTGTCTCTCTCTCTCTGTCTCTCTCCTTCTCTCTCTCTCCTCTCTCTCTCTCTCTGTCTCTCTCTCTCTCTCTGTCTCTCTGTCTCTCTCTCCCCCTATTTCTATGTGTGTGTGTGTATATAGCCACACATAAATATATACAGTATAAATTGAAAGTAATCTCAAAAGGGATTAATAGAAGAGGGTGGGAGATCAGTTCAAGCTGAGCTTTCTTAAAAAAAAGTTTATTTTATTTTCAGTTCTGAATTCTCTTTCTTCCTCTGCTCTACACATCAAGAAGACAAAAAAATCCATTGTAACTATGTATAGTCATGCAATGTAATATGTCACATTAGCAAAATTGAAAAAAAAAGAAAAAAAGGTATGCTTCAATTTGCACTCTGTACCCACCACCTCTCTTAACTGGAAGTAGATAGCATGTTTCTTCATGAGTCCTTTGGAATTGTGGTTGGTCATTGAGATTATCAAAGTTCCTAAGCCTTTCAAAGTTAATTATTTTTGCAATATTGCTGTTACAATATAAATTATTCTTCTGGTTCTGCACACTTTGTATTAGTTCATTGAGAACTTCCTGGATTTTTTAAATCATTTTTCTCCTCCTCCTCCTCCTCCTCCTCCTCCTCTTCCTCCTCTACCTACTCCTTCTTTTCCTCCTCCTCCTCCTCCTTCTTCTGTAATTGGGGTTAAGTGATTTGCCCAGGGTGACACAGCTAATCATTGGTTGTGGTGAGATTTGAACTCAGGTCCTCCTGATTCCAGGACCAGTGCTCTATCTACTATGCCACCTAGTTGCCCCTCTTCATCATTTCTTACAGTACAACAGCATTTTATCACATTCATATACCAAACTTGTTCACCATTTCCAATTGATTGAAATCTTCTCAGTTTCCAATTCTTTGCCACAACAAAAAGAGCTGCTATAAATATTTTTGTATGTAGGGATCCTTTTTGTCTTTCTTTGGCCATCTCTGGGGCAGAAAATAAGTAGTAGCCCTGCTGAGTCACAGCACAGTAGCTTTGTAGGGCATAGTTCAAGACTGCTTTCGAACAGTTGGATCGGTTCACAGTTCTATTAACAGTGCATTTGTTTACCTATTTTCTCATAGCACACCCAACATTTGGGATTTTCCTTTTTTTGAAGGATGTAAGGGAATGCAGGAATTGGAGGCGGGGAGAGAGAGCATTCCAGGAATGGAAAGTGAGGGACAGTCATTGCAAATGTAGGGAGTCAGGAAATAAAGTGTCTTCTGTGAACACCAACACATAAACTCGAATGACATCAATCAGAGAGTGAGTTTTAGTGTAAGAGGACTGGAAAAGTAGGAAGGGGATCAGATTGTGAAGGACTTTAAATTTAAAACCTGAAATCCAGAAAAATTGTGCCCGAAATCTCATAGATGGCAAGTTCTAGAGCTGGAAATTTCTGTGGTTATCTGGAATCATCTACTAAAATAATTTTATTGATATTGGTGTTCAGTTGTTTCCAACTCTTCATGACCCCATTTGGGGCTTTCTTGGCAAAGATATTGGAGTGCTTTGCCATTTCTTTTCTGGTTCATTTTACAGATGAGGAAACTGAGTCAAACAAGTTGAAATGACTTGCCCAGGGTCAAATTGCTAGTGAGTGTCTGAGGTCATATTAGAATTAATGAAGATGAGTCTTCCTGACTTCAGGCCTGGCACACTCTGTGCACTATAATGCCACCTCATCGCCCTTTTTTATTGATATACATAGCCAGCATATATCTTTGAGAGTCAGGGTGGTATAGTGGATAGTGAAATAGCCTCTGACTAAGAAAGACCTGGGTTCAAGTTCTACCTCTAATATATACTGGCTATGTTTCTCTGGGTAAATTACTTAATCTCTTATTGTCCTCACCTGCATTTTTTGAAGGATTTTCCTTACTGGGAGTTACCTAAACCAGTGAAATCATAGGCTGGGTTCCTCTAAAATAAAATGTATTTTAAATAACACTGAACCCAAGATTCACTTCCTTGTAAAGCACACCAACACTATTAATAACTTTTCTCTGAATACAACCCTACAGCCAGTTGTACACTGAAAGCATCTCTCCAGTCCATTAATGAGCACGTTGTGTTAAAAAAAAAAAGAAAAGAATTGAAAGCCTTATTAAAGTGGAAATAGATTGCATCTCTTGCTTCCTTTTGATCTAACAGGTTTGTCTCCCTGTGTAATGCCATGCACCAGCAGATTCCCAAAGGAATGCTACTGTGAACAGCCTTTAGAGTTCAGATTACAAAATATAGTGAACACTCTGTTTATTCCATTACAAATCAAGACAAACATTCAAAACATTATAATATTCACAA